>JAREYC010000008.1:67057500-67737500 GCA_030015325.1 Cryptoblepharus egeriae | reverse complement strand
ATTATTTGGCAGAATCGTCCGAAACTGTTCTCAGCAGAAAGTTTAGTGAACACATTATCGTTCCGCATTTTGGGGCCTCTGGCTACGATTACATTTTCTACTGCCAGCTACATCAGATACTTTCCCTTGGAACTTAAAATAGGACAGGCAGGTCTTTATAAATTGCATTTCTATGTCCTGGTTAGAGAGACAGTTTTATTGTCTCCTTTACATACTTTTTTAAAAAAGAAGATCATATACATGATTTATGGCAGCAAAACATGCACTCTGGTAGGGCTGTGAATGGTGGTTAATACTTGCATTCCAAGTATTTGCACTTATTTTGCTGATGTGGTTACTTAAAAAAAAATGAGAGTGTAGCGATGAACTTTTCCGACCGAATTTCAAGGCAGTGGGAAACAGTGTCACAATTAGGGGATCCTATCCCTACAATCCCCTCCCTACAACCTACAAACTATCCCTACAATCCAGAGTAACTACAGGAGTACATAAGAGACATTTACATCAATGTAGTTACTGCACCACCTAGTGAAAACCTATGGGAAATTCATATTGCAATCCAGAGTAATTTGTTCTTACGTCGGAGCAAGGACTCTCTGTAGTTACTCTGGATTGCACCCTAAAAACCATAAAAACGTTTGGAAAATTGTATTTATGAGTTAAGAAATATAACATGACTGGAAATATAACATGACTCATTGGAAAGGGGCATCTCATGTTGAATTTAAGGAAGCAACCCATGTTGAATTAATACAGCAATCCTAAACACACTTTCCTGGGAGCATGACCCATTGAATGCAATGGGGTTTACTTCTGAGTAGCCATGGTTAGGATTGTGCAGTCAATGTACTCTATAAGACATTGCCGTCAATTAATCAGAAAAGGCAAAAACAATATTGCCTTATGTAACAAAAAGGATATTTCCTACTCCATTCCTAATAAAATCTAACAAAATTCTTATAAGGATTTCCTTATAACTAAAGTTTTCAAATTACCTGTTTGATATTTGGGTATTAGGTTTGGGAAAAAAATATTGGCATTATAAAGAGGAATAATTATGATCTGATGTCAAGGAAGCTTAAGGAGAAATGTGGTACTTGGGGAAAATCCATACCCTATAATCCAGAGTGTGGGAGCACGTAAGAAACTTTTACGTCGATGTGGTTACGGCACCACCTTGTGAAAACCTATGGGAAACTCATATTGCAATCCAGAGTAAATTGTTCTTACGTCGGATACTTGTTCTTCCATAGTGACTCTGGATTGCACCCATAATCTTAAAGCCTTATGATTTTGCTGTTAGATTTCCAGACACACCATGAACAAACCACAACGACGGCATGTTGTGAGATTGTGTTTGCATATCCTGCTTTTCTATGGCAACTTTTTCATATATGTAAAGGAGGGAGGTTGTTGCAGAGAAGAGGTTGCAAACTGTGACATCGTCATCGCCGCTTTGTCTGGAAACCCCACCAGCACACTGTATATAGAACATATTGCAGAGGATGTGACACGTATGAAGTCAGCCAGTATAACTGCACTGCACCTACACCCGAAGTAGCCACACTTCGGGTCTGATTTCCATGAGTAGGGCTGAAAATATGAAGCGGAATATATGAGCACAAGCCAGAGTAACTACGGGTGTACGTATGAGACATTACGTGCTCCCATAGTTACTGCACCACCTAGTGAAAACCTATGGGAAATTCATATTGCAATCCAGAGTAATTTGTTCTTACTCCGGAGTAAGGACTCCCCATAGTTACTCTGGATTTCAGCCTATGAAGCTCATATACAGTTGGACTATTAAATAAACGGTGAAACTGGCCGTTCTGCCTTCCTCTCCTTGGCTCGGTATGATTTTAAATGGTGACTCTTCCTGTTCAACATTAGAGCTAATTTCCAGCACAATCCTAACCATGTCTACTCAAAAGTAAGCCCTATTGTGTTCAATGGGTCTTGCTCTCAGGAAAGTGTCTTTCAGATTGCAGCCGTAATTCAGGTTGTTCACAGCCTGCTCTGCGGTGCTATAAGATTCCATACTTATGGTGATCAGGGCTGCAATCCTAAACTTTCCTGGGAGTACAACCCATTGAACACAACGGGGCTTACTTTCAGTAGACATGGGTAGGATTGTACTCCTGTTCAATCAAGAAAATTTGACCCCAGTAAACTTTCTATTAATATTAATAGCCATGGGAGTGGATTGGTGGTAAAGGGGCTACTATTTTTACAATGTCCCTCCTTTACATCCACAATTTCCATACTGTGGAAATCCATATGGATTTCCACAAATCCATGAAGATCCATGAAACAGAACCCTGTGGAGATGGGGGAACATCTCTATTTTTTTCCAGTTGATTACACCATTAATCAGTGGCACAAAAATTACGTTGCTTTGAATTACATTACGCCTAACTGACCCCATTGAATATTTCACATTATAAAGAAGGCCCCAAAAAAGAAAAATAGACATTGTTTGGGAAATTCTACCATCCTTCAAGCATTAAGAAAACAAACCTGGGCATAATGGCAGTGGTTCCCAAACTTTTTTTGACGTGGAGCTCCCTTGATCTACCGGGCCAGTGGCCGAGGCTTCCCATTAGAGCCACAATCCTATATATTATATACTATGATGAGTTTTCCCACAATGATTCTGTGTCTGGTTTCCACAGCTCCCCATGGAGCTGTGGTTGACGCTTGGGAATTATTGCTAAAACTTTTTCTCTTGAAAGGATTTAACAGCTTGATTTTTTAAAAGGAAAACTAGGGGCAAAATCCAGAGTAACTATGGAGAGTCCTTGCTCCGGTGTAAGAACAACTTACTCTGGATTCCAATATGAATTTCCCATAGGTTTTCACTAGGTGGTGCAGTAGCTACGGGTGCAAGTAAAATCTCTTACATGCTCCCGTAGTTACTCTGGATTTGGGGATAGGAGAGATTATAAAACCCCATTTTTTCACTCTGTGCGGAGATATGTAATGCGCACATTGCAAGAACATGTTTGTTCAAAAGAAAGACTTTGGCCATATCCTAAAGTCAAATTAAGCCCCTTGCTCTGGAGCAGTTAAGGTGATTTTCCATAAGATAACACTAGAGGGTGACGTAACTGCCTGGACCCGAAACTACTCTGGATTTTGCCCTAAAGACCAAAGAAAGCCTTAAAAATGAATAGTTATTTATGTAAGTGCTTCCCAGACATTACCTCTCAACAGAACGTATGCATTTGATCTACTGCTTCTCACATATACATCAAGGGTGCAATCCAGAGTAACTACGGGGAGTCCTTGCTCCAGTATAAGAACAACCTACTCTGGATTGCAGTATGAATTTCCCATAGGTTTTCACTAGGTGGTGCCATAACTATGGGTGCACATAAAGTCTCTTATGTGCCCCTGTAGTTACTCTGCATTGTAGGGTATGTGAGCGCAAGAGAGAGGAATGCTCAGGGTGACACTTGGACGACCTTTTTCAGTCCACCTGGATTGAGTTTAAAGTTAGTGATGAAACCCAAATCTAGGCAGCCTTCCAATAGTTTCCGGTTTCATAACGATCACTTTAGAGGAGCACATCACAATGAGTCCGCATGCAAAATGCTTCCAAAATTAAACACCCCCATTTATTTTGATACACAACGGAGATGTACCTCTTGTGAGGTCTCCAGTCTCCTGATCATATTTGAACCATGAAGAACCTCATTCTTTTATCACCCCAAATAACTACTTAATTATGAGGGATCCATCACAATGCAAGATATTTGGTTGTATACAATGGTTTTTCTTCTTATAATTGGGTGAAATCAAGAGTAACTATGGGGAATCCTTGCTCCAGAGTAAGAACAAGTTACTCTGGATTGCAATATGAATTTCACATAGGTTTTCAGTAGGTGGTGCAGTAACTACGGGTGCACGTAAAGTCTCTTACGTGGTCCCGGAGTTACTCTGGATTGTGCCCATTGTTACTTATGGAAATGTTTCAGTTTATTATGTACTCGTAAAATGCTCATCATGATGGCAGATGGGATGAAGTGTGGGGGCAGGGCTCCCCCTGTTGAGCACTCAGCACCAGGAGTAGAGGGTGTTTTCTGTATCACAGTGATCACCCCATAGGATAAATTCACTTAGGAAAAATCCAGAGCAGTTACGGGTCCACGTACCCTCTAATGTTATCTTATGGAAAGTCACCTTAACTGCTCCAGAACAAAGGGCTTAATTTGACTTTAGGATATGGGCCTTACTTCCCAAACCTATTCATCTCCTCCACCCTCCATCAATGCACTGGGTACCACTGCATCCTATGTTGGTGGGGCTATACTGGAGATCTACTTGGGCAATCATTCCCCTATTTTGCTCCCTCGACCTGAAATATTTTAAACGAGAGTGAACACTTGCACACTATGGTGCAACTCCCTAAAAAACCTAGTGCTTGGCACCCCCTCTAGCTATGCCACCAGCCCCTACAGCTCTACAACATTAAGCTTTGTCATAAAACGGTGAGGAAGAGATGAGAAGCAGACATATTATTTCAATTACGTGCGAGGAAGGAAGCCCTGTGGCAAGGCAATTCACAATGGGAGTCAGGAAGGACCATTTTATTCCTAGGTTAACCCAGATTTCCAATCAGACTATGGGTGAAATCCAGAGTAACTACGGGGAGTCCTTGCTCCGGAGCAAGAACAAGTTTCTTTGGATTGCAATATGAATTTCCCATAGGTTTTCATTAGGTGGTGCAATAACTATGGGTGCACGTAATGTCTCTTATGTGCTCCCATAGTTACTCTGGATTGTGCCCTTTGTCCAGACAAGTATGGACAAGATTATCTGGTTTGTTTAGAAATGGTTAGATTTCTAAAATGGTTAGATTCTAAAAATTTGGTGTTTTATTCAAGCCACCCAAGAACATGATTTCATTTCAGAAGAGATCTACTAACCACAGTCGATAAATAAAAGGAAATAAAACAAATAGAAGGAATAAAAGGAGGGAGTAAATCATACTCCTCCATGGTGGTTCTTCCAACATACTAAATAACGCATTCGCTGATAGCAAATTATGTAGATCTACATTATAGCACAATATAGTATAATAAGAGTATTACTACTAGTTCTACTATTAGTTCTACTAAGGGCAAAATCCAGGGTAACTATGGGGAGTCCTTGCTCCGGTATAAGAACAACTTAGGACACAATCCAGAGCAAATTCAGCCTGCTCTGCCCTAACTGCTCTCTCCTAACTATTCTGTATCCAGAGCAGAAAGTTATGCTGAATCCAGAGAGTCAGGAAGCCTGGGCTGCCCTAACTGCTCCAGAGCATGCTAAGTAATTGACACAAGGGGAAGACTTGCTCCTGAGGAGACACCCCTCAGATCACACTGAACACGGAATAGCTGTGGTGCCTACAGTGGTGACATGACTCTGCACATCACCTGGTGCGGAAGTCTGTCCGTCATCCCTGGGATGCGCGCCCCCCCCTACCTGGACTGTGCAGTCACCAATGTTGGCGCCTGCGCAGTTGTTTCTGAAGCCAACTGGTTTCAGAAAGAGTACTGCGCAGGCACCATCTCTGACACCTGCGCAGAACTTTTCTGAAGGCTTTTGGCTTCGGGGAGACTGTGCAGGCGTCAGAGTTGGTGCCTGTGCAGTACTCTTTCTGAAGCCATTCGGCTGCCGCTCCGCCTCCTGAGTGAGGCCGAATGGCTGTGCAGAGGCGCGGACTTTCTCTGCTCTAAGGAAGTCTCCTCTGAAGCTGTTCGCCATGCTCAGTGTGTTTCTGCGCAGTGCACCTCAGATGGCCGTTCAGGCCAGCTCCTCAGACAAGTGGCAGCTTCTGGCTGCTGCTCCGCCTTGGAGCAGGCCTGAATGGGGGTGCTGACGCCCGGGGCCTGCCAAAGGACAGTCAAACTCCTCCGGCACATCACCCCATACGGAGCGCATCCCCAATGCAGCTCACACCAGCCGCACCAGTCTGGTGACGCCACTGGGTGCCTGCCTTCTAAGGAGTCCCTGATGAGATGCCAGTACATTCTCCAGTGAATAAAGGGGCTTCTTGGAGTGGCCTGCTGTATCCTGAGGTTTGTGGGCAGCCGTAGTTTGTTCCATATCCTGAGGTTGAGAGGAAGGGGTTGCAGCTAGGATGGCCAAGAACTCAGATTTTTGGTCAACACTGCCATTCTTACTCGGGCCTTATCATGGACCCCTATGGGTCTACTCATTACTATACCTGCTCCTGAGGTGGTATAACTCTGAGGGCTGGAAGAGGGCATTTCTGCCTTGGAAACAGGCTCTGGATTCAGAGTAACTGCTCTGCCCCAGGCAATGCTCAACATGCCCTCAAGTTGCCTCTCCTGAGCTGCTTAGGCTGCCCCAGTTAGGGCAGAGCAGGTCCACCTCTCTTAGGGCACCCTATCTTGCCTTGCTCTGCCCTAAGCCTCCTTCAGAGTAACTGGGCTGGAGCATCTTGCAGTTGCTCCACCCTAGTGTTAGATAGGGAACCCAAGGGCTCTTATGTGGACAGATTACTTGCTCTGGATTGTCCTGTTACTCTGGATTCCAATATGATTTTCCCATAGGTTTTTACTAGGTGGTGCAGTAACTATGGGTGCATGTTACTATAGGTGCATGTTATGTCTCTTATGTGCACCCGTAGTTACTCTGGATTTGGGGATAATTAGCAGAACTATTGGTACTATTCTACTATACTATTAAATATTCTATTAGAACTATACTCTACTATTAGAACTATAGTACGATAGAGCTATAGTACTATTAGAAAAATAGTAGAAGAATAGAAAAACAATAATAGTAGAACTATTAAGGTATAGAACAATTCTGCAAGTTGCTCTGAAATTATTGGAAAGAACAATAACAAATCTTTTTATTATGAAATATATTTATTAATTTACAAATAGTCCAATTCTAACTTCCCCTGGAGTAGCCACACAAGCAAAGCTGCATCCAAGGCCCGAGGCAAGACATATTGATTCCTGTTATCCCGTGTCATGCTGCAGACCCCAATGGGTCTACTCAGATCTGCTGGATCGGAGCAGCCAGGAGGTGGTCTAGGCTTTCTGGGAAGTGGGATAGGATCTGACACTAGTGCTAGATCCTGGACCTACCGCACTGCTCGATCGCCCACCTAACTGATTGTCTACCTTCTTCCCACCCTAAGATGCACCCTTTCAGAGAGAGAGAGAGAGAGAGAGAGAGAGAGAGAGAGAGAGAGAGAGAGAGAGAGAGAGAGCAATAACACTTGATTGCGACTTATTGGGATCTGACTAAATTTAACTCAGCTATTATTAATTTATCACATTAAACAATAAAAGATTTTTTTTAAAATCTGCCCTCAGTTGCTTTTCCTCTGAACTTTAAACAATAAATGAGTCGTGATGAGTGTTTCAGAGCAAAAAGCTAATTTGTGACTTAAGAGATTTAAATCGGAGGATGTCTTAACATGATGTTTTGCTTTGCTTTGATGTTGCCGTTTGCGTCAGATTCGGCTTGGATCCTACTCATGACAGATGGACTTTGCTAGCAATTTAGCGAGAAGAAATAATTGGCCAAATCTTGGATTCATTCATCTCCATTATCTTGAGAAATAGTTGAGAACCTGTCCCTGAGGGGTGAGTCAGCTGGAAGACGAAGCTAATTAGTTCATTAGCCTTTCAAATTTGAATTTTATTCCCCATTAAAATTGAATTTTATTTTCCCATTAGTTGAATATGGAATAGTAGCTTTTGGAAAAAAATATTATTGCCGACGGGGTGCTGGGAGGGGAGAGACTCTTGATAAAGGCAGCCTAAGCCTCATGGACAGCACTGGAATCCTCTAGTTTTTTGTAAACTTTGTTTGCTCTAATTCAGTCTTTATATGTATTTTTAAAGAGGCTCCCGTTTAATTTTTTCACTTTCATTTTTCTCTCTTTTATTTTTAAAGACATCCTTAATAAAGAACACAACTTAAGTTTTTAAAGTTTGCTTCTTAGGATCAAAAAATTTCTGGTGTCGAGTCTGACATACAGTTGAAAGAGATTGATGATGTCAAGGGATTTTTACCGCATTATCCTATCACTACCACTGCATCCTGGGGGATGCAGTCTGTCTGTCTGTCTGTCTGTCTGTCTGTCTATCTATCTATCTATCTGTCTATCTACCCACTCACGCATCTAACTATCTATCCATCCATCCATACCCCCACCTACCCATCCACCCATCTATCTATCCATCCATCCATTCCCCATCCCCACCCACCTACCCACCCACCTACCTACCTACCTACCTACCTACCTACCTTTCTATCTATCTATCTATCCATCCATCCATCCATCCATCCATTCCCCACCCCCACCCACCTACCCACCTATCTATCTATCTATCTATCTATCTATCTATCTATCTATCTATCTATCTATCTATCTATCACTTTTCAACTACAAAGTTCACAAAGCAGTTTGACAAAGAAAATGTAAAAATTAATGGACAATGGGAGAAATTAATAGCTATATGGAGTAAGTCTGTAGTATGGGGGAGCTTACTTCAGCCTGCAATCTTGGAATCAGTGAGATCAGATTTGAGATGGGGGGGGCTAAGATTCAGCAGGTGCCACCGGCTGGCTCCAAAAGGATTGGGCTGTTTATCACACATGACATACACACGTCTTAAGATAACTTGTAAATCAATGGTTCCGAAAATGTGGGTCAACATTGCTGGTGGGTTATAGTTATAGTCTGGTTCTTGGGAGGTTGCCAAAGAAGCATGAAAAGGTCGGATAACTAATTGCCTCAAGCCTTGAGGCTATTCAAAAAATCAGGTAGGTGCTGAATGTCCTGCAAAGAGCTCAGCTCCTGCAGTTTGCAAGGTAGTGGCTAACTGCCCTGCAAGGAGCTGAGCAGACACTCAGCTCCTTGCGGGGCAGTTAGTTGACGACAGATACCAGCATATGTAAATCTAGTGAGATAAATGCTGGATGTCTTGTTCTTTTTGTCATTATAAATAAATAAATAAATAAATAAATAAATAAATAAATAAATAAATAAGTCTTCCCTGTGTTTCCTTTCCAAGGGTAGTATGAGATACCAATTTTAAAAATCAGTCAATGAATTGGTCAGTAGGTTTTGTTTCATCTGAAGATATCCATCTCTGAAGGTTTTCTTTAACAGCCCCAAATAGCTGTCAAATTCTATTATTTAAATAAGAACTGCTCTCATTCTGGCTTCCGCCACGATCCAGTCAATCAGACTTATGGAGATTGTAAACTTTGGCTAATTAAAGAACCACTTCGCTGATCGGTGCCCCTAATAACATTTCCCGGGACTCACCTTTGGCACGCCAATGATGGACGGTCTGGGAATGTGCGCAGGGATGGCGAGCGCATCGCGGCCCGACCCTTCGGCAGAAGAATCATGCGCTGCAAACACAAGATGGGCCTGCGTATGATGCCCTGAATTACAATTTGAAGTTCCACTGATGCTCTGTGTTTCTCCAGCCTCTTCCCCTTGGGGGTGAGTAAGCTGTGTGATTTTTGCCGTTGGTTGCCCACATATTGTGGAGGTCGTCTCCGCCTTCTGCACTTCTGTGCCAAAGCCGCAGGGCTCCGCCGGGTCAAAATGAGCACTTTCTCTTGCACTTCCAAAACAGGTGAGCAGCGCCGAACAAGGAAACGGATGCATCTTTGAATACCGAGACACTGCTTAGCCCATGCTTAGTATTGGCTTTTTTATGGTAGGACCATCACATCTCAGGTGATGACAGCAGGTGCTTGTTTTACCGTGACGGTCCCGTTATCCAAAGTCCGGAACATTCCGTTGCCGTAAAGGCGGTGGGTCGGCAAACCATTTCCGTTGGCTCTCCAAATTGACAACGAACGCCTGGATCCCACTGGATCCCCAAAATGTTTTGAGTTTCCTGCTCTTCTCCAACGCTGTCAGTGACTTGACAAAACAACTCTCACAAAGGAACCATCTCCGCAGCAAGCTACGGTTACAGTCCGCGGCCAAACAGATGCGTCCCAATGAGGTAGCGTTAAGTCAATAGGGCTGTAGCCTCAAGTTACCTGGCCTAAGAGGTAAAAAAAAAAGATAGTGTAGCCTGATCTGCCCAGCCTATAATAGTACCGATGCGTGTATCAGCGACATCATCACAATAGATAAGTGGCTCCAGTTACACAACTCCAAAATTTGTCTTGGAAATAAAATGAAATCTTTGTCCTGCACTAATTAAGATCAAAAATGCATTTTTCTAATCCCTGCTGGACTCATCTATTATTAAAGGGAAGAGTTTCTTCTTAAACCTCTGTTAGGAGGGAGTAGATTAAGTTAACGCTGCTCCTCCAATGACATGAAAAGCGCCTTGCAGTTCCATGCGTGTGCGCATTCATGTGCGCGTTGTGTCTCATAAGTCTGATCTTTAGAACTTTGCTGCTTTCTTCTGGCTCTGGAGACCATAAATAATGCACCGCTCGTTTCTTTTTATGAATCCACCCATAGCTCTTTCATTCAGCCCTAAACACGTCATCTGAGGGTGAACGTTGGTTCCATAGAGGAACAGATAAAAGAAGATCATTTAACACCAACAACGTTGGAAAGTTCAGTGCGGAGATTTGGAAAAATCTGCCTCAGTAATGAAGAACTCGCTCACCCTGTCTTCCCGTTTCTCCAGCACATTGAAGGACCTCATAAAAATATAAATAAATGATGCATCGTGGATACATTTGTATCAAATATAAATAAATGATAAATAAATGATCCGCGTCTTGCTCCCGTCACACCAAATAATACAAAACACATGATGGGACAACGGTATGTCGAAAGGTGTCCCATTCCTGCCCAACTTCACTGGCTGCTGCTAGAGATGTATTCAGTGTGATGACATCTGAACATCATTGATGATATAGATTGACGTCATCATCATGTCCTGTAGTATTAAATATGGTAGAGGAGGAATGTGGGGCTCAGGGCTATCTAGTATGAGATGCTGATTGAAGGAGCAATGCTGCTAAAAGGGCGGCCCTGGGAGACCCCACATAAAAAGCTTTCATGGGCTGAATCTGGACTGCAGGTCATATGATTGACACCTTGCTCTAGTCCAATGATAACAAACCTTTTTGCAGTTGAGGGCCAACTGATGGCACCGGTGCCAAGTGCATGTGCCCAAAACTTTGGGCATGCGCATTGGGCCAGGAGCGCCCTGAGCCGATTGCATATTCCTGGAGTTCCAGGCATGTGCAATAGACTTAGGGTGCTTCTGACCCGATGTGCATGCTCAGAATTCTGGGCACATGTGCTGGGCACCGGTGCCATCTGAAGAGAAGCAGGATACTCCTCTTCAGAGCAGAGCATGCTTGTGCCTTGTATGCATGTCCAGAACTCTGGGCATGTGCACTGGGCTCAGGGTGCTCTGGCCCAAAGCACATGCGCAGAGTCCTGGGCATGCACACTGGACACTGTTGCTGTCAGTGGGTCTTCTCTGAAGAGGAACAGACTGCTCCTCTTCAGAGCAGACTAGATTGAGCACGCCAGTGTCCAACACGCATGTCCAGAGCTCTGGGCATGCACACTGGGCTTAGAGCACCCGGTTGGGGCACAATGGCCACATGCCAGCAGAGCGGGCTCTGAGTGCCCACCCTCGCACATGTGCCATAGGTTCACCACCGCTGCTCTAGCCCATATCACTGTTCCCTTGAGCATCATTGTAGTGGCTATTTTAAATACTGAAATCATTATATATTTATTAATATATATCATTGTGATACAGCAACTGTCCTATTTAGAAGATTGTTTCATACGTGATGTGTATAAAAGGAAACAGTCCTCAAGAAACTTTGAATGTAGAGTGTGCTTAGCTGATGCGGCTGATACGTCATAGATACACACACCAACTCTGGATGCACACATGCAAACAAATAGGGTTCAACCAAGCTACATCGGTGAAAATGAGAACTAGAACCTGACCCTATATGGGTGCAGGACTCAGAAGAGCTGAAGTTTCAAGTGACCTTTACATGCAGGTCAGCTTCAATATGTAGCATCCTGGAGTTTTTTTCCCCTTGAGACTACAGAGCGATCAAAAGTGGTTGGGAGTTTTTGCAAACAACTGATTTTCGTATCGGGTGAAATCCAGAGTAACTACGGGGAGTCCTTGCTCCAGAGTAAGAACAAGATATTCTGGATTGCAATATGAATTTCCCATAGGTTTTCACTAAGTGGTGCAGTAACTACAGGTGCACATATTGTCTCTTATGTGCTCCCGGAGTTACTCTGGATTGTGCCCTGTGTTTGCTTGACTTAAATGGGTTCAACGGAAAAATTTAATTTACAGTGGATGTCTCCAGAAGCCATATCCCCTTACTCCATGGTGACCTCCAGCCAGGTTACTGTGGCTTGCCTGTTCCAGCACATTTTGCTAGATTATGTGCAAAATCCAGAGCACCTACGGGGAGTCCTTGCTCCGGTGTAAGAACAACTTACTCTGGATTCCAATATGAATTTCCCATAGATTTTCACTAGATGGTGCAGTAATTACGTACGGGTGCATGTAAAGTCTCTTATGTGCTGCTGTAGTTACTCTGGATTTGGGGACATGGTTGCCATATGTCCAACCGTGGGGATGTCACTGGCAGCAATGTCACGGTTGGGGACATTGCTGCCAGTATGTGAATGCGATCCCTGAAAACCGGGGATTTCAGGGATCGCATTCACATACTGGCACGTTTAATGGGGGTCCGGTCCCGGTTTTGTGGAAGAGCATTGTGGCAACCCTATGCATAGCAAAGTCTTGTCCTTTATGAGAGATGTCGTACAATTCATCGGGAAGTCCATAACAGATCATCAGGACTCTCCAGCAATTTGGCAGCCACACAACCAGTGTCAACTCCACTCTCGGTTGATTGCGTCCCGTTATTAAGTGTTTATTATCTTCTCCAAGCCCAACCACACAGCAAGCCTGCAGGTGTTCAAGGTTCTTTTCCCCCATCTGGTTCCGCTGGAGACTGATCATCAACCAGAATTCCTGTATCGGTGCCCGGAAAATGATTCTAACATCTGTTTCATTTCCACACGTCTTCCTGATCTTTGACAAATGATTTCTAAATCTCCTTTTTGTCTCCCATTAACCCTTTGTGAAATACAGCCTCATCATGTTCTGCTCCGAGCGACTGGCAAAGGGATTTGGATAGCGTTTCACACCCCAGATTTCCAAGTTCCAGGGACAGCCTTTCAAAGAGCCATTTTTCTTACGGGTACCGGAGACGTATGGCATTTAAATTATATGTTATTCACATATCAACAACTGGAACTTGAGCAGAAGGAAGCAAACGCCCAGACAAAACAGTGATCGTCTCCAAAGTGGATGCAATTTCTTTGAAAGCCAACCCCCCAAATCCAGAGTTACTACGGGAGCACGTAAGATAGTTACTGCACCTCCTAGTGAAAACCTATGGGAAATTCATATTGCAATCCAGAGTAAGTTGTTCTTACACTGGAGTAAGGACTTCCCGTAGTTACTCTGGATTTTGCCCGTTTATGTTTTTGGGAGGCTTCCCTCCTGGAAGACTCTTTCTTTGCCAGCTCCTTCCAAAACTCAGACAGACCTGATCCTTCTTTGCTGGCAATGAGCCAAGCCCAAACTTTAAAAATCTAAGATTGCAATCCTAAGCATGACTACTCAAAAGTAAGTCTTTTTGTATTCAATGGGGGCAAGTCCCAGGATAGTGGGTTTAGGGTTGCACCCTAAGTTTTTTATGTGTGAATACATATTTTTATCACATACAGCACTTTGTGAATGTGCAGAAGGTACTGTATACACTAGTGTATAAGCTGACCCGTGTATAAGCCACCTAATTTAACCACAAATACTGGGAAAACTTATTGACCCGAGTGTAAGCCGAGGGTGGGAAATGCAGCAACAGCAGGAAAGTGTGGCTGGCCTTGTAGCCTCAGGGCCCAATCCTGGGCATGTCTACTCAGAAGTAAGGTCCACAAAGAAGTACCTGAGTCTGCGGATGGGCTTGGCTGCAATGGGCTCCATGTCTTGCCGCCGTGCGCCTCCTCCGCAGCCCGGAGAGCCAGTACCAGTAGCTGGAGAGGCTGCAGAACCTCTGAGGGTGCGCGCTGGAGGTCGTGCCTGCCATTTTTCTTAATTTTTTTAAACTGACCCACGTATAAGCCGAGGTGGGTTTTTGGGCTTAGTTTTTGGGACCCCAAAATTAGGCTTATACGTCAGTATATATGGTAGTTTATAAATGTGCAGAACATTAGAAATGCAAATTTTACTTAAAGTATTTCTATAAAGGATTGATTGATCGAGCGATCGATTGACTGAATGATTGACTGATTGATTAACTGATAAACCCTTATTTATTTATTTATTTATTTATTTATTTATTTATTTATTTATTTGCACTCACTCAGTCTCTCACTCACTCACTCACTCACTCATTTAGTCAGTCAGTCAGTTAGTTATACCAGTCCAGGAATGCGGTATTTAAAATAGCTACCAGCCATTAAAAGAAATCAAGTCATTAAACTTCAATGAACTGAAGCAAGTATCATTGCAAGTATTTTTATGTGTGGATATACAGTGGCACCTCACGTAAAGTATGTTTCACATGACAAACAAAAAATTCTCTAGGATTCTGCTTCACATAACAAACTGTGCTTCACGTAAAGAATACATTCGTTGGCAGTTGGGGCAGACCCGCTGGCCGGCAGCCTGTTTGAAAAGCATCAGGGCTGCCTAGCGCACCTTCCCATAGTGAAAGCAACACTTCCATGCCTTTCCTCCTGTGGCCGGAGGGAGAGAAGAGCAGCGGAGAAGAGAGAAGGAGCTCAGAGCCAGCCAGAAGGGAGCAGGGGGGAGAGAGGCTCAGGATGGAGAGAAGGAGAAAGTGGGAAGACGCTTGGAAGGTGTCTTGGATTGCAGCCTCCTAACCATGTCTACCCAGAAGTAAGCCCCATTGTGTTAAATGGGTCTTACTCCCAGGAAAGTGTCTTTAGGACTGCAGCCTAAGTAGACTTCATAAGATCATGCACATTAAATGCATGTTTTGAATTCGGTCCCAGTGTTCTGTCATCATTTTTACATCCAGTTCATATTTTTATATGAAAATTTTTGGGGTTGTGGAACCAATCGTCTGAGTTTCCATTATTTCCTATGGGAAAATCCGCTTCACGTAAAGAACGTTTCACGTAACAAACATGCCTCCAGAACAAATTAAATTTGTTACTTGAGACATCACTGTATATGATTAATTGATTGACTGAATGATTGACTGATTAACTGATTGATAAACCCTTATTGATAAACCCACACACACTTGGGGAACCCCTGCCATAAAGGGCAAGATAACAAGTTTGGCCAATGGGAACGTCCTTCCTGAGAGTAATAACTGTGAAGGCAATTTCCATCCAAACTACAGAGTTTGGTGCTACTTTGATGTAAAAAAAGGTGAAACTTAATAATGATCTTTTTAGCGTTATTTGTGGTTCAATCCTCATTTTTTGGCAGATTTAGAGCACAATCCTAACCATGTCTACTCAAAAGCAAGCCCCATTGTGTTCAATGGGTCTTACTCCCACGAAAGATTGCAGCATTACTCCGAATCAATACTGTGAAGAACAAATCTATCCTTTCTGTTCCAGGCATTGTCCGTTTGGGTCCTGGCCTCGTTCCCTGGATTGAGTTTTCCGATATACTTTTCTTCTTGGGGAATCCCACCCTGTGATAGACTTTTATCAGCCAAGATCAGGCAATGATTTTAACAGTGATGGGGTTATTATTTTCTATTATCCCCATTATTTTCTGAGAAACCCTATTGTAATTTTGGCACAGACTTTGTTCCTGGTTGCACAAAGCGCATACGCATCCCTCCATAAGGGCCCATAAATTCACTCTGCCTCCAGCTCATAATGGTCCAAGATGCTGGAGGCTGAACCGAGCCTTGTCCTCTCGACAAACCTCTCATTATGGCTCAGTGATCCTAATACTACTTCCTCTTTTAGGGCTTCTCTCTTCACCACCATGTCCCGCTGGAGGTGGACAATGTACGTTCTTGCCTCATCACGTGTCCCAGGGTGGCATAAAGCACCCAACCCTGATGACTGCTGCCGAGCATGTTGTGTACCTGGAGCCTGTTGTGGAATTGTCCTCCAAGATGCACTATGCACATTCGTCTGTGATGGATTAATGGGTTTTTAAATAGACCTCTGGGCAAAATCCAGAGTCCTTGCTCTGTTGTAAGAACAACTTACTCTGGATTCCAATATGAATTTCCCATAGGTTTTCACTAGGTGGTGCAGTAACTATGGGTGCACGTAAAGTCCCTTACATGCTCCCTTCGTTACTCTGGATTTGGGGTAAATGTGAAACCCAACAAATTGGGTTTGGGTAACCAAACATCGTCTGATGGTGGTCGAAATTTAAAAACTGAAACTGCTAGAATTATATGTATTTACCTGGATTATATGAATTATAGAATTATATGTATAATTATATGTAATTATGATTTTTCTTGGCCTCATCCATGTGTGGCTTGAGTATAAAGTGGCCTCATTTTCCTGTGGCTTGAGTATAAGGTGAAGACATGGATCATAGATCCATGATGTCAGGATCCAGGCACATTGATCATCAGGTGCCAGTCACAAGGCACAGGGCAGCATGGCTTCCAGGGCCATTAAGGCTTCAATCCTAAAGACACTTTCTTGGGGGTAAGACCCAATGAACACAATGGGGCTTACTTTTGAGTAGACATAGTTAGGATTGTGCTCTAAGGCTGCAATCCAGAGCAAATTCAGCCTGCTCTGCCCTAACTGCTCTCTCCTAACTATTCTGTATCCAGAGCAGAAAGTTATGCTGAATCCAGAGAGTCAGGAAGCCTGGGCTGCCCTAACTGCTCCAGAGCATGCTAAGTAATTGACACAAGGGGACGACTTGCTCCTGAGGAGACATCCCTCAGATCACACTGAACAAGGAACAGCTGTGGTGCCTACAGTGGTGACATGATTCTGCACATCACCTGGTGCGGAAGTCTGTGCGTCATCCCTGGGATGTGCGCCCCCCCCCCCCACCTGGACTGCACAGTCACCAAAGTTGGCGCCTGTGCAGTTGTTTCTGAAGCCAGAAAGAGTACTGCGCAGGCACCATCTCTGACACCTGCGCAGTATTTTTCTGAAGCCTTTTGGCTTCGGGGGAGACTGTGCAGGCGTCAGAGTTGGTGCCTGTGCAGTACTCTTTCTGAAGCCATTCGGCTGCCGCTCCGCCTCCTGAGTGAGGCCGAATGGCTGTGCAGAGGCGCGGACTTTCTCTGCTCTAAGGAAGTCTCCTCTGAAGCTGTTTGGCATGCTCAGTGTGTTTCTGCGCAGTGCACCTCAGATGGCCGTTCAGGCCAGCTCCTCAGACAAGTGTCAGCTTCTGGCTGCTGCTCCGCCTTGGAGCAGGCCTGAATGGGGGTGCTGACACCCGGGGCCTGCCAAAGGACAGTCAAACTCCTCCGGCACATCACCCCATATGGAGCGCATCCCCAATGCAGCCCACACCAGCCGCACCAGTCTGGTGACGCCACTGGGTGCCTGCCTTCTAAGGAGTCCCTGATGAGATGCCAGTACATTCTACAGTGAATACAAGGGGCTTCTTGGAGTGGCCTGCTGTATCCTGAGGTTTGTGGGCAGCCGGAGTTTGTTCCATATCCTGAGGTTGAGAGGAAGGGGTTGCAGCTAGGCTGGCCAAGAACTCAGATTTTTGGTCAGCACTGCCATTCTTACTCGGGCCTTATCATGGACCCCTATGGGTCTACTCATTACTATACCTGCTCCTGAGGTGGTATAACTCTGAGGGCTGGAAGAGGGCATTTCTGCCTTGGAAACAGGCTTTGGATACAGAGTAACTGCTCTGCCCTAGGCAATGCTAAACATGCCCTCAACCTGCCTCTCCTGAGCTGCTTAGGCTGCCCCAGTTAGGACAGAGCAGGTCCACCTCTCTTAGGGCACCCTATCTTGCCTTGCTCTGCCCTAAGCCTCCTTCAGAGTAACTGGGCTGGAGCATCTTGCAGTTGCTCCAACCTAGTGTTAGATAGGGCAACCTAAGGGCTCTTATGTGGACAGATTAGTTGCTCTGGATTGAGCTGTAAGACTGCAATCCTAAACACACTTTCCTGAGAGTAAGCCCCACTGAATATAATGGGACTTACTTCTGAGTAGACAGGCAAAGGATTTCACCCTAATTGCGTATCTATCACCCACCAACTGTTCTTATCCTCACCTTTGGCAGTGGGCATGACACATAGAAAAATATGGACTTAGCCCTAGGAAAAAAATGTGTATAAATTTACATAAATGAATATATTAAAAACAGAATTATACTGAGACTGAATCCAGAAAAATCATGTGTATATAAAGACGCAATCCTAAGCATGTCTACTCAGAAGTAAGTCCTATTGTATTTCATGGGACTTACTCTCAGGAAACAGTTTATAGGATTACAGCCGTAAAGCACAATCCTAACCATGTCTACTCAAAAGTAAGCCCCATTGTGTTCAGTGGGTCTTCTTACTCCCAGGAAAGTGTCTTTAGGATTGCCGCCTAAGAGTCCCAAATTCCATTCAATATTGAGCCACTCTAGATGGTTATTGATCTTAACGTTCTCTTGTAGGTTTTATTATTTTATTTTCATTAGTATTTAAGTGAATATTTAAATAAATGGTTATTTAAATTATTTAAATACGAGTATTATTTAAATGATTATTTAAATACTATTATTAAAAAAGACTTTTTTAAAAAAAAGTTACATTTTTTCTAAGGCAGATCATGGGCCCTTTTAGGGGCAGGCATAATAAATAAATGAATGAATGAATGAATGAATGAATGAATGAATGAATGAATGAAATAAGATTCCTATGGTTGCTATAATAGTGCATTCATTTATTGCAATTGATTGTTTGACAGTAATACTATTAAACCTTTGAAACTGTCAATAAAGTCGGGGTGTTAAGTCACCCCAGGGGAGGCCACTTGCACACTGCAGTGAGGCTTCCTGCAAAACGTAGTGCTTTGCACCCCCTCTAGCTATGCCACTGATGAAAGTCCATAACAAATCCATCTTGCTAGTTAAGTTGCGTCCCTTCCTTGTTTCCGTTCCGAAATGTGGCATTATCCGGCAAGCAGGTATGTGCTTCGGGGAGTCACCATCACAGGTCAGCTCTAGAAGGAGCATCTGTATGTTTTGGCGCAAGCTCCTTAATCAGATCCACAAAGTTCGTTTTTTCCACGCAGGCTCGGCAAACTTCTCCCCAGCCGTCCAGAATCTTCTTCAGCTCAGACACTTTCATCTTCGAGAGATCCATGGAAGTTAAATCAAGTTTTCTTTCTGTAAAAATTTAGCCATTTGAAACATATACTTTATTTCTATTTATTATTATTATTTTTATTATAATTTTTATTTTTTTTATTATCGTTTTCCCCAACAAAAATCATCATTCCAAAAATATTAGGAGGGGGGGGGGGGGGGAGAGAGAGAAAGCCAAGATGGGAGCAACGACTCCTGCCAAGTTGTATTTTTATAGGAAAACTCGACAAAGTTGTAGGGTTAATAACTTGTTCGCCCTCTTTCTGTGGCCTGGAATCCAAAGAGGATATTCTTTCTGTCCAGAATTAATTTTCTGTGGACAGCCTCAATCCTTGAGTTGCTACATTAACCGAACTCATCTCCCAAAACAGCCGGAGGTGATGACAGCCCTGAGAATCTGGCCAACAGCTATTTTATTTCTACTTTATTTCGCCAGCTAGTTTTAAAAACTGCCTGGCTAACTTGCCAGAACAGCCTGCCGGAGTCGCAAACGCAGTGTGTTCCTCCGTTTTTGGAAGCACTAAAAACATTTATGGGCAAAATCCAGAGTAACTATGGGGAGTCCTTGCTCCGGTGTAATTCCAGTCGGATTCCAGTATGAATTTCCCATAGGTTTTCACAAAGCGGTGCAGTAACTACGGTTGCACGCAAGTCTCTTACATGCTCCCGGAGTTACTCTGGATTTGGGGGCTTGTCGGTAATGGCCTAACCCTCCGAGGATGTGGCAGAAGTGCCTTATGACACTTTTGTGACACCACCCAAGCCAGCCCGGGATTTATATGAGGGCTTATGTCAGGACTAACCAGGGGTTAGGATTGCAGCCATAAAGATTTAAAGCTCATGGGACTGACCACATGATGAGATCCATCACCCCATTTTTTAAGTCTCACCCAAACTGCCCCGCAATAGAGAAGGCCCTGAATCTCACCGCCGTGTCCTTTACCTCTGGCTAAAGTCAGATTGTACATGAGTAGCGATCCTGATCCCAGCTGTAACGGGCTTTAGGAGTTCAAAACCAGCACTTTGAAAATACTGCACAATTTTTTTATTACTGGTTTTAATCAGTTTTAATTTGGTTTAATCAGTTTTTAAATGGAAATGTCTTTTATTTATTGTTTATTTATTGTTTAACTGTTTTAAACGTACGGGATTTTATTGGTGTTTTTATGCATGTTGTGAGCCACCTTGAGTTCCTAGGGAGTAAGGTGGGTAAAAATAAAGTTGTTGTTGTTGTTGTTGTTGTTGTTGTTGTTGTTGTTGTTGTTGTTATTATTATTATTCATAAATGCACAGCAAACAATTTTGTGCTGGTTTTATTCATTTGACCAGTTGGACCCTTATTATTATTATTATTATTATTATTATTATTATTATTATTATTATTATTATTATTATTAATAATAATAATAATAATAATAATAATATTAATAATATATAATTATTATAATTAATATTATAATATTATATTATTAATATATTATATAATATATAATAATAATAATAATTATACATAAATGCACAGCAAACAATTTTGTGCTGGTTTCATTCACTTCGCCAGTTGGATCCTTCCCAAGAGTCTAGGACTGTGTGATGTAGTGGCGTATAATTTGTGCTGATCCCAGAAAGAGTATTATTATTATTATTATTATTATTATTATTATTATTATTATTATTATTATTATTATTATTATCATCATCATCATCATCATCATCATCATCAATACACAGCAAACAATTTTGTGCTGGTTTCATTCACTTCGCCAGTCGGACCCTTCCCAAGAGTCTAGGACTGTGTGATATTAGTAGTAGTAGTAGTAGTAGCAGTAGTAGTAGTAGTAGTTTTCAACGATAAATTTCAAATCTCCCAGAATTGTGTGCCTGCTCATTTTCTCAGCGCATGGACTCCATCATACCGTATTTGAGCTCACAGATTTGCACATCTATTTTTTTCAGCTTCTCGCAGATTTTAGGCACAGGTATATGAGCGCTCATGGGACGGCTGACCTCCGTAAGGATTTTGGTAGCAGCATCACTTGTGGCCCCGATGTAATAGCACTGCAGGAGAAAAAGGGGAGAACACGTGAACATGAATTCAACGTCGGTGAGTAGGCTGGGAGTGAGAAGGGCCCCACGCACACCGCAGTGAGACTCCCTGCTAAATGTAGAGCTTTGCACCCCCCTAGCTATGCCACTGCCCCCTTCCTCCCCAAGCCCACACAACCTAAAAATTTGAAACATATACAGGGGGTAGAATCCTACCAAACGATTTTCTTTTCCTTTTGTATTCATACAACTCCTGAGTAACTCATCCTCGATAGATGCCCTGGAGAAATCCGAATGTTTTTCTTTTAAAGAATGGTAAAATCTCTCCAAAAATTCTTGACATACTGGAATGGGAAAGATTAATAAATTAAAAAAAATATGAAAAACCATATATAATGCATATAACGTGCATGTCTCCAGCCAGAAGATGCACAAAAACCAATGTTGCCTAGTCGAAAATAGTGCGTCAAACAAATGAGGCTGCAATCCTAAACACACTGTCCTGGGAGTAAGCCCCATTGAATATAATGGGAATTACTTCTGAGTAAAGGTGTAATGCTAGTTGGCCTCCTCGTGGTGCACCTTGGATAGCACAGAAGTGTGAACTAAACAACTAGTAACAACTGGCAGCCAGACTACATTGAAGAAATTGGCAGTTGGCGATAGTTGGCAGCCAGACAACAGTGTGGAATTCCTGGCTCTCAAAATACAGTTGTGCCTCACATAAAGAGCTTAATTCATTCCGGAGGCCTGCTCTTTAAGTGAAACGCTCTTTAAGTGAAACAGATTTTCCCATAGGAAACAAAGGAAACCCAGATGATTGGTTCCACAACCCCCAAAATATTCATATAAAAATATTAACTGGACGTAAAAATGATAACAAAACACTGGAATTGAATTCAAAACTTGCATCCAATGTGCATGATCTTTAGGCTGCAATCCTAAAGAAACTTTCCTGGGAGGCTTACCTGGGCTGCTGCTGGAGGTTCAATGTGGCCGGTAGGGGCACTTGGAGGCAGTTGGGGCAGCTGCCTCTGGCACCCCCTGGCAACTGGCCCATAGCACGCTTGCTTGTTAAGTGAAGCGGAACTTGTTATGTGAAGCAAGATTTCTTGGAAATTTATACTTGTTAAGTGAAACACTTGTTATGTGAGGCGTTTGTTATGAGAGGTACCGCTATACATGGCAATGGAGCATTAACATCTGATTTGCCATAAGTCCATGTATTTCCCATACACTAAATAAATAAACTATGGTAAAGCCAGATGGATTTATATATAGTTCCCTTCGTAGTATCTTAGAAGACTGTGGGCGCAATCCAGAGTAACTAAGGGGAGTCCTTGCTCTGGTGTAAGAACAATTTCTTCTGGATTGCAAGATGAATTTCCCATAGGTTTTCACTAGGTGGTGCAGTAACTACGGGTGCACGTAATGTCTCTTACGTGCTCCCATAGTTACTTTGGATTGTAGGGTCTTAGGTGGGGGATTCAATCAAGACATCCCCTGTTAATTTAAGGACCTCTAGTCTACTGGGTTTATATCTGAACATTTAAGGTGGGAGGAGTGATTCAAAATGTTTGGCCTTCCTGGCCTGGGGATCGTACGGTCTCTTGCAACACATTAATTGTCTACACTACAGTTTGCTCTCCGGGTAGGCACCCAACACCAAGTACTCATGGTCCGATGTGTGTCTCCTCCATGCTTTGAATTAAAGTGAATAACAATAACAAATAATAACAATAACACTGAGCATGTAGCGCTGTTCAAAAATACAGATCCAACCTTGTTGTACATGGAATTTTTTTAAACACGGATTTGATTCAACACAAGCGGCCACTACAAATCAGCTTTACAAACTGCTTTTCTACTGTTGTAGAGAGGTAGCCATGCAGGAAATCTTTGCATTCTTCAGCTGAACCAGGCAAAAGGTGAGGGTCTTTTGCAGTTGCAACTGCTGACTGCCTCTCTACAATGATAAGAAAAGCTGTTTTTAAAGAAAGGAACACACTTTTTAAAAAACAGCTTTTTATTTTTGTTTCAGCAGGGAGTCCCAGAATCAAACCACCGCAGATACTGAGGCATAACCTTATTCCATTAGGTGCAACAGAGGACGAAAAAAAAACTTAGAATTGAAGCTTTAAATATATTTTTTCACTTTTCTATCCACTGATATTTTTTATCTACAGGAGGTTCCAGAATTGAACCCTAGTGAATAAAGAGGGACCTTTGACTCACTGACTGACTGTCTCATCAACGCCCAGCCAAAACTGCTGGGCCTAAAAGCGTGAAATTTTGGGTTTTCCTTCCATGATGGAGGTACCCACTAAGAACCAGTTTTGGGAAAGTCAAACTGGGAGGAGGTTAAAAGGGGCACAGTGCATTTTCCTCCCTGTACTTTACATTGAAGAATCCCTGACGGATGGATGCTCTGCCCCAACCCCTGGACCCGGAAGCATTAAATTTGGGGAGTGTATTCCTTATGTGACGTGAACACCCACTAAGAACTGATTTCTTGAAATTTAAACCCCAAGGGGATGAAAAGGAATGCAATGTATTTTCATCCTATACTTAATACTGAAGACTGATAATACTGAGACCCAAATTATGCAACTGCCTGGTAGGGGGACCTACGGTCGATGTAGGTGTGGGATGTTGCATGGGGAGGGTTTTGCACAGGAAGATGTTGCCCTGTGGGGACACTGCACGGGGAGGTGTTGCATAGGGTGATGTTGCACCAGGGGGTGTTCAACATGGTGTATGCACAGGGAGGTCTGTTGCATGGAGAGTGTTGCATGGGGTGGGGGTTTTGCACAAGGGTGATTGCATGAGGGGCATTGCACGGGGCGTTTGCACAGGTGCAGGTGCTGCACAGAGAAAAGCTGCACAGGAGGGGGGTTAATTTTATGCCTGCAATTCAGGTACATTTCACTACATTACTTGCCCTACAATTCAGAGTAACTACGGAGCAGAGTAATACAGAGTAACAATCCAGAGACACCTGTAGTTACTACATCACCTAGTGAAAACCGATGGGAAATTCATATTGCAGTCCAGAACAAATTGTTCTTACACCGGAGCAAGGACTCCCCGTAGTTACTCTGGATTGCACCCTAATATAACCTTTCTCTGTAAACCTCTTTAGTGAATTTTTATTAAAAAGCAGTATATCAACTACTGATGACCAGGCAAGTTTGCTAGTCCCAGACTGTAAAACAAGAAGTAAGTAGTTCAAGGGTAGTTAGAAATATCTGGTAGTAACTCCTCTGGCCAATTCCTTAATCCCTGCTTGCTGTTCTGGAGAAAATGACTCCCTTCCCCATTATTTGTTCAAATGTGGTCTGCAGAAGCCAACCGGAGCAGCGCGCCCAGTCCTCGTTCATGCTGGAATGTGGGTTGGAAGATGACTGGGAGAGCCAATGGACTAGTTTTGCGGTGGCAACAGCTACAACTACAACCTTTCAAGAGAAATTCAATATTTTAATAAAGAAGTTTACTCGGCAATGTTGCTTCAAATGTTCTTGTTTCTAGATTTTTTTTCCTTCTGCACGAGATGCGTTTTGTTCTGATTTGCAGAGAAGGCACGCTTGGTATTGTCGCTACAAACAGGAATCAACGCAACTGTGTTGTTGTTGTTGTGCCAGGACCTGGTCCTATCCACCCTCCCGAGCTTCTGAACTTGTAATGACTCATTACTGAACTTCACCTTCATCAAGAGCACAATCCTAAACGTGTCTACTCAAAAGTAAGCCCTATAATGTTCAATGGGTCTTACTCCCAGGAAAGTGTCTTTAGGATTGCAGCCCAAGCTGTTTGATGCCCCCGGTTTCTTGCAGCTCAATCCTGACAGTTAGAGGGTGCAAAGCAATAGTTTTGCATTCCTGGGAATGGCACCAAAGGGGAAGGAAAAGGGTTGCTTGCATGACACGGAGGCAAAACTTAGGGATTTGCACCCCCTCTAGCTACACCACTGGGTGGGATAGTGCAGGTCTTTTCTATAGGTGTCTGTGTTTGCAATCCTAAGAGAACTTTCCTTGGAGTAAGCCCCATTGAACTCAGTGGAACTTATTTCTGAGTAGACACAAATAGGATTGCACCATTTATCTTTTAAGAATATGTAACAAGTGTTTTAGGCTGCAATCCTAAAGACACTTTGCTGGGAGTAAGACCCATTTAACACAATGGGTCTTACTTTTGAGTAGACATAGTTAGGATTGTGCTCACAATCATGTTTTAAACGCTTGCATGCCTTTTAGGTGTTGCATCTGGAATCAATATCAGCAGCAGCACAATGATTGATTTTTTAAAATATATTTTTATTTTTGTGTTATATAACAACGTAAACATAACAATGTGTTATCAATATATAACAACGTAAAAATAATGCGTTATCAACAATTTGATAAAAACATCAATCCCAACACCCCTCTGGGAATCCCGATAGGGTCCTCTGCAAGCACCATTCTGTACTCAATAGCCTCTGACATAAACAGTGCAATCCTAAGGCTGCAATCCAGAGCAAATTCAGCCTGCTCTGACCTAACTGCTCTCTCCTAACTATTCTGTATCCAGAGCAGAAAGTTATGCTGAATCCAGAGAGTCAGGAAGCCTGGGCTGCCCTAACTGCTCCAGAGCATGCTAAGTAATTGACACAAGGGGAAGACTTGTTCCTGAGGAGACACCCCTCAGGTCACACTGAACAAGGAACAGCTGTGGTGCCTACAGTGGTGACATGACTCTGCACATCACCTGGTGCGGAAGTCTGTGCGTCATCCCTGGGATGCACGCCCCCCCCCCCCACCTGGACTGCACAGTCACCAAAGTTGGCGCCTGCGCAGTTGTTTCTGAAGCCAACTGGCTTCAAAAAGAGTACTGCGCAGGCACCATCTCTGACACCTGCGCAGTACTTTTCTGAAGCCTTTTGGCTTCGGGGGAGACTGTGCAGGCGTCCGAGTTGGTGCCTGTGCAGTACTCTTTCTGAAGCCATTTGGCTGCCGCTCCGCCTCCTGAGTGAGGCCGAATGGCTGTGCAGAGGCGCGGACTTTCTCTGCTCTCAGGAAGTCTCCTCTGAAGCTGTTGGGCAGGCTCAGTGTGTTTCTGCGCAGTGCACCTCAGATGGCCGTTCAGGCCAGCTCCTCAGACAAGTGGCAGCTTCTGGCTGCTGCTCCGCCTTGGAGCAGGCCTGAATGGGGGTGCTGACGCCCGGGGCCTGCCAAAGGACAGTCAAACTCCTCCGGCACATCACCCCATACGGAGCGCATCCCCAATGCAGCCCACACCAGCCGCACCAGTCTGGTGACGCCACTGGGTGCCTGCCTTCTAAGGAGTCCCTGATGAGATGCCAGTACATTCTACAGTGAATACAAGGGGCTTCTTGGAGTGGCCTGCTGTATCCTGAGGTTTGTGGGCAGCCGGAGTTTGTTCCATATCCTGAGGTTGAGAGGAAGGGGTTGCAGCTAGGATGGCCAAGAACTCAGATTTTTGGTCAGCACTGCCATTCTTACTCGGGCCTTATCATGGACCCCTATGGGTCTACTCATTACTATACCTGCTCCTGAGGTGGTATAACTCTGAGGGCTGGAAGAGGGCATTTCTGCCTTGGAAACAGGCTCTGGATCCAGAGTAACTGCTCTGCCCTAGGCAATGCTCAACATGCCCTCAACTTGCCTCTCATGAGCTGCTGAGGCTGCCCCAGTTAGGGCAGAGCAGGTCCACCTCTCTTAGGGCACCCTATCTTGCCTTGCTCCGCCCTAAGCCTCCTTCAGAGTAACTGGGCTGGAGCATCTTGCAGTTGCTCCAACCTAGTGTTAGATAGGGCAACCCAAGGGCTCTTACGTGGACAGATTAGTTGCTCTGGATTGGGCTGTAAGCCTGTCTACTCAGAAGTATTCAATGGGGCCTACTCCCAGGAAAGTGTGTTTAGGATTGCATCTAAAATGTTAATTTAGTGGTGCCTTCATGCCATCTACAGCAGAAGCTACAGTATTGCAGCCTCTGTCAGCGGCACAACTTGTTTAAGTTTCTCAAACTGTGGGTCAGGACCACAAGGTGGGTCTCAAGCCAATGTCAGGTGGGTCTCAATTCATTTCAATGTATATTTTTATTTTTAAGTCTAGAGTTTTTCTGGTGGTGGAGGGATTTGGTCACTGGTGTTGCCCAGGGCACTCCCAACTGCTGGAAATGTCATGTCCACATTTGAGGCTCCTTCCAGGTACCCCCTATTTTGTTCCCACAACCACCCTGTGAGGTAGGGCAGCTCGTAGAACTCTTTCCAGGTAGACTCCTTCATGGTACGGTAATCATATCTGGTATCAGGAAATGCCTTTGAAGCTCCCAGCAGTTTTCAGGTCATCAAAGCTGTAAAAAGGGACACCTTCTGGTTCTGATGACTCATGACAGCTTTATCACGTTGCAGTCTCCCATCCAGGAGCTGACCAGGTCCTTCCCTGCTTAGCTATTTTCAGCAACCCTGCACTTAACCACCAGACCACGCTTGCTGCCACCCCATCTTGTAATGGGACAGCATTTGAGGAAATGCTATAGATCTGTGCTTTGAACAGGCTACTGCGTATGTGCTTAACAATTATAGTCAATGGGATTTACTCATGAGTAAGCACAGACAGGAGTGCAAGCCTTTGTTGTTTGTGCAAGACTTGCCATGCAATACAGGTTCAACCTTGTTATAAATGATTTTTTTTAATCCACAGATTTGATTCAACACAAACTGCAAATCAGAGTTTTGAAAACTGCTTTTTTTACTGTTGTAGAGGCAGCCATGCAATAATTCACTCCATTCTTCAGCTGAGCCACACAGAGGCACCAATGGTTTTCAAAGCGGAAGTTGAAACTCAGTTAGGACGGGTCTCTAAAAGCTAGATGGACTCAGGCTGTTTTCCTGGGAGTAAGTCTCATTGAACACGCTAGGGCTTACTTCTGAGTAAACACAAAGGAGCTCAGGCATAATGATGTCACTTCCAGCCACGACATCACTTCCAGGTTGATGACATCACTTAAGGGGGGAGTCATGGACAGATGGCCATTTTCAGAAGGGCTGAAATAGAGAACTACTGTTCTATGCGCACTTTCCTGGGAGTAAACCTCATTGATTATAAAAGGGTTTACTTCTGAGTAGACCTGTCTAGGTTTGAGCAAGCCTATGTGCGCTCAAGGAAGCCCCATTGACTCTGATGGAGCTTACTTTTGAGTAGACCTGCATAAGATGGGGCTCTGAGGCTGCAATTCTACTCACACTTACTTGGGAGTGATCCCCATAGCCCACAACAGGCCATACTTCCAAATAGACATGCACATAAATGGGCTATGAAGCTGCAGTCCCTACCCACTTACATGGCAGTAAGACCCATTGACTATAATGGGATTTACTTCTGAGTAGACTTGCAATCACCCACTTTCCTGGTAGTAACTCACATTGAGTATAATGGGAAGTGGTCCCAGGAAAGTGCATAAAGTGAGTAGACCTGCATTACATTGGGCAATCCAATCCACACTTTACTGGGAGTGAGCATACAGGGATTTACTTCTGAATAGGCAAGCCTATCCACACTTTCTTGAGATAAGCCTCCATTGAATATAATGGGATTTACTTCTGAGTAGACCTCCCTAGAGTTAGGGAATCCTACCTAAGCTTTGCTGGAAGCAATCTCCATTGAATATAATGGGATTTACTTCTGAGTAGACCTCCCTAGAGTTAGGTAATCCTACCTACGCTTTCCTGGGAGTGACATCCATTGAGCATAATGGGATTTACTTCAGAGTAGACCTCCCTAGAGTTAGGGAAACCTACCTATGCTTTCTTGGGGGTGACCTCCATACAGCATAATGGGATTTACTTCAGAGGAGATCTCCCTAGAGTAAGGGAATCCTACCTATGCTTTCCTGGGGGTGACCTCCATTCAGCATAATGGGATTTACTTCTGAGTAGACCTCGCCAGTTAGGGAAACCTACCTACGCTTTCCTGGGAGTGACATCCATTGAGCATAATGGGATTTACTTCTGAGTAGACCTCCCTAAAGTTAGGGAATCCTACCTACGCTTTCCTGGGAGTGTCCTCCATTGAGCATAATGGGATTTACTTCAGAGTAGACCTCCCTAGAGTTAGGGAAACCTACCTACGCTTTCTTGGGGGTAACCTCTATTGAGTATAATGGGATTTACTTCTGAGTAGACCAGTCGGGGCTGAGCCTGTCTGTCCTCTGCTCTGCCAAGCCACTGCACTATGACGTCACAAAAGCGTGACGCAAGCGATGACGTCACTCCATGCACACACAGGCTGTCAGCCAATCAGAGCAGCGGAAGGTTCAGGGCCTGAGGACGCCGCGGGAGGCACTGCGAGCGGGCCCAGCCTCACCTTCGCAGCCAGACTCAGCCGCCCCGGCGGGGGGAACACCAACGCCGCCCAGCCACAGCCACAGCCACAGCACGGCCAGGCCCGAGAAGGAGCAGCGCCGCCGCCTCAGCATGGTCTGGCTTGCGCTCTGACCACGCCCCTTCGGTGACGACAAGGGACACTGGGTGCTGATTGGCCGCGCCTACCTTTTCTCCGCCCCTCCGGGGGTGGGAGAAGAGGTGACGTGCATGCTGATTCGCTGACCGGGAAGAAGGCGTGCGCGGTGATTGGCTAGCTGTGAATAAGACGTGAGCGGTGATTGGCCGTCCGGGGAAAGGCGTGCACGCTGATTGGCTGGTCAGAAGTAAAGCGTAAATGGTGATTGGTTGGTGGGAAGGAAGGCATAGGTGATGATTGGTTGCTCTGGAGAAAGACGTGGACGGTGATTGGCTGCTCAGAACAAAAGCGAGCGCGGTGATTGGCTCTTCGGGAAGAAAGCGTAAGCGCTGATTGGCTGGTGGCATGTACTGCGTAGACGCTGATTGGCTGCTCTGGAGGAAGACGTGGTCTGTGATTGGCTGCTCAAAAAACAGCGCTGTGATTGGCTGTGCATGAAGAGGGCGTGTTCGTGGTTGGCCTCACAGGAGGGAATCATCCGCGGCTATTGGCTGTTCGGGCGGAAGAAGTGCTTGAGCGCGATGCATTGTGGGGCGGCGTGCGTCTTGACGCAGGAAGGAGGCGGGGTCGGCGTGCGGAGGCGCGATCGGGGACGGCGCGGCGTGTGTATGGCGGCCATCGGGGTCCATTTGGGGCGCTCTTGCGCCTGCGCCGCCGTGTATAAGGTCAGTGCTGAGTGGGTGGCAGGGCTGACTTCTCCGCGGGGAGGCCTGGAGGAGCCGCTTCAGGGCTGGGGCTCTCCCCGGGAGGGAGGACCAGCCTCCCCCCCACCCTTGCAGGGAGAGCCCCAGGCCTGGAGGAGTCCCTACAGGGGAAGGCAGGCTCCAGCCCCACAGGGACCTTCGTCCCTGTGGGGCTGGAGCCTGCCTTCCCCTGCAGGGCCTCCAGGGCTGGGGTCTGCCTCCAGGCCCCACGAGGCGCTCCCCCTCCCCGGCAGGGAGGCCTAGAGCACCAGCCTCCCCCCTCCAGGCAGAGCCCCAGCCCTGCAGGGGAAGGCATCTCCTCCAGAGCCCCTGCAGGCTCCAGCCTCTCAGGGTCCTCCCTCCCTGGGTGAGGCTGGTCCTCCCTGCAGGGGGCTCCATGAAGGTACAGAACCAGCCCTTCAGGGCCTTCCCTACCAGCATGGAGCCTCCCACTCCAGGCCCTGCAAGCAGAGAGCCAGCCTGCAGGGGCGAGGCTGGTCCTCTGGGCCTCCTGGCCAGGGAGGGGGAGCTCCTCATGGGTCCTCAGGCAGAGCCCTGAAAGAGGTCCTGGAGTGGGAGGCTTCACACTTGCAGGGAAGGCCCTGAGGGGCTGGGTCTGTACCTGCATGGAGGCCCAGAAGACCAGCCTTCCCACTGCAGGGAGGTCCCTGTGGAGCTGGAGCCTGCCTTTCCCTGCAGGGCCGGGTTGGGGTCTGTCTGCAGGGCCCACAAGGAGCTCCCTCTCCCTGGCAAATAGGCCCAGAGGTCCAGCCTCCCCCCTGCAGGGAGGTCCCAGTGGAGCCTGCCTTTCCCTGCAGGGCCTCCTTCAGGGCTGGGGTCTGCCTGCAGGGCCCTGGAGGAGCTCCTTCTCCTTGGGAAGGAGGACCAGCCTCTTCTCTGCAGGGCTGGTTTTTTGCTTGCAGGGCCTGGAGTGGGAGGCTTCACTGAGCCCTGAGGGGCTGGTCTGTACCTGCATGGAGGCCTAGCCTTCCCCTGCAGGAAGGGTCGTGGGAGCCAGCTAACCCCCTGCAGGGCTGGCTTTCAGCTTGCAGGGGGCGGCAGAGTGGGTGTCCTTGCAGGGAGGTCAGTGGGGCCGGTTTCCATCCTACGGGGAGTGCCTCCTGCTTGCCGGGTGCCCCAAAGGAGCCAGTTTCTCCTTGCAGGGGAGTTTCCCTGTGCTGGTTTCCTGCCTGTGGGGACCTGGAGGAGCTGCCAAGGAGGACCTGAGAGTCTGGCTTTCCCTCTATAGGGACCCCCTTCAGGGGCTGGAATTCTGATTTCAGGGACCCCAAAGGAGCTGCCTTTGCCCTGCAGGGAGGACCTGAGGAGCTGGCCTTCCCCTGCAGGGTGCTCTCTGTGCAGGGAAACGGTCCCTGCACCATGCCTGAGTCAGGCCTAGAGCTCAACCCGTGTCTCTCGTCTCCCTCAGGACGGCCGTGCCGATGTTGTCGCCAACGATGCCGGGGACAGAGTCACGCCTGCCGTGGTTGCCTATTCGGAAAAAGAAGAGGTACCTCCAACACCACCAGGGTGGCCAAGGAGAAAAATGGGGATTGTTTTGGTTGTGTCAAATATTGTGACATCTATTAAATAATATCTACAATCCGTATCTATAAAATAACACCTATTGTTACTTAAATATCTATAATACGAGCAGAAACACACCAGCATTGCAGGAGTAAAATCTCCCCATATTCCATCCCTCACTGCACATTGTTCCCCCATGAGCATCAAAGTCCCATGTGATCAGTGCCCCATGTGCATCAACCTCTCCATGCGCATCAACATCCTATGTGATGTTGATACATCTCCCAATGTGTATTATCTGTGATGTATTATCTGTGTATTACTATGTGATGTAATGCACCTCCCAGTGTGTATTTTCCCCCCATGCACAACATCCCCGATGAACATAAACTCATCATCCCCCTATGAACATCAAAGCCCCATGTGCATCAACCCCCATGTGCATCAACATCCTATGCGTAACACCTCCCCATGCACATTGTCCCTCATGCACAACATCCCCAATGAGCATAAACTGCCATGTGCATCATCTCCCCCATGCGCGTCAAAGCCCCATGTGCCTCAACCCCCATGCGCATCAACATCCTATGCGTAACACCTCCCCATGCGCATTGTCCCCCCCTGCGCAACATCCCCCCATGAGCATAAACTGCCATGTGCATCATCCCCCCATCCGCATCAAAGTCCCATGTGATCAATGCCCCAAGTGCATCAACATCCTATGTGTAACACCTCCCCAAGCACAACATCCCCTCATGAGCATGAACTGCCATGCACAACATCTCCCCAGGCACATAAACCCCAGTGTGCAACATCCCCTCCCATGTGCAGTACCTTCCCCCACAAAGGTAGGCACCCTTATCTGGCAGGTCCAGGATTTGGGACAGGATTTTGGTCAAGTGTTCCATGTTAAGTATAGGACAAAAACATGTTGCACCCCTTTATCTACAGGGTGATAGAAAAGTAGCTCCATATATTGTAATTTATAAGTAATTTAAAATAGGGAGTTTCATTTCATTCACCCTGTATAACAATATCCGTTATGATGTTTAGACATCTATTAAATCTTTAAATATTATTTTGTTTTGCAGGTTGTTGGTCTGGCAGCAAAACAGAACAGAGGGAGGAATCTTTCCAACACAGTAGTGAAAGTGAAGCAGATTCTTGGGAGGAGGTATGGAAACAAGTGACACCATAATTCATTTTGGGATCAAGTGCATAACAGGAGCAGCCTGTTATATAGAGCTGAGTAAAGTGTTTCCTTTTGGAAACTAGTTAGAAGCCCTTTTTGGGACAGGACTAGTAAGCATAGAGGACGTCTGGTGTGGTTGTATGGAGTATAACCCTACAATCCAGAGTAACTATAGGAGCACGTAAGAGACGTTACATGCACCTGTAGTTACTGCACCACCTAGTGAAAACCTATGGGAAATTCATATTGCAATCCAGAGTAAATTGTTCTTACACCGGAGCAAGGACTCCCCATACTTACTCTGGATTGCACCCTAATTTAAATTCTGGGGGAACAAGGCTATAATCCAGACCTTTTACAATGACGTAGTTATGGTGCCACCTATGGGAAATGCCTGGAGCAATCCAGAGTGAGCGCCTCTTACGTCTTCTCATAGTTACTCTGGATTGTAGGGTAAGTTTTTTGAGCACAATCCTAACCCTGTCTACTCAAAAGTAAACCTTATTATGTTCAATGGGCTTTACTCCCAGGAAAGTCTCTTTAGGATTGCAGCCTTAATTTGTTAAATTTAAAAAGTTTTTGTTGTGTTTGGATAAGAAATATTAACCCAGGGAGTAAAATCTGTAGGAAATTATTTCAAAACTAGATTTACACGGAATGAAAACTTGAATTAAGTTTTTTAAGTTAGCTTTTAAATTAGCTATTATTATTTTTCCATTTTCTTTGTAAACCGCTTTGTGAACTTGTTGGTTGAAAAGCGGTATAAAAATTAGATAGATAGATAGATAGATTGACTGATTGATTGACTGATTGATTGACTGATTGACTGATTGATTGACTGATTGATTGATTGATTAAAAACTACCTTTTTAAAAAAGGGGAAAAAAATTCTTATTATTTTTGTTTTGACAGCTCTGGTGACCCACAAGCTGAGAAGTACATTGCAGAAAGCAAATGTTCAGTAAGAGCCAGACTTTATTTTTCCTCCTGGAGAACATATCTGTATTTACTTAAATAGAAATGCGCCGTTAAATCTAAGGCTAACCCTTATTTTAAGACTTGAGACTAAAAAGTTTACTGATGATTGTAGTGTACAGCTACAAAGCGAGTGTATAATTTAATTTTACAGCAAACAACAATTAGTAATTTGATAATAATATGACAATGGGTTTATGTTATGATTTGCACCTGATTGCACTACAGTGAGTTTATGTTATTTACCGTACAATCCAGAGTAACTCCGGGAGCACATAAGAGACATTTACGTCGATATAGTTATGGCACCGTCTAGTGAAAACCTAAGGGGAATTCATATTGCAATCTGGAGGAAATTGTTCTTACATCGGAGCAAGGAGTCCCCGGAGTTACTCTGGATTGCACTCATAATTTAATACAGCATAGTGAACTATTAAACTAAATACTGATCTATACTTATATTCAAAATACGCATCTACTTAAATCTAACGTGACATAAAATCAAATGCATGCCCTGATTTTGGAGGCTTAAGGACACAATCCTGGCTATTTTATTAGCACTGTCAAAATGGCCATGAAATTCCAAGGTAAGGGAACGAACATTGCCTTACTTTGAGGAGGCCTCTGTGACCCCCAACTGAAGGATGCAGCACAAGACCCAATAGAACAGGGTATGCCAGTGTTGGTTAGGATTGCACCTTATATTTGGGTAAATATAGTGTTTATTTTCCTATATCGTCAGCATTTTCTTTTATAGCACACATCCAGCTTGTTCTTCTCATTATTTAGAAACGGAAATACGTGTGGGGGACTCTATGGGGTTTAGCATTTTTGCTTTATTTGATAAATTAATACAACAAATTTAAAAAGGAAATCGTGTGGGAATAAGGGGGAAAAACAATACAAAACCAACTAACCTTCATAGGAAAATACTTTTTGATATTTGATTACTGGTAAGTAAAGAACAAGTCAAGTTTTGTGTGTTTCTGTTCATCAACAGGTTGTTGAAAAGAATGGAAAACTTCATTATGAAATAGACGGCAAGCTTGTCTCTCCAGAGGACGTTGCAAAATTGATCTTCAGAAAAATGAAAGGTGAGGGTCCCAAATTCAGGTTTATGTATTGTTTCTCCCCCCACCCCAAAAGTGGAATACATGAAAGTATTTCGATGAAGTTGAACGTGTGCACGTTCATTTTATTGCGTCTCTTTATCTATAGAAACTGCTCAGTCTGCTTTGGGTTCTGATGTCAACGACACGGTTATTACAGTTCCATTTGACTTTGGGGAGAATCAGAAGAATGCTCTGGGGTAAGGATACGGTGTTCAGGACGGTGGTTGCGGATGATAAACGTTCAGCTTAGTGTGCAGGAAACGTGACGTGTCGGAACCAGTAGATAGCATATTTGGGGTGTACTGGGTTGATGTACTTTCCAAAATACAACTTGGTAGTGGATGCACCTGGTAGCCTAAAGTGGATCAGTATCTCTTATCCTTGGACTGAGAAAGGTGGAATATAAATCCAATCCATAAAAATTTTTTAAATTTGTAAAATGGGGAATTTGAATTTCTGGTATGTGGTTTGAGCTGCCTGGGAGACGTTTCTCTGCAGTCTCCTAATATATAGCAAGCAGTCCATTCAGGGTGACCAGATGACTGGATTTTTCTGAATTTGTCCTCTTTTATAGGGTGCAGTCCAGAGTAACTACATGGAGTCCTTGCTCCGGTGTAAGAACAATTTGTTCTGGATTGCAATATGAATTTCCCATAGGTTTTCACTAGGTAGTGCAGTAACTAAGGGTACACATAATGTCTCTTACACGCTCCCGTAGTTACTCTGGATTGTAGAGTTAGTCTCCTGCCCAGGTGTCCTCCAAAAGGGCTTCATTGTCCTGAATTTTGGCTTCATTTTGGCACTTTGCAGTAGTGTGAAGTACCCCATCATGTCATACGTTGTTGGATTCATACAGAAGAGCAGACTTCAATGCAAAAATCGGTTTTAAAATATCTCTTTCCTATCAAACATCATGGCTGAAAAGCTAAAATCAAAAATATGCATTGAGCTCTATAAGAGCACAATCCTAATCATGTCTACTCAAAAGTAAGCCCCATTGTGTTCAATGGGTCTTACTCCCAGGAAAGTGTCTTTAGGATTGCAGCCTTAGTGTCCAATATCGCAGCATTCTATCCCAGTATTTATATACTGCTTTTCAACTAACAAGTTCACAAAGCGGTAGGCAAAAGTGCCTTTGGCTGCAATCCTAAAGACACTTTCCTGGGAGTAAGACCTATTGAACACAGTGAGGCTTGCTTGTGAGTAGACATGGTTAGGATTGAGTTGATTGTCTGCCGGAAAGGCCAGGCTGAGTGGAATCCAAGACCTTGTCCTCCTTTTGAGGTTCAGGCATCTGGTCACCCTGAGTCCGTTAGGCTAACTTCTGTAGTATAACTGCACAATGAGTGCGTAAGTGTGCACTGGTGTGTTAATCTCTAACAGTTGTGTCTTTATCTCAGAGAAGCTGCTGTGGCAGCCGGACTCAATGTACTGAGGCTGATTCACGAACCATCTGCAGCTCTGCTGGCTTATGGGATTGGGCAAGAGTCACCCAGTGGAAAAAGGTAAAGCTGTAGGATTGACAAGGTGGTCATTCAATTTTTTTGTATAATGCGGTGACTGTTGTTAGTATGCTACACTGTCTTGCACTACACAATGTTGTTTAGTACATCACATTGTCTTGCAGCAGTGTTTTCCCTGCAGGGAAGTCTTCATGGTGGCTTTCTGCTTAAGAGGCCCCTGAGGTGTTAGCTTTCTCTTGCAGGGAAGTCTATAATGTGCTGGCTTTCTGCTTTCAGAGTTTTTGAAAGTTTAGTAATGTAGACAAAACAGGTGTAGCGTTCAAGCTAGTGATGATTGGTTTGCACGTCCTGTAGTAAAACACTGTACATCTATATGAATAAAACTGAAAAGTCATTGACTGACTCACTCATTCACTCATCAGCGGCCAGCCAAAACCGCCAGTGCTACAAGTGTGAAATTTGAGGAGGGTGTTCTATCTGTGACATCATCACCCACCAAGAACCGATATTGAGAAATTTAGCTCTTAAGGGGCTGAAAAAGGGGTGCAAAGTGTTTCTGTCCTATACTGAACATTGAAGACTGATCAACATCCAGCTGATGCACTGGCAGGGAGAGTGCACAGGGGGTGATGGTGCACATAGAGAGATGGTGCACATGGGGGGTGTTGTGCATGGGGGACAGTATGCATGGGGATGTTGTACATAGGGGGATGATGCGCATGGAGGGTGTGGTGCATTGGGGACGGTGTGCATGGGGGGATGATGGACATGGGGGACAATGAGCATGGGCTGTTGTGCATGGGGAGATGGTGCGCAGTGGGGGATTTTACTCCCCCAACAGTACTTACAGTACAGTAAATTTTACTCCTGCAACAGTCCTTCCGGTACATTTTCGCTATTATAGTAATAAACTAGTTCTTTTGGGACCCAAACGGATGAAATGAAGTTCCTTTGGCAGTTGCCACACTACTACTGGTTGATTTGTTTTGTTGCAAATAAGAATAACAAAATATTGTGACAGGCTCAAAAATATTAAATCTGTTTCAGTAGTGAAGGACTGAAACCCCAAATCTTGACCGGTCTTGTAATCCAGAGTGTATTTGATTACCATAATTTTGTAAAATGTAATGTATTAGAATCTAATTTGCCATGAAATCTAATGCACACCCTGCAGGCTGAGATAAAAGAGTTTACTAGCAATTGTTATGCTCAGTTGCAAAGAAGCTGCAGAATTTAATTTTACTGCATATAATAATGAGTTATATGACAATAAAATGAAAATGGATATATGTTATAATTTTCCCTTCTTGCGCTACTTTATACAACTATGGGTTTGTATTATATTTTTTATTACAATAAACTGTTAACCTTATTACTGACCTATTCTAATAATCCAAGTACTGTATTTACTTTTTACGAATGCGCCGTAGAATCTAATGTGCACCCCAGTTTTCAAAACTGTATGTGGTTGAAAAAGATGAGCGTTAGATTCAAGTAATTATGACATTTTCATCTTTAAAATTGCTGATAGGAGGAAAAGCATACTGATCTTGCTTGAATGTTTCTTTTTTTGGCACCCGGAAGCAATGTGTTGGTATACAAACTTGGTGGAACATCCCTCTCGCTGACCATTATAGAAGTCAACAGCGGACTTTATCGCGTTCTTTCCACCAACACGGATGAGAGCATAGGTGGCACTTGTTTCACGGAAGCCTTGGCTGAGCACTTGGCTTCTGAATTTCAGAGGTAGGTGTCCGAGAAAATGAAACGCCACATGGAGTTTTATAAAAGTTTTTACACCAGGAAGGTTCTCGGCAAAACTTGTAAACATCCATTAGGTTTGTTTGGAAACGTAGCTGTCAAAGCACTGGGAGACACGGCTCAATCCAGAGTAACTGTGGCAGTTGTTGCGTCAACGCGTGTAAAATGTGGATCGCTCTATGGATTTCCCATAGGTTTCCACTAGAAGACGCCATAACTGTGTTGACGTAAATGTAACTTGCGTTGACGCATCTACTGTCACTGCTGCTCTGGATTGAAGGGTAACCCAGTACGGAGAACCCACTTTATCTGTGGGTTTGGCACCCATGGATTGGACTCCATGCGGATTCTGACCTCTTTATTAATTTGATTTATATCCCACCGTTCTTCCTCAGGAAGGCTCACCGCATATAAACAGAATAAAATTCGCTTTAAAACAAGATAAAAATAGTAAAAAGTCAAACAGTAAAACTATCTAAAAACAATAAACACCCAGGTTAAAAGATAGGCAGATGGCAGTAAAGTAAACCTTACATTCCTGAGCCATTTTAAGCCTGTCTAAGGGCACAATCCTAAGAAATTTAGGCTGGCCTAACTCACCTGTCATATCTTTCCATGATGGTGGGGGGAGGTTGGCTTATGCCTATGCATTAGCCTCACACACACATCCAGGAGAGGGGCAGAAGTGCCTTATGGCACTTTTGTGACACCCCAAGATCAGCACAGGACTTATACTGGGGCTTAGGCTGTCCTAAGTGGAAGTTAGGATTTGCAGCCTTAATAAATTAAAAAATGGGACCAGAAGGTGCTTTTGATGACATCTGGGGGTTCCTTGAAGGACTTTCTGCCGACCCCACTACCGATGGAAATGAGTATCCTTGGGGTAGGGTCTGGAACGGATTCCCTCCAGTTACTAAAGAACCACCATATTGATGTGAAGCAAATTTTTTCCAATAACAAGTCCACTTTTAGTTTACCTTGGTAAGGATCTCCTTCATGTAAACAGCTATACAATTACCACTTGCAAGTAGGAATACTCTGCAGGGCAGCCTCATGTTGTGTGGGTGACTTGAACTTTTGAGGCCACAAATGATAACATCCGGATGCCCGGATAAAGCAGGCTAGTACAAAAATGAGAAGTAAGGATTTGGTTGCATGAGCGAGTAGTGGTAGTTATTCCTATAAGAACTTTTTTGGTATTTGTTCACCGTTAACAAGCTCTATCAGAAAATTATTGACAGTCTTGTAATAAAAGTGTATTTTTTCTGGAATTGTTAATAAAACTTTTTAAAAAATCTAGATCTTATAAATACGATGTGAGGGAAAACCCCAGGGCCATGATGAAGCTGACGAATAGCGCTGAGATTGCCAAGCACTCGCTGTCCACTCTGGGAAGCGCCAACTGCTTCGTTGATTCCTTGTATGATGGCGTAGATTTTGACTGTAACGTGTCCAGGTAAGCTATTTGTGGACATTTTATTTATTTACTTAGCTATTTATTTATTTAGCAATTTAAACTATTTATGGACATTGAAGGAATAGTAAACTATTTATTTTCTGAACATTTTTAGGAACGTTTTCAGTTGAAGCTGATAGCTTCTTTTAACCACAAGATTAGAGCTTGTCTGTAGAACAACAGATTAGAGCTGTCCTAACAGATTAGGCTGTTTTATTTCTCTTTAGACTGTGCTTTATTTCCCTTTAGAGCGCTGGTTCCCAACCTGTGGTCCTTGAGATCCTGAAAAATGGACTGTGGGGAGTGGGGGGGGGATGATTTGAACACTTCACAGTCTTAACAAGTGAAGGCTCCCTGTGGACCACCAGACTGGGTGGAGAACAGCCCCTCTGAAGCTTCAGCCGGCAATAAAAGCAGCAACCCACAAATTTTCTCTGTAATTGCTAAAACTCTATAATTTTTATTTACTGCAGCGCACGTGTGTGTGTGTGTGTACATACACACACACCTCGCTTTTCAACCAATGTTCACAGAGCGGTTTACAAAGAAAATGAAAACACTTCTAATTTGATTACATTTACATATAAGCGTATTAGAAACATGTAAGCGTATACATAAAAATGCAGGCTTCCATCAGTCTTGAAAGACTATGGTATCGTGCTCGGCGCTGCACGCGAAGCACAAAAGCCTGGGTTAGATTGTTATGGAGGATAGGCTGTTACCCCAGCAGCAAATCCCCCCTCTCCAAGCCACTGAATTAGTCCAATGGAAAGGCAGAGCCAATACAATTGGATCCAGCTGGCGCCGCAGAGCTGGGCTAAGGACAGGAGCTCACGTAGCTGTATTAGATACTATAACCCTAAAATCCAGAGTAACTATGGGAAGGCGAATGAGGAACTTACTTTGGCTTGCTCTATGCATTTCCCATAGATTTCCCATGGGTGGCACCATAACTACATTTGTGTTAAAGGTCCCATAGTTACTCTGGATTGTACCCTAAGTGTATTAGCTGCTACAAGTGTATTAGATTCAAAGTATTACAAGGCTTGCCCATGGGTCAGATGGAAGCGTCTTGCCATGGGCTGTATTGAGGCTCACTACAGGCCCCATCTGGGCTGGGATTTGGATCCCCCTTTGATATAGGGGAATATTGCTCCATTGTGTTACACAACGGCATATTATTGGTGATATTTAAAAAACCCTTTCTTACAGAAGAGCAAATATGCATTCAAGTGTGGTTTTTTTTTTTTGAACCAACAGGGCCAGGTTTGAACTTATTTGCTCGGCGCTTTTTAATAAATGCATCGAAGCCATCAAAAGACTATTGCAGAATGTCGGATTAAAAGCAGAGGATATCAATACGGTAACGATATAAATTTGTCTCTTTCCCATCTGTTGTTGAGCATCTTTGGAAGATAGTTTTACAAGGACTTAAGTGCGTTCACACGCTTGCGCCTTGACATGATACATCTTTGATGTCGCCCTGTTTAATGCCGTCACGTTCTGTAGGTGGTTCTCTGTGGTGGATCCGCTCGTATCCCGAAACTACAACAGTTGATCAAAGACCTTTTCCCAACGGTTGAATTGCTGAACTCTATTCCTCCAGACGAGGTCATTCCCATTGGGGCAGCCATAGAAGCCGGAATCCTACTAGGAAGAGAGTGTCTCTTTTTAGAAGATGAACTGCTGTCTGTTGAATGTTCTGCCAAAGACATCTCGGTCAAGGTGAGTAATCCTAAAGACGCTTTCCTCGGCTGCAATCCTAAAGACCTGGGAGTTAGACCCATTGAACACAATGGGGCTAACTTTTGAGTAGACATGTGGTTAGGATTGTGCTCTAAAGCACAGGTGTCAAACATAAGCCCCACAGGCCGAATGCAGCCTACCTTGCCATTTCATGTGGCCCCTGAGAACTTCACACTTTCCTGGGAGTAAGCCCCATTGACTATAATGGGATTTACTTCCGAGTCATCATGTATAAGATTGGACTCTGGCCCTCGGGAAACAACAATAATGGTAACTTCGGCCCTCTGTATGAAATGAGTTTGATGTCCTTGGTCTAAAGTGTTGGTGTTTTAACAGTTCTGCAGTGCTGATAATATTGCTGACCATAAAGGCACATTAAACTATGTACAGGTTTCTCCTTGATCTGGGCCACTAAGAAAAAGATGGAATAAGGAAAAGGAACAAGAAAAAAATGGAATAAGGAGAATTTTTTATCATCACCTAATTATGTCATCACCTAACTATTATGTCCATCTATTTATGTGGAGGAAGAACAGAAAATGCACAGAACCCATAGGTGGACCCAGAAAAATTATGCCTTGTTGTTAGCATGCTCACTCCCTTTCTGCTCTCCTTGTTTGGCTAACCCTACAATCCAGAGAAACTACGGGAAGACACAAGAGGCACTTACTCTGGATTGCTCTATGCATTTTCCATAGGTGGCACCGTAACTATGTCAGTGTTAAGGTCCCATAGTTTCTGTGGATTGTAGCATATGCAGCTGAATTTTGGGGAGGGGGAAGACTTGATATTTGCTGCCACAAGCCTAGGTAATGAAACCAGGCTTGGGGTGGGGGGCTCTCCATACAAAAAAACTCCAGGTGAAAGCTTTGCTTTTTGAAATCCTAAAATGCCTATCAAAATACTAAAATAGAAATTTTTCACACTTCTGCAAAGCAGTGAGAACCTTAAATCTCTCTGGTTTCTTTAGGTAGCAGATGATTCGGGAGCTGATAAATTCATGGTGGTCTTCCCATCGGGGACTCCTTTGCCTGCTCGACGGCAGCATATCCTACAAGCCCCAGGAAGCGATTCTTCTGTATTCCTTGAACTGTATGAGACTCAGGAAAAAACACCCATAAAAGAGGGAGATAAGTTTGCACAGGTGAGCAAATCCCAATGTAGAAAATATATTATTTTATGTATTGTCTCTTATGTTACAGAGTCTACCCCAAAATTATATTTTTCAAAAAAAAAAAAATCTGCAAACACTAGAGAATTTGGGTTGTTAAGCCATTCCCAATACCTCATTCTGGTCCTAGATGGAAGGAGGCAAGGCTTGCTGGGGGTGACATTCCACACACTGTATTTTTTCCTTAAACCCTTATTAAAAATTATTCTGAAATTTTGTGGCAGGACATTTAGCTTCAATATATGATATTTAAAACAAAGTATGTCCAAGTGATTCCGAATCTATTCCTCTCATTTTGATAGTGGTTTGGTTTGCTTAGAGTTGGTGACACAGAGCTGTGGTTTTGTTTCGTTACCCAGATTGTCCTCCAGGATTTAGATGTGAAAGAAGGCGGCTTGCATGACATACTAACTGTTCTCACGATGAAAAGGTACAGACAACCAAAATATAACTTTTGCAATGTGGGCACCTATAAAATAAGCTTGCCAAAGTTTGTATTTAAACTTGCTAGGAATACCACTATAGAGCCAACCTTGTTATACTTTGATTTTTTTTTAAATACACGGATTTTATTCAAGACAAATGGTCACTGCAAATAAGTTTTTAAAAACTGCTTTTTTTACTGTTGTACAGAGGCAGTCATGCAAGCAGTCGTTCTGTTCTTTAACGGAGCCCCACATAGGCAGGGGATCCTTTGTATTTTTTAAAGGCTGCCTGCCTACAACAGCTAGTTTTCAAACAAATGTAAAAGGACACACTTTTTAAGTTGCTTTTATTTAACGTAAGCCAAATCCAGAGTAAATACGGGAGCACATAAGAGATTTTACATGCACCTGTAGTTACTGCGTCACCTAGTGAAAACCTATGGGAAATTCATATGGGAATCCAGAGTAAGTTGTTCTTACACCAGAGCATGGAGTCCCTGTAGTTACTCTGGATTTTGCCATAGGCTGCAATCCCAAAGACACTTCCCTGGGAGTAAGACACAACACTTACTTTTGAGTAGACGTGGTTAGGATTGTGCTCATATTTTTTGTATCATCAGGCTGCACCAGAATCAATCCACTTTAGCGATTGAGACACAACCTTATTCCGTAGGAGCAATGATGGAGCAGGAGATCTGGAAGTGCATCTTTAAATCTATTTTTTCCAGGTTTTTTTTTAATCCATGGTTTTTTTAAATCCTAGTGGATAACAAGTGGTGCATTCAACATTAATATATTGGAGCTTTTTGTATTTTTCTGTACAAACAGCACCAATTGTTCTGCATAATTGATATGCCCTTAATTTTTGAGTTGTGGCTGTGGGTGGCGCAAGTGGTTAAGACGCTGTGCCTGTTAACCAGCAGGCCAGGATTTGAGACCCGGGTCGGCCCCACAAGACAGGGTGAGCTCCTGTCCTTAGCCCAGCTCTGCGACGCAGCTGGAACCAGTCGTATCGGCACTGCCTTTCCATTGGACTAATTCAGTGGCGTGGAGAGGGGGATTTGCTGCTTGGGTAACAGCCTATCCTCCATAACAATCCAACCCAGGCTTTTGTGCTTCACATGCTGTGTATGCAGCACCGAGCACAATACCATAGTCTCTCAAGACTGACAAAAGCCAGCTAATTTTTGAGTAACCATTCACACTTTTTATGGTTTAAACCCCTTCACTATTGCGTCAAATAAGCTCCCAGGCCAGCAATCTCTTGGCGTAACTTTGCCCGTTTCCTCTTTCTGCACGTCAGAACACGTGATTCAGAACATGCTTTGTGTGTGTGCTGATTTTCAACAAGAAGTTATCACCTGCTAGTGGGCAGCGGAACCACCTCTGGGATTCCCCTGTGCTTCTTATTAGTTGCATGGCTACAGCTGCAATCCTAAAGACGCTTTCCTGGGAGTAAGATCCATTGAACACAATGGGGCTTACTATTAAGTAGACACGGTTAGGATTGTGCTCTTCATCTGGGAAGTTCATGTTAACATTGTGTTTCAGGATGAGCTTCACTGTGGGCAAAATCCAGAGTAACTATGAGGTGTCCTTGCTCTGGTGTAAGAACAATTTACTCTGAATTCCAATATGAATGTCCCATAGGTTTTCACTAGGAGGTGCAGTAACTATGGGTGCACGTAATGTCTCTTACGTGCTCCCATAGTTCCTCTGGTTTGGGGGTGTGTTGGTTAAAGAGGGTGGAGGAGTTGTTTGTGAGTAGACTTGCATTCTTTTGTCATTGGGTGTGTATACTAGTGTGTATACTAATAGCGCGTACACTAATAGTAAATCAATTTTTGTTTTCTTAGGGATGGATCCTTGCATGTTACCTGCACAGATCAAGATACTGGCAAATGTGAAGCTATTTCTGTAGAAGTGGCGTCTTAATTTAAAGACCTTTGGATCACTGGTTCTGTGGAACGTCGAGGTTTTTCAGATTTTAATTGGAAGAGGTCATCAGTTGCAATACTTTTCAGATTTGTTACTGTTACTCTGGACTCTGCACACATCACATATGATAATATTACCTTTCAGCTTAAGAGAGCAGATGTACAAATGTCCCGCTGTATCTGCAGAGGGTATGTTCTTGCCCACCCGCGGATATTAAAACTGAGGATCAAAGGGGACTCTGTACTTACTGTATTGTCAAGCATTTATCTCTTCCTTGCAGCCTTGGAATGCTAGAGAATATTCTATAGAATATAGAACCCAAGAAGCCCCTTGAATGGCAAAGGAAGGAGACTAAGGGAACATTATGGTGTCTCCCTCTAGCTTTTCAGCTGCCTTGCCCTCTAGCAAGGAACAAGAGAAGTAATGAGTACATGGGGATGGAAAACTGGGTGAGTGAATCCATTAATATGGGGGAACATTATATATTGCATATACAGTTATTCAATATACAACAATGTATATTGAATAATCACAACACGGATTGTGCATGCATAACCCACAGATTGAACCAAAGTGGAACAAGTGCTCCTAAGACCACGGATGTGCCTAATAGTAAAGATGAATGTCTTTAAGGCAGCATTCACTGTTTGTACAGTTGTCGACTGGTTTGGTTACTTTGTGAATGGTATATTAGAGTATAACTTATGTATTAATGTGAATATTAAACATTGTTTTATATTGATGACTTCCCACTTATTTTTTCCTACAATATTCTGTTTCAGAGCCTTAAAAATGGGTATGCTAAAAAATGGGTGCTCAATGCAAAAGAAGGACATGGAATGGGTTTAAATATAGTACTTGAATTTCACTGACATTTTCAGGCTTACATTATTATTAGGGGTCCCCCCCAATCAAGAGTAACCGTGCTATCCTAACCATGTCTACCCCAAAGCATGCCCCATTGTGTTCAATGGTTCTTTCTCCTAGGAAAGTAAGTTTAGGATTGCAGCCCAAGTCGGGATTACAGCCTTTCCCTACAATCCAGAGTAACTATGGGTGCACGTAAGAGACATTATGTGCACCCATAGTTACTGCACCACCCAGTGAAAACCTACGGGAAATTCATATTGCAATCCAGAGCAAATTGTTCTTACACCAGAGCAAGGACTCCCTGTAGTTACTCTGGATTGCATCCTAAGTGTTACCGTGTGCCCTCGGCTTGCTTCTAAGGCAGCAGTCCAAAAGACACTTTCCTGGGAGTAAAACCCATTGAACACAATGGAGCTTACCTCTGAGTAGACATGGTTAGGATTGTGCTCTTGGGCTGCAATCCTAAGAGTATTTTCATGGGAGTAAGCCTCACTGAACTCTGTGGAACTTCTCTTGAGTAGTATTTAGAACTTCTGATAGGAGGATTGCACTGTAAATTAAGTTTTCAAACATCTATAACAAGAGGATCTTGAGGATACAAGAGGATCTAGAGAAGAAGTAGGGGAAAGGAGTTTGGTGGATCAGGTCCTAAGGGGATGCAGGATTGGTGGAGCATCTCATTATTTACGCGGTCCTTTGCCGAAAAAAGTTGAAGACCCTTGAACTACTAGAACATCAGGCTAGGTGTCAAGTTTAGAACTCGGGGCAAGAGGATGTAATCTCAGAAGAGACCTCAGGAACTGTCCATAGAAAATGGTGCTGAAATATCTGGTTCGATGTCTGATCTAGGAGTCCAAAGGTACAGTGATGGAGCTGGGACAGGTGGCATTCCATAGTGTTGTTCTCCAGGTGAAAGATGAAGGTGAGGAGGTGCATGTCCAGCAGCACTTGTCCACTGGCCACATGAAATGGGCTTTCTGGAGGTGCCACGTTGGGACTGGAGTTGAAGGATCCAGCACCAGATTTTTGAACAGAAGCACTTCTACCAGTTTAGAATTCAGATTTAGGATTCAGCATCAGATTCATTCTTAGGGTCCAGATTCAGAGCTCTGGTGAAACCGGTTTGTGAGCCAAGCTTCTTCCCCTTCCCTCTTTTTCTCTTTTGTCTTTGATTAGGGTTGCCTTAATTCTCTTCCACAACAGTGGGACAGAATCGTCTGCCACATTTGCCAGTATGTGAACACCATTTCCTCAAATTGGGGTTGTCCCTGTTTTGGGGGGCAAATGGAATCCTATTTAACATCCAGCCTGATCTTGAGATCTCGGAAAACCTGCTTAAGACTTTCTGCATATTTGATCTGCTCTAAAGACCAGATTGTGGCTTCTTTGGAGCCCTTTTGGGACCTGATTTTTCACTTTCATTTCTTTTTAATGTAAGCTGCATTGGAAACTTCCCTTTTAATGCAAAATTTTATTTGTGGGATTTACATCCTGTTCCTGTCAGGCTTCATTAGCATCCACAGTGACTGGAAGGTCTCCGGGGCCCCTGGTCCCCCTACACCACCAGGGAGCAGGTTATTATTGTGTGGTCTAGTCACTGTTGCTTAGTCCTCAAAGGTGTAAATATGTTTTTGTTTTTCAGTGTTGCGAAGGGGGAGAACATTTGCTTTCTTGGGGATTTAGGTGTTCCACGGGTCACAAATTAAAAAAATACAAGCTCTATGTTCTTTTAATAAATCCCAAACGTTGTGAAATGTTTTATAGGGTAAAAAAGATGCACCATCATGTCTGGTGATCTCACTTCTATTATGACAGGCTAGTTTGCTTGAACACCCTTTAATAACCTCTGTGCCAAACTCGGAATGGGAATTAGGATCAGTCAAGAAGTTAGGATATTATTATATTAGATATTAGGATCATATTAGGATCAATATGAAGATAGAGGAACAGGCTGGTTCTTGGTTGTTGGGCAGACCCAGGAGCCAGCTCAGATCCTAACCATGTTCTCAAGGCAGCCTTGGGCTGCTTGGATTTGGGCCACCAATTGTATAGGAGATGTAACCTTCAAAAATCCTACAGCTGTTCTGGAAAATAAAAATCAATTGTAGAAAAGTCTGCTGAACCAGAATATCCTTCCAGTTTCTGAAACACACACTCATCCAGAGACAGACTTTGATTTCCATAGGGAGAAAAAACCCTTCCCCCCTATATATATAGGATCTGATATATATAGGATCTGATGTAGATTTTCTCTCTTGATGTGGATTCCTATTTGGGGAAACAACACCCTTCTTAGTTTTTCCTGGAATGAACCCAGAATCCTAAGCCAATAATAATAATAATAATAATAATAATAATAATAATAATAATAATAATAATAATAATAACAATAAGGCTTTTGGAACATTTTTTTTAAAAAACCACCTTTTTCACCTCCCCCAGCCTGGAATGGCTCTGAAAGAGAGAGGAAAACACAGGCTCAGAGATGTCAAAGAGGATGAGGCCCCCCAAAATGTAGGACACCCAAGAAAAATGTAGGACAGGAGAAAATAAAAGCATATAATATAAAGCATACAAGAACACCTGTATATACTGCTTTTTATTGTTCATTTAAACAATAAACTATTCAATTTAAATGATTACAGCTGCAATCCTATACCCACATTCCTGAGAGTAAGTCCCATAGAAAAACAATGGGACTTACTTTTGAGTAGACATGCTTAGGATTGCACCCTATAGCTAATTTACTAATTCCAAGAAGGCTTCATGCTGCCTGCTCACAAGGAAAAGGATTTTTTCCAGGACACATGTCTAAAAAAGAGGACATGTCCTGGGTTAAAGAGGACACCATGGTAGAGCTCTTTGCACCCCCTCTAGCTACACCACCAATTCCTTCCACTGCAGCAAGATTAATTTAAATGTCACAACATGAGAAACACAGCTGTTCCCTTCAGAGCCATTCCAGGCAGGGGGAAGGCTAGGAGAGGTGAGACTCCCTCCAAAGCTGACAGCTCAGCCCCCCTCTAGCTATGCCACTGAAAGAAAATCCCTCCCCCAGCTTCATCACAGTGCAGGATCATGGAAGAGGCAGCAGCCCCTCACCCTTGGATGGGTGGATGGGAAGGAGGGGGGAGAGACTCCCTCCAAGACTGACAGTTCAGCCCCCCTCTAGCTATGCCACTGGGGGGATCCCACTGGGGGGATCCCCAGCTTCATCACAGTGCAGGATCATGGAGGAGGCAGCAGCCCCTCAACCCTGGGGGTGAGTGGGGGGTGGAGAGGGAGGCACATGGCCAGCCACCGAGGTCAAACCACCCCCCACCCCCCCCCCCCCCAGCACCAGCATCACCTGGCTTGGGGGAAGGACAAGAAGGCAGACTGGCCAGGCTTTCCCAGGACCAGGCAGCCAATGAGAGGCAAGAGGTGTGGCTTGGGCTGGGGGGGGGCAGAAGGAAGAGACAGCAGCATCTGCAGCATTCTGGTGGGTGAGCAGCATCTTTACTGGGTGGGGAGGACTCAGAGGGGTCCCTGGGCTTGGATGAGGAAGGGGGACACCAGCTGTGCTCCCTTGGGACGCCCCCTCCCCTGTGGAGGAAGGGCAGAGGCTGTCTCCCTCCCCCACCCCCCTGATCACCATGCCAAGGGCTGCCAGGACTGCCAGGCGGGCAGCCTGCCTGCTAGCAGCCGCCTATGGGCTGCAGCTGCTGTACAGGAGGATCCAGAGGGCCAGGAAAGGTAAAGGTGCTGGACAGCTCCCTCCAGCCAGTAGGCGGCCTGGCCCTGCAGCCAACGCAGAGCTGCTGCGCCAATTGCGGGAGTTACGCCCAATCCTATTTCCCAGCGCCGGCGGTGCCGAGTCAGGCTGGCTGGCGCTGCACTCAGCAGCGTTGGTGTCACGCACTTTCCTGTCCATCTACGTGGCCGGCTTGGATGGCAAGATGGCCAAGAGCATCGTCCAGAAAGCACCGCGCCGTTTCGCCGTCCAACTGCTGCGCTGGCTCTTGGTGGCCATCCCGGCGACCTTTGTCAACAGTGCCATCCGTTACCTGGAGGGCAAGCTGGCCTTGGCTTTCCGCACCCGCCTGGTGGAGCACGCCTACCGCACCTACTTTGCTGACCTGACCTACTACCGGGTGCTCAGCATGGACGGCCGCCTGGCCAACCCGGATCAGTCATTGACCGAAGATGTGGCCCTCTTTGCCCAGTCCGTGGCCCACCTCTATTCCAACCTCACCAAGCCCATCTTGGACGTGTTGCTCACCTCCTACACCCTCATCCGCACCGCACGTTCCCGGGGAGCCAGCCCTGTTGGACCCACCCTTCTGGCCGGCCTGGTGGTCTATGCCACTGCCAAGGTGCTCAAGGCCTGCTCGCCCAGGTTTGGCAAACTGGTGGCTGAGGAGGCCCATCGTAAGGGCTACCTGCGCTACGTCCACTCACGTATCATCGCCAACGTAGAGGAGATCGCCTTCTATCGAGGGCACAAGGTCAGTTGGGGACGGGCGACTCTGGACCAGCTACTGGGTCCCTACTGAGTCAGATATGGGTCCAACTCTGTATATATACCATAGGAATTAAGTGTATACATATATGGGCATGGCAGAGTGGGTTAATTGTACTGGGTCAAGCCTTTTCTATCCAATGCTGTATATATGCTATAGGGACCAAATGTATACACCTATGAGCCAGGGAGAAATGGGTTAATTGTATTGGTAAATTATGCAGGGGGTGGGTAAATGGATCTTCTCCAACATAACGCAGAACCAGGGGACATCCACTAAAATTTTTTTGGGGGAAAGTTAGGGTATTCCAAAGGAAAATTTCCTTTACCCAATATGGAATTAGTCTGTAGAACTCCTTGCCACGGGATGTAGTGATAGAGATCCTGGTTGATGGAGGAAAAGTCCATCACAGGTTAAAAGCCTTGATAGATATTTACATCCTCTTGCGATGTGGCAGAATGCCATGGGCGAGGGACTGGCACTGGTATCTTGTGTGTTCCTTGAGCTGGACAAGATGGACCTTTGGCCTGATCCAGTGGACCTCATCTTATGTCCATATGCATCATGTGCTTATGTTCCTATGCATGTCTTCCTATGCATAATGATGCATGAAACACCTCTTGGTTATGTCTTCAGAAGCACTGATTTCGCTGCCTGGAGTTGCTACACATTTAAGGGAGCCCTGGAAGAGCACTGCCTTGGCACATGAGTGTGCCATGAATAGTCTGCAGGTGTGCTGCAGGCATATGGGGGGAGGTTCATATAAGGCCACTGGGAATACGAGTTCCCTGTCAGCAGTGCGGTGTGCCTTGTCAGTTGGGCTCTCCTGTGGCAAATGGGATCTTGCATGCTTTATATATATATATATAAAATTAAAATCTATATATATCTATATATATCTATATCTCTATCTATCTATCTATTTATCTATATATATATATATATATATATATATTGATCGCTTTGATAGATAGATAGATAGATAGATAGAGATATATAGATAGATATAGATATATATAGATAGATAGATATAGATATAGATAGATATTGATCGCTATAAGCAGTGCCTTTTTTAGAAGTAAACATGGGGGTACTCACCATGAAGGTGTTATTTGTAATCATAGGCATGTCAACTGGGGGGGGGGGCACAGAGGGGCTGGTACTCACCATAAAGGTGCAAGTACTTACATAGGGGTGCTGATACTCCATTCCCCCTCAAAAAGACCCCTGGCTATAAGTGATGATTCTATATCATATATAATCATTATATAATAATCATTATATATAGTCATTATTTAGCAAAAATTTTGTATCCCAGACTATATGTTCTGCAAGGTAGGCTTTTCACACAAGTGAGTTTAATCAGAGGGGTGAATTTCGGCAAAATGGGAGAATTATGTGGGATTATTTATCCAGATTCCAGAATAACAGGCAGGATCTTGTCCAGATACCCCTTAGGAAACACTGTTCACCCACTATATGGCACTGTAACTGTGCATTATTTTTCCCAGTCACATATTAATTGATGTGTGAGTATTAAAATTAACATGCATTAATTTTTTGATCCATATCCAAGACATTATTTCCTAACATGCATTAATTTTTAGTCCCATATCCAAGACATTAATTTAAACACACATAGAAGTTGCACATAAACAGTCTGAAGAAAAACTTCTCTCTGGCCTTGGAGTTGTTCTTGGTAGCTAAGCAGAGATATAGTGTTGCAGGGTCTTTAAATAGCCCATCACGGTGTTGTGTTTTAATAATCATAACATTTGTTACATAAAATGAAGGATCCCTTTGAAAATTAAAGTTCCAAACAATAGAATTCATCATTTTAGGAATGAAACCATTTTTATTTAGGAGTGAATTATTATTTTCTCCTTTATAATTTCTTAAAAACTATTTATTTTGTCATATGAAACTGTAGGAAGAAAACTCTCAACCGAAGAATTCTGACCGCAGGGAAGTGTCACCGATTAATGGGCCAATCTTCTTGATATGGGCAGTGTTTGCTTCTTAGGGTCTCGTCTTGGTTTGTACCATGGGGGAATAGATAGGGTTTTATCCCACGAGGAACAATTGAGGTGTGTAGTTAATCTATGGAACTCCACGCCACATGATGGGGTAATGGCACCTGGCTTGGATGCCTTGAAAAGGGGAACGGATTATAAATTACGGAGGAAAACAACCCAACAGAGCAGGAGAATTGGAGAACCAGGTGATTGCATGAAAATGTGAACCAGGTTTTCCTGGACCAGGAATACAAAAAGGATGGTTGATCCGAGGAATGTGCAATGGAGGAGATCCCAGTGATGAGAAAAATCCTTTACATGCATAATATATTATTAATTAATATTAATAATTAATTTAATTAATAATTAATTAATTTAATTAATAATTATATAATTATTGTAATTAATATAATTAATAATTAATATTAATTAATTAATATATTCCCTTTACATGTTAGGAGCACATTGTTAGGAGAACAAGTTTCTGATAGCCAGATGGAGTCTCTCTGCACTGCATCTGTCCACAAATGAAGTGTTGAAGATGCTGACGGACATTTGTAGTACTGGCAGTGGTTTCCCATGGAGGCTTAGAGCCTAAGCCTGTGCATGTCTACTCAGAAGTAAGTGCTATTGCAGTCAATGGAGCTTATTTCTTAGGTAAGTGAGGATAGGACTGAAACCTCAGTCATACTTTGAGCATCATGGTGTCACCAACCACATGGAGACACCAACCACTTTCTACCCCACCCTAACCACATGTTGGGTGGATCTGGAGAAATTTAAGATGTAAATTAATTTACTCTCCAGGAAGGCAGTTGTAATTCTGGCTTGAGTAGAGATCTGAGTCCATAATAAATTCCAAATTGGTCAAACTACAGGTTGGTCCTACAGGTTGGTCCGTATGTCTGTAGGGCAGGGGCGTCAAACTCATTTCATACAGAGAGCCAAAGTTAGCATTATTGTTGTTTTCCAAGGGCCTATCTTATGCATGACTACGTGGAAGTAAGTCCCATTATAGTCAATAGGGTTTACTCCCAGGAAAGTGTAAAGGAGTTCTCAGGAGCCACATAAAATGGTGAGGTGGGCCACATTTGGGCCGTGGGCCTTGTGTTTGACATCTGTGCTATAAGGGATCTGTTCTTGGACCCCCTGAAAATACCAAAACCCACAAATCTAGAATCCCATGAATAATGGAATCTGAATGAGGACCAACAGAGAATATGCTGGGTCTTAGAAAGCATCCTGATCATGCCTGGAAGCCACTTATGGTCACATCCAAGAGGTCACGTGTGGCCATCCAGCACATGCTGAGTCATAGAATCATAGAATCCTAGAGTTGAAAGGGACCTAGTAGGTCATCTAGTCCAACCCCCTGCCTGCAGCAGGAAATCCTCCTAGATCATCCCCGACAGGTGCTCGTCAAGCCTCTGCTTGACGAGTCAGATTTGTTGGTTCCGAACCGCAGATGTATTGAACGATAATTGAATGATCAGTTTGATCACTTGTCTTTTTAAGGGCTGTGAGTGCAACTACACTACTCTTTTATTCCGTTCCTAAATAGATTTCATGTGGGAGTGGAAATATTTATTAAAATAATTAAATAGTCACTCTGATTAATAAAGCTTTCATACTTGCATTAAAGTGTATTAAAATCCGGACAGGATATTAGCAGTATTCTTGTGATAGGATTGACAGCAGCTTTAGGTGGCCAGATGTTCAGCTGGTGTACACTGACACAGCATCCCTTGGCCAGGGTCAGTGCATGGAATTAAAGGGTCAGTGCATGGACATTTTAGCTTGGTGACGTGTGCCTCTGTTTGCTCCCACCACTTGGAATGGTTCAGAAAAAGATGGGATACCCCAGCATGCTGCACTGGGGCTCCCTGCAAGATTTAGTGCTTTGTACCCCTCTAGCAATGGGATAGATACAATAGATCTTTATATGCTATCCAGAGCTCCGCAGAAGAAGGATAGGATCCAAAGGTGATCATTATATTCAGCACTTCTTCAGTGTTTCACAACCTATTTCTCATTCATCGTCATAACTCCTCACAGTGGTGTAGGTAGAGGGGGTGCAAAGCACTAAGTTTTGTAGGGACCTGATTGTGCCAAGCAAGCAACCCCTACCCTTCTGAGCCATTCCAGATGGTGGGAACAAAATTGGCCTCCCTGCATTTGTTTGCCTCTGTTTTGCTACCACCAGCGCGCATAGTGCGCCACTGCAAAACTTACTTGGAAGTTGCACCCAGCTTTCTGCATTCTCCTTAGAAGCCTCCCATAGGGCATTCCCAGTTTGCACTGGTGACTTTCAGTTGTGTTCAATTCAGGAGGTGAATTCCTGTCACATCCATGCGCCGCCTCCTCATGCCTCAGAACCTCTCCAGATGTGATTTCAAATCACCGCTGCAAACCAGAAGTGGCTTCCAGTGAAGTTCAGGAGGTCCTCTGAAGCCCTCAATAGTGTGGGCTCAGCATCCATGGATGCTCAGATTCAGATGTTGAGTCCTTGATAAGGAGGATCATCTATTAGTATCGTGTACTATTGGAATTGGAATACTATTGGAATTTTGGAATTTTATTGTTGTTTTTATGGATTGCCTGTAAGCCGCCTTGAATCCCTCTGGGAGAAAGGAGGATACAGATAAAGTTGTTTACTACTACTACTACTACTACTACTACTACTACTACTACTACTGCTTCTACTACTACTACTACTACTACTACTACTACAGTGGTGCCTCACATAAAGAGCTTAATTTGTTCCGGAGGCATGCTCTTTAAGTGATATGCTCTTTAAGTGAAGCGGACTTTTCCATAGGAAATAATGGAAACTCAGACAGTTGGTTCCACAACCCCCAAAATATTGATATAAAAATATTAACTATGTAAAAATGATGTCAAAGATTGTAATGGAATTCAAAACAGGCATTCAATGTGCATGATCCTATGAAGTCTCCATTTAACACAATGGGGCTTACTTCTGGGTAGACATGGTTAAGAGGCTGCAATCAAAGACACTTTCCTGGGAGGCTTACCTGGGCTGCTTCCAGAGGTTCAAGGTGGCCGGTGGGGGCACTTGGGGCAGTTGGGGCAGCTGCCTCTGACACCACAAGGCAACTGTGCCCAAGTTGGGGGCAGTTAGAGGCAGCAGCGCTGGCCAGCAGCCCTTTTAAAGAGCCTCCGCACAGAGCGTCAGGGCTGTATAAGTGCTCTTTAAGTGAAGCAGAACTTGTTATTTGAAGCAAGATTTCTTGAAAATTTTTGCTTCTTATGTGAAACGCTTGTTAAGCAAGGTGCTTGTTAAGCGAGGTACCACTGTACTAACTACTACTACTACTACTACTACTACTACTACTACTACTACTACTAGTACTACCTACTACTACTACTACTACTACTACTACTACTACTACTACTACTACAGCATCAGGGAACTAGGACTGGTTGCAGGTCCCCTTGGAGAGTACCCCTCCATGGTGAATTTATGCTGCAATCCTAATCACACTTTTCTGGGAGTAAGTACTATTGAACTCAATGGGACATACTTCTGAGTAGACATGGTTAGGATTGCACTATTGGTAGGAAGATTTTGGGATATGGACTCCCAGACCCACATATAACACTTATATATTTGATATAGGATAAAAGGAACAGTCAGCTTCCGATTGTTGAACAGCACATATTAATTGTCTAAATAAAAAAAATTCTTTTATATCCGTATTTGTAGGGATGTATATATAAAAAGAGCACGCCTTTTTAGAAATATACCATATTTATGTACCATATTGTCAAATGTACCATTGACATATTGTGTCAATTTTTGATTTTTTTTTTAATTATAGGTAGAAATGAACCAGCTCCAAAAAAGCTACAAAGCTTTGGCAGACCAGATGAACCTCATTTTGTCCAAACGTTTATGGTATATCATGCTCGAACAGTTCCTGATGAAGTACGTATGGAGTAGCAGTGGTTTAATTATGGTGGCCGTACCCATCATCACTGCAACGGGGTTTGCAGATGGCGGTAATAACATTTATTTCGTTTGAAAATATTTCATAATGTGGTATTTTTGTGGGTTGCGTGTGTGTAAGGAGAGAGAAAATTATACCATGAAATTTGCTTGTAGTCAAACCCGTTATGGTTGATGCTGACGACTATTTTGTAACATGCACTCACATGAATTACCATATTTACTCGAATCTAATGCGCCATCGAATCTAAGGTGCACCCTATCCTTATAACCATAATACTACATCTACTCAGATCCAATTAATCATCAAATCTAATGCGCACCCTGATTTTGGAGACTAAATTCGGCTGGAAAAGGTGAGCGTTAGATTTGAGTAAATACAGTAAGTCATATTGGCTACAGTCCTAACCACACTTTCGTGGGAGTAAGTACTATTGAGCACAATGGGACTTACTTCTGAGTAGACATGTTTAGGATTGCACTCAGTGATATTATTGGGTGACATGTGTGTGGCCCTGATCCAGGACGAATTTAATGGTTTGCTCACCACCAGTATATTGTGTTTCCGTCCTGTTTAATTTGGATTAAGCTCCTCCAATTTTTCCATGTTTAGGATTGGATTCCCCCAACTTTATTTGTTCCAATTAAAGTTGTTTTTCAACCCTTATTTTTAGAATTAGATGATGGGCAGAAACAAGCAATGGTCAGTGAGCGAACAGAAGCGTTTACGACATCACGAAATTTACTGGCCTCCGGAGCTGACGCCATTGAACGGATTATGTCTTCTTATAAAGAGGTACCGGGCAAAACTGTGCTATAAAATGGACAGAGAATATAATGATACTTTAAAATAGTACTGCAGGTGTTAAATGCAACACTGAACCAGTTTAGACCAGCATAACTGGTCTAAATGAGGGTGCACCCTGAACCAGTTTAGACCAGCATAACTCACCCATTCCTGCAGTGGTGTGGGGAAGGTGGCACATGTCTGTACACTGGCCTAACCCCCCGCCCCGCCAGTGGCACTGATGTGCCTTATAGCACTTTTGTGAAACCTGCAGGCCAGTAAGGAACTTGTGCCGGGACTTATGCCAGCCTAACTGGAAGTTAGGATTGCAGCCTAAACCTAGGGGAAATATTGAACCTGGGGAAGTCGAGAGCTAAAATTGCATTAAGTTTCAAAAAATTGTTTTTGGTATCAAGGCTGAAGATTTCTTCAGCCTTGATACCAAAAACAGTTTTTTAAATCTTAATATAAGGCACAATCCTAAGAAATTTAGGCCAGTCTAATTCACCTCGCCTATCTTTCCGTGATCATATGGGGAGGTTGGCGTATGTCTGTGCATTGGTCTAATGTCTGTGTGTATGTCTGTGCATTGTCCAGGAGTGGGGCAAAAGTGCCGTATTACATTTTTGTGACACCCCCAGGTCAGAATAGGATTTACGTCGGGGCTTAGGCCAGCCTAAGTGGAGGTTAGGAATGCAGCCTTCATGTTGTCGGTTTTTGGAAATGGTTGCTTTTTGTGCAATTACTAAAGAAACCAATTTTACTAGGAAAAGAAACTTTGGAGAATTAATTTCTCAGTTCATCTCTGGGGATCCCCTGTGAATAAACAGGGGTGGCTTCCTTAGTTCTTATCTGGACTTTCCTGTTGATACTCAATGATCTCCCCAGAAAAGAAAGCCTTGCCCCAGGAAAGAGAGATCACCCCAGATCTTCCCCCAGGAAAGAGAGCCTCACCCCAGCTACAGGCCCATAAGGGGATGAGGCATGCAGAGACCTCCTTGGGCATGAGATATCACCCCAAAATTGTCGTCTCTACCTGCAGGCGAAAAGGAATTAGCCCAAAACATCTGGACCAGTTGATAGGACCAGAGATGATGATGATGATGATGATAGGATACCTAGGATACTGGCAACGTCCCATATCCCTTTGTCCAGTCAATGATCTGATTATTGTGATTGTTAATTTACAAGTGACATACCCTACAATCCAGAGTAACTACGGGAGCACGTAAGAGACATTACGTGCACCCGTAGTTACTGCACTACCTAATGAAAACCTATGGGAAATTCATATTGCAATCCAGAGCAAATTGTTCTTACACCGGAGCAAGGACTCCCCGTAGTTACTCTGGATTGTGCCCCTTGTTTCATGCCTTATGAATAAAACTATCTATAATAAAATGTTTTATAATATGTTTATAATATGTTTATTATAATATAATAAAATATGTTTTATATTAACAAAACATTAATATATTTAATATATTTGAGGGGGGGAAATGAAGAATTTGGCTGATCTACTTAGCATAAGCAACCTATTAATGGTAAGACTGATTCAAGCCTAAGTAATTGCATGGTATTTCCCAAGTATTTCTGCACATTCTTGATCCAGGACTGTGGGATATATATGTCCATCTTATTATTGCTCTCATTATTTATTCATGATGAAAGCTATACTGTGCTATGTGATCCCGCACATACACATCTTGGTTTACTAATATTTCCCATTTTCAGAGGCAGAAATATGTTGACAACTGACAAGTCTGAGCTGTCAAGCTCTGTTTGCTTTTGACAGCATTGTGGTTGTGGTAAAAGGTTGTGCGGTAAAAGGTTGTGCGGTAAAAGGCATTGTGGTTGTGCGGTAAAAGGCAAGCCAAATTCTCCTTTAATTGTGCGTATTTGGAAGGAAATATCCACACTCTCGTCCAACTGTAGCCATTTTTTTAAAGGTTGTTATAGGACGACAATGTGCATTTCAATTCACAAGTGAATGCGCAACCACTGAAAACACTGGCGCGCGGCCAGGTAGCATTGCCATGTGCTCTGATGCGCATTAGGACGTTTAATCAATTGACAGTGACAATTCCTGATCTATCAAATGATGCTCATGCGGAAGAATTGGGGCACAGATTCCTCTTAAATTGGCAACAGTAATAGCTAATTTATAAAAAAATATTAATTTTTTTAATTAATATTAATAAACTTAATAAAAACTTAATAAAACTTATAAATAAAATTTAATTTTATTTAATAAAACTTAATAAAAATATTTAATTAATTCAAATAAAATTAATAAATTTAATAAAAACTATTTTATTTTATTTCTCCTGATCAATATAATAAAAAAGAAAGCTCTTGAATTGGTGCTGATCACTGAACTGATCCCTTTATTCATGATGAAAGCAATACTGTGCTATGTGATCCTGCACATCTATACCTTTACTAATATTGACTAATATTAAATATTAGTCAATATTAGTAAATACTATTTACTATTTAGTAAATATATACTAATATTAGTAAATATTTACTAATATTTCCTTTAAATGCTGATGACAATGCTACAGATAACAACATGTGTGTGTTTTTCTCCTTTATCCTCTCAACTGGTCCAGATGTTTTAATCTAATTCCTTTCTAATTCCAGTAGATGGAGACGGCACCCTGCAATTTTCGGGGTAATGTCATAAATTCTGGGTAGGGAACTTGTCAGCCTGTCGAACCCTTCGCCCCCCCCTCCAAAAAATAAAAATAAATAAATACACAAACACACATTGCTTAGTTTACAAGCCTGGGTGTGACTTCTTGAATTCTTTGAAGACAGATTGAACGACAGAGAAATTAGAACGAGTGCCACGGGCACAAAAAGAATCCTAAATGCCACCCATAGGAGAGAGATTACTGAAGAACCAAACACGATTCTCGCATCCAGGTTTTATGACTCAGACCTTGAAATGCGAGAACTTTGAGAACTTTCCCACAAAAACTGTGTGACGTAGGACTAGAGTTGGCTTCAATACCAGTTACTAGATACGAGTTGATCCCTAGTGAATGGTGTGGAAAATAGAAGGGAGAAGCATAGCAGTTGGAAGATAATCTATGACCATCTCATTCCTTCGGGGCACAGGGTGAAATCCAGAGCAACTATGGGAAGTCCTTGCTCTGGAGTAAGAACAAGTTACTCTGGATTGCAATATGAATTTCCCATAGGTTTTCACTAGGTGGTGCAGTAACTACAGGTGCATGTAATGTCTCTTACGTGCTCCCGTAGTTACTCTGGATTGTGCCCATAGTTTTATTTCACTGCAGGGTCACGTTTTCCATATAGTGCCATGGCACTATATGGAAAACTGGAGCCCTGCAGTAAAATAAAGCGATGCCTCAAAGGAATGAGATGGCCATAGATCAATAAACCACCTATAACCAGCTCAGTTATGATTAAGTTAAATTTTATTACCTTCAGTGCTAGTGTGACATTTAAAGTGTTTGGAAAGCAAGTGCCCAAGCCTTGGATGTGTGCATTACTTTTTCTTCCAACACCCAAAATGCAATTGCTGAAGATTCAGATGTCTTCTGCCAATCTAGATCCGTGCCAGCGATGACAGCATCTCCGTGCCCTCCAACCATGGAGAACCTCACCTTGAATGATACTGTCAGTGTTTGGAGGAAGGCAGATCTGCAAATGCATCCACACATATAGGGATTTCAGGAGAGCATTTAAAGCAGTGGTTCTCAATCTTCCTAACGCCGTGACCCCTTTATAAGTTCCTCATGTTGTGGGGACCCCCAACCATAAAATTATTTCCGTTGCTACTTTAGAACTGTAATTTTGCTACTGTGATGAATCGTAAATATCCGATATGCAGGATGTATACATACATTGTTATATGTATATACATAAAATGTTATATGTTATACATAAAAACATAGGACGCAATCCAGAGTAACTATGGGGAGTCCTTGCTCCGGTGTAAGAACAATTTACTCTGGATTGCAATATGAATTTCCCATAGGCTTTCACTAGGTGGTGCAGTAACTATGGGTGCACGTAATGTCTCTTATGTGCTCCTATAGTTACTCTGGATTGTAGGGATATACTGTTATCTGTGGATTTGAAGATCTGTTGGGTCTTAAAGGACCTCCCAGATGCAAACAGAAGTCTCTGGTTCATGCTGGTGACCTACATGCCCCTACACATCTCACAACGCCTTCTCACATCTCACAACGTCATTTCAGAACACTACTTTAGTGACCGAAAATTGCTCTCATGAAGCGGACAAAACTTCTGGTTGCATTTCGAAGGCTGAATGATAAAATAAGTTAAATAAAATATTTTATGTAAAATAAATATGTTAAATATGAAAATGGAGAATGCCTTTTCCCCCTCTTTTTTTGTTAGATGTTTGGAGCTGCAGAGAGCCCTACAAAATAATTAAGTTTTTTTAAAGTGCAAACAAACAAACAAACAAACAAACAAACAAACAAACAAACAAACAAACAAATAAAACTTATTGTAACATACCGGTAAGTACAAAAATAAGTTTTAAAAAACCCCTCCTGGTAAGATCCTGGGGATCGCATCACTGCCGCTCATCCCCCTCTCCAGCCATTAAAGGAACAGGGACAAGTGCTTCCCTAGCTGATGGGTCGGGACCCACCTGTTTGGAACATGCTGCTCTACACCATTTTCTAACCTTGTGATTTTCAATTTTTTTCATCCCGTGGCACACTAAGAAGGCACTAAAATTATCAAGGCACCCTGTCAATTGCTATGCCATTGCAATGCACACCATGCAGTTGGTAGGGGACTCAAATTCCCCAATTCATTTGCATCCATCACTCTCGAAAGACTGTGGTATCGTGCTCTACGCGGTATGCAAAGCATGAAGCTTTGGGCAGCTTGATATGGAGGAGAGGCTGTTACCCAAGCAGCAAATCCCCCTCTCCACACCACTGAATTAGTCCAATGGAAAGGCAGAGCCAAACGATGGGTTCCAGCTGCGTCGCAGAGCTGGGCAAAGGACAGGAGCTCACCCTGTCTTGTGGGGACCAACCCGGGTCTCGAACCCTGGCCTGCTGGTTAACAGGCACAGCGTCTTAACCACTTGCACTACCCACAGCCTGCACATTCCCCAATTCCCCAATTGACCTATTGATAAATGACCTTCCCAAACTCCTGGTACACCTGAGGACCATCCGTTGGCATCCGTTGGCATCCAAATTTCCACGGCACACCGGTTGAAAATCTAACCTTTACAATAATTTGTTACCCTGCAGGTCACTGAATTGGCAGGCTACACAGCTCGGGTGTACAACATGTTTTCAGTCTTTGATGAAGTGAAGAGGGGCATTTACAAGCGGACAACTATTCCTCAAGAATGCGAAAGCAGCGACAAGAAGAGACACAAAACGGAACGATTTGTGGACGGCCTCTTGGAAATCAAGGGTATTGAACACTGCTTTTCTTTTTAAAATGAGTGCTAACAACTCGCATCGATATGCAGTTTTATTTAAATGTGCCCCAAAGTGTCCTTTTTACACTTGATTCATTCTCATTGCTGAGTACAGTGATTTTCAGCCCTTTTCATCTCATGGCACACGATTGTTTTGACCATTGACAAGGCACACCAGACTGTCAAGGCACATCCTCCAATTTTCCTATTAATGAATTTCAATCCCCAAATTTCCACGGCACACCTGAGGACAATCCACGGCACACCAGTGTGTCACAGCACACAGGTTGAAAACTGGCTTAGTACACGAAAACTGCGCCCCTTCTCTCCCAGTGATGCATTATTTGCTACTGTAAGACCGCAAACCTATGCATGCTTATTTATTTATTTATTTATTTATTTATTTATTTATTTATTTATTTATTTATTTAAAAAATTTATATCCCGCCTTTCTCGGGCAAATTAGCCCGACTCAAGGTGGCTGACATAAAACATAATTAAAAACATAAATTTTTATGTTGCTTACCTGGAGCAAGAAGTCCTGAATGTATAGGGACTTCAGAATACACATGCATATGATTACACTGTAAAACCGCTTTTAACCAGATGCAGAAGGTGGATCTGCGTGTTCATATGACTCACACGGTATCTCGTTCCTGCAACCCTCTCATTTCAAATTGGAGGTTGCATGTCTGAACATGTCACATGTGAAAAGTTCCCTCCATGTTGAAAATAAGCATGCCAAGAAGAGGGTATTAGCTCAACTTTCTCCTTTATGTGCCTATTTTCAGAGGTGGGCAGATGCCGGTTCTGGCCTACAAGCCCAAACCGGATCTTCCCCCTCGGCGGACGCTGGCGAACCGGTCACAGCCGCGGCTACAAGAGCTGCGGAGACCGGTTTGCTAGCTGGATGCTAGCGTACTGCGTCTCCTGAGGCCAAGCTCCAGGAGACTGAGTATGCATGCGTCCGGCTGGACGCATGCACACTGAGTCTCCTAAAGCCGAGCTTGGCTTCAGGAGACTCAACGCGCATGCGCCAAGTCTGGCGCATGCGCACTTACTCTCCTGGAGCTCGGCTTCAGGAGACGCACTGTGCATGCGCCAAGCCTGGCGCATGCTCAGTGCGGCGTGGTTGGGGCCTGCCCCTGCCCTGCCCCCTGACCCCGGCCCAGCCCCCTAACTTCTGGCGAACCGGATCTTCGGGGAGGCTGGGCCCATCACTGCCTATTTTGATCTTATGTGTCAGGCCATGCAGACATTAAAACCTATACTGTTGTCTCAAATCAGGTGTAAATTGCAAATGGCAACAAATATTTTACTATGTTACCCAAAGCGCACCATATCTTTTATTTGCTTTTAGGTTTAATTTATTCAATTTATATCCCACCTAAAAGTGGGTAAAAGTATTTCATAAAAGAATAAGAGCACAATCCTAACCATTTCTCTTCAAAAGTAAGCCCCATTGTGTTCAATGGGTCTTACTCCCAGGAAAGTGTCTTTAGGATTGCAACCTAAACTCAAAACTAGATTTATGCTACAATCCAGAGCAACTTTGGGAGCATGTAAGAGACATTACGTGTACCCGTCGTTACTGCACCACCTAGTGAAAACCTATGGGAAATTCATATTGCAATCTAGAGCAAACTGTTCTTACACCGGAGCAAGGGCTCACTGTAGTTACTCTGGATTGCACCCAAAAACAATAAAAATCAAACAGTAATATAAAAACTATATAAAATGTGTGTTTGTGTGTCTTTGCATCTTCGACTAATTTGTGAATTCTTCTCTTTGTAGGAAAAGTGATAGATGTTGAGCATGGAATTATCTGTGAAAACGTTCCTATTATTACCCCCAACGGAGATGTGGTGGTTTCCAGGCTAAACTTCAAAGTAAGATGATAATGCAGGAATCTTCTGATTGTTGCCATCCCAGTTAGCACAAATACAGCCCCGAGTTCATGTCCCTTATATTAAATACTTGGAGAAGCGTTTGGAAAAGAGGGGAGGCCAAGAAAGGTAGGCAAAGAGCACAATCCTAACCACGTCTACTCAAAAGTAAGCCCCTTTGTGTTCAGTGCATCTTAATCCCAGGAAAGTGTTTTTAGGATTGCAGCCATAATGGCTCAAATTCTACAGGCAATGTGCAAATTCTATGTTTTTTAGGAGACAGAGAATGATTTGGTTGTGCTTTGACCGTTACCAGTCTTAGGGTGCACTGTGTCTTAGAGTGCAATCCAGAGTAACTATGAGGAGTCCTTGCTCCGATGTAAGAATAATTTACTCTGGATTGCAATATAATTTCCCATAGTTTTTCATTAGGCGGTGCCATAACTACGGGTGCACGTAATGTTTCTTACGTGCTCCCGTCGTTACTCTGGATTGTAGGGCTAGTCGGTTGCTTTTCCAGCATTAATTCTATCAGTTTTGCCACCAGATATGCTTGAAAAAGATTTTAAGGCATTACACTGTTTCAAGACCTCGTATGAGGCAAATATTTCTAAGGGCAAAATCCAGAGCAGTTACGGATCCACGCAGTTACGTCACCCTCGGTGTTATCTTATGGAAAGTCACCTTAACTACTCTGGAGCAAGGGGCTTAATTTGGCTTTAGGATATCTTTTCCTAGATCCAACATCTGTAGCAGATCCACTGTGCATTCAACCAAGAATTCCCCTATTGTTGGTTCAACCCTAAGACTCCAAAACCCATGACGCAGTGAGACTGTACACTAAACATGGATACATACATGGCCTGTGATTGAGCATGTGTAAATGATGTCACTAATAAGAAAAAGGAAGGGCAATTTTCTTCAGCAAATTCATCTGAATTGGGAAAATGGATTTCACGGTGGAAATTAGGAGTACGCAGGCCCTACGTTTTTAGCATATTCATGCACTTCTCTATCCCTATGTTTAATATGTAAGAAATGAAATACGTGTAATTTCCTGATTTAGTAAAGTGTTTAAATTTACTTTAGATTAATAGAAGTAGACTTTATAGTAGTAAATACTTGATGTTTCAAAAATGCACAGATAACACTGGGAACGGTTAACGTAGCGAAGGTGAAACTGGATGTTGTGAGATACATGAATCTGGTTGCCTTTTCCACATATTCTTCATTCCAGGTGTGTTGGTTAGCAAAGTTCCAATCAGTGATGGACCCCAGCATATATATATACTGATGTAGTAATAGTAGTATCAGTATTCTGGATTGAGTGTTCAGGAAGGACATCAGAACACTCGGTCCAGAAAAGCACATTGCTAGGAACAGCTAAGATACTGCGCAGAACCCTCAAATTCCCAGACCTCTGGTAGAGGACCCCAGATTGAGGATAACATACATACACCACCCATGGAGGGGGAGAAAATTTTTATTATATGTAAGACCTTGTATGATTGTTGTTGGTTTGTAGTACTGTAACAACAGCAGAAAACTCTTCACCTTTATGTTGGTGTTGCCATTAAGAATCTCAGAAGCGTCCTCCAGGATGGTCATGCTGGGCCTCCATGAGTCTCAGAATGGTCCACAAAAGCCTCTGGAAGTTATATCTGGTTTTTGGAAACCAGTTAGCATAACATCTAGGCTGTGGCTCTGCATTAGGGCTACAATCCTATATATTTTATAGCTTGGTGGGTTTTTTTTTGGCAACGATTGTATGGCTCCCTGGCTGGTTATTGTGGTTCCGTAAGCAGCCACAGTGCATAGTTCAGGAACCACTGATGTACCGCACACTATTTTACAATGCACTGACTTGGTGAACAATACTGTTTCCTGAAAGGTCATCATTGATCACTCTTGTAGGTGGAAGAAGGGATGCATCTTCTTATCACTGGTCCCAATGGCTGCGGGAAGAGTTCTCTCTTCCGAATTCTCAGTGGTTTGTGGCCCGTTTATGAAGGTGTTCTCTACAAGCCGCCCCCTCAGCACATGTTCTACATCCCACAAAGGTTTGCAATATTTTCTTTTTGGTATATTGTGTTTAGCTGCTGCATAACAACCACCACAATACCATTTGACTTTAAATATATGGAAATCACAATTTTGAGAAAAGTAGGGCGCAATCCTAAACATGTCTACTCAGAAGTCCCATTGTGTTCTATGGTTCTTACTCTCAGGAAAGTGTGTATAGGATTGCAACCTATAACAACTTAGGTTTATTATAACCCTGCAGCAGGGGTTCTCAAACTGTGGGTCATGACCCAATATCTGGTGGGTCCTGGGTTGGCTCCAGATTGAAGGCTGTACTGGGTCTGGAGCAGCCAGAACATCAAAACTGGTTTGCTTCCATGGTCATGAAAGGAATTTCCAGAGGCCTGCTCTAGATGGTGAAGGACCTATCAAAATAATCTTTTTGTTGAAAAGTCATAAATAAATAAATCAATCAATCAATCAATCAATCAATCAATCAATCAATCAATCAATCAATCAATCAATCAATCAATAATATTTATTTATTTATTTATTTATTTATTTATTTATTTATTTATTTATAAATATATGTATAAATAGCCATATATAAATAAGGGGCTGTGGGTGGCACAAGCAGTTAAGACACTGTGCCTGTTAACCAGCAGGCCAGGGTTCGAGACCCGGGTTGGCCCCACAAGACAGGGTGAGCTCCTGTCCTTAGCCCAGCTCTGCGACGCCAGCTGGATCCAATCGTATTGGCTCTGCCTTTCCATTGGACTAATTCAGTGGCGTGGAGAGGCGGGGTTTGCTGCTTGGGGAACAGCCTATCCTCCATAACAATCCAACCCAGGCTTTCGTGCTTCGCATGCAGCATATGCAGCGCCAAGCACGATACCATAGTCTCTCAAGACGGACAGAGGCCTGATATATAAATACTATTGATTGATGGATTGATGGATCTGTACCTGCTTAAGATAATAATCAAAAATATTGCTACAATTATTATGAGATTTCTTTCAATTAGTGGACAGCTTCAAAGCAAGAAGCCGTGCTATTTTTTATCTTTATCAAATGCAACTCTAATTTATTTTATCCAGATTAGAAGAGGGATTGCTTTGATTTTGTAGGGTTTAGTGGAAAATCTAGCTTTGATGTTTTTTGGAGGAGTGTTTGGGTTATAATAGGAATGCTGAAACCCAAGTGATATCATAACATCGCGGCTGATGACGGGGTCCAGGGGGCAGTGAGAAAGACTGCAATACTGCTTATTGTTAGGAAACTTAAAAGAATCACTTGGTCAAGCCTCCAAAAGTGGATATTGGCTTTAAGGATTAGCTGTTATCTCCTATCATCCAAGGCACCGTGGCTGGTACTCAGATACTCCATCTAATTAGAATCAGGGCTTAGAATTGTAGAAATCCCAGACAGCAAATCTTTGATCAGTGTACAGGGATTATTTTTCCTAAAATACTTTTGCAAAATGTCAAAGTTCATAATTTCCCTGCGTCTGACGCGTTTTGAATGGGAGAGGTTTGGGTCAAAGTCAAGAGACATCCTTTTGCTGAGAGATGTGCATTAATGCCCCGTAGAGGAGTTCTTTGGACTTGATTCTTATCCCAACTGTTTGAATTGCCATATTTACTTACTTCCCGAAACCTTTATTGGCAGAAAACAATAAAACTAAACAAAATCAATAACAAGATAGATAAGCAAATGAGTAACAAATTCTGGTATCCACCGGAATCTAAGTGTACAAAGTAACGTAAAATACAACAAGGGAAATTACCATATTAATTCTAATCCAATGCACCATCAAATCTAATGTGCACCCTTATTTTAAAAGACTTGAGGCTAATCCTACAACCCAGAGTAACTACGGGAGCACATAAGAGACATTACCGGTACTCATAGTTACTGCACCACCTAGTGAAAACCTATGGGAAATTCATATTGCAATCCAGAGCAAGTTGTTCTTACATCGGAGCAAGGACTCCCCGTAGTTACTCTGGATTGCGCCCAAGGTCTTGGAACACAATACTCCAGATATCACCATCATAGAAAGCAGTCAGGTGTGGCTTGTTGACATCGCCATACCAGGTGACAGCAGAATTGAGGAGAAGCAACTGGAAAAGATCTCCCGCTACCACGACCTAAGAATCGAATGACAGCGGATCTGGTGTAAGCCAGTGCAGGTGGTTCACACTGGGTGCAGTGCCCAAAGACCTTGGCAGGCACCTGAAAACTATGGGCATTGACAGAATATCACTCTGCCAACTGCAGAAAGCCGCTCTTCTGGGATCAGCACAAATTATACGCCACTACATCACACAGTCCTGGACTCTTGGGAAGGGTCCGACTGGTGATGTGAATGAAACCGGCACGAAATTGTTCGCTGTGTGTTTATGGATAATAATAATAATAATAATAATAATAATAATAATAATAATAATAATAATAATAATAATAATAATAATAAAGAAATTGGTTTATGTTATGGTTTTTACCTAATTAAAAGCAGGCCTCCGTCAGACTTGAAAGACTAATTTACCTAATTGCACTACTTTATATAACAATGTTACATTTTTTATTACAGTATAGTAAATTGTTACTGACCTATACTTGCAGGCCTCCGTCAGTCTTGGAAGACTAAGGTATCGTGCTTGGCACTGCATAAGCTGCATGCAAAGCACGAAAGCCTGGTTTAGATTGTTATGGAGGATAGGCTGTTACCCAAGCAGCAGATCCCCCCTCTCCACACCACTGAATTAGTCCAATGGAAAGGCAGAGCCAATACGATTGGATCCAGCTGCGTCACAGAGCTGGGCTAAGGACAGGAGCTCACCCTGTCTTGTGGGGCCAACCCAGGTCTCAAACCTTGGCCTGCTGGTTAACAGGCACAGTGTCTTAACCACTTGTGCCACACACAGTCCATTGACCTATACTTATACTATATAGGTATAAGTATACTATATAGGTATAAGTATAGTACTATAGTGTAATGGCTATAGTAGTGGCTGTGGGTGGCGCAAGTGGTTAAGATGCTGTGCCTGTTAACCAGCAGGCCAGGATTCGAGTATAAGTCTATAAGTATAAGTATTCGATAAGTATATACTATAGTATATACCTATACTATACTATATTAATCAAATTAGTGTATATACTCTCAAATCTCTTATTCTGATTTTGCATTCAAGTTTGGCTCAATTATCCTCATTTAGGACATTATTCTAATTTCTTTCCCCTTGTAGTGAATTGAGAATTCACATAACAGGCATTGGAAAACAGGCAGACGTGAACCTTCCTGTAGTAGCATAGCAAGAGGGGGCCAAAAAGTACACACTGCAGGTGTCGTAATGTGCTGTATGAGCAGTCCATCCTTCTCATAGTTGGAGCCATTCCAGGCAGCCACAGCAGCATGCAGGCACTTGCCGAACCAAATGGCATGTTCTGCACATTGCTGGCAATGCTCCAACGGTGAGTGGAAGAGACCATCACACGGCACATTGCGGCACGTGCAGTAATGGTTTTGCCCACTTCTGCCTTTATGGCATGAGCAAGAGTGATCTTGCAACATCTCACCCTGCTTGACTCCAGGCACATGTTCCCTGATTAATATAGGACCTTTCTATACATGGGGGTGGCCAAACCCCAGCTTGGGAGCCACATGCCACTCTTCGACACATAATGTATGGCTCATAAAAGTGCCAATCTCCTTTTTTGCATTAAATTTTACACTTTATTATGTTGCCTTAAATATTTTTGCATTAAATTTTACACTTTGTAATATGTTGCCTGCTATTAACGAGGAATCTACTGGATATACCCTACAATCCAGAGTAACTACGGGAGCACATAAGAGACATTACGTGCACCCGTAGTTACTGCACCACCTAGTGAAAACCTATGGGAAATTCATATTGTAAATTGTTCTTACACCGGAGAAAGGACTCCCCGTAGTTACTCTGGATTCGCCCCTAAAACGTAATGTTCATGAGTAATAAATATAGGTACAGTATTTCAATGTTTCTTCAATACTGTGGCTCTCAAACATCTCACGTTTATTCGATGTGGTTCTTCCACAACGCAACTTTTGGCCAAAGTGGAAGCATTTATACCATACAACATTTCTGCTTTCATGCACAGAATTTCCTAACCAATGCCGCCTTCAATGTCGTGGCAGATGTTCAGGTTACGTGCCGCTCCGGGGTTCCACCATTGGCATCTGAGCCTATCTAGGGCTCAGGAAATGTCCCGACAGCTGCTTCGGATTCCATACTACTGACTCTCATCTTGATTGACAGCCGGTTCCCTGCTGAGTCTCTCCATTGGACTTGATTCCCTTGAGAGAGCAATTACCAGATCTTTTTTGTATGGCTTTCTGAAAGCCAAAAGAGTTTTCACGAAACCATGCCTTGCCCTTCAACTTGGTGGACATTTGCTCAGCTGTTTTATTGTCTCCCTTAAAGACTCTTGCAGTTTCTGCAGTTTGGTTTTCTGGTGCAATATTTCTGCCTGTGACGGCGCTTTCTAATTATACGTCCCGGTCGGGGAGCTCTCCACTTTCGTGCCCTATAAACTATGTTACCAGATGTAAGCTAATTACGCTAAGGCTGGGTAAATGATCTCCTTGAAATATTGAACAGACCGTCTTGGCGACTGGAGAGGAAAGCTCATTGTGGGCTATTTTGGGATCCCATCCATTATTTATATCTTGAGAGAGTGGCGGAGGTGGCAGTTGCCCTAAAACACCCTTGGACTAGTTCAATAGAAAGGGAAAGTGTGGAGAATTACCGGCTGGTCTCTGAATGCAAACTCAGAACTTGGCTCAGAGAGTTTTTTCCCCCACTGAAAAAACTGAAATCCTCGACTCAAAAAGAGGTGCCCAATTCAAAGGAGAAAAAAAAAATCAATAACTCGGTGCCCAACTGGGCACTGCAGTGCCCAGAAGAACATCTAGAAATGCTACCCCCTTCTTAGGACCTTTAAATGTCACTTCCAGTTTTTGGTTAAAAACCAGAAGGCACTCTGCCCATTCTGGTTTAAAGTCACGCTTATTTATTTATTTATTTATTTATTTATTTATTTATTTATTTATTTATTTACTTACTTACTTACTTACTTACTTACTTTACTTTACTTTACTTTATTTGGGCAAAATCCAATACTTTATTTTATTTTATTTGGGGGGAAAAAAACTATGGAGAGTCCTTGCTCTGGTGTAAGAACAACTTACTCTGGATTGCAATATGAATTTCCCATAGGTTTTCACTAGGTGGTGCGGTAACTAAGGGTGCACGTAAAGTCTCTTTAACCAGAACGTGATGTCATAGCCAGAAGTGACATCATAAGGCAGGAAAATTTTTCACAGCCCCCATATAACAAAATCAAATGAAGTAAGTACGTTCATTGAAAGTTCACAATAAATAGAATTAAAAAATTTTAAAAATTAAGAACGCTCCTAAATCTCACAAGCTGTTGCTGAATTTTTAAAGAATTCCCTAAGATTGCAATGCTATCCACACTTACTCGGGAGTAAGCCTATTGACTATCATTGCTCATAGCATACACATAGTAGTTTGTTTAGAATTTCCCCAAATGCAATTATTTTGGTAGCATCAAGTCTAATGTAGGGTGCAATCCTAAACATGATTACTTACCCATTAATCCTAAAATGCATTCAAAGTCTTTGCATTCAAAGACTTTGCATTCAAAGTCCCATTGCATTCAAAGGGATTTACTCTCAGTATGTATACATACAGTATTGAAATTAAAATACACATTGAAATGAATGGGGACCCACCTAAAATTGACTCACGACCCACCTAATGGGTCCCAACCCATAGTTTGAGAAATCACATGCACTGTAATGTGCTTCTAGTTTAGAACTTGAAATCAACATCAAGAATTTCTAGTCCTTCATTAAAGGCGTTATTAAAAATGGGACGTGTAGCTCATAAATTGGGAAGGGACGTCTTCTGTCACTCCAGCATTTCTTCAAAGACTTGGTGACATCACTAATTAGACATCACATAAATTAAGCACATGTTCATCTGGCAAGTAAAGAATGAGTAACCATCGCTTACCCAGTAACAAAAAGTTACCAAATCTTGCAGCCAGTAGTAAAACCACAACACAGTTAAACCAACATAGGCAACTCTTGATAGATTACAGTGTTTTTGCTGTTTCACATGCTAGGTTGTCTTCAGCAATGAGTTGTGAGCATCACTTGCTGTGCTGCACATGAAGTGGCACATGTCACCTGTGTTTAGTATGCAGTGTATATGATCTACTTTGTAGATTATGGGCGCAATTCTGAGTAACTACGGGAAGTCCTTGCTCCGGTGTAAAAACAATTTACTCTGGATTGCAATATGAATTTCCCATAGGTTTTCACTAGGTGGTGCCATAACTGCGGGTGCATGTAATGTCTCTTACGTGCTCCCGTAGTTACTCTGGATTGTAGGGATTCTTAGCAAGTGAAAACCTTCCAGAAGTCCAGCATTTTATATTTGAGTTTTTGTAAGTGGTTCTATACCTTCCCTTCCTTATCCTTATAGATCATTGTTGAACTTGGGTTGCTTGCCTACTACTCTACCTTATTTTGAGAATACAAGTATAATGCAGGCCAGGCAACTCAACTGGATCCAGTGCGCTAGAATAATTCTGGTCATGGTGCAACAGTGGCAAAACCATTCCATCCCACAACCACCGTTCTTTTTGTCCGATCATTGCAGAGCTTTGTGCCAGGGAACTGCTTCCCTTGGAAATTGGGGTGTAGACTCTTTGGGGTGTAAACTTTTGGGGTGATATATAACAGAAGGGGCTCCTTGTTGGGAGGATCTGCAGTGATATAGCATATATCACTAGGGATCTCACTAGGGATCTTTAAGCAGAGGCTCGACGAGCACCTGTCGGGGATGCTCTAGGGGGATTTCCTGCTGCAGGCAGGGGGTTGGACTAGATGACCTCCTAGGTCCCTTCCAACTCTAGGATTCTATGATTCTATATCTCTGAAACGATCTAGCGTGGAGAAAGGTGGCTGCAACATGGAACTGTAAGGTTTTGCCACTGCTATAACCAGAATTATTTGGAGACCATTGGTTTAGACGATTCCCAGCTGGTGGTACGTGTGAATCAAGTGGTACCCAAGGGGGTGCCTAGTGGTATATGGTGCAACCCAGATAAGATGCTTGATAAGAGGCTTGGCTAAGTGAGCAGAGCTCCAGCATGTGGTTTTCATATGCTTGAAAAAGCCTTCTTACCTAGGGTTGCCATAATTCTCTTCCACAAAATCAGGACAGGACCCTCTGTCCCATTTGTCAGTATGTGAACACTATCCCCTAAAATTGGGATTGTCCCTGTTTATCGGGATATATGGCAACCCTACTTTTACCTGCCCTAAGCTACTTGCCTGTTTCTGTATTGTGCCGCAATCCTCCAGCCCAGAAGTAACTGGTTATGATGTTATGATTATGGTTATGATTGCCAGTTACTTCCAGTGGTAGTTCCAGTTGGTGGGACATTGGAAGTAATAAGTCAGTGGGCAAAAGTAGAGAAATGCTGCTGTAGACCATTTAAATACAGATTATCCCACTGGGACTATGGTCCGTACATGAATTTATAGTGTGGTCTGTATACGCAGGCAGAATAAATGTTGGGCAAGGGTAAACATTTACCATCTTTCTCTTGGTCTTATGCCAATACAAATATCACATTTGTACACCCTTGAATAAACAATGCACCGTTCTCTAGAAAAACAGTCATTCTTAAGTAATTACAGTATTTAAAAACAGGGCACTTAAAGCATGATGCGCCGTTCAAAGAAGAGCCGCCGAAACTCTAAATAGCAGGGTTTGAAGAGTGATTCTGTTTAGTGACTAATTTCTTGCTGCTACTTTCCAGGCCGTACATGTCCATTGGAACACTGCGGGATCAAGTCATCTATCCCGATTCTGTGGACGACATGCACGAGAAGGGGTACCGAGATCAGGACCTTGAGAGCATTCTGCAGATTGTCCATTTAAATCACATAGTACAACGAGAAGGAGGTACAGCTTTGGATTGGGGAATACATAACTTAGGCAGGAGTTCCCAAAGTGTGCATCACGACACCTTAAGAGCATTGTGGCACACTCATAGGGGCACTGCGGGATGCCTGGGTGGCACCTCCTATGTGTGCCCCTACTTGCTACCACCTTGACCACAATGCTTCATCTAAATGTTCTACCATCTTAGAGCCAAGATCCAAGTTGATAATGGACAACTAACTGTGTAGTTGTACATATTGTACAACTACATGTACAACTAAGAATGTATTATTACATTATTAGTAATAATGTACCACTAATGTACAATTAAGTGTTATGGAAATTTTGCACTGAAAATTTGAGTAGGATTGGGCCCTAAGGGTACAATTCTATCCAGTTTAGGTCAGCACAACTCACTTGTTTCCCCATTCCCATAATGGTGTGGGGAGGCTGGCACATGTCTGTGCACTGGCTTACCCCCCCCCCCCTTGGAGTGGCACAGAAGTACCTTATGGCACTTTTGTGAAACCCCCAGGCCAGCATGGGACTTGTGCTGGGACTTATGCCAGCCTATCTGGGGATTAGGATTGCAGTTTAAGGCACTTTCCAGGGAGTAAGACCCATTGAACACAATGGGGCTTACTTTTGAGTAGACATGGTTAGGATTGTGCTCTAAGGCTACAATCCAGAGTAACTACAGGACCTTTTACACCGACGTAGTTACGGTGCCACCTATGGGAAATCCATAGAGCAATCCAGAGTAAGTGCCTCCTACAACTTCTCGTAGTTACTCTGGATTGTAGTATATCAAGTTAACTGCAAATGCCAGTTACGTAGGCTGCAATCCTAACCACACTTTCCTGGGAGTAAGTACTTTTGAACTCAGTGGACTTACTTTTGAGTAGATATGCTTAGGATAGCTGTGTGATTCTCAAAGTGTGTTCTCTGAAGTTAGGGACCTGCATCCATATGGGGTGGGGGGGTACTGAGACCCAGAGAGACCCATAAGAGCAGTACTGAACTGAGTCAGACCTGATTGCTTTTGTTACCTATGAACATTGTTCAGCCCTTTTGATCGCACTAATTTTTCTTGCTTCGCTTCCAAGGATGGGATGCTGTTACAGACTGGAAAGATGTTCTGAGCGGAGGAGAGAAACAGCGCATGGGAATGGCACGGATGTTTTATCACAAGTGAGTCTTCTGGTTTTGTAGGACTGCAGAAATTGTTGGACGTGTGGGAAGATTCCAGCTTTTTTATTGTGTAGATTGTCCCTTAAGGTCATCTAAACCAGCAGTCTCCAAACTGGACACTTCCCTCCTTTGACCTGTGCTTACCATTTTGCCATGGCAGAACACGGCATCTAAAAACACACATATATTGCATTCATGTGTTTAATTTAAACCTTATATTATTATTAAATTTAAATTTATATATAGTTGATATAATTTATTAATGACAAGAAGGATACATGCTGCCCGCTTTCAAGGAAAAGGAGGACATCAAAGTTTTTTCCCAGGACACAATCCAAGACATGGATTTCGGAGGGGGGGGGGATTTTTCCAAACTCCAGATCTGGCCTGAAGGCTGAGTTTGGAGAGCTGTGCTTTAAATCAGTACTTTCAGGATATGTGTGGAAGATCCAGTACTCACCTGGAACTTCGGACAGTAAAAGGATTGCCATAGTGTTCTGACCTGAGCATTATTTATTTGTTTGTTTGTTTGTTTGTTATTAATTAATTTATTTATTTATTTACTTACTTACTTACTAACCCTACAATCCAGAGTAACTACGGGAACACGTAAGAGACATTACGTGTACCCGTAGTTACTGCACCATCTAATGAAAACCTATGGGAAATTCATACTGCAATCCACAGCAAATTTTTCTTACATCGGAGCAAGGACTCCCTGTAGTTACTCTGGATTGTGCCCTTACTTACTTACTTACTTACTTACTTACTTACTTACTTACTTACTTACTTACTTACTCTTTTATTAGCTTTCTACTCCGCCTTTCTCCTCAAATGCTACCCAAGGCAGCTAGCAAGCAATAATTTATACAACAACACTAATATAAATAAAACAATAAATACAGTTAAAAGCAATAATAACACCACATTAAAATGTAAAATATGCCAGACATCAGCCATAAATATGTGTACCGAAAGACATAATTTTGTTATTGCAGCATACCGCTGGAATCCTAAATTGTATATTGCTTCCTAAATTGAATACTAAAATCTCACCTTTGTATCCTGTGAGCAGTCACAACTCCTCAAAGTCGATTAATAACTATTAATAAACATGTATTTTCCTATTTTCTCAGGCCAAAGTATGCGTTGCTGGATGAGTGCACAAGTGCTGTCAGCATCGATGTCGAAGGAAAAATATTCCAGGCTGCAAAAACTGCTGGTATATCCCTGCTTTCCATCACGCACAGGCCGTCTCTTTGGTAAGTACTACTACTACTACTACTACTACTACTACTACTACTACTAATCTATTTATTTATTTATTTATTTATTTATTTTTATTTTTATTTATTTATTTATTTTATTTTATTTTATTTTATTTTATTTTATTAGGGCACAATCTTAACCAAATTTCCAATGCTGGCATAGCTGTGCCTGTGGGGCGAGTGCTGCATCCTATATTTGGGGGCAAGCACGGAGGCCCCTAAGCGAGGCAATAGTTGTTCCCTTCCCAAGGAGTTGCATTGCCCTTATTCCAGAGCTGGAAAATAAGTTTATTTTATTTTATTTTTGTCCTGCAGGAAATATCACACACACTTGCTCCAGTTTGATGGGGAAGGAGGCTGGCGCTTTGAACAGCTGGACACCGCGATCCGCTTAACGCTCAGCGAGGAGAAACAGAGACTCGAATCCCAACTTGCAGGAATGCCAAAAATGCAACAGAGACTTAACGAACTGTGCAAAATTTTAGGGGAAGATTCTGTGCTGAAAACCATCAGCACCGAAGAATAAATCAGCCCGTTTCTATTTTTCCAATTTTTTTTAAAGGTGAATGCACTATGATTTTGGAGACACTGCGGTTTGCATGCACTGTGGTTAGCTTAGATAAGACAGCCTAATGAGCAACCGACGAAACGCTTCAGTACGTCTTCAGCCTACGACAGCGAAGGAAAAAATGTGCTTTGGATTTGTGCCGCTCAGAGTATTAGCGAGATGGGATTTTTGATGTGAATATGAAATTTCAAGGGTTGCGGGGGGCGGGGGGGGAAGCCTTACCCCTGATGTTTTTTTTTTGGTAGAACTCAGAACTTTTATTAAAACAAAACATACCCCCAAATCCAGAGTAACTACAGGAGCAAGTAAGAGACTTTATGTGCACTTTTAGTTATTGCCCCACCTAGTGAAAACCTATGGGAAATTCATATTAGAATCCAGAGTAAGTTGTTCTTACACTGGAGCAAGAACTCCCCGTAGTTACTCTGGATTTTGCCCGTAGAAACATACAGAGTCATAAGGAGAAAACAAATCACATATCCATGGAAGATGCAGGTAAAGGGCCCAAAGGGCAGTCCATTTCCCCAAGTCTGTTAAGAGGACTACAGCATCTTAAAAGATGTTTTTAAAATATCCCCATAGTCTCAATTCAATTCTGTAATTCTCCCCATTCCTCTTCATACCTCTAATATGCTGCTAGGATAACTTTTTATTTATCCCAAAGAGTGAAAAAAGAGGGGCAAAGTAGATTCTGGAAAGATCAGCTCTGTCTTGCACATTGAAATCTTCTCCAACAGTTAGAAGTTCATGGTTTCCCATTGCTTGTCTTACCCTAAACACGACAGTCCCATTAAGAGATTTTCCTGCTTCAAATGTATGGCAGGGAAACAAAAACAGAGCAGTTAGTTGACTTCTCAGTGCAGTTCTAAGCATGTCTACTCAGAATTTAGTCCCACTAAGTTAAATAATACTTACTCCCAGGAAAGTGTGGTTAGGATTGCTGCCATAATATTGGTGAATTCGTTTTGAAGAAAACTCCACAAGTCATATGGATTGTCCAGTCCACCCTTTTAATACCATGTTCGGACCCCTCCCCACCTCCGTGGATATTCAGATATACAAATCCATGGCCACCTAGTTCAATTAGCATTCTCATCAAATTGGAAGGATTTATTTATTTATTTATTTATTTATTTATTTATTTATTTATTTATTTATTTATTTATTTATTGGCTGAACTTATCCATCATTGCGGGAGTAAAACCTAAAGAATATTTTTTCAGCATCAGTGAAATATTTTTCAGCATCACTGAGTACCAGGCACCGGCTCTGGTGGATACCCACAAGCACTGGGCACTGGGGGCACCGAAGGAGGCTGGCAGCCAAGAGTGGGCAGCAGGAACCAGTGACCACTAGGCAGCAGGCACTGGTAGATACTGGGCACTGGTAGATACTAGAGAGAGTAGGCACTGGTGAGCGGTGGGCACCAGGCAGCGGGCACTAAGCATGCAGTAAGCGGTGGGAACCAGGTAGCGGGCACCAGGCGTGCATACTGGCTTCAGGAAGACCAGTATAAGACCCAGCATAAGTCTAAAAATTGATTCTTAGTGAATGCTCACACCTTGGAAGGAATACCCTTACCAAATTTCATGCTTCTAGGTCTGGCGGTTTTGGCTGGGTGTTGATGAATCAGTCAGTGACTCTTCTATTTATTTATTTATTTATTTATTTATTTATTTATTTCCCACCTTTCACATTCAAGAACATTTGAGGTGGTATCCACAGTATCCGCGATGACACAAATATCCATATAGTGCAGATAAACCATCTATACAGCTACAGTCCACATTAAAGTCCATCTAGAAACTTTTTTTTGTGCTTCCATTAATCCCAATTTTTTTAAAAATTTAGAATAATGGGCCAAAGAGCAAGCAAGAGATGTTGTCAGTCTGATGACGTTGCCATATTTTTCATCCTTATATAAGATGATTCCGAACGATCTAGAACGATGATGCATCTTATCATGTATATGGTCTCAGGTTCGCGTGGCGGTCGGGAGAATGAGCCACGAGCTCAGCTCTGATTTTGGCTATGAATTCTCCAAATGGCCTCCTTCAGCCTTGCCCAGTGGTGGGCTTCAGGGGGTTCTCACAGATTCTATAGAACCCTTTGCTAATGAGCGCCGGGTTCTGAGAACCGGTTACTAATGGGTCATAGAACCTGTTGTTAATTTAGGTTATTAGGAGGTAGATCCTGTTGTTAATTTATTTGAATCCCACCACTGGCCTTGCCCCTTCTTCAATATGGATATGACACTGGCCTACCTTTTGGGGCTGTTGTGAGGATTACTGTGGTGATAATGCATGTGAAGCACTCTTAAAAGCACTCTATAAATATAACGTACTACTCATAAAGTGCTTAATAGTATACGGTGGGCAATCAGTACTTTCAAATGTATTGGTACTTTCAAGCAGCTTTCAGATGCCGACCACGTTTATCAATTATTATCTTCAAGTGTGTGAACAAATTAGATAACCTGTGGATGCAACTTTTTTAACATTTGAAATTGCCAGCATGTGTTTCACGAGGGGCACAATCCAGAGTAACTATGGGAGCTCGTAAGAGACATTACGTGCACCTGTAGTTACTGCACCACCTAGTGAAAACCTATGGGAAATTCATATTGCAATCCAGAGTCACTTGTTCTTATTCCGGAGCAAGGACTCCCCATTGTTACTCTGGATTTCACCCTAAGGGAAAGTTGTTCTCAGTGCTACATCGTCCTCAAAGAGTGGATTCTCTGTTTTAAACATCTTGATTTCCTTCAATGCCAGGTCCAGTGGATCTCAGCTTGTTCTCCTTATTCGTGGCTGATCTAGGGCCACTTCTTACTAAGGTCTTGTGCGGGTTACATTAGACCGCTTTGAGTTGATGGGTCTTTTGGAATGTATTGGCTATAATAATCCTATATATATACATATATCAAAAGTGAGCTGCCAGGAGATTTTCTTCAGTGGTTAGAATATTCTGCTTTTTCTGATGAACAGTACGATCTATCCTAGTAAGTAATCTGTCAGTTTCTAATTTGTAAGTCTTAGGATGGGTTTCCAGGACTCTTACCCCCAAATCCAGAGTAATTACGGGAGCACTTAAGAGTCATTACGTGCACCTGTAGTGAATGCACCAGCTAGTGAAAACCTATGGGAAATTCATATTGGAATCCAGAGTAAGTTGTGCTTACACCGGAGCAAGGACTCCCCGTAGTTATTCTGGATTTTGCCCTTAATGTTTAAAATTGAAGGCACTTTATTATTTGACATTTGTGTTGACATTTGACATCTCACTGACTATGTATGAAAGAGTGAAAATGCGACAAACTGTTCACAAACAATCCTAAGCATAACTACTCAGAAATAAGTCCATTAGTACTCACTCCCAGGAAAGCATGGTTAAGACACTTTCCTGGGAGTAAGACCCATTGAACACAATAGGGCTTACTTTGAAGTAAACATGGTTAGGATCGTGCTCTAATCCTACAATCCAGAGTGAGTACGAGAGCACGTAAGAGACATTTACATTGACGTAGTTATGGAACCACCTAGTGAAAACCTGTGGGAAATTCATATTGCAATCCAGAGTAAATTGTTCTTACATCAGAGCAAGGACACTCCATAGTTACTCTGGATTGTGCCCTTAGGTTGCAATGCTAAGCATACTTTCCTGAAGTAAGACCCATTAAACACAATGGGGTTTACTTCTGAGTAGACATGGATAGGGTTGTGCCCTAAGTGACACGAGAGATGTGGCAAGAATAATGAACAGTGGTATTGTGCAAAAAAGGGCTATTTCTTTTATTCATAAAAGTTTAAAACAAATGCATTTAGGGCGCAGTCCAGAGTAACTTTGGGGAGTCCTTGCTCCGGTGTAAGAACAATTTGCTCTGGATTGCAATATGAATTTCCCATAGGTTTTCACTAGGTGGTGCAGTAACTACAGGTGCACGTACGCTGCAATCCTAAAGACACTTTCCTGGGAGTAAGGCCCATTGAACACAATGGGGCTTACTTCTGAGTAGACAGGGTTAGGATTGTGCTCATAATGTCTCTTACGTGCTCCTGTAGTTACTCTGGATTGTAGGGTTAGTAACTTGAGCTTTTGTTTCCCGATGTGATACTGTATTTACTCAAATCTAATGCGCCATTGAATATAATGCGCACCCTATACTTTTAATCAAAACACCATATTTACTCAAATCTTATTAACCATAGAATCTAATGCACATCCTGATTTTGGAGACTGAATTTGGCTGGAAAAGGCGAGCGTTAGATTTGAGTCAGTACAGTTAATACCTTTTGTTTTATTGTTATTGGATGTTTAAGCAATGCAGATTATTTAACCAGCGGGACATGCACCTCGAAAATGTTCTTATGAAGCATGAGCCTTTTATTTTATTTTTTATTATTTTATTTTATTTTTTAAGTGTCGTGCTCCTTAACCGTAGTAAGAACGGCATAAAAAAAGGAGGGCACCAAATACTGACTGTCGGCGGCAAAGGGGAGCCTGCCGGCACCCAGCGCCACACCCAGCCGGCACCCTGCGCTACCGGATCATCTGCTATTGATGACCATCGAGAATTATTTCTTCCTATCTTTTGATTCAACATACTTGAGCTCTTATGTGCCCTTTCGGGGAATCCGAATAACAACCAGACTGCATGTGTTTAAATGTTCATCAAATGTACAAATGATATGGCAGCAAATGAACTTACGACACGTGGCTGTTTACCGAGATTTAAGAGGAATGAATTTCAACATCAATGTTATGGTTTGATTTTGGTTTCATTCACACCAATTTAAAGTTTTCAGGTTTTGAAGCAATAAATTTGCTGGGTGATGGTTGACATTGATCTCAGCATTAAATAAACAATGTTGCATTTTAATGAGAAGCCGCTGTCTTTATTCACCGTTTGAAAAGCCCATACAGGTTTGGTGAGGTTTGCCGGCATGACGTGCTTTGAGCAACTTGGCGTAGCCTGCTTTGTGACCCTGTGACCCAGTGGTATAGCTAGAAGGGGGTGCAAAGCATTAGGTTTTGTGGGGAACCTCACTGCAGCATGCAAGCCCCCCCCCTCCCCCCCGGTAAAGGGAGCTTGGAACAGGAGAAAGGATCCCTTTGGATGCTGCAGTGAAACTCCCTGCAAAACATACTGCTTTGCACCCCCTCAGCTATGCCACTGGGTCACGGTCATAAATGTGGATGGCTCCACTATCGGAAACTGCAGCATTGGTAGCACAATGCCTTCTGGAACAGCCATAAGGAGATAGCTCTTTACTGACCTCTAACCGAGAACGATGAGGAGTATGGCGTTCACTGGGACATCCATGTTCAACATTCAACACTGAACGCGCATGGAACATCAACTCTTATAAAAGGATTAAAAGGCAGTTTGCATACAAAGCTGTCTGAGGAAATACACTTTCCACTGCAGATGTTCATTAGATACAGAGAATACATCATGCTTCTTCTTGTTGCAACATGTCGTCCACCAGGTGTTCATGCCACCCCTGACGTGGCAGCTGCGGCAAATATTTGTTGGAAAAAATCAGAAGCTGAGAACAGGCATGCTTTATTGGAAATGATCACAGACAGTATGTGTGTGTTTGTGTGTGTGTGTGTGCGCACACGCACACACACACACACACACACACACACACAGCCTGTGATGTTCATTTCCAATAAAGCATGCCTTTTCTCAGGCATGCATGTATATATATTCACATGCACAATACATATATTTATATGAAAATATATATATTTTCACATACACAAATATATATGAATGTTTTCAGCTTGGCTGTGGGTGGTGCAAGCGGTTAAGACACTGTACCTGTTAACCAGCAGGCCAGGGTTCGAGACCCGGGTCGGCCCCACAAGACAGGGTGAGCTCCTGTCCTTAGCCCAGCTCTGTGACGCAGCTGGGTCCAATCGTATTGGCTCTGCCTTTCCATTGGACTAATTCAGTGGCGTGGAGAGGGGGGATTTGCTGCTTGGGTAACAGCCTATCCTCCATAACAATCTAACCCAGGCTTTCATGCTTCACATGCAGCGTATGCAGCGCAGAGCAGAGACTGACGGAGGCCTGCTTTCAGCTTTTATTTCATCATGCCCTCATTTATCTTGGTTATTCTACATTTTGGAGGGTCTTGTCTTTACATATATCGTCATCAAATATTGGATAGAGGCAAAAATACTTAATAGAAACACAAAATAGTTGATATCCTTATGTGAACTCTGGCATCAGAGTTCACTACTTAAATATACATATTATTCAGCCTCCTCCCTATAATTTTCCTAACACGTATTAAGCATTTATCTGCTTTATCCTATCATATTAAAAGTGGAACCAAAGTTATACGATAAGGTTAACTCCAAAACCCTAATGGTGAAGGACTAGCTAAGTCTGGAATTCTGTTAAGCTCCGACTTCAACCTCAAACCAGCCCGTGCAGTGTTGAAACTCTTGATGTGGTTTGGCCGGCACGCTGCTAGTTGAAAGTTAAGAATTGACTCATCTACTTCTGCTTTTACTTTGTTGGTGACTTTCTTTGAAATCAGGATGACCATATGACCGGATTTTTCCGGATTTGTCCTTTTTTTTTAGCCTTATGTCTGGGTATCCTCCAAAAGGGCTTCATTGTGCTCTACTTTGGCTTCATTTCGGAACTCTGCAGTAGTTTGGTTTGAAGTACCCCATCATGGTGGTTTGCAGTATCCATCATGCCGTATGTCGTTGGATTTGAATTGAAGAGAAGAATCCAATGCAAAAATTTGTTCTGAAATATCTCCTTCCTATCAAAAGTTATGGCAAAAAAAATCAAAATATGCATTGAGCTCTATTAGTCCATTGGACTAATTAAGTGGTGTGGAGAGGGGGGATTTGCTGCTTGGGTAACAGCCTCTCCTCCATAACAATCCAACCCAGGCTTTCGTGCTTTGCATGCAGCGTATGCCGCGCCGAGCATGATACCATAGTCTTCCAAGACTGACGGAGGCCTGCTACGGGAAAGTAAAAGTGACTAATATCACGGCCTTACTCGTGTGTAGGCAAATGCGCCATTGTCTACTGGAAATGCCAGGCTGAGAGGAATCCAAGACTTTGTCCTCCTTTTGAGGTTTGGGTATCTGGTCACCCTGGTGGAGACTTTGCTAACACTTAAGGGTTGGAAGACAAAAAATCTGGCAGAACCCCCGTTGCCCATCAGATTATACGTTCTCTATCATAACCATCTCCAACTTTATGAATTGCGCCTCTAAGGGACGCATCTGGGTTTTCTCACACATCAAAGGATAGCAATAAGCTCAGTTCTTTAATCACATCGTTATTAATTTTAAAGCAAAGCCATTGCAATGGGGCCCGTCCCCCTCTAGCATTGCAACACATTTTGCAACGAAGATCAAAAGCTCCTTATAACAGAAAGTGGTGGACCTCCAAATGATGATGATGGTGTTGCAAACTTGTGACGTTGATACACTGCAAGACTGAATTGCGGGAGAAAAGCCTTCAAATGCAATTCTCTGCTACCTTTTAAATATATTCCAAGTCAACATACAATACACTCCGCGCAAACGGTGCAGTGTCATGAAATTGGCTGGAAATAGGCCACGGCTATGAACTGTAAATCTTTTACAGTATTTGCATGATGTTTGCGTGGCTGACTACAGTGTGGGAACCTGAATCTGGGTTATCCCTACAATCCAGAGTAATTACGGGAGCACGTAAGAGACATTACGTGCACCTGTAGTTACTGCATCACTTAGTGAAAACCTATGGGAAATTCATATTGCAATCCAGAGCAAATTGTTCTTACTCCAGAGCAAGGACTCCCCGTAGTTACTCTGGATTGCGCCCTAAGTCCTCCACACATTTATTTCCATGTGACTCAGGCCGGTTCACACAATCGTCTTTTGCCTGCATGGGAGGCAGCTTCAGTACTGGAAGTGTTGTGTGCATATGAGATGTAGCCCCAGACACTGCTTGAAAAGGTGGACTTACCCCCAAATTCAGAGTAAGTACAGGAGCACGTAAGAGACATTACTTACAGCACATAAGTTACTGCACCTCCTTGTGAAAACCTATGGAAAATTCATATTGGAATCGAGAGTAACTTGTTCTTACACAGGAGCAAGGATTCCCTGTAGTTACTCTGGATTTTGCCCTTGCAAAAGTCCCTTATTTGGATTTGCATCACCTACACCTGATTGGAAACCTCTGGGAGGGGAGAGGAGAAAATTAATCAGCTGCATTGGGTACCTTCGGGGAGAAAGGTGGAATGAATGAATGAATGAATGAATGAATGAATGAATGAATGAATGAATGAATGAATCAATCAATCAATCAATCAATCAATCAATCAATCAATCAATCATCTTCTGGAGCTGCTAAAATGATTGATGTGACATGGGGAAACCCAGCCAGCCTGTCGCCAGGAAAATAAGTAAGTACGTACGCAAACAAACAAACAAACAAACAAACAAACAAATAAATAAGGCTGCAATCCTTACCTCCCAATTATGCCACTCCTGGAGGTTACGGATGTCCTGGCATATCTGCCAGGAGTGGCACAGAAGTTCCTCATGGCATTTTTCCCATCCTCCCTGGTTAGTACAGGAATTGTGTTGGGATTTGTGCTGGTGTAATTTGGAGGTAAGAATTGAAGCCCTATTTATTTATTTATTTATTTATTTACTTACTTACTTACTTACTTACTTACTTACTTACTTACTTACAAACACCACCAGCACCATGGGAACAGAGAGACATGTCTGTTGTGCTGGCCTAAATTGGTTAGGATTGCACCCTAAGTAAGTAAGGCTGAAATCCTAAAGACACTTTCCTGGGAGTAAGACCCACTGAACACAATGGAACTTATTTTTGAGTAGACAGAAGTTAATAAACTAATTAATTACACTACAGGCACTACAACCCCACTTTCTGACAGTTTGTTTTCTGATGAGTCTGTTCTTTCAACACCTTTCAGTTGTACCCAGGACTCATTCATTCAACACACGCTTCACTCTTTCAACCTCTCTCTGCTGTTCTAAAGGCTAAAATTGTCTTCCCTGATGTTGATTTGCAGGTGACATGGTGATCAAACTGTTTTTGACATTTCCTCCTGCCTTTTTTCCGTCAATAACCATCATTCAAACACATAACACATTCATTGCCCGCACATCCCTTTCAATTTGTTGTGCGTTTTGACTGCATTAATAAATATGTACTATCAGTGGCTATTTTGCATTTGAAAGCTGAAAAAGGGTTCCACTTTTCATCAGTTTTTACTTTTGGATGGTGCTCCAATCCCTCATCCATCCAATAAGTGGGGGATGCCCACTTGGCAGAACATGGCTAGATTGCCAAGGGCCCAGATCCGGCTGTGGGATGCGGGGCTTTGGATTCCAAGGAAGACGTCAACTTAGTCCAGAAACATATACGCATCTTTGTTTTGCTTCTGCTGCCTGGTATGGCTACGAACGGGAAGGGAAGTTGCCCCTTTCATGCTGCGGTGAAGCTTCCTGCAACACCCCCCTTTAGCTATGCCACTGCAACCAACCCCACACTGCATCCATGTGCCTGCAACCTTTTCAGACTGTGTGGTGCTCTCCACGTTTACACCTCAGAGTGCCTCTGGTGGAATGATCTACCTTTCCAGTTTATCTGCTATCTAGCTTCATTTCCCCACCCTCCGCACTGTGGTTGAGCACGCACCTCTTGGCAGATTTGGAAACCATAACGAAGCCCTACTTGTTCTGCAGCTGCCCTGCCTTAAATCACGCTCACTGTCTATTTGTTTCCCAGCTATTTCTAGGTGGAGACCTTGGAGAACATATCAGATTGTCTTGCAAAGGGCAAACCGTTGCCAACTGAACATCTCTGCCCCCTGGATCAGGAATCTCCATGTTCCTTCTCTTTATCTGCCCCACACCTATAGGGCTGGGAAAGGCAGCTGTGGGCAGACCATCAATATAAGAGTGCAATCCTATACACACTTACCTGGGAGTAAGACATATTGAATACAGTAGTAGTGCAATCCTATTCATGTCTCCTCGGAAGTAAGTTCCACTGAATTCAATGGGGCTTACTCCCAGGAAAGTGCTCTGTGGATTGCAGCCTAATGCCCAAATCTAGAGTAACTACAGGAGCACGTAAGAGACTTTATGTGCACCCATAGTTACTGCATCACCTAGTGAAAACCTACAGAAAAATCATATTGGAATCCAGAGTAAGTTGTTCTTACACCAGAGCAAGGACTCCCCATAGTTACTCTGGATTTTGCCCTTAAATTTACTTCTGATGTACATAGTATTGCACTATGAACTACCATTACTCTATGAACCCAGGGCAAATGTCCCATTTGTCTCATGGGAGGGCCGGCTGTACTTAGACTTTTCAAAAGGAGGATTAAGAGCCAAACCACCAGCTCTTTCAGCACATTTCACCACTTAACCATCCCAAACCAACCCAGTAACCTGATCTAACTCTCTTCAGTCTGCATGTGACCTCCTTTGTAATAAACATGTGCCCAAAAAAATCTGGAGAAATGTGATCTAATTTGAAATACTGTACTGGAGAAAAAGTCGTATACGGGTGTCCAAGTCCGACCTCTTTCACAACAGTGCTGGGCAACTAATCTAGGTGCACATCAGTGGTGGGCAGATGCTGGTTCGGGCCTACTCGCCCGAACCGGATCTTCCCATGTGGCGACCGCTGGCGAACCGGCCAGAGCTGCGGCTGGCAAGAGCCATGAGGACCGGTTTGCCAGCGGCCGCCACATCTCCTGAAGCGGGGCTTCAAGAGATGGGGGCTCAACCAGGATGCAGGCGCACTGAGTCTCCCCTCGGAGTCTCACTGCACCTGCGTCCTGGTTGCATGCGCACTGAGCCTCCCTTCGGGGGCTCAGTGCGCCTGCGTCCAACTGGATGCAGGCGCACTGAGTCTCCCTTCAAGTTGGGGCCTGCCCCGCGCCCAGCCCTCGCCCCGCCCCCTGACCGCAGCCCCACCCCCTGACCCCAGACCCACCCCCCAACTTCCGGCGAACCAGATCTTGGGGTTCGGTGGGCCCATCACTGGTGCACATCCTCAATACCTGTTAGCATCTCCCAGAAATGAAAATGGTAAGGATTGCTAGCTATATTTGTGCCTGATCCAACAAGATATAGTAACCATTCCTCTGTTGCAGAGGTGTAACATAATCCCATTTTCCCCATACGCTCAATGATTTAGGCTGCAATCCTAAAGACAGTTTCCTGGGAATAAGACCCATTGAACACAATGGGGCTTCCTTTAGAGTCGACATGGTTAGGATTGTGCTTTTAATATCCTTAACAGCCTGCAGCTGTCCCTTGCAGAGATTCAATATAACAGCATTAAATCAGTAAGATCCACCCCCTTTTCCAACATCTCAACTGCCCTTTTGCTCCTTCTCACCTTGATGGTCTTTGGCCAACTGTCTCCTCAATTGCCCCCTGCCCACCAGCCTCTTCTCCACCTGGCCTGTTATCTATCCAAATGAGTTGGAAAGTGAATGTTGACAGTTGACAGTTGGAAAGTTGACACTTGCCTCTCCTCAGATGGCCTGATTGACACGGAATGATGGCCGGAAGATACGGACACCCTAATACACACGTTCAAACTTTTATGTAGAAAGATTCCTCATCCAGTAGGTTTTCCAGGAACCTAACCCTCGTAGGTTACCTCTTTTAAGGTTGCCCAAAGCAAGAATTTCAAAAATGTGGTAAAAATTCTCTAGTATTATTTTATTACTGCATTTTTGAAACCATATTTTTGAAAGTCTTGCTCTGGGCACGTTTTAAAAAAAGATGGAAAAGTAGAATTCCCAACTTTGATTTGAAGCCGCCGCAGGCATTTTGAACGGGTATTTACGAAACCGCCTTATAAAAATCAATCATCAGAGCTATATAATCAGCATCATAAAAGCCCAAGTAATGAATCATACAAGCTGAAAACACATCCTGGTTGGCTCTCAACTACCTGTGTGAGTAACAGCATTAGAGATTGTACTTATCCATCAATCATACTCTTTTTCTGCCTCTCAAATGCCTTTTCTGACTCCTGTGTTGTTACCTTCTCCCACCATTGTTATTTTCTTTATTTCTGTGCTCATTTTTTGCCTTTTTATCTTTCATTCTCAGCATTTTTAATCTTTCAAAGATTTTTTTTTCCACCAAACGCAGCTCATTCTGTTGCTGTATGGATTGCATGATTGATAATCTTGATTCATTTAGGCTCTGGGTATTTCTGCCTTTCCTTCTCTTGCTCATCGGGGGCATGTCAATTTGATGTTGTGACTCATTTATTACTTTGCTGGTGTTTTGCCCAGTGGTATAGCTAGAGGGGGTGCAAAGCAGGGAGCCTCATCATAGGGCTCCCCTTTCCATCCCTGTTGGAGCCATTCTGAATGGGGAGAGCAAAACCGAGATGTACGCCTGTCTCTGATGGGGAAGGAAAGGAGCCCCTTGCATGCTGCAGTGATGCTCCTTGTACGATGTAATGCTTTGCACCCCCTATGGCTATGCCACTGCCTTGTCCTTGTGGTATTAAGGCCAGGATTTTCTTACTAGCGTTCAAGTGCATCCATTCCCCTGCTCCTCCATACATGTCTACACTCCTATCACATTATTTTCCTCCGACATCTCTTGACTTTGGCATCTGCTGTGCTAGTAAGTGCCATCATAAAGTTGGACCTGAGTCTAAGAGGAGAAGATATATGGGATCTATGTGTTATCTGTTTTGACAAATGATGCAAACACTAAGCTGATCTGACTGTTCCTTCCTTCCATCCTGTTTCTTAAAGGAAGCTTAGAGCACAATCCTAACCATGTCTACTCCAGAGTAAGTCCCATTGTGATCAATGTATCTTACTCCCAGGAAAGTGACTTTAGGATTGCAGCCTTATCCTCATAGGAACATCTGAAAGTTTAGTCCTGGTGTAGATAAATATGTGGATACTACTATACTGGGGTAGCTTTAGGGGCCCATTTTCAGGGCACGGAAAACATTGAAGATGAATGGAAAATAGAATTCTATGCGTCTATAAAAATGTTGCTTCTTACACCTCTGTAAGCCTTCTCTTGTCAAAAGGACTCCTTGAATCTGTTACAGATCTTCAGCTAGTGCTAGTCAATGGTTGCCATATAGCCTGTAAAACAGGGACAGTCACAATTTGAGGGAACGGTATTCACAAACTAGCAAGTATGACAGAGGGTCTTGCCCCGATTTTTGGGAAGAGAATTAAGGCAACCCTACTAAGGAGACAACAGGGACATTGGGGCAGATCGGCTGCTCCTGGAGGGGTTAGCATCCAGCACATATCACTGATGCTGGATACCACACCTTTCCACTCCTCCATCCCCAGTTCTGCCCCATTCTGTCCTTCCTGCCAAATCACCACCACGGCAGGTGCTCCTGGGCCCATCACTGCACAGGGGACCACTCCGGTCTCCTTCAACCTTCCATAACAATCTGTTTCCTATGGAAAGAGGTTAGCAAGATTGGCAACTAGGATAATAGCATAAGGTTATAATGAATTAACATAGTTTAAGATGAGGTTATAACCTCATGTAGTTTTCCTGTAGTAGCCTAAACAGAAGTAATTTAAGTTGAGTGATCCTTCTCCAAAATGCTTGGAACCAGCTTTTTCTGGGGTTTTTTTTGCAGATTTTTGAATAATTGGATACATTTTCCACTGGTTAATTCAACTCAAAGTCCATTTCTTCCTAACTACCCCTCTACTCGAATGCAGGTACAGTTGTGCCTCACATAAAGAGCTTAATTCGTTCCGGAGGCATGCTCTTTAAGTGAAACGCTCTTTAAGTGAAGCAGATTTTCCCATAGGAAATAATGGAAACTCAGACGTTTGGATCCACAACCCCCAAAATATTCATATAAAAATATTAACTGGATGTAAAAATGATGACAAATCGCTGTAATTGAATTCAAAACATGCATTCAATGTGCATGATCCTATGAAATCTACTTAGGCTGTAATCCTAAAGACACTTTCCTGGGAGAAAGCCCCATTTAACACAAAGGGGCTTACTTCAGGGTAGACATGGTTAGGAGGCTGCCCAAATTAGGGGTAGTTAGAGGCAGCAGCGCTGGCCAGCAGCCCTCTTAAAGAGCCTCCGCACTGAGCATCACAGCTGCATAGCACACGTACCCATAGCACGCTTGCTTGTTAAGTGAAGTGGAACTTGTTATGTGAAGCAAGATTTCTTGGAAATTTATACTTGTTCTGTGAAATGCTTGTTAGGGGAGGTGCTTGTTATGAGAGGTACCACTGTATGCAAAAGGAGTATATACCGCATTCTGGGGTAGGGGGGCAGTTGAGAGGTCCTCAGCCCCAGAGGCAAAGAAAAGAGGAATTTATAATTATAATGTCTATGTTTATTGCATCTTATAATTTATGTTGGCCTTTCAAATGAATTTCTGAAATTACTTATCAACCAACAAATTCATTGCAGTACAAATTTCTGTGGACGTCTCAGGTGCATGAATTAAGCTCATCAGTTGGCAAGTTTAATAGACCACATTCAATAACACTGATGTTCACCAGTTAAGCTCGTTCACCTTTAAAAAGGCACTATTTGTTACTCCCCCAGGAATACTTAGCTATGAACGAGCCTGTTATTTCAGGACTGTGTTGCAACAAGTCATTGCTAAGTATGAGTAAATCTGGCCCTGAGCAAACTGAGTCATTAAAAGATACTTTATGCTTTCTTTAAGTTGTATAGTTTGCTTGTTTATTTAGTACTTTATTTTTGCTACTGGCTATAGTGTAAACTAACCACCTTATGAATCTAATTCCAACATCACGTTCACCGTCATCTGAAACTAACAAAATATGTGCATTCTCAATACTCCGAAAAAATTTTTTCTTTCTGGGAGAAAGAAAGTAAAGCAGGGTATTGAAAAGTATTATATGACAGGTCAGGTGCTCGATACACTTTGCATTCATGAATCAACAAACACTAGCACTAGATGGTGCTCTCACCTACATTTAAAATATATTATTGGTTCTAGAATAAGGTGTTTGGTTTATTTCTGATTTTGGGATTCTCTGTTAATTTTGTACATATTATAATAGGGTTGTACTAGGATGTTACCCTAAACCACTGGAATATCTAAGTGGAGAAAACCTGGATGTAATAAGTTTGTGCATAAAAGGTTTGTTCTGGGGATGTTACCCTAAATCACTGAAACCCTAAACTGCTGGAAATTCTAAGTGGAGAAAATAAGCATATCCAGTGATGGGCCCGACCTGGCCCAACATCCGGTTTGTCGGAAGTAGGCAGGCCAGGCTGGGCACAGGGGACGGGGACGGGCTCAGGGCACGGGTGGGCTCATGGCGGGGGCAGGGCCGGGTCAGGGGCGGGACCGGGAGGGCACGCCACCCACCCCAGCACGCTGCGGGTGCGGGTGGGCAGGGCGAGGGGTGGGCCCCAACCCCGGCACACTGCGCATGCGCAAACCCTGGCACACGTGCAGTGCATCTTCCCCAGCTGGAGAAGACGCACTGCACACACGCCAAGGTTGGCACATGTGCAGTGTGTCTCCTCCCCGGTGTGCTGAACTGGTACACCGGATTTTCTGTCTCCCCCCCCCCCCGTTGCTACCGGATAGGTAGTGGGGGGGGCAAGGGAACAACCGGTTCAGGCGATCCTGCCCGAACCGGCTTGGGCCCACCACTGAGTATATCCACTTTCTGGGTATAATAAGTTTGCACATCCTAGGGTTGTACTGGGGATGTTACCCTAAACCACTGGAAACTCTAAGTGGAGAAAACATGGGTGTAATAATTTTAGGGTATCTCCCGAAAAACAAGGACAATCCTGATTTGAGGGGATTTTGTCCATATACTAGCAACTGGGACAGAGGGTCCTGTACCAATTTTGTGAAAGAGAATTAGGGCAACCTTAAATAAGTTTGCACATATTATAATAGGGTTGTACTGTGGATGTTACCCCAAAGTACTGGAAAATTTAAGTGGAGAAAACCAGGATGTAGAAGAGCAAAGGATAGTGTCGTTGGAAGGTTGAGATCTGGGCTGACTTGCATGGAGAAGTACAGGTATGAAACCTTCAAGAGGAAAACCACTGGAAGGATTTTCATGATTCTCATGCTTCCACCCAGTTCTGCACAGGCACACCCATGTTCCATCTATGCATCTGTTAAACCTGGGGCATTTAAATTAGCGTTGCAAAGAAGTGGAGACCAAACATTACACCATGTGGAGAACCACAACTCAGAACCTGCTTGTACTTTTTGCATGTGTGATGGATTACAAAGAGCAAGATAAGGCCGTCAATTCTATATTGTGCTGTCTGCACAATACCAGCACTTGACCCAGATTCCCGTTTCCTTGAGGCTGGTTGCAGAACTTCCCTGAAGGAGGAAGAGGAGAAAAGCATGGAATATAATGGAGCTTCATCTGATGGTGATGGAGTGCTCAGAACAGCTGGAACAGCAAGTTGAGATCTTGGAGAATTCTCAAGAATAGTATATAAGTAAAGGCTAGAGGACAACAAAAATTTTTTGTGGAAGTGATAGGTGTTCAAAGATGGTTCACACCTGCCTAGCATTGATATGTTTTTCTAAAATGTCCAAAGAAATGAGCGTACAGGTGTCTTTCACTATCAACTAGAGTTCCAGAACTTTCCACGGATAAAAAACGTGGGAAAATAGACTTTAAAAACCCATTTCTAAGTTTCTGGGACCCCCTGCTGATACCAAAAATGTGTTAAATAAAAGCAGTTTAAAAGGATAAAAAAGTGTGATCCTTTATACTTGTTTAGAAACTGCTATTCTTACTGTTGTAGAGGCAGCCAGCAATTGGGAAGTTGGAAAAATATGGGCTAGATGAGGCAATTGTTAGGTGGATCTGCAACTGGCTCAGATCAACTGGATAAACTAGAATCCTGGGCTGTAACAAATAGAATGAATTTCAACAGGGAGAAATGAAAGGTTCTGCACTTAGGAAATAAAAACCAAAAATACAGGTATAAAATGGGGGCTACTTGGCTTGGCAGCACAACATGTGAGCGGGATCTTGGAGTCGCCACCGTGGATCACAAGCTGAACATGAGTCAGCAGTGTGATGCGTCTGCAAAGAAGGCAAATGCCATTTTAGGTTGCATTAAGAGGACTGTAGCTTCCAAGTCACGAGAAGTTCTAGTTCCTCTTTATTCAGCATTGGTGAGACCTCACCTTGAGTCCTGTGTTCAGTTCTGGGCACCTCACTTGAAGAAAGATGCAGCCCAACTGGAGCAAGTCCAGAGGAGAGCGACAAGAATGATCAGTGGGATGGAAGGGAAGCCCTACTAGGAAAGGTTGGGGGAACTTGGGATGTTCAGCCTGGAGAAGAGGAGGCTGAGGGGAGACATGATTGCCCTCTTCAGATACCTGAAGGGCTGTCATAGGGAGGAAGGGGCTCATTTGTTCTTAGCTGCTTCTGAAAGCAGAACCAGAACCAATGGGTACAAACTGCAAGAAAGGAGATTCCGGTTGGATATCCGGAAAAAATTCCTGACAGTTCGGGCGGTTCGGCAGTGGAACAGATTGCCAAGGGAGGTGGTGGACTCTCCCTCACTGGGGATCTTCAAGCAGAGGCTCGACAAGCACCTGTCGGGGACGCTCTAGGGGAATTTCCTGCTGCAGGGAGTGGGTTGGACTAGATGACCTACTAGGTCCCTTTCAACTCTATGATTCTATGATTCTATGAATTTAAAAATGCAAAGGAACCCTCTACATTTGTAGAGGTCAGATGAAGGATGGAATGATTGCTGCACAACTGTCTCTCTACAACAGTAGAAAAGTAGTTTTAAAAGTTTGATTTGCAGTAGCCATTTGTGTTGAGTCAAATCTGTGTATATAAATATCTGTGTATAGCAAGATGGGACCTGTTTAGTGGGTCATCATTGTGCAGGGTGATCAAATGCCCAAATGAATTCCAAAATGAAGCCAAAATGGAGGACAATGAAGCCCTTTTGGAGACTAAAAAGGGGGACAAATCCAGAAATTTCCAGCCATATCATCCTGTCTTTGTGGAACCCACTGATGACCCAGTGCCGGTTTCAAACCTACATCTGGAGGAACCATGAAGGACCTCCCAGATGTGATCCGAAGATACTTCGGATCACATTTAGAGGTCCTCTTCAGTCTCTTCCACAGATCCCATTATTTTAAGGGTTTTTTAAGTCCAGAAAGAAATGAAAAAGGAAAGGCTCCACTGATTACAGAGTGAATTACAGATGATCTTGTGCAAAGCAATATAATTTTGCTGAGCTGCTTGATTTTTTTGTCCTCTTTTCCTAAAGCACTTGTGTTGGTAGATAATCTGACAGTGGTTTTGGCTTGGGCAACAGTGCAACTGCATTGGTATAACACATCCAAACAAAATTTGGAAACAACCACCTATGGAAAAGTATCAATTTAATCTTAACTTCATTAAAGATAAGCTGGCAAAGTACGCTGCTAAATTCTCTGGGAACAATGGTGTACCTTTGAGTTGTTCTGTCTACACCCGCGTAAGGATTTGCATGCTAAATGCACAGATGAATATCGCTACTTTTCCCCTTTTGAATGCCTCCCAACTTACTCTAATTTTCTTTCAAGCGCTTCATTATATATGGAAATAACATCATCTTCATGCTACACAAAGGGTTCAAAGCAGTGGCGTAGATAGAGGAGGTGCAAAAGAACGACGTTTTGCAGGCTCCTGAACGCGGCAAACAGCCTTGACCTTTGGAGCCGTTCTGGGTGGTGGAACAAAATGGAGCCACAAAACGGAGACATCCCGGGAATGATCCTAAATGAGTAGACCTCTGGTCTACAAATAATCCATAAACTGGATAATTCTTTTGGATAATCTATTATAATTAGAAAAAAATTAAATATATGAAGAAGGAACGAAAGGAAGGAAGGAAGTTAGGTAGGTAGGTAGGTAGGAATATTTTATATAGTTGTATTTGGGAATATTTTATGTAGATATGGGGGGCAATCCTAAGCCCATTATATTCTAAGTCCCATTATATCCAATGAAGCTTACTCCCAGGAAAGTGTATTTAGCACTGCAGCCATGTACAGATAATTTAAGAAAACTATGATGAAATTAAAAGTGGATGTCAGTAAATACTTAGATACATTATAAAATTTATGTAATTGAATTTGTGACTTCACTGTTGCTGTAACTGACGAATATAATCTTTATTTTATATTATTATTTGAATAAAACATTAAAAGAAAATCACTAGCCTAGACTGAGAGAATAAGAAGATCCATCTTGTATTTTTTACTATTAAATAGAAGTTTTGATAAAGCTTATCTCATGATGTGCAAAATCCAGAGTATCTATGGTGAGTCCTTGCTCTGGTATAAGAACAATTTACTCTGGATACCAATATGAATTTCCCATAGGTTTTCACTAGATGGTGCAGTAGCTACGGGTGCACATAATGTCTCTTACATGCTCCTGTAGTTACTCTGGATTTGGGGAGGGGGGATGTCTTGCAATGTTTCTGTGCCACTTCCAGGTTCAAAGGAGGGTGGTGTGGGTCCCTTTGCAGCAGCATTTCTTCTGTTGATGTGACCCACAGCAGACCTCCAAGGGAAGCCCGGCTTGGCAGAAGACAAAGATCTACTTGGAGGATCTTGACTTCTGCCCACCAGTGCCTGAAGATTTGCTGCAGGTTGGCAGGAGCCAAGAGCCAGGCAGGAAGTTGCATTTTGACACCAAGGGCTGGTGTCCACCACCTGCTTCCACCTTACCCCTTCCACCTTACCCCTTGGTCCTGATCCAGGTGGAACGTTACAGCTCGCTGTTCGCCAAGGGAAAAAATTCCTCCTACAAGCTTTCAATTTCAACATGGTCCAAAAACAGTAGCTACTTCAGTGTTTTGGTGACAAGATCTCATGACAAATGATGGTCAATGTATCCCCTTTTCTTTAGGTCCTGTTATTATTACATCACAGCCTCCACCCTGAATAATTGACATCCAGCCTTCTTTTCACCGTCACACTTGTCAGAATGCCCTTGGGTTGCCTCTCGGCCAACATATGTATGTTTATTGAAAACTTTGTTTCCTTTCCCCATATCCATCATTCATGCCAAGCCTACTTGTTGACTGATCCACTCATCAAGGCTGAAGAATTCTTTATTTCATGGCTTTGGTGGCCTCCTGTGTTTGTCAATAGAATTACTCTGAAGGCATGAATAGAGTGTTTCATAATGTGCAACACCAAAAGAACGGTTTGGACACCAGTGACTTCCAGATGTATCTGGAGGTCCTCTGATGCCTTCTGGGCATGGACTCAGGGACACACGGACAGATTCTCAAATCCATGATGCTGAGCCTGATGTCGCCTGCAAAGCACGAGGTGTCCACATCCCCATCATGGTCCCACCTGTGAAAGTTGTTATCACAGGAATCAATTTTTGGATTTTTGGGCAGCATCCAGGATGTACCACAATAGGTGTACCACATTACCTACAATGCAATCCAAGGAATGGCTACTCAGAATCCCATAAGGACTTCAGTGGGGTTTCAGTGGGGTTTACCCCCAAATCCAGAGTAACTACGGGAGCACGTAAGAGACTTTATGTGCACCCGTAGTTACTGCACCATCTAGTGAAAACCTATGGGAAATTCATATTGGAATCTAGAGAAAGATGTTCTTACACCAGATCAAGGACTCTCCATAGTTATTCTGGATTATGCCATTCCCCAGTTAATGTATATATACAATTCCAGCTCTGAGAACACTATCTTGTCCAACTAGGATCTGTATGGGAGAAACTGGTTCTTTAAATACCATATTTACTTGAATCTAATGTGCCATTGAATCTAATGAGCACCCCTATTTTAAAAAAACAAACAAAAAACTTTTAGTGTTGAGATTTAAAAAATGCTTACTGGTGATTGCAATGCGCACCTCCAAAGCAGGTACAAAATTTAATTTTACTGCATATAATAATGAGTTATAATAAAAAAATGGCATTGGGTTTATGTTATGATTTTTACCTAACTGCACTGCTTTATACAACAATGGGTTTATGTTACACTTTAATTACAATATAGTAAGCTCTTAAACTAAATACTGACCTATAATTATAATCAAAATACCTGTATTTACTCAAATCTAATGCACTATTGAATCTATTGAGCACCTTGATTTTGGACACTAAATACAGCTGGAAAAGGTGAGTGTTATATTCAGTGGTGGGATTCAAATAAATTAACAACAGGTTTTATGTCCTAATAACCTAAATTAACAACAGGTTCTATGTCCCATTAGTAAAAGGTTCTCAGAACCAGGTGCTCATTAGCAAAGGGTTCTATAGAACCTGTGAGAACCCCCTGAAGCCCACCACTGAAATAGGGTATGGGTGAAATCCAGAATAACTACAGGGTGTCCTTGCTCCAGAGTAAGAACAAGTTACTCTGGATTGCAACATGAACTTCTCATAGGTTTTCACTTGGTGGTGCAATAACTACGGGTGCACATAACGTCTCTTACGTGCTCCCGTAGTTACTCTGGATTGTGTCCTAAGTGACATGTCAGCCTCCAATTATTTATTGATTTGATTTACAGAGGGTGATCATATGACTGGAAATTTCTGGATTTGTCCTCTTCGTTAGCCTCCTGTCCGGGTGTCCTCCAAAAGGGCTTCATTGTCCTCCATTTTGGAACTTTGCAATGGTGTGCAGTACCGCATCATGTCATATGTTGTTGGATTTACACTGAAGAGCAGAATCCAATGCAAACATTGTTTTGAAATATCCAGGTTATCAAAAGTTATGGTCAAAAAACTAAAAATTAAAAATACGCATTGAGTTCAATGGGAAAGCAAAAGTGCCCAATATCATGGCTTTACTTGTGAGTAGGCAAACATGCCATTGTCTGTTGGAAAGGCCAGGCTGAAAGGAATCCAAGACCTTGTTCTCCTTTTGAGGTTTGGGCATCTGGTCACCCTGGATTTACATACCACCTTTCTTTCCAAGGGAGGGGTGGTTTGTAGCCACCTTTCCAAGGTGGCTACAAAATGAGAGCCACTTTTAAGAATGGGAACAAAAACTCCGCAGCAAGCGGAATATTTTTTCCCCTAGCAAAATAAAAGTGCACCTTCCTGATCTCTGGATCTGAGTTCACACCAGATTTCTCCTGACTCAGGCTGGGTTTCTGATGATTGCAATTGCCTTTTAGCTAAGGAAGGGACGACAAGGAACTTGAACTCCAGTTATTCCAGCTTTATTCAGGCCAGGGCCTGGAGTGCCCTGGAATTGCATCATTTGCCCTATTGACTTTTTCCACAGCCTGTTATGTAAGTTTGTGTTGTTTGGATCAGAGGAAGTTGCTGATTTCCAGGACTGGCCCTCTAACAAGGTGTGTGTGCTCAACTGGCCACTGAGGCTGCCGGTTTGGTGGTAATGATGGATTTGTAGGAGACCCTCAACTGGCCTCAGTTTGTCCAAATAGCTTGGATTGTATTTTGCTCAAGGATCTACAACACTGTAGTAGGCTGAAATAAAATTGTAGTATGTTCTAGTATGTAGTAAGAAATTAGTATGTACTAAGAAAACACTGTAATATGTTGAAAGAAAAATTGAGAAACAGAGATGTGGAAAGTGTGTGAAGGCAGGACTGCAGAAACTTTCTTGCCTAACTTTACAAACCCTATAATCCAGAGTAACTACGGGAGCACGTAAGAGACATTACGTGTACCTGTAGTTACTGCACCACCTAGATAAACCTATGGGAAATTCATATTGCAATCCAGAGCAAATTGTTCTTACACCAGAGCAAGGACTCCCTGTAGTTACTCTGGATTGCGCCCATAGCCTGACTATTCCTCCAGGAAGGTTTTATTTCCTCTTAATGTATATGGACTGTTTATGCTGATTTTTCCCCTACTCTCTCTTCCAGCACTGAGCTGGGCCTGCCTCCTTTTTCTACCTGTAAAATATGCAGTGCAGCCAGGTGTCCCCCACTTTTTGATGGTTCGTTTTCTGCTCTTTCAACACTTTTCAGTTATACCCAGAACTCATTCATTCAAGATATGCTCCACTCTTTCAACCCCCTTTTCCAGTCTAAAAACCAAAATTGTCTTCCCTGAAATTGATTTGAATGTGAAGTACTGATCAAACTGTTTCTAAAATTTCCTTTTGACTTTCTTCAGATAATAACCATCATTAAATTAAACTCCTTGCTCTGGAGTAAGAACAACTTACTCAGGATTCCAATATGAATTTCCCACAGGTTTTCACTAGATGATGCAGTAACTACGTGGGCTGTGGGTGGCGCAAGCGGTTAAGACGCTTGCCTGTTAATCAGCATGCCAGGGTTCGAGACCCGGGTCGGCCCCACAAGACAGGGTGAGCTCCTGTCCTTAGCTCAGCTCTGCGACACCAGCTGGATCCAATCGTATTGGCTCTGCCTTTCCATTGGACTAATTCAGCGTATGCAGCGCCGAGCACGATACCATAGTCTTTCAAGACTGAGGGAGGCCTGCAGTAACTACGGGTGCACATAATGTCTCTTATGTGCTCCCATAGTTACTCTGTATTGTGCCCTATTTATTCTACAATCTAGGTAACTACAGGAAGACATAAGGGGCACTTACTCTGGATTGCTCTAGGCATTTCCCATAGGTTTCCCATAGGTGGCACCGTAACTACGTTTGCGTAAAAGGTCCCATAGTTACTCTGGATAACTCTGTTTATTCTCCACTCATGCCTTTGTTAATTTTACTGATTTGGGGCTATTGTTAATAAATGTGTATTATAAGCTTTTGCAGGTGACATATAAGCCTTTTTTGGTGGCCGATTTACATTTGCAAACTGAAAAACATTGAGTTCTACTTTTCAGTGGTTTTTACTTTTGGATTGGTCCCTCACCAGTCCAATAAGTGGGGGAGTAGACCCCATTGAATACAATAGGACTTCAGAGTAAACAGGTTAAGGATTACAGTACATCGTGATTCTTTTTTTAGTGGCATTTGTTGAAATTTGTTGTGCAGATTTATTTATTTATTTTAAATATTTATACCCCGCCTTTCCTCTCCTATAAGAGGGAGCCTTATAATACCGGGGATAATAAGAGGATAATAAGGGAGCCTTTATAATACTGGGCTTTCCGATAGAGAAGACGAGGAATCTTAAATCCAAGTTTTCTCTTGACGTGGAAAGTAGAGAGTGCAACTCAAAGACTCACTTTGGGTGTAACAAGGTTAAGTTTCAAAAGATTTTTGAATTTTTTTAAACATTTCCCTGCCATTGCTCAAGTCACAACATGCCATGGATAAAAAGGTTTTGTTTTTGGCCTCCTGAGCATTGCCACTTTTTGTAATGTTTTTCCATCATTTACCTGGCACATTCCTAGTTCCACATGTTATGGACAGAAGCCTTCTTTTGGATCAGATGACCGTCACCTCTGCCACCCGCGCCATAACTTTATGCATGTCACATACATATTATATGTACATCTTACATATCCGTCCGGAAGTTAGGCCAGAAGCAATGGAACCCACCACATATACCCACCCCTCCATATGAGATCATTAAACAATGGTCAAGTAAGGCTTGGCCATGCTTAAGTACTATAGTCCTCTATTAGGGCTTGGGGTGGTATATGATACACTTCCTCTGCCTTTTACTTGTAGGGAAGCCCAATCCTATTCAAAGCTGGTGCAGCACGGTGACATGGCTCATGCTGTTCCTTTATTCCTGAGACCTTGTGAGAATAATGTAGAATATCTATCTACATTATTTATATATTTATAAAATAATTTTCAACTAAAAAGTTCACAAAGCAGTTTACAATGAAAATGAAAAAAATTAATATGCTAATAATTAATAGCTAATGGGTCCTTGTCCCAAAAGGGCTTACAATCTAAAATGCAGAACACCAGCAAAAGCCACTAGAACAGACATTGGTGGGGTGTGTAGGGCCAGTTACTCTCCCCCTGCTAAATAAAGAGGACACCCACTTGAAAGAGTGCCTTTTGCCCAGTTAGCAGGTTAGCAGAATAGGTAAATCCTATTCTGGTAAATCTGGTAAATCCTATTCTATATCAGGTAAATCCTCCATTATTACTGCTACTCTCTTGGGCCTGATCCCTAACTTTTCTTTACCTCTGCCTTCTTCTACCCCTGAAGCAGCTCCTCCTGCCTTGTTACAGTCCTCCCTCCACACCTGAACACCTCCTATAGGTGCAGCTCAGGATCCAGCGCCAGCAGCACAATGCGAGCATTTCCACCATCAATCTTTACTCCCAGGGTGCAGTAATTGTGCTTTATGGCATGCTTGTGATGTCCTAGGTCACTGCACCTATGTAAGGAAAGGATAGGATCGGGGTGTCACCCTCTCAAATGGCTTGTTCCAAATTCCTGTACATGCAATTCCATGCATGTCAACTCAATGACATTTACTTCCAGGGAAATATTCTAAGACAGCAGCCTTTTAATTGCTTTTTCTGTTTCCCCTCTGTTGAAATAAAACTATTTCACAGTGATGATTGCTACTCCACCCAGTTTAATACAGCTTCTGCTTACTTACGTATGTCTTTCAGATGCCTCTGTACCACTAATAACTTTGTTTACTAAGTGCAGACTTAAAATCTGATCCTTCTGACCACCCAGTAGACATCTTTTAAACCTGCCTTTCATTGTATTGCCAGTACTTGGTTCCAGGGACAGTCTTAACCAAACTGTTCAAACACTACGAGTGAGCTGTCATAAGGTGCTGCATGGCCTGTAAATACATGTGCCTTCTGCCGTTCCCTTGTGAATTAATTGTTTTATGCTATTTTTAAAAGCAGTCAGTTTTATTTGGCAGAATAGATGTTTTTGCTACCTGGCCCAGGCTGCTGTATCTCAGATTATTTGTTTATATGACATTTCCCAACCCTAAAAAAGAGTGCCTTTAAAAAAAATAGCTCAGGGCTGTAACATCTGTGCTTGCCCTTTTGCCATTTGTGACACTGCATTGTCATGAGCTGATTATTCCTGAGCCTTGGCTGTCAAATGAATTACCACTGGGATCATAAATGTCCAAGCAATTCCCTGGTTAACGTATACTGTAGCAGGCTAGTAAGGGAAATAAGCAGGTGGGCAAGGATACTGGGTAAAGCCATATTCCAAGGGGACTAAGTAAGGCTGGTTACCAACTTAACTTAAGCATCATGGTATATTTCTTAGCCTGCAGTGTATCCTTCCTTACCTGCAGGATAAGTAACCAAGGATTTGAATATCCGCAGATGCCTAAACATAGCTGGAGGGTCTCAGAGGACCTCCCTGGAAGACGCTTCAGATTCAGGCCAGCAACTTCCAGGGAAAACTGGGAGCAGCATGCAACTTCTGTGACCTCAAAGTGTTTTATTTAGGTTGCAATCCTAAACACACTTTCCTGGGAATAACACCCAGGAAACACAATGGGGCTTAGTTCTGAGCAGACATGGTTAGGATTGTGCTTTCTAGCATGAAAAATAGCTCTTTAGCCTCTGAAGTGGAATTGTTTGGTTGTGCATGGGTAGGAAACTCAATTTTGGTGCCTTTTCCTTCTTTTTTAGTGCATGGATTCTGGTATCGGCATATTCTGAAAACCACAGGAGGTTCCAGAACAGAATTGCATGCAGGTACCAAAGTTTCACCTGTATAATTATAATCTATATATATGTATCCTTGCAATAAATAAACACATACCTCCATATCCAGAGTAACTACAGGAGCATATAAGAGACTTTATGTGCACCTGTAGTTACTGTACCACCTAGTGAAAACCTATGGTGAATTTATATTGGAATGCAGAGTAAGTTGTTCTTACACCAGAGCAAGGACTCACCATAGTTTCTCTGGATTTTGCCCATAATACTGCTTTCTGCACTTTCCTTCTTCTGCACCTTTTTCCCTTTGGGAAAAAAACAACAACACAAGATATATGAAATAATTAAAAAAAATTAAGAACATCTTCCACCATGACTGATGGAAGCTACTCATTATAATTTATGCTTTCTGTACTGGGGAATGGTATTTGGACTCAGTGATGATTCAGAACATTAAAAATTAAAACATGTTTTAAATGCATGTGAAAGAGGATGTACAAACTTTCAGGTATGAAACCCGTCAGGAATTGACCCATGATAGTCTGCAATGAGAAGAACCACACAGCACTTAAAAGTGACAGTCCCAGAGAAACAGGTGTTTCCCGTTGTCTTCATTAGCCACTTAAGCAGCACTGTTTATACTATAAAAATTAGTCATAATGGTCAGCAGTCCGTGACTCAGTGTAATCCTTGCAGAGCAGATCACCCGAACCCCAACGTTGGCTATCAAGGTATCACCCATACAATGCAGAATTAAGGCTACAATCCAGAGTAACTATGGGAGCATGTAAGAGACATTACGTGCACCCGTAGTTACTGCACCACCTAGTGAAAACCTATGGGAAATTCATATTGCAATCCAGAGTAACTTGTTCTTACTCCGGAGGAAGGACTCCCCGTAGTTACTCTGGATTGCGCCCTAAATCTTGCAAGCTGTTAAGTTGAATTAAATTAGTTTTTAAAAAACTGTTATTTTTCCAGATATGCATTTTTTGAATAAATGACACAAGGGGTGTTTTCTCCCCCACTGAAGACTCTTTTTGAGTTTCTGGCACTGACTTCATTATTGGTAAGAGATTTGGGTAGAAATGAAAATGCTGATTCAATATTCTACCTGACATTATGTATCTTATATAAATTTATATGCAGGTCTATATAAATTGTTAAACACGGATTATTTATACACGGATCTGACACAACACAAATGGCCCTTGCAACTCACAGTTCTAAGAACTGATTTTCTGCTATTGTAGAAAGGTAGTCATGCAAGCAATCATTCCATTTTTTTAGCTGAGCCAGGTAAAGGCAGGTGGTCCTTTGCACTTGTAATTGCTGACTACCTCTCTACAACAGTAAAAAAGCTGTTTTTAAAACAATTGTAATGGGACATTTTTTAAAATTTTGTTTAAACATATTTTTAAACATAAACGCTTTTGTTTAAACATATTTTTTTGGTATCAGTAGAAAGTCTGAAAATCAGAGGCATGTGAGGCATGATCTTCCTTTAGAAGCAATGTAGGATCAAGAAACCTGAGTTTTTATGGCTGCCATCCTAACCACACTTTCTTGGGAATAAATACTATTACATGCAATGGGACTTACTTCTGAGTAGATATACTTAGGATTGCACTGTGAATCTATTTTTCCACTGTTTATTTATCCATGGATTTTTTATCCACAGGAGGTTTTGAAACACAACCCTAGTGGATAACGAGGGACCTCCTGTGCCTCCTTTTTCAAGTCTCAAGAGGGGATTAGGCAGACTGTCCATAAAACCAATTTTTAAAAATGGATTTTTACAAGAATATTTCATAACCACTAGTCTCTTAATAAGAAGCAGGCAACTGCTCCGAATGATTTGCAACCACTTCAGCTTGCTGTGGGGGGGGGGGGGATAGTTGATGGTGGTGCTGCCCTGTAGGCATAATGCCTGGGGACACATACCCCTGTGAACCCATGCCAGGAGTGCTATAGGAATTTGGGAGTAATTTATCAGTAAGACTATGTGAGACCCCTGACAACAGCACTCTGTACATTGTCAATTTCAAAAAAAATTTGCACCTTGTCAATGTGCCATGGGATGAATATTCATCTGGGATTTTAACTGAGACCACTTCTTGCCACTTCTTTCCCCCCCTTTTGCTCCATACTTTTCTTTCCAATGTGGGAGAAGCAAAGGCTGGCACATGACCAGGTGAGACACAGCTGCACCCAGGCACATTCCCTCAGGCTGCACCTTAGGCACTGGGTGGTCTTGGGTGTGCACTGTGTGTGCATCATGCAATATATGTGTGCAGACTGCACGTACACCCCTACCTTGCTTTGATTTTCATAACATATAAGCTTCCACCCATCCTGACAGGCATTTGACTATTTTAAAAGACAACAATATCAGGGTTGTGTGGTGGGACGTGTGGCACCACCACAGTGATGTTCCTGGCCATTACCCTGTCTAGGTCACATCCCCTGGGGTGCCACTCAACATGGAGGTGCTACCCTCTTGTGCCACCTGAAGGTGCCTGTCTCTTCACCATCAGGTGTTCCCAGGGTCAGTAAGACTGCATGCTCTTTCCAACAGACTAAGGCACATTTGTCTACTCGTGGGTCAAGGTGTGATAATGGTTCAGTTTCACTTTCCATAGGGATCCATGCATTTTAAACTGTTTTTTGGCCATAGCTTTTGATAGGAAAGAAATATTTCAAAGCTATTTTTTTGCATTGGATTTTGTGGGAGAATTTGCATCCAAAGGTTTATGATTTTATAGGATATACTTTAACATATACTATGTGGTGGCTCAGTGGTTAAAGGTGCTGTGCTTGCCGACCTGAAGATCTACAGGATGGCCATTTGAGCATTGCAAGTTGCAGTGTCTCTTGCCCAGTTCCTCCAAACTTTGCAGTTTGAAAGCATGGAAATGCAAGCAGATAGTTACCACCTCAATGGGAAGGTAACAGTGTTTGGCATTTTGTCATGCCAGCCACACAACCATGTCTTCGGACAGTGCTGGATCTTCAGCCATAGAAACAGAGGTAAGCGCTGCACCCTATACAGTAGCTGTGGTGGATGCCTATAGGCGGCAGGGCAACCTGGAGCCAGTCAGGGCTGGCAGGGCAACCTGTCAGGGACTTTTTATCTTTACTTTGACAAACAATTTTAGTGTCCACCCTTAAGGACTCCATGCTTGAGGGCCCTCTGTAGACCTTGTGAGAGGGACCATGGAAAGGTCTCCATGGCGTGGTGTCCATGATCCGCAGTGAGACCTCCCCACTTGGCAGGGCTCCCTCAGCTCCCTTAGGTATGCCATGCTTGAGGGCCCCCCTTGAAGGGCACAGCCTCAGCCCAGGGAGCCCCTTTTGCCACTGCTTGAAAGTTTCTCCCTTTGCTCGCCCTCTCCCTGTGGAGACCTTGTAACGGGGACCTTGGATAGTTCTCTATGGATAGGTTTGAAAGGGTCTTCATGGAGGGGTCTCCATGTCCCTCAGTGAGTCAAGCCAGAGTGTGGCCCTTCCCCTTTATACCCCTTTATGTCCCAGAGCGTGCCCCTTCCTCTGAGGGGGTCCCCTCAAACCCACTTAGGGACACCATGCTTGAGGGTCCCCCCTTTGCAGGGCTCAGCCAGGTGAAAGTTTCCCCCTTGTCCTCCCTCTCCCTGTGGAGACCTTGTGAGGGGGACATAGGATAGTTCTCTATGGATAGGTTTGAAAGGGTCTCCACGGAGGGGGAGAGGTCGCCATGTCCCTCAGTGAGCCAGGCCAGAGCATGCCCCTTCCCTTTTATGGCCAACCCAGGGTCCCCTCAGCCCCTCTAGGGATACCACTGCTTGAGGGTCCCCCTTGGAGGGCACAGACAGGTGAAGAGTTCCCCCCTTTCCTCTGGAGACCTTGTGAGGGGGACCATTGAAAGGTCTCCATGGAAAGGTTTAGGAAGGTCTCCATGATGTCCCTCAGTGAACTCCCCCTTCTTGACCAGGCCAGAGGGTGCCCCCTCCCCCTCCTGGCCAGCCTGGGGCCCTCTCAGCCCCCCTTAGGGACACCATGCTTGAGGGCCCCCCTTGGAGGGCGCAGCCAGGTGAAAGTCTCCCCCCTTGTGAGGGGCACCTTGGAAAGGTCTCCATGGAAAGGTTTAGAAAGGTCTCCATGGAGGGGTCTCTCAATGAGCCCCCCCCCAGGTTGGCCAGGCCTGGGCGTGCCCCCTCCCCCTCCTGGCCAGCCTCCCGCCCCCCCCCTTGGCCGGGGAGGGGCCGGTTGCGCAGTGCGGCTGGAGCTGTGCTGTGTCCTCTCCGCGCGTAAAAGCGCAATTGCGCACGGGTTGCGCACGGAGTGGGGAGGCGACTCCGTCCCGCCCAGCCCAGCCCAGCCCAGCCGGGGGTCGAGTGCCCGAGCCTGGGGGAGTGCCAGGCGGTGTCCCCCTCAGGGCTGGAGTCGGTAGGAGGAGCGCAGGGCGCGCCTCCACCTCTCCATTCAGCCGCCTAAGATGGCTGGAGAGCGGTCGAGGTGGAGGCGGAGGTGAGGCTGGAGAGGAGAGGAGAGAAGAGGCGTCGCGGACCCGGCCTGGGAAGAGAGAGCCCTGCCTGGGACCCCCTTCTCTGCCCCCACCTCAGCCATGTCGGCCGGACAGGAGGAGAGCTCGGTGCGCGTCGCCGTCAGGTGAGCAGAGCTGCTGGAGGGACCGGGCTGGGGGGGAAGGGAGGCTTGGAGGGGCTGGTGGGGGCCAAGCAGGGAGGGTCCCAACTCCCCTCTACTCGGCCCTAGAGGGGGCAAAGCTCTAACAGTCCAAGACAAGCTCTGCCCCCCTCTGGCTACGCCACCGCCTGTGGCTCAGGTTGGGAAGGTGGCATAGCTAGAGGGGGCAAAGCACTAACAGCCCAAGACAAGCTCTGCCCCCCTCTGGCTACGCCACCACCTCTGGTCAGTTGGAGACGTAGCTAAAGGAGGGAGCAAAGGGCTGCTTGAAGCATTGCATGCCCCCTGCAGGATTGAGTGCTTTGCCCCCCACTCTGACTACGCCACCGCCGCTGGCTCAGGCTGAGAATGAGTTAATGAGGAGGGAGCTGTTGCTGCATGAATCAGCAGCCTGCAAGGTGAGCCCCCCTGTAAGACTGACTGCCTTGCCCTCCCTCTGGCTATGCCACCACTCCAGTGTGGCATAGCGGGGGTGGGGGAAGCACTAACAGCCTGAAGTTAAGGCAGAGCACTAACCCCCTCTGGCTACGCCACTGCCTCTAGCCTCAGACCTTTGATTAGTTGGTGGCGTAGCTAATGGGGGGCAAAGGGCGATTTCAATGCTCCCTGCAGGGTTGAGTGCTTTGCTCCCTCTCTGGCTTCACTTCCATCTTTGGCTCAGATTTGGAGCAGGGATGATGCTCCCTGCAAGGATGAGTAAGGTGATGTTTCCTGCAAGACTAAGTGCTTTGCCACCCCCCCCCCCCGTTATGCCACTGGTTCTGGCTCAGACTTCTGGTCAGTTGATGGTGTAGCAAGTGGGGGTGGGCAAAGGACCGCTTGCATGCTCCCTGTAGGACTGAGTGCCCCCCCTGCTGTCTATGTCCCCACCTCTGACTCAGACTTCTGGTTGGTGGCATAGCTAGAGTGGGGCAAAGGGCTAATTACATACTCCCTGTAAGACTGAGTGCTTTGTCTCCCTTGGGCTACACCACCACCTCTAACTCAGACCAGCGGTCAGTGGCATAGCTAGAGGGGAGCAAAACACTAATAGACTAAGGCATGCATATACCCCCCTCTGGTTGGTGGTGTATCTAGATGGGACAAAAGACAGCTTGCTTGTTCCCTGCAAGTCTTAGCAGTGGCATTTTGCCCCCTTCTACTTATGCCAGCCCCTCTGATACCGACTTGGAGGGCACTTAATGAGTAAGGAGCTGGTGAAACTTGAAGCTGCATTGCAAACTAAGAGGCCTGCAAAGTGTGGCTCCCTGCAAGCTGACTGAGCAGGTTGCTGATGCTGAATGAAGCAACCCTGCAAACCAATAGCCTGCAAGGGCTGGTATAACCAGGGGAGATACATGGATTTCTTCCAAGACAGGCTGTTTTAGGGCCAATAAGGAACAAGCAGTGTTTTTTTCTTTCTCTGCTATCATCACAGGTAGAGACCTCAAAAGGATGTGTGGAGAAAGAGCAATCAAAAGGATCAGTGAATGGTCAGAAAGAAGTGGATCCCTTAGAGTTGCCTTAGGATTTTTTAGGATGTGGGTTGCCTTGGGTCCCTTAGGGGAGAAAAGAGGAATATAAATTCAATTAATGATGATGATGATGATGTGCGGACAAGGAGTTGTTGGGAGTGATCAGTCTTCAGCTGCTGGTTGTCCAGAGAAGATTGTTGCTAGCAGCTGTTGCATAGAGGAATTTGGTTTCCTTCAGATCCTGCATATTTAATCTCCAGTGTTTAATGATGTATCGGCTGTGGCTGGGGAAACCAGGATATATATCTCTCTGTGTGTGCACTACTTTCTCTGATGTGTACCATAGGAGCACTTGCTGTGTCATTTGTGGGGAGATGTACACAGGTCAGATCTTTGGCCTGGTTTGTCACAAAGTGCTCAAGAGGGTGAATATAAGCAGGCCTCCGTCAGTCTTGAAAGACTATGGTATCGTGCTCGGTGCTGCATGCGAAGCACGAAAGCCTGGGTTGGATTGTTATGGAGGATAGGCTGTTACCCAAGCAGCAAACCCCCCTTCTCCACGCCACTGAATTAGTCCAGTGGAAAGGCAGAGCCAATATGATTGGATCCAGCTGGCGTCGCAGAGCTGCGCTCAGGACAGGAGCTCACCCTGTCTTGTGGGGCCGACCCGGGTCTTGAACCCTGGCCTGCTGGTTAACAGGCACAGCGTCTTAACCGCTTGCGCCACCCACAGCCAATGCTCAAAAACATTTATATTGCTGAAATGTGTTCCGGAGGCTACTGTGCTGTGTAGATGCTGCTTCTATTGTTGCAGCCCTGAGTTGGCTGATTGAATGTATCTGGGTTGGTTTGTTTGGCTGGAGTTGCAAAAAATAAAAAATATAAAAGGGGGGAAGAACCAGGGAGTGAATACGTAAGTTTTTTTTTTCCTCCTGGATGGAAAATTGCAACATCATTCTGCTGGGCTAAAAAGTTAATGACAAAGGAACCTGCTCACTGCTACAAAGGAACCTACTAAGGAACCTGCTCACTGCTACATTTTTTGCCAGCAGTATCTTGTACTCTCCTTCTCTGCCACCAAAGCAATTACTTTGTGTTCACAAGTTTCTTTTTGAAAGTCTTCAGACAAACAGACTTGAGCAACATTTAATTATCTTGGTGCTGATCTCCTTATTATTTATGTGCATAGGGAATCTGGATTACTGTAGCAGGTGCTAGAATAAGATATTATCAAAATTGGCCTGTTACTACCAGAGTTAATTGATAAAGTTAATTGATAAAAGTAGGATTGCACTCTTAAGTCCTATGGAACTCAGGGTGCAACCCTAACCAATTTAGCTCATCATAATTCATTCATCTCCCCAATGCATGTCTATTCACTGACCTAAACCACTGCCTGAAGTAGTGCAGAAATACTTTTCAGCACTTTTGCAACACCCCCAGTCTTGCACAAGACTTGTGCTGCCTAACTGGGGGTTAGGATTGTGCTTTTGGTGGAGCTAGCTTTGAGTGGACATGCATAGGATTGCACTTTAAATCACTATCCTGTATGCACCTACGCTGATAGACTTTGGCATACTTTTTATTTTCAAGCATTTCAGATGCCATTTCAGATGCTACCTGGATGCACATGTCTTATGTGCTCCCTGAAGCATCTGGTGGGCTGCTGTGAGATACAGGAAGCTTGACCAGATGGATGTTTGGGCTTTTCCAGCAGAGGTTCTTCTCATGTTCTTATGAGACGATTAGTACACGTTAACTGAACTGAAGAATTTGAGGCGATGCAAACTGGCAAACTCTCAAATGTATTAATTTGGCAATAGAAAAGTTTGCATTTGGATCTATATTATCAGAGTGCTTTACTTACTCAAAAACAGATTTTGGAGAACTGCAGCAAACTTTCCTAATTCCTCCTTTAACTTTAGATGACCATCTAAAAATAGCCTAATTTGCATAAATTATAATTGCCGGTCAATAAATCCAGTTGGTCATCTAAGGGTTACGCCTTCTGGCTGCAATGCTAAGCTTCAGTTAGGCCGCCATAAGTCTCGGCCCAAATCCTGTGCTGGCCTGGGTTGTCAAAAATGCACCATAAGGCACTTATGTGCCACTCCTGGGGGCAGATGTGCGCTGGTCTCCCACACTGTCATGGGAATGGGGAGTGGGTGAGTTGTACTGGCCTAAATTGGTTAGGATGGTACCCTCTGTTATATCTGCTTGTACAACCAGTATGTAGCCCTTTAATGCTGGAAGGGACTTGCAGTGTCATTGCAATGCATGATACGTTTGGTACATCTAAATAAAATAAAGAGTGCTTAAGAAGGAGCATGACAAATGGAGCCTGTCTTTATTTGTGCTTCAGTGTATGAAACAGTTACCCTGAGAATGAATGAAATTCCTTGTGGTCGCATGTTGCAGCTGGAACATCATTTTTATAAGAGACAGATTTAGTTTTCACTGTAGATCTGCAGAGCTGTGTCATGTACGTTCACATTCATGAGACTGGACAGGCACCTAGTATGATGGATGTGGCAGGCTTGAATTACTGTCTGGTCATAATGCTTGTATTGCAAGGCACTTTGGCAATCCTAGACTAGAACATGAAGAGGCAACACCCAGTGAACAGTGAGATAAAGCTCAGTGAATACTGTAAAGTATTTTTCCCATTGATCACTTGTCCTGTTACTTATTCATGTGAATATAGATCCCATAAAGGATGCTTCTTACACTGTAGTTGTACAGCAGGCCCCACCTCATTTAATTGATTTATATAAATTTGCCTCTGTTTAACCCCCAAATCCAGAGTGACGATGGGAGCACGTAAGAGACATTACATGCACCCATAGTTACTGCACTTCCTAGTGAAAACCTATGGGAAATTCATATTGCAATCCAGAGTAAGTTGTTCTTACACTGGAGCAAGGACTCCCTATAGTTACTCTGAATTTCAGACCCTAAGTCTGACACAGGCTTTGGATTGGCATGCAGTTCTTGGACCTGCCCAGGAATGTCCACAAAGGGTGGCATCCTAACCAATTTAGGCCAGCCTCACCCAGCTGGCATATCTTCCCACAATGGTGTGGGGAGGTCAGGGATATATCAGGATACACACATTAGGAACTCGGTTGTACAACCCTTAATTTCTATTTATCCAAAAACATCTTTTAATCTTTAAATCTACATATCATCCATTTAAGCTCATCATAATATCTATATATTTTGCGCTTCTTACATTTCATACCTAAAAAAGCAGGCCTCTGTCAGTCTTGGAAGACTATGGTATTGTGATCGGCGCTGCATATGCTGCATGTGAAGCATGAAAGCTTGGGTTAGATTGTTATGGAGGATAGACTGTTACCCAAGCAGCAAACCCCGCCTCTCCACGCCACTGCATTAGTCCAATGGAAAGGCAGAGCCATTACGATTAGATCTAGTTGCATGGCAGAGCTGGGCTAAGGACAGGAGCTCACCCTGTCTTGTGGGGCCGACCCGGGTCTCAAACCCTGGCCTGCTGGTTAACAGGCACAGCATCTTAACTGCTTGCGCCACCCACAGCCCTATCATTTCATCATATCATTTCATACCTAATAATAAATACCATCTTGCAATTATTGTATGTCTCTTGCTGTAAGCTACAAGCTGGGAGGCAGACTAAAAGGGAGAGGGAAGGTAATTGAAAGCAGGAAAATGGAAGTTAATGTTCACTCTCCGTTCCATCCTGCCTGCTTGTTTCTCGGAGTAATACAGTATTTGCAAGGGACTGTGTACCTGCTTGTTTGGTGCATCCCTGGGGGACATCTGTACTTAGTATGTAGCAGGTGTCCAGCTTTTGGATTAAAAGCAAATACTGTATTATCCACCAAAGCAAGCACTTGTAGTTAAAAGTCCAGATAACACAAGAGCAATTTATTACAGGTAGTATTAATTGGGCAGGATCAAAGACATGGAGGAAATAGCAAACCTTTTAGTTGAAGCTCCAACTCATCATCAAGTTGTCAGGTTAAGCTTCTCTTAGGTTAGGGAATGACTGCAGTGAATGACTCTTGTTCTGGGAATTTGACATTGGTTGCTAAGATTATTCGCTAAAACCCTTTCAGGGCTTTCATGCTTCACTCAACAGGAATATCTAGTGTGCTGTTCACTACCCCATAATTACGCGCACTGTTCTAGAATAATGGTGTGCAAGCTGATAGCTTAAGGGCTACAATAACTGGAAAATGGGAACATCTTCCCTCCTACTACATCACGTTAGGTATTGTATAAAAGTTTTGGAACTTAACTGATAATTCAAATTCTGCATCAGTACGGTATGAACACACAGGTGATCTTGGTTAAAGTCTTTGTAGGCCCCATAAGTGAACTTAGGATTAGGGTTCTGTGAACTTACTGCTTAAATAAAACCCATTTATGCCCAGCCCATGCATTTGAACCTTGTTGCTTACACACAGTGTTGGGAATAAATGGCTTAAATCAGTTGTCCTCAACCTTTTTGGCCCCAGGGACTGGTTCTGTGGGAAAAACTTTTTCCAGGGAACCAGCCCAGGGGTGGGGGGAGAGTTGTGTCTCTGGCGACCTGGAGGGAGGGCTTCCCCACCAAGAGTACAGCACAGCTGCCTCCAGCTGGAAATCCCTTTATAATAAATAGAGCTATTGCTTGGTTACTCTGGATAGGATTGTAGGTGAGAACCCAATTTCTCAATGCATGTCTACTCAGAGCAGGGATTTTCAACCCTTTTCAATGCAAGATGCATTAAAAATGCACAAAGCCATCCTAGTCACTCTTATTGGAGAGTAAGCCTCATTTACTATAATGGGACTTATTTGTGAGTAGACTGGCATAGGATTGGGCTCTGAGGCTGTAATCCTGTTCACACTTTCCTGGGAGTAAGCTCTAGTGACTACAATGGGAGTAGACAGGCATAGGATTGCTCTCTGAGGATGCAGTCCTCTGACAGAGCCCTTCTGCTGTGAGGAGGGGAAGAGGCACTTAGAGGAGTCCCCTTGTGGACTGGTCAGGTAGCTGCCAAGGACCTCCAGTGGTCGGACCCGGGGTTGGGAAAGCCAGGCTTAAATAATACCGTACTGGTATTCTGATACCTGTTGCTGTTCTTTTTTATTTGCAAATCTAGGGATTTTAAATACAGTACTGTTCTTTCTGTGTATCACTGTGAACATATACTTGAATCAACAGGCTATTGATCAGTCAGTGGCAAAGAGATTTGCATATGTTATCTGTTGACTATACCACTTGTTCAGAAAGAATAAAATCTCAATAGGATTTACTGCTGATTATACTGTAAATTTTCTACTTACTGGTATTTAAAATATTTTATCCTATACTTTCTGTTCTTACAGGAACCACAAGGCTGGCAATGTACGTAGTTTAAAATAAGCATTAAAACAAAAAATAATCAAAGTACACAAGAGGGAGGCACAGATATATACATGAGTGAAAAAATATCCAAGAATTGTGGGCCAAAAAAGTATTGATGGACTATTTACTTCCATAAATGTGTTTTTAATAGTGGACAGTGATTGGCCCACCATGGTGTCAATTGGAAGGGAATTCCATAGTCTTGGTGAAGCCACTGTGAAGACCATGTGTTGTGTTCTCATGAGCTGTTTTTGCACCAGTGATTGAATACAGAGCAAAGCCTCTAATGCTGCATGAAGCGCATGGGCATGTTCATCTTGGAGAAAGTGATCCTTTAAATGTCTGATTCCGAGGACATTTGGGCTTGCTTAAATGTCATCATTAGCCTTAAAATACTGTGCCAGCAGGTCCATTTGGCAAACCATTGACATAATGTGGTCATACTAATGCACTCCAGAAAGGATACTTCCATGTTTTGTACCAGCTGAAACTTCTAGTTCATCTTCAAGGGCAGTTGTTCCATGTAAAACACATTACTGTAGTCCCACCACATTGAAGTTAGAACGTAAAGCATGTCCAAGTCTTCCTTAGATGAGGGAGCAGTTGGTATCTCAGCTGGAGATAGATTAATGCACTTCTGACAGTAGCTTCAACCTGAATTTAGCAGCCAGTGAGATAGTCAAAAGGGAGTCTACCTTGTCTTGTCTACCCGGAGTTTCTAGGAAGTTTACCTCCCCATGCATAATGCATGGTAGTGATTACTAGGTTGACAATCACATAGGAGGAGTTTAAATACATCAACATACATCATCAACTTCAGCTAGTTAAACTTTGGACTACAAATAACTACATGGATTCCTAGTAACAGACCTGAATCTGTCAATATTCTAAAATTGTAAACATGTGTCTTCTGAGTAATTGCTATCCAGAAGGTGCAACGTATATAAGGTGATCATCTTATATGCAGTACTTCCAGATTCTCAGGAGTACATTTGAATTTTCCACCGATAGACAGTACCTTTTCGTGGTGGTGGGACTGTGTGCTCCAGTGATACAAAGGGCTATGCTGGTGGTAGCGTATCTTCTGGCAGGGACTCCATGCCAGACAGGCCTTTGTTGAGGAGCCAGACCAAACCTGTCCAAATTCCCTCTCAACATGGATTGTCTGGAGAAGGAAACCTCCACTGCCCTGTGGCTGTACCCATCTATGGCAAAGGCTTCAGGAGTCAACCTTGAGGCCAAATCCTGAGCTGGAGTCCCAGAAGCAGTTCATAATACATAGTAATAACTATAGTCTTTAGAGACTGAAGGATGCCAATGTCATTTGAATTTACAAGGAGGACATCTCTTATCCACAATTTTGAAAGTGTATTCTGAAATACATGAGTTGTTTGAGCACCAACATGACTTTTTAAAAACTTGTTTAGCCTAAAATAAAATCACAAACTGTGTTTTTGTGCACAAACCTTGTTTTATACAGAACATTATTAAAAATAATGTATAAAATGGCCTTCAAATTATGTGCATAAGGTATATAAAATATAAATGAATATAAATATAAATGAATATATAAAGTATAAATGAATATAAATAAAATATAAATGAATTTTATTGGACCTTATCCCCCTAGACATCTCGGTATATATATGCAAGTATTCCAAAGTATGGAATAATATCTGTATCCATATCCTAAGCACTTTTGATAAGGGATGGCCAACCTGTATAGTCAATTACTGATCTCAGAGTACAGTTTAGCATTCCTTCTGCTATACTTGAATTTGATGGAAAGGGTGTTGTGGAGTGAGGTCCTCAGTGTATGATGACATCTCCAGGTGTCTCCTCCAGTTTCCATTTCCAACTTTTCTACTCAGTAGCAGTTTATCTTACTTTATGTTTTACAGGCTGTGCTTGCTCTGCAGTCTATTCTTCCAGGCACGGATGTAAATCCATTGAATTACCACAGCATGAATGGCTGTTGAATTGGATTCCAAAGGTGAAACCATAGCAATGACATTAAACAAGAGAAGGCTGCATAGATGGACAATAGCAAGGGATACTTAGTCTAAAGGACAGACTTTTGTATGGGCTCTATAAGGAGGATCAGATTGTAGCATGGAAGTGACACATTTTTGCCATCTATCCCAAGACTGTCTAGAAGTTTATAATAGATGAGTTTCCTTTAAGAGCTATAAAGTACTCTTAATGCAGTCAGTGTGACTTGTCTCTATTTGCATTATATTGGTGGTCTAGATTATTGTTTTCTCAAGTAACAATTGTCAAAATGCAAACATTTAAAAAATAACAACTGGAGATATTTATCCAGTGATAGGCAATAAACCTTTATGTGTCCTAAAAGTAGTAGTGCTTTGGTCTCGTAACTTCATTTGAAAGAGAACTGTTTTTCTGGCATAGTCTGTCTAATTCTATTTAAAGATTATGGCAGATTCCTTTTTTCAGTATGGGCACGATTTGTACATTTTGTGGGTGTTAATAATCTTTCTTAAAATAGCACTGCTAATACTTATTTATGTAATATAAACAAATTTTATGAGACGGAGCACAATCCCAACCATGTCTACTCAAAAGTAAGCCCATTGTGTTGAATGGGTCTTACGCCCAGGAAAGTGTTTTAGGATTGCAGCCATAAAATCTCAGGTTTGTACAGGGATAGCCTGCTTTCTGGTGGTTCATTTTCTGAAAATCCACTCTTTCAATTATAACCCCCCAACTCATTCATTCAATGCATATTTTGCTCTTTCAACCCCTCTTTGCTGTTCTAAAGACTAAAATTGCCCTATTGCATGTTGATTTTCATATAACATAGAGATTCAGACTGTTTTGCCATGTATGTATGTGTTAGTGTTAGTGTTAGGGCGCAATCCAGAGTAACTATGGGGAGTCCTTGCTCTGGTGTAAGAACAATTTATTCTGGATTGCAATATGAATTTCCCTTAGGTTTTCACTAGGTGGTGCAGTAATTACGGGTGCACGTAATGTCTCTTACGTGTTCCTGTAGTTACTCTGGATTGTAGGGTCTGTCTCTCTCTCTCACTCACAAACAGCCAAATCCAGAGAAACTACAGGAGTACGTAAGAGACATTACATGTCTCTGGATTTGGCTGTTCGTGAGTGAGAGAGAGAGACAGACCCTACAATCCAGAGTAACTACAGGAACACGTAAGAGACATTACGTGCACCCGTAGTTACTGCACCACCTAGTGAAAACCTATGGGAAATTCATATTGCAATCCAGAGCAAATTGTTCTTACACCGGAGCAAGGACTTCCTGTAGTTACTCTGGATTGTGTCCAAAGAGAGAGAGAGAGAACTTTAGCTCAGGGCATTAATTCCCAAAGGCATTAATGAGAGTCCATTTGCAGGAATATTTGTGGGACAGCAAGAATTTGCACAATACAAAGGACTTTTGCAATTTGCTAGTTAAAAAAAGCATCAGAAGCAACATCCGTAAACGAAAAAAAAACCAGGTTCCACTTTTCATCACAGCTCCAGTCCCCAACCCAAAAGATAAGCAGGGGATATCTATAATTGTATATTCCCTACACAACTATCTAGCTGTTTTATGCTTAAAAATTAAAAATTTTATAGTTCATATAGAGCAGTGGTTTTCAATCTTCCTAACGCCGTGACCCCTTTATTAGTTCCTCATGTTCTAGGGACCCCCAACCATAAAATTATTTTTGTTGCTAGTTTATTACTGTAATTTTGCTACTGTTATGAATCGTGATGTAAATATCCGATATGCAGGATGTATTTTCATTGTTACAAGTGAAATGTGTGTTCTATGCACACATTGAACACAATAGGATTTATTTCAGAGTAAGCATGCGTAGGATTGGGCCCTGAGGGTGTCAGTCAGCCCCACTGCGGCCGAAGCTACAGATGAGGTCTGGCAAGCCTGACCTGGCCCCCTGCACCAGGGGTCTTTAGGCGACCACCAGGAAAGCTGTAGGCGACCCTCAAAGGGGTCCCTACCCCCACTTTGAGAAACCCTGATATAGAGTAAATATTGGTGTGGGTTAAACTTTCTATCATGACCTTAATGCCTGAGAGTGCAATCCTAACCAATTTTCCAGCTCCAGAGTAAGGGGAATGCAACTCCAAGGTAAGGGGACAATGATTTCTTTAAAGAAGCACCAATGACTATCCCCCAACTGCAAGGAAGTACCACATGCCCCACTGGCACATTTATGCCAGTGCTTGGAAGTTGGTTAGGATTATGCTGCAAGATAAGTTTTGGGTACTATACAGAACAATTGGCCTCTCAGCTAGTCTTTTTGGGGGACACGTTCTATGAACGGTTTTGAAGATAAATTGCTGGTTTGTTTTTTTGTAACCCTTAGGTGCCCTTCCGGATCCAGAGTCCGGAAATGCAAATTTATGCAAATTGGGCTATTTTTTAAAAAGTTGGAATCCAAATGGGAAGGATAGTTGCTTCAACATGGCTTTCCTTTAGGGTAAATAAAGGGAAAGAAAAGTCCAGAGGTAATGAGTAGCTTTATGGAATGTACTCAGAGCTTGGGAAAAAGCTCAGAGCTTAATCGCTCCAGCATTAGGAAAGAGTTGCGCAAATTAGCAAACACAGGCCATTTTGTAGAGCAAACACTGAACTGCAACTGAGCACTCCTGAAGGATGGCTGCAGAGGTTAGCAAACCATTTATACAGCTCCCCTTGCTACTTTTAATGGTTTTATTGTATTTGGATTCTCTCATATCTTGAAAATACCACCAAGATTTGCACTTTTTTTCCTTCTGTCATTTTCAGCTAATAGGTTACTGTGAGAAAAAGTACTTACTGTATTTCTGGTCGTCGTCTGCTTAATGATGTCACTTCCATTAGCAAGTGCCATGAGTACTGTCTGACACGAAGTATGTTTGTTACCTCTGCTTTAATAGATTTTTGGGATTTTAAATTGTTATTATATGCAATTTCAAACTGTTTCTGCAATATATTTTTTGCAATATTCTCGATCAAATGTGGATGTTTGGCACAAGCAGCATTCTTTGCCATACCAAAAACAGGCCAGGGGTATCTCACCCAAAAGTGAGTGTCAAAGTTTTCCTGTAATGGTTAAATGATAACTGGTGAAGATTGTTTCCTAGCCCAGAGCCAACACTTTTGACATGCTTACATTGTGGCATCCAAGATGCTGCTTTTACTTCTTAACAGTGCAATTCTGTTTGTGTCTACTCTGAAGTAAGTTCCATTGAGTTCAACACGGCTTACTCCTAGGAAAGTGCTCTTAGGTTTGCAGCCTTAGTGTATAGTCCAGATCATTTATTCAACCTGTTCAGTTAATGCACCTTTATTCTGCACTTTTGATTGGTTTTATTAATTACTAGCGAATAACATACCTGTATTGCGGGAGTAAAATTCCCCTGTACGCCATCCCCCCCACTGTGCAACAATCCCCCACGGACATCCACTCCCATGCGCATCATCCACTCCCATGCGCATCATCCACTCCCATGCGCATCATCCACTCCCATGCGCAACAGTTCCCCATGCACAACCCCATGCGCAGCATCCTCCACAGTGCAATCTCTTCCTCCAAACAACATCCCCCCAGTGCACCAGACACCGAGCACCAAATTGGCTGGATGTTGGTCAGTCTTCCATGTTAAGTATAGGACAAAAATACGTTGCACCCCTTTTCAGCCCCTTAAGGGTTAAATTTCTCCACATGGGTTCTTGGTGGGTGTTCATGTGACAGAAGGAACTCCCCCCCACCCCGAATTTCATGCTTCTAGGGCCAGGGGTTGGGGCAGAGCATCCCTCAGCCATCAATTCTTCAATGCAAAATATAGGGAGGAAAACACGTTGCGCCTCTTAGTGCACCCCTCTGTCATGGAAGGAACACCCACCCTGAATTTCACGCTTCTAGGCCCAGCGGTTTTGGCAGGGCGGTGATGAGTCAGTCAGTCAGTGACTTTACTCTTTTATGAATATAGATTTTGCTTCAGCAGTTCTTTCCTTAAAACTTTTGGAGATGGAACTTTGCAGTCTGGTCTTTCCCAGGCGGAACATTTTGCACTTTAATTCACGCAACCAGCGCAGAAATTGTGTGCAGGGGAATAACATACAAGAACTGTATATCTTTGGCCCTGATCCTTGACAGAATTTCCTTGTCCTGCCCTTGACTTTCTGAATCCAGTCAAACAATTGCCAGCGTCATGTGACAGTCATTTGTGTAAACAAGTGACGCAACAATTATTGGTATTGTTTGATTTTTTTTCTCATGTTCATCAGCAAGGAGGGGGGTCAGTGACCAGAGGTCAAGCCTGCTTCAGGAGCAAGGTTGGAAGCTTAAATCAAAGACTGAAGAAACAGCCAATTATAATTTTATCAAAGGAAATATAAAATATATTTTGGTGAAAAATGCACACCACAATAAAATCAGCATGCCACAAATGACGTGGGGCAATTTTAAGTGAATGTCATATTATAAGGCCAAACTATTTTTGTTTATAGATGTATAAATATGATGTTTGAAGCTTGATAATAGAGCAAAGTCTGCAGTCCGGATTCCAAGACGACAGTCTAATTCTGCTGGGGAAATTCCTCTTTTCTCATAATCCAGCGGGGCACCCGGCAGAATCAGAATTTGAGCCATTTGCTGCCTGTTGTTATTTGCCAAGTATTGTTTGCAACTGTTACTTGATGGATTTTGAAACCCTGCAGGTAAACTAGAGTTCAAAGTGTAAAAAAAACTTTCTTTATATACTACCAGTGGTGGGCACCAGCAGGTTCGCACCTACTCTATAGAACCGGTTCTTAACAAGAGATAGTACATATAAAGTTTAAAAATAGCCATTTAAAAGTGGCTGCCAGATGGACAGAGAACCGGTTCTTAATTTCTTTGAAGCCCATCACTGTATACTACCCAAAGAAAAGGTACTGTTGGAGCTTATTCACCTAGGGCAAAATCCAGAGTAACTATGGGGAGTCCTTGCTCTGGTGTAAAAACAATTTACTCTGGATTCCAATATGAATTTCCAATAGGTTTTCACTAGAAGGTGCAGTAACTACGGGTGCACGTAATGTCTCTTACATGCTCCTGTAGTTACTCTGGATTTGGGGGCTAGTCTCCCTTCAGTGTGCTATGGATGAAATCCTCATTCATTGGTTTATGCCCACTCAAAATGGGGGCAGAAAGTGGATTTTCCACTTCCTTGGCTTCTTGTAGCATTATTTCTTCAGATGTGGGAATGGTTTACAGGAACCGTGCAAAGAAAGTCAAGCGTGTTTGCGAGATCCCTTTTAATCTTGCACTTCTGCAATTGGAAAAAAGTGCATGAAGAGCACAGAAAGTGGCTGCTTTGGGGAAAAAAAGGTACAGAGGTGTCCAAGGGTGGCAACAAGAAGTTTCTGGGTCTCACTACTGTTGCTTTGGATATGCAGAAAGCATAAAACCATAGCAGGGGTCTCCAAACTTTCAACTTCAGGGTTCCTGGACATTTAACAGTTGTGCAGAGGAGAGAAATTCAGCAGGTGATATTTGAGATGAAAAGCTTCACCTCTTGAAAGTTCCTCCTCTACACGATTGTTAAAGGTTCTAGACCCCTGAAGATGAAAGTTTGGGGACCCCTGAACTATTGGAAGGACCAAAGCAGGGCAAACAAGCCTGTTGGATCAAGGAAGCTGCCAGTTTAGGGGTTTTGAACTGACATGCCTTACTTAAAGAGATAATTACCGAAGCCCACCCCCATCTGAATGCACAGGAGGATTTATATACCCAGAGACTTTCTAACACAGGAAATCCTAGCTCGCTCACTGAGCTCAGGAAACCCAGGAAATCCTGATCGACTCACTGACAGTTAGTTCCATACCCCCAATTACCTAATGGGCCACATGTTCCATCTTACTGCTGTCCAGTTCCATACGTCTTCAAAGCACCTGTTGCTCTTCCCTGCTCTCCATTAAATCTTACAATACTGTGTAATCAGACTAGAATCAGTTAATATCAGTTCCTGTGTAAAATACTACTGTAATTTGTTCAAATATCTCTGGCACTTTTTGCAGGTCTGTGTTATTTGTAAAAATTCCACATACCCTACAATCCAGAGTAACCACAGGAGCACGTAAGAGACATTCACGTCAACGTAGTTACGGCACCACCTAGTGAAAACCTATGGGAACTTCATATTGCAATCCAAAGTAAATTGTTCTTACATTGGAGTAAGGAACCCCCATAGTTACTCTGGATTGCGCCCAAAGTCTAATTCTGGCTAATGGAAAGAGCTTTAAAAAAACCTATAGACCAACGGCATATGACAACCTCAAAAGTTATGTAATATCTCTCCCAGTAGAGATACTCATGTTGGAAAAGAGCTTCCTCAAGGCATCTGTTTACATGTCTATTTAAATTGGAATGTCATTGCAGTGGGGAGATGAGGTATTAATTGCATGATTCTTTGTTCTCAATGAATCAAATAGGATTATCTAATTTAAGAGATAAAAACAACATATAATAATTAGTGCTGAAACGTCTGTCTGCAGCTAAAATAGGTGTAGCTTCAGGAAAGGATTGATATCTTTCCATCAATCATGAATTGGTTCCAAAAAGGAAAAAAATAGGATATTGCTTTGTCAGACAGGTTTATCAGCTGTTCATATTATTTTTTATATAATATGACGCTAACCTCTTCTAACCTCTTCTAACCTCTTCTAACCTTCTAAGCGCTAACCTCTTCTAGCGTTAGACTAGAACATTTTTTTTCTAAGTGGATGTGCTTTTGAAATTTTGGACAGACTTTGGCAGCTAGTGGAAGTTAGGGGGGCTGCCATACTGTGGTCCATGGGGTCACAAAGAGTTGAACACAACAGGCCCTACAACCCGGAGTAACTACGGGAGCACATAAGAGACATTACGTGTACCCGTAGTTACTGCACTACCTAGTGAAAACCTATGGGAAATTCATATTGCAATCCAGAGCAAATTGTTCTTACACCAGAGCAAAGACTCCACGTAGTTACTCTGGATTGCGCCCTAAGCAATAAATAAAAAAGAGTGCCATAGATTAGTGGGTTCAACCCATACTATACTTCTGTGCATAAGCTTTCGAGTTTTCAAATTGAATTCTTGGCATCTCTTTAAAAATAATTTTAAAAAACTTTGTGCACCAAGAAAGTGGTTGGCACAAAGTTGCTAATAGTGGTCTAGTGCAGGAGTGTCAACCTTGTTTCATACAAAAGGATTGAAGTTAGAATTCATGGTGCCTGTTGAGGGTTTGACGTGACATCATTAAGCATACAATGACATCATTAAGTCAATGATGGCCAGAAATAAGCACTTTGTTCTCACGCGTCTTCAAATGACCAGAGATAAAATATTAATATTTTGAAGATACAAGAGATCCTCACGGTCGGAGAGACCAACTACAATGGGATATTTATACATTGCTTTTGTTGGCTGTATTCAGCCTGCAGGCCTTGTGTTTGACACCCTGATTTGGCTGGACCAACAGCATGGGTTGGAGTAACAGTGCAATCCTAAGCATGTCTACTCAGAAGTAACTTCCATTATATTCAGTAGTTCTTACTCCCAGGAATGTGTGATTACAATTGCAGCCATACCCTACAATTCAGAGTAACTACAGGAGCACGTAAGAGACTTTACGTGTACCCGTAGTTACTGCACCACCTAGTGAAAACCTATGGGAAATTCATTTTGCAATCCAGAGCAAATTGTTCTTACACTGGAGCAAGGACTCCCCGTAGTTACTCAGGATTGCGCCCTTAGGCAACTTGTTGTGTATAACATGCCGTATTAAAGCTTCCTGCTTCTTAGGTTCTGAACTTACCGGTAATCTATAACATTACTGATGTTTGGTCATATAGGTGTCCTTTGTTATTCTCTTTAAGGTCCATTCTAGAATCTCCTGTAATTCGTGTATAACAAAAAAAATAAAATAAAAAATAGGTTTGAAGACCCAATTCCAGTTTCTTGCTCCTCCATGGCACCTAATAGAATAAAGTTGTGCCTTCATATCTGCAGGGATTTGATTTTGGGAATGAAAAATGGAATGATTGCTTGCACGACTGTCTCTCTACAACAGTAGAAAAGCAGTTTTTATAATTGTGATTTGCAGTGGCCATTCATGTTGATTCAGATCTCTGTATAGAAAATTCATGTATAACAAGTCTGGATCTGCATATATGGGACTCTTTCTCCATAAATAAAAAATAAATGAAAATAAATGAAAATAAAAAATAAATGAAAATTTAGCCAGTAGCAAAACTAAAAAGAAATTTGTATTGCATGCAGTATTTGAGTCAGTGCCACTCTCTTTCAATAAAATGGTTAGGGCTGCAATCCTAAAGACACTTTCCTGGGAGTAAGACCCATTGGACACAATGGGGTTTACTTCTGAGTAGACATGGTTAGGTTTGTGCTCTCTGATTCTCTTTTGGTCTGTTCATAATATTAGGTCTGTTCATAATATTAGCTCATCAGTTTGAATAATGATTATCGGTTGTATGGAATCTGATTCTGCAAAAAGATCAATTTAAAAAGCACTGTAAATTTGAGTTCACAATAAAGTGTTCCCTCTTCCATTTCTGCAGATTCTAGTCGTATAATTAGGTCAGAAGTAATTTGCATATAATGATTTTCTCACAGCTGGGAAATGCATGATTTGGAACCATTCTCTGACTTAATCCAGGCCAAACAAAGGCATGGGTTTTGACCCTGCAAAATCTAGCCTGGGACAGACCTTTTCTCCTCTCTCCCCAAGGAACAGCAGAAGGGCATTCAGCGGACAGACAGGACTCAAGGATCAGGTGTTTCTGCTTTGTGTGATGAGCTGGAGCAGAGGGAGGCTGGTAGGGCAGAGAACAGGGTGCAGCTGGGTGAAGAAGGAAACAATTGTTCCACCCTCTATGAGAACATAAATGCTCTCTGCTGCATGTAATTCACCACTTTGGATGCACAAGAATAACCAACTTCATTGACCTCCCCCCCCCCCCCCCCCGCTGCTGTTGCATGTCAACTTTCTGTGAAGTTAATAACGCCGCACTTTCTGAATAGGGCTCCTTTACAAAATATTGTGTGCATCTGGAATTATGTGAGCACACCTGTATCATTTACATCCGTCTTGGGAGGAGAATGGATGTATCATTACGTCCATCACGTACATGGATGATCATGATGTCACTGCATGATGCCATCACATGTCCTCTGGTGGCGCAAGCAGTTAAGATACTGTGCCTGTTAACCAGTATCCATCACATACATGGATGATCATGATGTCACCACATGATGCCATCACATGTACTCTGGTGGTGCAAGCGGTTAAGACTCTGTGCCTGTTCGAGAACCGGGTCCCTACAAGATGAGGATTTCCTGCTACAGGCAGGGGGTTGGACTAGATGATCCAGTAGTTCCCTTCCAACTCTATGAGTCTATGAAATATATGATATGAAATATATGAAATTTCATATATGAAATATAAGATGTATCATGATACATGGATGTATCCTTACATCTATGTGAGTGGGCTTTAAAGTGTTAACAGGTGGAGACTGTTACAATGTTTGCCATCCATGTGAATCAGTTCATTTGAGAAAATTTCTCCATACCATTATAAGAGAAAGATTATTCCCTTGGGTTGGTTGTCAGTTAACTTGTGACTTCCCAGTACCAAGTTCACCTATCATCTGTTCAGTTCCACCTTCTATAAATGCACACACTACTTATTTAATCAATTATTTGAAAGAAATCTATCGATAGAGGATGTCCTTTATCATCCACTAGAGTTCTGGAACCCTCAGTGGATTAAAAAAAGTGGAAAATGGATTTTAAGACCTTCTTCCAGTTTTCTTGCTCCTCCATTGCTCCTAAAGGAATAAGGTCATGCCTCAATAACTGCAGGGGTTTCTTTTGGGGACTCCCTGCCAATATATAAGTAGGCCTCTGTCAGTCTTGGAAGACTATGGTATCGTGCTCGGCGCTACATTCGCTGCATGTGAAGCACGAAAGCCTGGGTAAGATTGTTATGGAGGATAGGCTGTTACCCAAGCAGCAAATCTCCCCTCTCCACACCACTGAATTAGTCCAATGGAAAGGCAGAGCCAATACAATTGGATCCAGCTGGCGTCGCAGAGCTGGGCTAAGGACAGGAGCTCACCCTGTCTTGTGGGGCCAACCCAGGTCTTGAACCCTGGCCTGCTGGTTAACAGGCACAGCGTCTTAACCACTTGCGCCACCCACAGCCCTGCCAATATATAAAAAGTGTGTTAAATAAAAGCAGTTAAAATTGTCCATTAACAGTGGTTTAAGAACTTACTGTTGTAGAGATATAGTCAGCAATTAGAAATGCAAAGGAACCCTTCCCATTGCCTGTCTCACCCTACAATCCAGAGTAACTACGGGAGAACGTAAGAGACATTACGTGCACCTGTAGTTACTGTACCACCTAGTGAAAACCTATGGGAAATTTGTATTGCCGTCCAGAGTAAATTGTTCTTACACCGGAGCAAGGACTCCCATAGTTACTCTGGATTGCGCCCTCAGCTGAAATTGAATGGTTGCTTGTATTACTGCCTCTCTACAAAGTAGTAAGAAATGGGTTTTTTTAAAAAAAACTGGTTTAAAAGGAATGCATTTTTCCATTTCTGCAGGGATTAGCTTTCCCTTCTCATTTGCAGTGACCATTCATGTTGAGTCAGATTAGTGTATAAAAAAATCAGTTTGTAATAATGTTGGACCTGTACATATAAAAGTTAAAAACTTTGGAATTAAATATTTAAAACAGAAAGCCATTAAAGCAATTATTAAAATAACAGCAGTAAAAGAGCAGATTAACATAACTGTTAACATAACTGTAAAAAATGGCAAAGCAGCATAAAAATAAGGAACCCTGAGGGAGTACCTCCCTCCTCCAACACCAAGAAAAACAGTGACTTCTAACCCTGCTGGAAACCACATAATGAGGAGGTCCTCAGTTCTTCTGGCAGCTGGTTCCAGAGGTGTGGTGGCACAACCGACAAAGCCCTGATTATGAAATCAGCCCATCTGGAGTTGATTAGGAGATGCATGGAATTATAGTAAAGGTGCTGATATGCTTCAACATGTGTCTGATCCAGTTTTATGTAAACCATAAACTTGGCACAGTCCTAACCAACTTTTCAGCTCTGCCATAACTGTGCCAGAGGTGCATGTGCTGCATCCATATGCTGCATCCATGTGCCACGCTTCGAATCCGGTCAAGATAAGGCAATGTTTACTCCCTTACATTGAGGTTGCATTGCCCTTACCTCAGTGCTGGAAAGTTGGTTAGGATGGTGCCCTAAATTACTTTGGGTTCCTTGTCCTTCCTTTGTTCCCCTTTAGGGCAAGGGATGCAGTGCTTCTCACTGCATTTCTGATGTCTAAGAGATGAGATGTGTCCACCTGTTTTCACATCAAGAGCTGATACAAATAAAAGCCATCAGTCTTTCCATGAAGCTACACCAAAAGTAGAAGAATTATGCAATTTGTGTATATTTTTTCATAATACATTAAGAAATATATTTTTCTTTAATACTAATGGTGCAATCCAGAGTAACTAGGGGGAGTCCTTGCTCCGGTGTAAGAACAATTTGCTCTGGATTGCAATATGAATTTCCCATAGATTTTCACTAGGTGGTGCAGTAACGGGTACACGTAATTTCTCTTATGTGCTTCCGTAGTTACTCTGGATTGTACAAATAAAGAAGATGATAGCATAGATAGCCTATGGGCGCAATCCAGAGTAACTATGGGGAGTCCTTGCCCTGGTGTAAGAACAATTTGCTCTGGATTGCAATATGAATTTCCCATAGGTTTTCACTAGATAGTGCAGCAACTACAGGTGCACATAATGTCTCTTACTTGCTCCCATAGTTACTCTGGAATGTAGGGCACATTTTACTTTTGGGAGACCTCTTTAAAATAGATCTGATGACTTTGGTATTCCTTGTTTATGAGATTTGGCTATGATGATTCTGTCCAGTATAGTAGTTCCAACTCCCATCTAACTTCATAGCATCTACATGTAAATTATGAACATACATCTGCTTCAGTACTTATACTGGTCTTAGATATTATCAATTTTATTTCCAAGGGGCTGTAAAGAAAGCCAGGTACTGCTACTAACCCCCAAATCCAGAGTAACTACGGGAGCACGTAAGAGACTTTACGTGCACCTGTAGTTACTGCACCACCTAGTGAAAACCTATGGGAAATTCATATTGCAATCCAGAGTAAGTTGTTCTTATACCAGAGCAAGGACTCCCCGTAGTTACTCTGGATTTTGCCCTATGCCACATAGATTATCCGACAGATTTTCAAGCACGTGTTCCAGATTCTCTTGTGAAAGAGAAGAACCCTCCAGGAAGGGTGGGGAGCTTATTTCATCTCTGAGAACATATAGAATTGCTTTCTTCATATCAGCTGGAACTGAAATGCTTGTTTCCAACACCACTTTCCTTGGGCTAATGACAAAAAGGTTTGCAAGTGAAGCTGTCTTATGCTGAGTCATACTATCTGCACTGACTGCCAGTACACAGGTATTTCCCAGCCCTTTCCACCCCCCAGTGCTTTTAAGTGTGGGCACCAAATCTAAGGTGCCTCCACCTGCAGAATATTCATTCTACCACGAATTTATGCCTACTTGCAACTTTAAGACTATACTCTTTGTGGCTTCATAAGTTTCTCTGCTGAGGATTCGTTCAGCAACCTTTGAAGAGTTACTTTTCTATTTTGCTTCTATTAGGGATAAACTTCCCAAAACCAATATAAATATATCAAACTTAAGTTGACTCCTGAAGTTTTTGGTTTTAAAATGCTACTTTCTGCCATTGATATTCCCTCTAAATTCCTGCAAAACAGGCAACTACCCGTGCAGACTATAACCATCATAGAACACAATCCTAATCATGTCTACTCAAAAGTAAACCCCATTGTGTTCAATAGGCCTTACTCCCAGGAAAGTGTCTTTAGGATTGCGGCCGTAATGGCAAGAAGTGAGGGACTATTTGTGTATCACAACCAAGGTGACCGGTTGTCAACTAAGAACTATGTAATTAGTATGTTTAACGGTGTCCTCTGCAGATTATACTACTAGTTGTGACTGACTGTAGGCTGCGGTGCTCATCCCCATTTTAAGCCTTTAGAGCCTGTGTTGTCCAAAGACACTTCCGTGGTCATGGGGCCGGCATGACTGCCGAAGGCACATGGAACACTATTTTACCTTCTATCAAGGTACCTATTTAGCTACTTGCATTTGCATGCGTTCAAACTGCTAGGTTGGCAGGAGCTGGGCTAAGGATGGGAGCTCACCCTGTCTTGTAGGACCCGGGTCTCAAATCCTGGCCTGCTGGTTAACAGACACAGGCACTAGCACCACCACAGCCCTATAACTGGTATGTAGTTTGCTTTTTGAAAAATGAAACTTTAGTGGGACTCCGCAAATCATCTTTATTCCCATTGCACTTTCACATTACAGCTTCATACAGTTTAGCATCTTTAGAGGGATTTTGTTACTAGCTGCTGTTGAAAATGGTGAGAAAAACAAAAATTGCTTAATTCTAGTGCTGACTTCTGCTGAGCAATTGCAAAAATGAGATTGCACATTTTTTCCCACTGTGTGTACCACTCCCAACCCTTCCAGACAGTGGCATACAACGTATGACATTTGCTTGGTCCTAATCCGCTAAGTCGCTACTTAGGAATGTTGAAAAATGTAACTCGGCCCCAAATACAGTATGGGCAAGTATATAATTTTCTGTCTGTACTATTTTGTGATCCTGGAAGGAGGTGGCATTTTACTGCTGCGTAGTAAGGTTTTTACCGAGTCGTGGCAAATCCAGCCTTTGCATGAACAGTCCACCTTCTGTTTCCAAACAGTGCAGCTTCTGTTCAGTCTGTTGAAACAGTCAACAATAAACATGAAGGAACATTTTTCCCTGTGAAGTTTGGCTTGGAGGTTTTTATGGAAAGGAGTATTAGACATATAACTCTTTATAAAAGCTGAGTGGCCGACAAACTGACTGATTCACAGATTGAAGGAAAAAAGTAAAGTAAACCCTGTAATACGATTCAGAACATGAATAATTGAATTAAATTTTAAAAAGTAGTTGGGTGTGATTTGTAAACATGCCAATTCTTTCGTCTACTCTGAAATTTTGACTATCAGGACTTGAAAATATTGTCCTTTTAATGCTTGATTGCTTGAACAGCAGCCCAGGGGCTAGATCCAGGGTTCAGACGAACCCAGGGTGCTCACTCAGCAAGTACATCTTACCATGTGTACCCCCATGTGGCTCTTCATTTGGTTAGATCTGGGCAGGTGCAGTGGCCTGGACATCCTATCGTCCATGTGTACCATGGACTTCTTACCATGTGTAAGACGAACCCACATGTTCGTCTGAACATGTGTCAGACGAACCCAGGGTGCTCACTCAGCAAGTACCGTCTTACCATGTGTACCCCCATGTGTCTCTTCATTTGGTTAGATCTGGGCAGGTGCAGTGGCCTGGACATCCTATTGTGCAGTCTTCTGGGACCGCCCAGACGGGATTGCCCAGAGGGTCCCAATGCCCAGGTCTACCCGGATGTAGAGCCAAGTGGAGGCAAAACAAAAAGCTGTGTTCTAGATGGGGACAAAATTTTCATTGGATAGCAGTTTCAAGTTTGGGTGCCGCTATTGTAACGGAAACCTGGTCCACAATAACCTGGTGGCAATAACAATAACTCTCCTATTCAGTGCCAAATTCTCAAAAAGTTAATCCAGTGGTTCTGAAACTTTAAAACATCATGTTCACCTAAAATAATTTCAGTTTACCACCTACTGAAGCCTCTGTGGGTATAATGGTAATTGGGCATACGGCTCCCTATTTTTTCTGGGGGTACTCACCAGTACTCAATACCAGCACCTTTTCCCACCTCTCCACCCCCCCCCCCCCCCGCAGCTAATTAATGGTCATGGGGATGATCTGTTGTGAGTACTGGCACCTTTTAACCCCCCAGAAAAAAGGACTGCCTACAAATAGTGAGTTGCTTAACCCTTGATGTACATGGTCTAATCTAAAAAATTGGGTTGTGACCCACTCGTGGGCCATGGACTCACAGCTTTGGAACATATAGACTAATAACGGACAGTTAAATAGTAAGGAGTTTTTGTAGTGTTTCAGGACTGTTAGGACTGAATGATGATTGGTGCTGGAACATGTGAAACAGATATTGAATATTAAGATATTGAATATATTTTTCATATGGGGAAAAATATAACAGAGATAGAAGGATAGATAGATACAGTGGTACCTCTCATAACAAGTGCCTCACATAACAAGCATAAATTTCAAAAATCTTGCTTCACATAACAAGTTCTGCTTCACTTAACAAGCAAGCGCACTATGGGCATGCGTGCTATGCAGCCCTGACTCACCGTGCGGAGCCTCTTTAAAAGGGCTGCCGGTCTGCATTGCTGCCTCTAACTGCCCTCAACTTGGGGGCAGTTGCCTGGGGGCGCCAGAGGCAGCTGCCCCTAACTGCTCCCAAGTGCCCCCACTGGCCACCTTTAACCTCTAGCAGCCCAAGTAAGCCTCCCCGGAAAGTGTCTTTGATTGCAGCCTCCTAACCATGTCTATCAGAAGTAAGCCCCATTGTGTTAAATGGGGCTTACTCCCATGAAAGTGCCTTTGATTGCAACCTCCTAACCATTTCTACCCAGAAGTAAGCCCCACTGTGTTAAATGGAGCTTACTCCCAGGAAAGTGTCTTTAGGATTGCAACCTAAGTAGACTTCATAGGATCATGCACAATGAATGCATGTTTTGAATTCAATTCCAGTGTTTTGTCATCATTTTTACATCCAGTTCATATTTTTAATATGAATATTTTGGGGGTTGTGGAACCAATCGCCTGAGTTTCCATTGTTTCCTATGGGAAAATCCGCTTCACTTAAAGAGCGTTTCACTTAAAGAACATGCCTCCGGAACAAATTAAGCTCTTTATGCGAGGCACCACTATACTTTATTGTCATTGTCAAAAGATACTGCGCAATGTAATTCAGATACACTGTCATGATACGAACTCAATATACCTAGAATAAATAAAAGTTTATACTTCAGTCACACATCAAAATAACTTGCATGTGCTGTATTGGTGTTTAGCTTATAAAAAAGAAAACTAGGTACCTGCTCACAGAGGGAGATCTGTTTACTTGGGATCCAACACTGACCCTTCTTTCCCTTTTCAAAATGTTTTCTGGCAAGCACACAAAAGACCTTGTGTGTTTGCCAGTGGATGCTGCTTGTATTGTGCTGTCTGGTAGACCATTATACAATAACCAAAGGACTTCTTGAGAAACAAAACAAAAAGAAACCCAGTTTGCCTGCTCTTCGGCTAACTTTAGCAACCACCCAGCAGTGGCGATGAAAGGGTCAGCAAAACCAAACCAAAATCTCGAAGGGAAACAATAAGCGCGTCCAGAAAGTAATGATGCAGCAGAATAAATGCAAATGTGCATTAAGTTAATGGGCAGAGAAGCCTATCTTATGAGAAGTCCAGGAAAGAATAATGCCTTCAAGAGAAATAAATCTCGCTGAGCGTAGCACACCCACGACAGCAACATGCACAGACTGTTGCCACACAGATCCAATTACTCCAGTGCCAGATTTTCGTTTTAATTAAAATTACATGGCCATTATTGTTCTGCTCTCTCTTATTTGCAGATTCAAAGTGACAGCTTGTAGGTTTCCATGTTCTTAATTTAGGTGTTTTAAACCAATCTCTGTCCTTAAGCCTCAATGGAAGACAGATGGTTGGCAGAAAGTCTAGCAACTGTTTTATTTTCCTGGTTAATTTGTTCAAGTTAATGGGTTTGGTAGTAAAATGCAAACTAGCCAATACAGAGTCACAATTAAAAACAATGGTCTTCCCTTTGGGGATATTGATTGTAAAGTATAAAGCAAATTGCCACGTGATAATGTATGTATGACCTAAACGAAATAATTAATACTGCTCGTGGGAAGAGCTGTGTGACAGTCCTGACCATCTGTATTGCTTTCAGGGAAAGGGGCTTCCAGGAAAGAGCTTGCTCCTTGCCCTTATAATAAGCCTTACCCTAAAATCCAGAATACCTACGGGTACACGTAAGAGACTTTACGTGCACCCGTAGTTACTGCACCACCTAGTGAAAACCTATGGGAAATTCATATTGCAATCCAGAGCAAATTGTTCTTACACCGGAGCAAGGACTCCCCGTAGTTATTCTGGATTGCACCATTAGGCAACTGGATTTACCTGGATACTGGTAAGGGAGGAGGGGACATTTCTCACGTGTCCCAGGGGTTCTCAGATGCCACTAGCTTGATCATAAGGCTTTTGGGGATCTAGGATGGTGGTGCCCAAATTTCACAAGATTTGGGTCCCACTGTTTTTGATCTCACAGAATCTCATGCAATGTGGGCATTACCGTCTTGGATATCTTGAGACCCAGTCTGACCTAGAAATAAGAGGCCATGGGGATGTCATAACCCAGTTAATGTTGGCAACACTGATTCCCTGTTGTGAGGATGTCAAGTTCCATCAAGCCAACCTTCAGTATGTGATGCAGGCACATCACATACTGGCATTTGGAGGCACATCCCTACCGGCACTGAAAATCAATAATTTACAAACGCATTAGGTAAATTTTTTAATGCATTTGTAAATGTCACCTTTCCACTAGCTGAGATAAATCTATTAAATTAAAAATAAAACCAAAATTCATTTCCCTGCAATAACTTATTTTCAGTTAAAAAGTTCCCAATCTGTTTCCAAATTAAAGACAGCAATTCTAAATTATGTATGCACAGGGGTGGCCAACCTTTCTGTTTTAGGTCTTGGCCATTTAACAATTGTGTAGAAGTATTGTGTAAAAGTATTAATTTAGCAGGTGCAGCATGTTGTCTCACAGATGAAATTCCCCCCTTTGCACAACTGTTAGATGTGCAGGAGCACACTTGGGGTACATCAGTGTTGTTTCTGTTCTGCCCTCTTAGCTGTTTATCTTTTGATGCAGTACAGCAAATAGTCAGATCTGTAATCTTGTGTATGTTTACATAGAAAATATTAGAAAAAGTATTATTACATAGAAAAAGTATTATTAAACACATCTGATAAACCACTGAGATGTACTAAGTAGTCTATAATTCTAACTGATTTTGTTGTATGAACTTCTTTCTGAAGTTGTTGGAAAATTGTATATAAGTATTAATACATTTGCTCTTGTGACATTATTGGAAGGGTTGACCATATGAAGCAGGACTTTTATTAACAGTTTGATTCCAGTTAACGATGAAATTAAATTCTAAAATATTGAAATTACTATTTACCCCCAAATCCTGAGTAACTACAGGAGCACGTAAGAGACTTTACGTGCACCCGTAGTTACTGCACCACCTAGTGAAAACCTATGGGAAATTCATATTGGAATCCAAAGTTGTTCTTACACCAGAGCAAGGACTCCCTATAGTTACTCTGGATTTTGCCCTTAGATAGTTAACTATGCAATGTAGCTATAAATATATGTTTCATATTTGGGATGCCACAGTTAATTATGCTTTTAGTTGGAACCCCAAGCATAGTCCAGTCAGTTATAATCTTTGCTTAAAATTAATTATTACTATTTTATTATTTAATAAATTCATATCCCACCTTTTTTACCCCAAGCCTGACTCAAGGCCAACTAAAAATTAAGTTTAAATTAACAGCACAGACTAACACTTGGAAACATCTGGGAGGCTTCACAATATCACATAGGAGTGTTCCTTTATTTACCTTGGAGTCAGTCAAACCACAGCTTTTGCTTTGTCTACATGAACAAGCTTCAGTGGTTCATTCTACAATTTTTTTTCATCTATCATTGACATCAAGTTATGAGTCATGGCTTGCGTCTATCTAATAAATTATATATGAAGTTGCAATCATGGATTAAGTACGGAATAAAGCACTTTCATCATCATGTTGTATTATCTGAGAGGTTTATGTGAAGCACTTTTAAACACTATACATACACAAAGTATCAGTGTGGAATACTACTTAATGATGGCAGAATGCGCACATGTTTAGCAATAATGTGACATATTGAGAGTAGGCGTGCATTAATAAGACCTAACCTTGAATTGTGGAGCCTTTGGATAGGGAAAGACTTTCCCCTTGCTCAGTTGACTGATCAGGCCCTTCTAGTGTGGTTGGGTCATTGAAACAGGCTTCCAGCCGCGTGGGAGTTGCTCTGAGATAAGTGGCTCCCATATGTCTGGAAGATGTTCTTAAGAGCAGCCTACTGATTGCAGGGGTGGTGCAGAGGTGCTTGCATGCAAAGTTCTGCACCTGCCCCCCCTCCCCCCATGATTGCTTTCCATTCTGGTAGCAGCTAATGGATGTTGATATGGCTAGTATCGATCATGCACAAGACAATATAGTTTTTGGACCTGTTCCAAAACAGGTCATAGAATCATAGAGTTGGAAGGGACCTAGTAGGTCATCTAGTCCAACCCCCTGCCTGCAGCAGGAAATCCCCCTAGAGCATCCCCGACAGGTGCTCGTCAAGCCTCTGCTTAAAGATCCCTAGTGAGGGAGAGTCCACCAAGGAACAGGTCCTGTCTCATAGAAGGGAGAACTCGCTTGTCTTGTAAAGTTGTATGGACATTAGTAATGAGAAGGTAGACTTCCATAATGTAAATTTGTCTTCCTGGTGGGAGGATTGAGATGATGGGTGCAATCCAGAGTAACTACGGGGAGTCCTTGCTCCGGTCTAAGAACAATTTGCTCTGGATTGCAATATGAATTTCCCATAGGTTTTAACTAGGTGGTGCAGTAACTATGGGTACATGTAATGTCTCTTACGTGCTCCCATAGTTGCTCTGGATTGTAGGGCATGTCTTAACAGTTTTTAGAAGCTATTATCTTAGGGGAATCAGCAGTACTTCTTATGGTGCAGTTTGTGTTCAGGACACAGGCAAAGTTCATCTTCTTTAGAAATTCTTATATGGGGATTAGGAGTCAATGTGCCAATGAGCCGTTCGTGCAGGCTATTACTATTCTGTAGTACTATATACTATATAGTGGTGCCTCATATAAAGAGCTTAATTCGTTCCGGAAGCATGCTTTTTAAGTGAAACACTCTTTAAGTGAAGTGGATTTTCCCATAGGAAATAATGGAAACTCAGACGATTGGTTCCACAACCCCCAAAATATTCCTACAAAAATATTAACTGGATGTAAAAATGATGACAAAACACTAATTGAATTCAAAACATGCATTCAATGTGCATGATCCTATGAAGTCTACTTAGGCTGCAATCCTAAAGACATTTTCCTGGGAGTAAGCCCCATTGAACACAATGAACTACTTCTGAGTAGACATGGTTAGGAGACTGCAATCAGAGACACTTTTGTGGGAGTCTTACCTGGGCTGCTGCTGGAGATTCGAAGTGGCCAGTTGGGGTAGTTGGGGGGGTGGGCAGTTAGGGGCAGCTGCCTCTGGCAATCCGAGGCAACTGCCCCCAAGTTGGGGGCAGTTAGAGGCAGCAGCGTTGGCTGGCAGCCCTTTTAAAGAGCCTCCATGCGGAGTGTTAAGGGCTGCATTGCACGCATGCCCATAGCACGCTTGCTTGTTAATTGAAGCGGAATTGTTATGTGAAGCAAGATTTCTTGGAAATTTATACTTATTATGTGAAATGCTTGTTATGTGAAATGCTTGTTATGAGAAGTACCACTGTAGTACTATATTATATAGTACTATATTACTTTACCATAGTTATAGTTATAACTTTTAATCAATTAGGGCACAATCCAGAGTAACTACGGGAGCAAGTAAGAGACATTATGTGTACCCGTAGTTACTGCGCCATGTAGTGAAAACCTATGGGAAATTTATATTGCAATCCAGAGTAACTTGTTCTTACTCCAGAGCAAGGACTCCCTGTAGTTACTCTGGATTTCACCCTAAGTGGGGCAGGTGGGGATATGTGTTTTTTCTAATTCCATGAAGGTATTTCCTGCTCCAAATATCAAGGGAAACCCAACTGTTCTCTTGAAAACAAATTGTAAAATGTTAATGCTACAACTGTGCCTGTTAACCAGCAGGCCAGGGTTCGAGACTCGGGTCGGCCCCACAAGACAGGGTGAGCTCCTGTCCTTAGCCCAGCTCTGTGACGCAGCTGGATCCAATTGTATCGGCTCTGCCTTTCCATTGGACTAATTCAGTGGCGTGGAGAGGGGGGATTTGCTGCTTGGGTAGCAGCAAATCCTCCATAACAATCTAACCCAGGCTTTTGTGCTTCGCATGCAGCGTATGCAGCGCCGAGCACGATACCATAGTCTCCCAAGACTGACGGAGGCCTGCTTTTTAATGCTACAACTGGGGTATCACGGAGCCATGAGCAGGACAAGGTTCCCATCCCTTCAGCCAGCCAATCCCAAAGAAATATTATGCAAGCCCTATATGAATAGTGATTCTTGAGTTAATTAGCTGCCTTCCCATCAGTATGAGAAAAAGGCAGGATAAAAAGTCTTGCAAATAAATACATACTTTAATTTATTGTGTAACTTCTGGACAAAGCCAAAATGTTCTCTCTATTTACCTGACCATTACTTTTCAAAAACCAGGATCAGACCTCAACTGGCCAAAGAGAAGATTGAAGGATGCCACATCTGCACATCTGTCACCCCTGGTGAGCCCCAAGTATTCCTAGGAAAAGACAAGGCCTTCACATTTGATTACGTCTTTGATATTGAATCCCAGCAAGAAGACATCTATGTGCAGTGCATTGAGAAACTGATTGAAGGATGCTTTGAAGGATACAACGCTACCGTTTTTGCTTATGGTCAGGTAAGTGTTATGCAAGTTTCCAACCAGAAACGGTGGGGTTATTTAGGGAGAAATGCGGCTTTAGGTTATGGTTGAAGGGACTGCAAAATTTGTTTTCTGAAATTTTTATAATTTTTGACATTTTAATACTTTAGAAATTTGTTTAAATTTTTTTAGAAAAATGAAACCTACCCCCAAATCCAGAGTAATTACGGGAACACTTAAGAGTCATTACGTGCACCCGGAGTTAATGCACCAGCTAGTGAAAACCTATGGGAAATTCATATTGGAATCCAGAGTAAGTTGTTCTTACACCGGAGCAAGGACTCCCCGTAGTTATTCTGGATTTTGCCCTTAATGTTTAAAATTGAATACACTTTATCATTTGACATTTGTGTTGACATTTGACATCTCACTGACTATGTATGAAAGAGTGAAAATGCGACAAACTGTTCATAAACAATCCTAAGCATAATTAAGACACTTTATGTGCACCTGTAGTGACTGCACCACCTAGTGAAAACCTATGAGAAATTCATATTGGAATCCAGAGTAAGTTGTTCTTACACTGGAGCAAGGGGTCCCTGTAGTTACGCTGGATTTTGCCCATAAACAGCTGGAGTCTCAGGCTATTAGTAGTAGAGGTTTTAACAGGATTTCATCATATTATATTTTGATGTGGAGCAAGACTGTGTTGTTGCCTATTGATTTTAATTGGTCTCTCTCCTTAAATCTAGACAGGTGCCGGGAAAACCTATACAATGGGAACTGGATTTGACGTTAACATAATGGAAATAGAACAGGGCATTATACCACGAGCTGTGAAACATCTTTTCAAATGTATTGAAGAAAAAAAACATTCTGCTATCAAACAAGGGCTTCCTCCTCCGGAATTTAAAGTGAATGCACAATTCCTAGAGGTAAACATTTCTAATAGTTATTTCCCAAACTGAATATTTTGGCTATTCTAACTAGTACTTGTTCATTTAAACTTGCTAAGTAATCAGTGCTAAGTAATCACGCACTGAATATTATCGAGCTCATTTTGGCCTTGAGTATAATAACACCAGTATATAGAATATGCTAATCTTTTTTTTTAATGGCAAGAGTAGGAAGATTGCTTATTTTATATTAGAAACTTTATAACTTTATTTTATATTAGAAACTTTATAACTTGATGTTATAGATTATAGGTTTCCCATAGGTGGTGCCGTAACTACGTTGACGTAAATGTCTCTTATGTCAACCTAAGAGCTCCTGGAGTTACTCTTGATTGTGCTGTAAGTTTCTCCATGAGAACAAAGTACTTATTTATAGCCATCATCTGCATTATGTCACTTAAATTTTTTTTTAAAAAAAAATTATGTCGTTACTGGCCCTTAGCAGGCACTATGAATGTATAAAAAGAGGTAGAGAACCCTAGTTGCATTATATAGTACTATATTACTTTACCAGAGTAATAGTTATAACTTTTAATCACTTAGGGCACAATCCAGAGTAACTACAGGGGATGCAACGTTTTCTAGTTCTCAAGAGCATGTATTCGCAATTAACCCATGCCATAAAAATTAAGGCTTCTGTACTTTTAACTTTTGTACTTTTAACAGAATTAACAAAAATTAAGGCTTTTGTCCTTTTAAATTTCCTATACAATATATGCTAAATTTTATTTTCTGAGCCATATTGGGTACATGTTATACTGCTAAAGAAGTAAAATAAGTTTAGACTGGATATGAAAATAGCAATTGCATGTATGGTATTTCAGTTTTTAAGGGAAAAAAGGAAACAATTCATAGCTCCTCTTCAAAATTTCCAGGAATCTTTTAACATTAGCCAAGCAAAACAGGTGTGTGTATGTGTGTGTGTATGTATATATACATACCAATATATATTGGAATCATTGCAGAGCACTTAAACATCAGGCCTAGAATGCAAATTATAGATACTAAAATATTTGTGGTTTCTAGGTAGCTGCTATTGTTTCCGCCAAAATATTAACTTGATGTATTGTGGTGCTGGATTTGCATGTGCACCTTCCGTGAACCACTGGGTTATGATTCCCCGGCTAATATTTGTCTAGAGGAGCTTAAAGGCATGTGAAATACTGTTCAGTTCTTTGACTCTTTCTGTTGGACTTTGCTTTTTGAATGCTTTGAGATATGCCCTACAATCCAGAGTAACTACGGGAGCACGTAAAAGACATTACGTGCACCCATAGTTACTTGCACCGGAGCAAGGACTCCCCATAGTTACTCTGAATTGTGCCCTTAAACCATTGTTAGTTCTTTGAGTTTGTTTGGGTTTTTTGTGCCTGGTAGTTGTACTCAAAATGAAAGCATTTGTACAAAAGTCACCATGGCCTTCACTGTGTATGTAGCTGACTCTGCAAATTTGTGTAGTTATTTTAATCCCAAAGTATGGAATCTGCCAATAGCATTTTAACAAAGGTTGCAATTGTAAATTAGTAGCTACGTTACTCTGATGTGGGTGAAACAACAGAGTTGGACTCGTTCTTATTCAGCGCCTGCTTTTTTCCTCTGGATGAATAATTTTAAAATAATCATCCTGTACTAAAATAAAGTTGTTAATCTGTAAACTGTTCCAAGACACACTTGTTCTTTTGTTTGGTTTTTATTTTTTTATTTTTTGGCTGCAGCAGATTAAGAACACAATGTTCATTTCAACCTAGAAGCTGCTCTCATTGTGTTCGGTGGGGAAAGTGTGTACAGGAGGACCCCTTTTAATCATCATATCTGGGGCTGGGGTGGTATCCTGCATACCCTTAGACTGACTGAAAGCAAGCTGTTTGTATGAAATGCCTCTGCAGGTTTAGTGGTAGGAAATAAACACAGGCCCTACAATCCAGAGTAACTACGGGAGCACGTAAGAGACATTACGTGTGCCCGTAGTTACTGCTCCACCTAGTGAAAACCTATGGGAAATTCATATTGCAATCCAGAGCAAATTGTTCTTACACCAGAGCAAAGACTCCACATAGTTACTCTGGATTGCGCCCTTACTGGGCAAATTTATTTAGCCTTCAGTTTTTACCCTCCAGGTCTAATTATGGAAATTCTTTACCTGCTTCTTTTCCCATGCAAAAGCCTGTGCACAGCTTTTGCATCCAAAGGTATGTTCTTTGGAGGTCATACCTATGGAAAGACATATAATAAATCATAAAATCTCAATCTACCTCTTCACTGTTCAATCCAAATATTTCTATCACTAACAAGACTGGCACTTGTTGTATAGCACTATAGTGTCTGATATTGATCATAAATAGTCAGATGACAATCTCTCCCACCCCAAGGAAGGTTTCTCTTTCAGGGTCAGAGATTACGGTATCTGGAATTTATATGAGTGGCTCTTAGTTGTTAATATCCTTTATGTTGGGAGGGTCAGGAAGCAATCTACTAGCTACTTTCTAGCATTTTATTCCATGGAGAACTATACTGTACAACAAATCCATAGACCCAGAATACACAGTAGTCTCCATAGTGCTGCTATGGATTTGTTTCAGAGTACAGGGGAATAAGTTGTTAAAATGTGGACCGTATTGTGAATAGTAACTTTCTCAAGTTAATAGTATACTTGAGAAAGTTGGAGACGTGAGGTCATGCAGAAAACCATTTTATCATGAAATAGTATAACTCAAGAATTACTACATACCCTACAATCCAGAGTAACTACATGAACATGCAAGAGACATTACGTGCACCCGCAGTTACTGCACCACCTAGTGAAAAGCTACGGGAAATTCATATTGCAATCCAGAGTAAATGGTTCTTATACCGGAGCAAGGACTCCCTGTAGTTACTCTGGATTTTGCCCATAATCTATATAATTTTTTACTGTCGATCTTCTCTTCTAAACCTAGCTTTATAATGAAGAAGTGCTTGATCTCTTTGATACCACACGTGATATTGATTCAAAGAATAAAAAATCCAACATCAAAATTCACGAAGATTCAGCTGGAGGAATATACACAGTGGGAGTCACAACACGGACTGTGAATGCTGAAGCAGAGGTAATGGTACCATTGTGCAAAATAATATTATATCCATCCTCAAGGCAAATGGGAAAAGCATTTATCACTATATCTATCCTGCTAAAAGAAATTTCTTTAGGAAAGGATAATGCCTAAATTAACTATGGCCGCAATCCTGACCTCCAGGAGGGCTGGGATAAGCCCCAAGCATTAGTCCTGTGCTGACATGGGGGTTTCACAAAGTCTCATATGGAAGATATGCCAGGTGAAGTGGGCAAGTGTAAATTGGTTAGGTTTACACCCTAAATTGTGGTTTTGAAGGGGGAAAGCTTGACCACAGTGGCGAGTATGGTTATTGCCATTTTGGATTCATAGCATATTGAACAAGCTTTATTGCAGGGGTCAGGGAACCTTTTTACCTTTTACCCCAAAATATATTTAGATATGTCGACGTTATCCCCTTGATTTGAAAGGAAGGAAATCATATATTATTAATATAGTGCACTGCGTCAGGTCCTTGTACACTACAGTACTTTAACACATAACCAGGCATGCATATAGAATCTATATATAGATTTTATATGCAATGAAATGAAATTCCTGGGGGTAATGGACAGTCGCGCTGCCCAGACACAGTCGGGCATGCATATAGATTCATATGCATGCCCAGCTGTGTCTCGGCAGCACGACTGTCCGTTACTCCCAGGAATTTCATTTTTACCCCATTTGGGGTAATTTAACCCTATTCCCTGACCACTGCTTTATCGTCATGCACAAAATTTTATATTAGCCAAACAATAATTCAAGAAGGTGGAACAAACTTGCATATTGACATTACCTCTTGAATTCTCTGCAAAGGATGTTATACACATGCTGACACTTGGGAGCCCTAGGACAACTTGGTGCCTCTTTCTGTCTTCCGGATATCCGGAAAAATTCCTGACGGTGAGGGCGGTTCGGCAGTGGAACAGATTGCCAAGGGAGGTGGTGGACTCTCCCTCACTGGGGATCTTCAAGCAGAGGCTCGACGAGCACCTGACAGGGATGCTCTAGGGGGATTTCTTGCTGCAGGCAGGGGGATGGACTAGATGACCTTCCAGGTCCCTTCCAACTTGAATTCTATGATTCAACCTGCCACAGCAAAAGTGACCTCACATGTTCTGGCTCATTTTAATGGAATGCTCTTTCTCTGGCTGTTGCTGATGCAGCATTAAATATTCAGAGCGCTGGTGCAGAGAGGAAAAAAGCAAACAATACAAAGGCATTGGCATCCTGTTGGTTACCATAATTGCACTAGGCTAGCACTTCTTTTAACTGGAAACTGTTCTCTTTTTCAGTCCAGTGATTTAGGTTTTTTTAATGCATGCCACAGTTGGGTCTGTAAATGAGTCCTGCCTTATTTGTCCTAGATAAAGGCTATATATTTTTTCTATGTGTCTGAGAAAATAGACTGTTTTCTGAAATTTTGGGGCGGAGGGGTGGGGGTAATGGCTGGATTAGTTCCAGCTGGAACCTTTCACGGCAGTTTTCTAGCTTGTGATCAACAACTTGTTTCTGATGAGGAATGATGTTGTATGTTCAGAGTCCTTTGAAGTCCCAAGATTGTGTGGTTTGTTGATTTATTTGATACCCTGAAAGTGTGGGCGTGTGTGCTGGGAATGCACACTTCTGCACTTTACACTTGAAGCACTTCTTTAAAAGATAATCTATTTAAAAGATAATTTATAATCTATTTAAAATTTATTAATTTATTATCTAATTAATTTATAATTTATAATCTCTTTAAAAGATAATGTATTCTTTTTCATTTATGTAGATGATGCAGTGTCTGAAACTGGGTGCTCTATCGCGAACCACGGCCAGCACTCAGATGAATGTTCAGAGCTCACGTTCACACGCTATCTTCACCGTCCACTTGTGTCAAACCAGAGTTTGCCCACCACTTGATGCAGTACGTATCATGGGTGTATGTTTCTTTGTATTGGAAATACAGTGGTGCCTCACATAAAGAGCTTAATTCGTTCCAGTGGCATGCTCTTTAAATGAAATGCTCTTTAAGTGAAGCGGATTTTCCCATAGGAAATAATGGAAACTCAGACGATTGGCCCCACAACCCAAAAAATATTCATATAAAAATATGAACTGGATGTAACAATGATGACAAAACATTGGAATTGAATTCAAAATATGCATTCAGTATGCATTATCCTATGAAGTCTATTTAGGCTGCAATTCTAAAGACACTTTCCTGGGTTCAAGGACACTTTCCTTGAACACAAAGTTCAAGGACACTTTCCTTGAACACAATTGGGCTTTCTTCTGAGTGGACATGGTTAGGAGGCTGCAATCAAAGACACTTTCCTGGAAGGCTTACCTGGGCTGCTGCTGGAGGTTCAAGGTGGCCGGTGGGGGCACTTGGGGCAGTTAGGGGCAGCTGCCTCTGGCACCCCCAGGCAACTGCTCCCAAGTTGAGGGCAGTTAGAGGCAGAAGCGCAGGCCGGCAGCCCTTTTAAAGAGCCTCTGTGCAGAGCGTCAGGGCTGCATTGCACACGTGTCCATAGCATGCTTGCTTGTTAAGTGAAGCGGAACTTGTGATGTGAAGCAAGATTTCTTTGAAATTTATACTTGTTATGTGAAACGCTTGTTGTGTGAGGCACTTGTTATAAGAGATACCACTGTAGCTTTGTTGTATGAGTTGAACTGTAACAGTGGTCTTCAACCTTGTGAGGACCATGGCCTTGCACTGTGGGAAAAAATTTCCCATGGTCTGGGCACAGCCTGGCTCACCTTGCAGTCCAGGTGAACTGTGGAGGCGCAGCCTTGCACCTGGGCTGTGCTTGCGCAGTTCGCCCTAATTGTGAGGCGACTGGGCCACATGTGCCCAGTTGTGTCGGGCCGAGGATAACCATAGTCCACAGGTCTCCTGCCTCTGATCTGGGGCCCAGTGCAGCCCAGTGGACAAGGCCCCCCTGGCCATTTCTTGAGGCTTGTTAATATGTGGCAAAGAATAAAATATTTATTTTGGTACAGGGCATGGATTAAACTGGGCTTGTGTCTCTTTCTAAACATTGCTCATTATGTGGCCTAATAAATTTTATTTCCTTACTGCAGGAGAATACGACAGATAATAGAATTATTTCGGAGTCAAATCAGCTAAATGAGTTTGAAACCCTGACTGCTAAATTTCATTTTGTGGATCTGGCAGGATCTGAACGGCTCAAACGTACTGGCGCTACAGGGGAAAGAGCAAAAGAAGGCATTTCCATCAATTGCGGACTCGTGAGTTCAAAGTTACTTTTGTACCATTGTGCCAGTGTTATATTCTTCCTTATTCTTCCTTACTTGCAAAAGAGATATAGGACATGTAATGAAGGGCCAATACATTCCGATGTAGCATTAAAAAGAATATCTCATTGATAATTTTATAGCCATGTTGGGAACAAACCATCAAGTTCCAGTGTATTTTAGAATTTATTCACTAGTCATAGGGCAAAATCCAGAGCAGTTACGGGTCCATGCAGTTATGTCACCCTCTAGTGTTATCTTATGGAAAGTCACCTTAACTGCTCCGGAGCAAAGGGCTTAATTTGACTTTAGGATATGGGCCCTAGTATTTTAATATTTATTTATTATTTATAAAGTATCTGCTAATGGTATTTCCTTAGAAATTTTTGTAAGAATGGTGGCTGTGGGTGGCGCAAGTGGCTAAGACACTGTGCCTGTTAACCAGCAGGCCAGGGTTCGAGACCCGGGTCAGCCCCACAAGACAGGGTGAGCTCCTGACCTTAGCCCAGCTCTGCAACGCCAGCTGGATCCAATCGTATCGGCTCTGCCTTTCCATTGGAGTAATTCAGTGGTGTGGAGAGGGGGGATTTGCTGCTTGGGTAACAGCATATCCTCCATAACAATCCAACCCAGGCTTTCATGATTCGCGTGCAGCGTATGCAGCGCCGAGCACGATACCATAATCTTTCAAGACTGACGGAGGTCTGCTTTTTTTTATAAGAATAGCATTTTAACAAGATAAATTGGGCATCATTCCTAATTAAGCCTCACAATCCCTATCAAAACCTAAGAAAGGAATTAGCTTTGATTAACATCATGTCAGTACAGAACCATAGTTAACCTGTGTAAGTTTCAGAGGTGATGGTGTGGTGAGAGGGGTACAAACTGTCTTGCCACCTGTTAACCATGATTAACACAATCACACTGCCTATGAAAATTGGTATAATATAAATTCCACATGAATTCCCAAGTGACTTTATTTTCATCAGCTATAAATTTTTTTAATATAGTATCAACCCCTTGTGCAACACTTTCTACATGTGCTTAGCATTTGTGCAGCAATTTTTAAAGTGTTGACATTTGATATTGTCGTCAGAACAACCCTTCAGAGGTTCTTTTGGTATGTTTTCTCTAGTTTTTTATGTCAAATTTAGTATTTATTTAAGTTCTTTTCTTTTTTGGCATTTTGTAGCTGGCACTGGGCAATGTAATCAGTGCATTGGGTGATAAAAGTAAGAGGGCGACCCACGTCCCATACAGAGATTCGAAATTAACACGGCTATTGCAGGATTCTCTTGGAGGAAACAGGTATGCTGTGAAATTCTGAATGTACTATATAAATTCTTATTCAGATTTATTTTGGATTTCCTCCAATCTACTTTCTGTTTGCTAAGCATAAAATGCATAGGAATGTTAAAGAGTTAAAACTTACTAATTTCATATAAGTTTTCATACAGCTGGGTTAAGAAATTTAGGGTGCAATCCAGAGTAACTATGGGGAGTCCTTGCTCCGGGGTAAGAACAATTTACTCTGGATTGCAATATGAGTTTCCCATAGGTTTTCACTAGGTGATGGCGTAATTACTTCGACGTAAATGTCTCTTACGTACTCCTGTAGTTATTCTGGATTGTAGGGTTAATTTTTCAGTCGGAGAGGAACTGTGGCCGAATTTGTCTTTGATCTGTGTGGTTGTAGAAATTACACAATTCCATAAATCTAAGGCCACTTAACCCTACAATCCAGAGTAACTACGGGAGCACGTAAGAGACATTACGTGTACCCATAATTACTGCACCACTTAATGAAAACTTATGGGAAATTCATATTGCAATCCAGAGCAAATTGTTCTTACAGCGGAGCAAGGACTCCCCGTAGTTACTCTGGATTGCGCCCACAGTCCTGTGGATAAAAAATATTGATAATGGAAACAAGCTAACGTACAGCACAAGTAAAGGATTATTTAAAGGAATGCTTTGCCTCTTTGAGGGAGCCTGCAGGCAATTATATTTTTAATTAGGGATTAATTATTATAACATTGTATACTTTCCGGTAAGAGCATTTCAGAAAAATCCATCTAGATATAATAAATTTCATTTGAGGGAGAGTGTTGTACCATTAGTAATTCTGTTGAAGCCTAACGACCTTATTAGAGAGCCATAGAGGCAAAGCACAGAAGACAAATCTTTTTTACTAGTTCAATTGTTCCCATTGAACTAGCAAAACATTTTTGACTGGTAGATTTACTGGGTCCCCCAATGTGTCCCCATTCGGGATACGATCCTATATATAGGAGGTAGGTTTTTTGGAAGAATTCCATAGCTTTCCTGGCTGTGCAGAAAGCTTTCACTGGCTTTCTGGGGAGCAAAAACTCAGTTTGGGATCCACAGCACTAGTTTATAAAATAAACATCATCATCATCATCATCATCATCATCATCATCATCATCATCAAATAAATAAATAAATAAATAAATAAATAAATAAATAAAGTTTTGCAGCAGGAACAACACTGGAATTTTCTGCAGCTATTTTTTTCCAGGACTCATTTTCCTTTATTTCCATTCTTTGTTATCCTGAATCTACTTTGCGGTACAATCCAATGCACATCTGCTCACACATCAGTCCCATATTGGACTTTAAAGCTAACTTTTAGGACAATGTGGCTAGGATAAGCAGCATTAGATGCAAGAGATGCCATTGGGTGGATTTGTTTCTGTATGCTGCTAAATGGCATGAGTGAAAATTGTGATTTAATTGCATGGAACTGCTTATAGATATACCTTATTTGTAAATAGTTACTATGGTTAAATGTGTGGGAATATAGGTTTTTCAGGGTTGTGTTATGAATTACAGCTGTGTTCAAACAGTTTTTAGAAAACCAGGCTAGCTAATTGTATGTTCATTTCCAGTCCTGAGGCAGAATTCATCAATACACCTGCTTGTATGATCAGTATTTTATCCTTTTAAATTTAATTTAACTTAAATTAAATTTTAATTTAAATTAAAGTGCAATTTCTGTTTGGTGATTAACTGTAAAGAGGGAGAACTCTGTTCCTGGCCACACAAAGGGGAAAGTTATTTTTGGATATTTTGTACCTAGATTCTCCTTGGTGGGGACAAAAAAAACCCTGAGTTTTTATCTCTGTTGAAACATGTTAATGCATTGCCTGTTGTGTTATCTTTAGTACATTTCTTGTTTATTTTCCAAGTTTGCCTTGCTTGATAATTCTGAACTTGTTTTTGACCTGCAGCCAAACAGTCATGATAGCATGTATAAGCCCTTCAGACAGAGATTTCATGGAAACTTTGAACACTTTAAAGTATGCAAATCGGGCACGAAACATCAAGAACAAGGTGATGGTTAATCAGGACAGGGCTAGCCAGCAAATCAATGCACTACGGAGCGAGATAACTCGGCTGCAGATGGAACTCATGGAATATAAAACGGTAACGTTTGCTGGAGTTTGCCGTATGTGTTCATCAGTTGACCACAGTGGTGGGGTTCAAATAAATTAACAACAGGTTCTATGTCCTAACCTGAATTAACAACAGGTTCTATGTCCCATTAGTAACCAGTTCTCAGAACCAGGCGCTCATTAGCAAAGGGTCCTATAAGTGAGAACCCCCTGAAGCCACCACTGGTTGACCATTGTTTGAGAACAACTTCCCAAGTGCTATAATCAGGATCTTCTTCAGGACAATTTCATTTGAGAATGAGTTGGATATAAATCTTTTAAAATAAATCAACCGGTCAACATATAATTTTTATTAAGTGATTTTTTGCTGCTGGTGAAGTAAGACTATTTGGAACATACCTGATTATAGTACAGGGAGACATTCCAAGGGAATTATAGGTTGCTTTTAAGAATTATCTGATTTGTTAAACGGATAACAGTCTTGGAATTTCATTTGAGATTAATTCTTGGCAGCTAAGAGGAATATAATTATTTTCCCTTCTTCTAGGGTAAAAGGATTATTGATGAGGAAGGTGTGGAAAGTATTAATGACATGTTTCATGAAAATGCTATGCTGCAAACAGAAAATAACAACCTACGAGTCAGGATAAAGGCCATGCAAGAAACTATTGATGCACTCAGAGCCCGAATTACACAGCTAGTGAGTGATCAGGCAAACCAGGTCCTTGCCAGAACAGGTAACACTCTTCTTCCAATATATGTTAGCCATATGAATGAGAGACTACAGAAACTACAATGCATACTCACGTGTTATTAAAATTGGACACTTCTGGAACTGCATTCATTGACAGTGGAGGCTACAATAAAGTTGTTTCATTCATTCAGAGTAACTACGGGGAGTTCTTGCTCTGGTGTAAGAACAATTTGCTGTGGCTAGCAATATGAATTTCCCATAGGTTTTCACTAGGTGGTGCAGTAACTACGGGTACACGTAATGTCTCTTACGTGCTCCCGTAGTTACTCTGGATTGTAGGGTATGCCACCCTGGTGGTGCTGTTCTGTGGAAGTCGGTTAAACCTTGGTCAGAGTTCCAGCCAACCCCTTTGATTCTTTGCACCCCCCTAGCAATGGGGCTGCCCTTGCATCCCCTAGCAATAGGGCTGCCCTCGCTTGAGATGTAACATATATTTGCTATCTCAGGGTGAAGTCCATTACATCTGCAATCCTAAAGACACTTCCTTGGGAGTAAGTCCCATTGAAAACAATGGGGCTTACTTTTGAGTAGACACGGTTAGGATTGTGCTCTACATTTCTTTATAGTGACAGTTCTTTAGTGTCTTGCACAGCTGGTCCAAGTGCTACAGAGATATTGCTAAATATGGTGGTGTTTTATATGCCACCCATGTCTTAACATGTAAAACTCTTTCCAATAAATACGATACTGTTATTGTCCAATAAATACTGTTACTGTCCAGTAAATAAATACTGTTACATTTTGAATATCCTTGATACTGATAAGTTGAGAGTACCCCTACTCTCAACTAAGTATTCAGATATATTTGCACCATTGTGATAGTGGGTTGTGCAATTTCTAAATATTATAGATGGAAGATTTGCTGTGATGATGCCATTTTTAGTTACATTCCTTATGTCATGTGGGTCTTAAATTGCTCCTATATTGCACTGCTGTAGGAAGCCAAAGAGAGGTTTATATTAAACTCCTCACCATTCATGTAGAGCAGATACTAGGTTAAAAAAAATTGACCCTCAAACCAGAAGTAAGAACTTTTGCTTAAGTGGTTGTTAAACTCATAAGTTTACAAATTATTGACGTAAAACATTTAGTTGTTGCAGTCCTCATAAGAAATGAATTCCAACCATATATTTTGGAACAGATTAAGGGCATAATCCGGAGTAACTACGGGCAGTCCTTGCTCCGGTGTAAGAACAACTTACTCTGGATTGTAATATGAATTTCCCATAGGTTTTCACTAGGTGGTGCAGTAACTATGGGTACACATAAAGTCTCTTATGTGCTCCTGTAGTTACTCTGGATTTGGGGGAAAGTGTATATGTTTTATTTTCAATCCATATGTATCATGTGCAGGGTGAAGGAGGTTTATTAGGAGAAAGAATAATAAAAACAATCATGTTTTATGTCCTTTGCTATTCAAATAATAGTTTACATTTTTAAAGTATCTTTTGAATTTTCAACTCAACCATTCTGTATTTTTGAATTTTGTCTCATTTTTTTTAAGGAGAAGGGAATGAAGAAATCAGTACTATGATTCATAACTACATCAAGGAAATTGAAGATCTCAGGTATTTTTAATGGAACAGTAATGCCTTCATAATTTTGATTTCTGGTGTTTTCAAGATGTAGAAAATACAGTTTAACTGCTTTTATGCTGGGAATATGATGGGTTGTGGCCAAAGATAGCATTTTTTTTTTGGAGGAAAGTCTCTTTCAATCAAGGAAATAGAACTTTTCAGTATAGGTTTATATGCTATTTCAGGGGTTCCAAAGGTGTGCATCACAACACCTTATGGTGTTGGAATACACAGGGTCACCAGAGGGTGGCCCTCCTCTGATATCTCTCCATGCTTATTAAAACTCCTTTCCTTCAATATGTTTCATCTTTATTAAGCAACTAGCAAAAAGCATACCCGCGTTGCCGGAGTAAAATTTCCCCATACGCCATCCCCCCCCCAGCGCAATCTCCCCATGCATATCATTGCCCCATGAGTATCAGTCCCCCATGAGCATCAATCCCTCCATGCGCAACATTCCCCGTGCATATCAACTCTCCATAAGCATCAACCACCCAACCGCAACTATCCCCCATGCACATCATTCCCCCATGTGCATCACCTCCCTATGCGCCTCACCTCCATGCGCATCAACACCCCATGCGCATCATCTCCCATGTGCAACAGCACCCATGTGCAACCCCCATGCGCAGCATCCTCCCCAGTGAACAACATCCCCCACACTGCCCCAGGCACCGAGCACCAAATTGGCTAGAGTTTGGTCAGTCTTCCATGTTAAGTATAGGACAAAAACACATTGCACCCCTTTTTAGCCCCTTCAAGGTTAAATTTCTGTACATTGGTTCTTGGTGGGTGTTCATGTCACAGAAGGAACAGCCTCCCTGAATTTCATGCTTCCAGGTCTGGGGGTTGGGGCAGAGCATCCCTCAGTCAGGGATTCTTCAGTGTAAAGTATAGGGAGAAAAACGCGTTGTGCCCAGTGGTGGGCTCCAGCAGGTTTGCACCTACTCTATAGAACTGGTTGTTAACAAGTAATAGTACATACAAAGTTTAAAAATAGCCATTTAAAAGTGGCTGCCAGATGAGCAGAGAACCGGTTGTTAATTTCTTTGAATCCCATTGCTGGTTGCGCCCCATTTCACCCCATTCCGGTTGGATTTTCCGAAAACCAGTTGATGGTGTGCCTTGACCATTTCAGTGGCTTGTTAAGTGTGCCGTGAGATGAAAAAGGTTGAAAACCACTGGTCTAGAGCTTTCCATATATGCAGTTATTCAACATATTAACCGCTGTATGCTTTCTTTTGTACGACTTTCTGCATATAGAGCAAAACTATTGGAAAGTGAAGCAGTGAATGAAAACCTTCGGCGCAACTTATCCAAAGCTTCAACGAGGTCGCCGTACTTTGGTGGGCCCTCGGCGTTTTCTGCATCGATGCTTTCCTCTGATAAAGAGACAATCGAGATTCTTGATATAGCTAAAAAAGATTTAGAAAAACTGAAGAAGAAAGAAAAGAAAAAGAAAAAGAGGTACCATTTAAAACTGTATTTTTTTCTATATTGTGCATGCAGCGTATGCAGCGCCGAGCACGATACCCTAGTCTTTCAAGACTGACGGAGGCCTGCTTTTTGCGCAGAAATGTTTTAGAGTTGTAAGTAATAGGGATGCAATCCTCTTGTTAGAAACTGTGAAATAAATTCTGAATAAGTGCACAAAAATATTTGTATTGAACTATTTATAATATTGAAACTATTTTAAAAACATCTTTTTCAAATGTCAGTTAGAAGTCTTGTACCAAAAAGTTCCTTGAGCTAGTAAAAAATTGTTGGATTTCCTTTGGTGTTCCTTAGAATGGCTTCATTTGCTTTCTTCTTATTTGGCTTACGCCTGCCTTGTTCCTTCACTGTAAGTCTGCATGCTTCACTGGCTTTTCCTTCATTTCTAACCGTCCCAACACAAAATATAAAATATTTTAGGTTAATTCAACCATTAATTCAATTAACTGCGGTTAATTCAACCGCAGGGAACCGTTAACTTATGAGCGGTTCTGTTGGATGTAAACAGTGGCCCTTCTTTTCCTATAAATTGTTATTTTCATTGAATTTTTCACAAAAATTGACACTTTTATCTACTATATTCTTCAAAAGCAAATGTACGTACATCGTCATCAGTTACAACCTATGTTAGTTCCTTGGCTTTTGCTCTTGTTGGCTTCTACATTTTTTTAAATTTCAAAGCTACCTTCACATCCAAGGTTTGTTTAAAAATATAGTAGAAATAAGAATTTCAGGTGCACAGAAGTTTAGAATGAATTTCTTTTTGACAGAGAGAAAATCAAACTTCTTCTATATTTTGGTGTTTGATGTACTGGTGTCCTCCTTTATCCATGGGGATGCATTCCTTGCCCCACCATTCCTTGTCCCACCATACAGAAAACCATATATATGGGAGAATCCTATCTCCACAACCTCCTGCAGCCATTATCCTTGTGGTCTTAAAATATTAAAATATCATGGATCCAGTTATCTGCGTCCTTGTACTTTACTTTTGTTGATGTTCATAGTCACACAACATAATTGTGTAGCACAGCTACTGTTGAACCTAAAGGAATACAGTTGCCCAGACCCATGCATTTCATATTCGGTGAATTTGGGCATCTATGGAAGCTCCAGGAACATAACCCAGAAGCTGCACGATATGTATGTTTATGAGAGCTGCATGCTGGCCATCCTTATAATATATGAATATTATTCAGATTTTAGATTTTGTAGCGTTAGATTGCGTATCCACTTAATTAATGATTGGGATTTCTAGGCTGGATTCATCAAAACATCTGTGAACTCCGAGGTGGGCCTTGACGTCACAAGGCTGCCAAATTTTGAAAATAAAAAGAAGGACAATCTAGTATAGGGGAAGGGTCTGGTGGTGGTCCTAAAGTGGCATGAGATTAACTTTCACCACCTATCTGCCTGGGAGGATGGGACTGGAAAATGTGGTTATTTTTGGCAATCTGATTAGGGCCAGAAGTGTGAGTTAGGGGCTGGCATCATGGGTGCAAGTGTTGGTTAGTCTGTAGGGGGGTGTGACTTATGAAACTGAACAAGATGGAAACTGGAATCCAAAAGAAGCTTGTGTTTTTATTCGGGAAGAGGATTGTGAGTGTCACACAATTATTCAACTGTATTTAATCATTGATAGAAGAAAAGAATCATAGGACACAATCCAGAGCAAATTCAGCCTGCTCTGACCTAACTGCACTCTCCTAACTATTCTGTATCCAGAGCAGAAAGTTATGCTGAATCCAGAGAGTCAGGAAGCCTGGGCTGCCCTAACTGCTCCAGAGCATGCTAAGTAATTGACACAAGGGGAAGACTTGCTCCTGAGGAGACACCCCTCAGATCACACTGAACAAGGAACAGCTGTAGTGCCTACAGTGGTGACATGACTCTGCACATCACCTGGTGCGGAAGTCTGTGCGTCATCCCTGGGATGCGCGCCCCCCCTACCTGGACTGCACAGTCACCAAAGTTGGCGCCTGTGCAGTTGTTTCTGAAGCCAACTGGCTTCAGAAAGAGTACTGCGCAGGCACCATCTCTGACACCTGCGCAGTACTTTTCTGAAGCCTTTTGGCTTCGGGGGAGACTGTGCAGGCGTCAGAGTTGGTGCCTGTGCAGTACTCTTTCTGAAGCCATTCGGCTGCCGCTCCGCCTTCTGAGTGAGGCCGAATGGCTGTGCAGAGGCGCGGACTTTCTCTGCTCTAAGGAAGTCTCCTCTGAAGCTGTTGGGCATGCTCAGTGTGTTTCTGCGCAGTGCACCTCAGATGGCCGTTCAGGCCAGCTCCTCAGACAAGTGGCAGCTTCTGGCTGATTCTCTGCCTTGGAGCAGGCCTGAATGGGGGTGCTGACGCCCGGGGCCTGCCAAAGGACAGTCAAACTCCTCCGGCACATCACCCCATACGGAGCGCATCCCCAATGCAGCCCACACCAGCCGCACCAGTCTGGTGACGCCACTGGGTGCCTGCCTAATAAGGAGTCCCTGATGAGATGCCAGTACATTCTACAGTGAATACAAGGGGCTTCTTGGAGTGGCCTGCTGTATCCTGAGGTTTGTGGGCAGCCGTAGTTTGTTCCATATCCTGAGGTTGAGAGGAAGGGGTTGCAGCTAGGCTGGCCAAGAACTCAGATTTTTGGTCAGCACTGCCATTCTTACTCGGGCCTTATCACGGACCCCTATGGGTCTACTCATTACTATACCTGCTCCTGAGGTGGTATAACTCTGAGGGCTGGAAGAGGGCATTTCTGCCTTGGAAACAGGCTCTGGATTCAGAGTAACTGCTCTGCCCTAGGCAATGCTAAACATGCCCTCAACTTGCCTCTCCTGAGCTGCTTAGGCTGCCCCAGTTAGGGCAGAGCAGGTCCACCTCTCTTAGGGCACCCTATCTTGCCTTGCTCTGCCCTAAGCCTCCTTCAGAGTAACTGGGCTGGAGCATCTTGCAGTTGCTCCAACGTAGTGTTAGATAGGGCAACCTAAGGGCTCTTATGTGGACAGATTAGTTGCTCTGGATTGTGCAGATAGAGCTGGAAGGGACCCAGTGGATCATCTAGTCCAACCCTGTGTCTGTAGCAGGAAATCCTCATCTTGTGGGGACCGAGAAGCTGTATCCTTGGATCTGTTCTTACCCTTTTGTTCTAAGAACAGAAAGAAGCAGCTTGTTCTGCATGCTGTTCCCATAGCTCAATTCTTCTCTTAAGACTTGGGGTTAGATTAACCAGCAGGCGATAGTGCTTGCTTTGTGTAGAGAAATATTTTCCATAAAGATAATTTTTTTCACCTTCTCTTAAAAAATATTATTAGCTCTACAGTGGGCCCTCCTTATCTACAGATTTCTGTATATGAGCCTGGTACTGGAGGGCGAGGACCTTCTGGTCATGTCCAGAGGATCTTCTGATGTCCTCCAGCCACAGATTTTAATTATCCAAAGAATTCACAAAGATGGTGAGTTCTAAAACGCATACCTTGCAGATACCAAGGACTCACTGCATATGTTCAGAGAAAAACCATTAAGGACAAAATCCAGAGTAACTATGGGGAGTCCTTGCCCCGGTGTAAGAACAACTTACTCTGGATTCCAGTATGAATTTCCCATAGGTTTTCACTAGGTGGTGCAGTAACTATGGGTGCATGTAAAGTCTCTTACGTGCTCCCGTAGTTACTCTGGATTTGGAGGTTTGTAAATAATGGAGTTTAGTTTCGCTATAGTTTTGTATGAAACCAAAAGACCCAACTTTACTGCTCTCTTGTGCAAAGCCTGGATGAAACCTGAATGGCTGAAGACCACAATTTCAATCACATCTAATCAGTTCTTGTGGTTGGTGAGACTTGGCCAAAAGAGGGGAATTGAGGGTCACTGTGATTTTTTAAAATCTGCTTTCATTAGTATCAGAATTACCCTATTTGCTTGAATCTAACGCTCACTTTTTTTTCAGCTGAATTTAGGGCACAATCCTATCCATGTCTATTCAGAAGTAAGCCTGCTGTAGGCAGGGGGTTGGACAAGATGACCGACTAGGTCCCCTCCAACTCTATGATTCTATTATTTTAAGCCCCATTATGTTCATTGGGTCTTACTCCCAGGAAAGTGTATTTAGGATTGCAGCCTAACCCTACAATCCAGAGTAACTACGGGAATACATAAGAGGCACTTACTCTGGATTGCTCTATGCATTTCCCATAGGTTTCCCATAGGTGGCATCGTAACTACATTGGTGTAAAAGGTTCCAAGGTTACTCTGGATTGTAGCCATAATTAGCTGCAAATAAAATAATTGTGTCAAGTGTATGGGTTGTATAAGTTATTATAAATATAAAATACTATAAAATATGTATTATAAAACATTATTCCAATTTAATTTGTGAGATTCATTAGAACATTTTCAAAATGCCCACCTCCTTGGTTTCAAGTATCATAAAAATTGTGCGGGGACACAGGCAGCCCAATCCAGAGTAGCACTTGGCTTGCTCCATTAGGGTGGAGCAACTACAAGATGTTCCACCCTAGTTTCTCTGAAAAAGGTTTATGGGCAGCCGTAGGCAACATAGGTGCCCTAAGAGAGGTGGACCTACTCTGCCCTAACTGGGGCAGCCTAGGCAGCTCAGGAGAGGCATGTTGAGGGCATGTTGAGCATTGCCTAGGGCAGGGCAGTTGTATCCAGAGCCTGTTTCCAAGGCAGAAATGCCCTCTTCCAGCTCCTCAGTGTTATACCACCTCAGGAGCAGGTATAGTAAAGAGTAGACCCATAGGGTTCCATAATAAGGCCTGAGTAAGACTGGCAGTGTTGACCAAACCTTTGAGTTCTTGGCCAGCCTAGCTGCAACCCCTTCCTCTCAACCTCAGGATATGGAACAACTACTGCAGCCACTAACCTGTAGATACAGGAGGCCACACCAATCAGCCACCCTACACTTGAGGAACTGCAGCCGTAACTGGTTGTCAGGAACTGCTGGGCTTCCTTATAAGGCAGGCACCACAGCTGTTCCTTATTCAGTGTGATCTGAGAGAGGTCTTCTCAGGAGCAAGCCCTCTCCAGCTGTCACTGCCTTAGCATGCTCTGGAGCAGTTAGGGCAGCCCAGGCTTCCTGACTCTCTGGATGCAGCATAACTTTCTGCTCTGGGTACTGAATAGTTGGGGCAGCCTACCTAGGGTTCTCCTCACTGCCCTTACTCTGGATTGTGCCCTGAAGACACTTTTCTGGGAGTAAGACCCATCGAACACAGAGGGGCTTACTTTTGTGTAGCCACGGTTAGGATTGTGGTCTAATTCTGCCCTAGGTGTCTAATTAGTACATTTCCCATTAAATTTTCCATTTCCCATTAAATTTTCCATATTAAGATAGCAGAAATTCTGGACTTAAAAGTCATGCGTACCATCTCTCCACCACTACTATGCATTTCTCATGAAATGTAGGCATGAGCATATGTTCTTTTTCATTGCTTCCGATGTGTGCTTTGTGTTCGTTTTTCTAACAAGCAGTGACTTAACTATATTAAATTCTAAAAGTATTTTTTCCTTAAAATCTCAAAAATTACTTCAATATGGAGTAACTCCAAAATAAATGTGGTTTGTTTAAACATTAGGGTCAAACATCTTCTGCAGTTTAAGAGACTTTTTATATCCCCTTAGTTACATATTAAGAAAATAAAACACATTTTATTTTTGTTCCTCTAAATTGGTAGCTGTATGTTTTCATAGTTCAAAGGCAGTACTTCTTGACACTGAAGATGGATGTAAAGCACAGGGGTCACTTAATGATGGGGTTACACATGTATATAAAGCACAGGGGTCACTCCTATTCCCATCATTAAGCCATTTTGTTGACATGTCAGATCCTTCCCTTGGTGTTATTGGTTGTGTTTGTTTTGGCATTAGAAGTCCCTTTTCATCCCTCTTCTAATTTTCACCCCTCTTCTCAAAGACCTCTGGTGCCTCCTAATGATAACACCCATACGTTTTCAGTTCCTGTACAGTAAACCAACAAAAGGATTGTCGTAGATACAACGTAATAGTAGATTATTGGTTGGAGTGTCACTAAGGGCACCATCCAGAGTAACTTCGGGGAGTCCTTGCTCCAGTGTAAGAACAACTTACTCTGGATTCCTATATGAATCTCCCATAGGTTTTCACTAGGTGGTACAGTAACTACAGGTGCATGTAATGTCTTTAACGTGCTCCTGTAGTTACTTCGGATTGTAGGTTAAGGCTGCAATCCTAACCATACTTTCCTGGGAGTAAGTACTATTGAACACAATGAGTAGACATGCTTAGGATTGCATTACTGAGCAAACCTTGAAAGACAAATTTTGTTTTTTATCACACCTTCTCCTTGCCCTTCCTTCAAGGAATTCAATAGAGCACGTATAGAATCCAGGCCATTGACAGGATCAGGCTTGTTTACCTTCAGCAAGCAGAGCTGTGTCTAAGTGTCTTCAGGCCTGGTTTGGAGAAGACATGTGGCAAAATCCAGAGTAACTATGGGGAGTATTAACAACTTACTCTGGATTCCAATATGAATTTCCCATAGGTTTTCACTAGGTGGTGCAGTAACTACGGGTGCACATAAAGTCTCTTACGTTCTCCCATAGTTACTCTGGATTTGGGGGTAAGGCTGCAATCCTAAAGACACTCTCCTGGGAGTAAGATCCATTGAATACAGTGGGGCTTACTTTTGCGTAGACATGATTAGGATTGTGCTCATAGATAGGGAGAAATACTGTATTTACTCGAATCTAACGCTCATCCTTTTCAGCCAAATTCAGTCTCCAAATCAGTGTGCGCATTAGATTCGATGGTTAATTAGACCTGAGTAAATGCAGTCTTGATATAGGGTGTGCGTTATATTTGATGACACATTAGATTTGAGTAAATACAGTTGTTCAGGCATGACTTCAGTGGAAGCCAATGGTTATTTACTTCCCCACCTCAGCCCCCCAAAGGTGTGCATGGCAAGGACAGCAGTGGGCACAGAACCACTAATTTTCTCACTGATGTTCTTGATGCATTTATAGGACATCGTAATAGTGCCCGGCACGACTCTGTCTCTTCCTGTATGCATCTCAGCTATGAAGAATGTATTGCCTTTTTACTATTTCTGGTCTTTTAATGGTGTCTGTCTTTTTAAAAAAAACTCATTTGAAATCCACGAGCTCATGTATCATCTTTATTTAACCTTCTTGTTGCTCTCACTTTTTGCTTGTCTGGTTTGTTCTTCATTGGCTTGGCCTTCCAATACTGTCCCCTCCTGCTTTTGAAGGCTGCAGAAACTTGAGGAAAGCAGTCAAGAAGAAAGAAGGTTGGAAAGTTTCCCAGGTTTTTAATTAAACTGTCATTTAAAAAAAAATGAGAGCTCTCCGCACATGAGCATCAACTAAGATTAGATATATATGTAGAACACTTTAGCACATGACTTTTTAACAACTTAAGTTCTCTTATTTCAACCCTCCCTAAAAAACTGTCTGAGTAAAACATAAGATGAACCAGAGCAGTTTAAAGGAGTAGGTGGGTGTAAAGTGCCAGATATTTCCAAATATCTCCTAAGGTTGCACCTTCCATTTATGTGATGAAAGAGGATAACTGACTTTGCTTAATATATTTCAGCTTTAGGGTAAAATCCAGAGTAACTACGTGAAGACCTTGCTCCGGGGTAAGAACAATTTACTCTGGATTGCATTATGAATTTCCCATAGGTTTTCACTAGGTGGTGCAGTAACTACAGGTGCACGTAATGTCTCTTATGTGCTCACATAGTTACTCTGGATTGTACGGTTAGTTTTTAAACGAATACCTCATTTTGAAATTCGTTTTTTCCGTGACTTGTGCCTAAGCAATAGAGCATAAATACAATGGTGCCTCACATAAAGGGCTTAATTCGTTCCAGAGGCGTGCTCTTTAAGTGAAACGCTGTTTAAGTGAAACAGATTATCCCATAGGAAATAATGGAAACTCAGACAATTGGTTCAAGAACCCAAAAAATATTCATATAAAAATATTAACAGTATGTAAGAATGGAATTGAATTCAAAACATGCATTCAATGTGGATGATCCTATGAAGTCTACTTAGGCTGCAATCCTAAAGACACTTTCCTAGGAGTAAGCCCCATTTAACACAATGGGGCTTACATCTGGGTAGACATGGTTAGGAGGCTGCAATCAAAGACACTTTCCTGGGAGTAAGTCCCATTTAACACAATGGGGCTTACATCTGGGTAGACATGGTTAGGAGGCTGCAATCAAAGACACTTTCCTGGGAGGCTTACCTGGGCTGCTGCTGGAGGTTCAAAGTGGCCGGTGGGGGCACTTGGGGGCTGTTAGAGGCAGCAGCGCTGGCTAGCAGCCCTTTTAAAGAGCCTCCGCATGGAGCATCAGGGCTGCATAGCATGTGTGCCCATAACGTGCTTGCTTGTTAAGTGAAGCGGAACTTGTTATGTGAAGCAAGGTTTTTGGAAATTTATACTTGTTATGTGAAGCGCTTGCTATGTGAGGCATTTCTTATGAGAGGTACCACTGTATTTTACTTAGAAACTGCCCTTGTTTATTCTTCTCTAGGTTCAAAGTATTGCTTTGTTTTACTGAATCAGTATTAAGGAGCATGTTTATATTTATGGCTGCCTACATAACATTAAGGTGTCAGTAGTGCCTTGTTGGATCTAGACCAAATGTTGATTCAGACTGAGGAAAGTGTACTACAAAGTCAATTGTGTTGTGAAGGTGATGGCTGCAATCCTAAAGACACTTTCATGGAAGTAAAACTCATTAAACACAATGGAACTTCCTTTTGAGTAGACATGGTTAGGATTGTGCTCAATGTCTTTCTTGCATTTGGCTCAGTATTCCCTTCCTGTGTCTTCCATTCCTCTATGGACACAATCCAGAGTAACTACAAGGAGTCCTCACTCCGACATAAGAACAATTTACTCTGGAGTGCAATATGAATTTCCCATAGGTTTTCTCTAGGTTGTGCCATAATTACATTGACGTAAATGTATCTTACGTGCTCTTGTACTTACTCTGGATTGTAGGGATAGTCTCAAATAAGAGACATATCAAAGGGAAAAAATGAAGTGTTTGAGAATGGTTGTTGAATGGTTGTTGTTGTTGTTGTTGTTGTTGAAAATGGTGTTTTTTAAATTTGTTAAATTAAAAGGTGAAATGTGGTGTTTTGTGTATTCATTGACAACTGAATACATGATTCCAGTGTTTCCTTATTATCAACATAATAGAGGGATTTGAAAGAATGTGGTGTCCTGTGTGTTTGTTGCAATGGAATGTATGGTATTGTGTTTTTATTTGGTTATTAACAAAGGCAAACACTTCTCCGTGTTGGACCAAGCAGGCTGAAGGCGTCAGAAATAAATCTGACAGTAGTGTAACCTTACTTCTAGTTGTAGGTTTCTTGGTAAATCTGTGCTGATTTTTGATACTCCTTGGGAAACTTTGAGCTCTTTTTAAGTGTTGTAAGCTTTGCTCCTCACCTTACAAATTCAAAACACATTTTTTTTCCAAACTATCCTGTGGGGCAATTTATATTGTATATTTACAATTGTATCTGAATGCTTAGGGGAGGTTAGCAAAGCCTTAAAAATTAATTAATTAAACCCATTAAATAAAACACCCTAAAACATAACAAATCTAAAACTTCCCATCTCTTCTTTTTACCCCCAACTGTTGCATATTTAGCCCATAGTATAATCCAGAGTTGCTTCATATAATAGAATCCTAGAGTTAAAAAGGACCCAGTAGGTCATCTAGTCCAACCCTCTGCCTGTAGCAGGAAATCCTTCAGTTCAATTGTGACTCAAATTGATGTCTGTACAGTATGTTGTATAGGAGTGGTGCAGTAGCTCAACTTATTAGGGAGTATGCCCATAGACTGCATGAGATTTGCTTCTGGGTAAGCAAGCATGACCTGTTAAAATTTACATTTCTGATAAGCTTTGATGTTAAAATTCTTTGATAATCTATTTTTTGTGTTTCTGTAGAAACTACTGAGAAAAGGATTACTGTTATTAATCTGAAGATGTGGCATCTTCAAGATTCAGGGCTCTGCATCTTCTGCTAGTTAAAGGACCATCTGTGGCTGGTCCATACATACCATACTTGATGTGCAGGCTATGACTTAAAGGGGAAATTTTAAAATAAGCTATCTTGGTTCCAACTCCTCTTTACACCCACCTTAATTTTAAGCTGCTCTGGCATGATATGGATAGACTCACTCTCAGTGCTGTAAAGCCTTTGATTTTATCCGTATCTCCACAAATATTATGCAACACTTTCCTTTTGCCATCTTGTAGCCCTTGTTCAGATCTCCAAACTGTAGCATATGCATGAAGAAAATTTTTCCTGCCATTCTAAAACATTTACTTTTGCAAGACTCCTTCTGTGTAAAGGTAGATGATGCATTGAATACTGTGATCATCTATTTAATGCTTCAATTTATCCTCTTTATGTTCAGATTTGCATAGTGGGCTTGTAATCAACAGATTGTAGCCAGTGCTTTTAGGAAGGCTGTTTTGAAGAGAGAGGAAATTGGGGGGGCCCTTCCATTTGTTTATGCTTTTGTATTTCTTATAGCACTGTTAAAGAGGAGGGCATGGATAATGAACAAGAAAAGAGGGATGAAAAGGGCATATCGGAAACAGAGAATCAAGAGCTGGACACAGTAAGAATCAGAGTGTTTAATATGTTTCATCTTTAACACAGGCCAATATACATTTTTATGGCTTAGTCAGACTTAATCCTGAGTATATTTGGGGTGCTGATCCCCCCAAATGCATCAGTTTTGTTTTATCACATCTGTTTTTGGAGATACTGCATAGTCTCCTTAGTGAATGGTTCAAGCAGGTTCCTCGTGAAGATAGTGAGTTGTGGCTTTTCGGGGAACAGCAGAAACCAGCCAAGGGAGCTGTGGGACTCTTGGGGAAAAACCAACAACCCTGTTGTTGGTTTGTTGGAATGTATAGAATTTATGTTGTATAGAATACATGTTGGAATGTATAGAATTTATGTTGTATAGAATACATGTTGGAATGTATAGAATTCTAGTCCTAATTGGAAGCTGCAGCCCAGTAGATCAAAGGAGCCACCAGTCAAAAATGTTTTGAACCACTACACAAAATAATCATGGTTTTGTTCTTATAAATTAGAAAGCTGTGGAACTGTTCTAATCCACATCCCCCCAATTTTATAGGAAGAAGGTCAGGAACTTAGTGATCATGAAGAGGAAGAAGAGGAGGAAGAAGAGGATGAAGATGATGACATGGAAGTTGTTGAAAGCTCAGATGAATCTGATTCTGATTCTGATGAAAAAGGTTACACATCTTCAACATATGCCTCCACTATACCTCATGTGTTTCATAACCACTTGGTTCCTTTGGCCCCAGATCTAGGAGATCACTTGTGACAGCTATAATATGAAACACTGTTCTTTCTATATACTGTAATCAGTTTGTTGCATTATTTGCAATTTAATATTGGATTTGCTGCCTAGCATAAGAATTTCTCATGTTAAAATCTAGTAACTTGGATGACATGGTGATGGGAAGCCAACCTTGTGTCTTCAGGAGTAGGGTGGGATACACATATAATGGAAATAAATAAACAAACAAGGGTTAATACTTGGAATTACCAAAATATATTCTTGGAACACAAAAATGCATGCTCCAATTCTGTTACCTGCTGAAAATGTTCTTTTCCTAAATTCTGGCACACCTACTAAACAGGAGTGGAAACACATTGTTGACTTTGGAAATATTTAGGTAAACCACAATTTGTAACTTGTGTAAAGTTATTCCCAGTTGTTAAATCTTAGAATCATAGAATCCTAGAGTTGGAAGGGACCTAGTAGGTCATCTAGTCCAACCCCCAGCCTGCAGCAGGAAATCCCCCTAGAGCATCCCCGACAGGTGGATGTGATATCTTGACATGATAGAGTTTAAATAATGCAGTTATAAATGTTTCCTGTTTTTTAAAATTATTTTATTAATTAATTGCAGCAAATTATCAGGCAGATCTAGCAAACATCACATGTGAAATTGCCATAAAGCAGAAGCTGATAGACGAACTTGAGAACAGCCAACGAAGACTTCAGACTCTGAAAAGGCAATACGAAGAGAAGCTAATGATGCTGCAACATAAAATTCGAGACACTCAGCTTGAAAGGGACCAAGTGCTTCAAAACCTTGGTAAGAAGTTCTTATTTGAACCAGCTTTGGGAGTTTCGAAAACCCATGCAAGTACAGCATCATTATGAAGTTTTGGCACTTGCACATTGACTAGGTGTGTTGGAGGGTCCACCATGGACATGACCAGAAGTGTTGTCTGATTCCTCCTGGAGATGTTTGAAAGTCTGTAGCTTTTTCTGGCTTCCAAAAAAACCTGGAAGTGTTGGATGTGCCTTTTTGACACCCCTTGGCACAACCAGAAAATGCTTTCGGTCACATCTGGACATCCCATGATGGCCCACTGATGGATTCCAGTAGCCATGGGTTTTGTTGGTTCGCAGGGGGTTCTGAAATACTGGATATTTAGGGCCAGGGATACTGCGGACCAATCTGTATTAGTAAAGTGAATGGGTATAGAGAGTAAAATGTGTGATTTTGACTAGAAGACTTAGGGTACAGTCCTAACCTAGGCCAGCACAACTCATTGGTCTGTTGTCATTATCCAGGTTCAGTGGAATCCTACTCAGAAGAAAAAGCTAAAAAAATTAAATCAGAATATGAAAAGAAGCTTCAGTCCATGAATAAAGAACTGCAGAGGCTTCAATCCGCTCAGAAGGAACATGCGCGTTTACTTAAAAATCAATCTCAGTATGAAAAGCAGTTGAGAAAATTGCAGCAGGATGTGACAGAGATGAAGAAAACCAAGGTATTCATAAGTATAATGTATAAGAAGTTCAATAGTTGAATGATCTCAAGCACCACTTGCCACACAGGATCCTGCCCAGTCATTAAGATTGCACTGCGTGTGCATGTACACTTCTCAGACATTGCTTTCTGAGGCTTGATTGGTGTGCATATGGGATGGAGAGCCTCTGTGGTGCCTTCCAAGTAGCAGAACTCCCTGCTTAAGCAGACGTTGGCCACAATCCCTTTCCTGGGAGTAAGCCCTTTTGATTATAATGGGACTTCTGAGTAGACATACTTAGGATTGCACTGTCAGTCTGCTTAATGTTTTTTAAACTGTTAGCTACTTTTCAGCAGCCATGCAAAGATGGAACAAAAATAAAAGGTTCACATTTTGAACACTGAACTGGTTTACAATGCGTTTGTTGTTCTTTTGGAGTTGAGTAGTATGAATTCAGATGGGTGTTTACAAAGTGGTTACTAACACGAGCTGGTTCTCTGTAGCTTCCTCTCTGCCCTACTTTCCTATATTTCCAAATTAATGCAGTTTCATCAGGAGTGCAGATTCTATAGCAGTGGTCCTCAAGGCCCACTGCCGGGCCGTGGCACCCTCTTGGCTGGGCCACAGCAGGACCAGAGATTAGAGCCCTGCAATGATCACTTCAGGCAAGAACTAACTGAGCATCCTCAGCTTCTAGGAGAAGCAAACTGAGCATGCGCATCAGTGATGGGCCCAGCCTCCCTGAAGATCCGGTTCGCCGGAAGTTCGGGGGCTGGGCCGGGGTCAGGGGGCGGGGCGGTGGGGCATGCGCAGACTTGGCACATGTGCAGTGGGTCTCCTGAAGCATCCTCGGCGCCAGGACGCTTTGTGCGCTTGCGTCTAGCTGGATGCACGCGCACTGAGCCTCCTGGCGCCAAGCCCCAGGAGACGCAGCGCCGGCGGACACTGGCGAACTGGTCCCCGCGGCTCTTGCAGCTGCGGCTGTGACTGGATCACCAACATCAGCCCAGGGGGAAGATCCAGTTCGGGCGAGTAGGCCCGAACCGGCATCTGCCCACCTGTGATGCGCATCCTAGGCACCGAGCTGTTCATGCCCAAATTGCTCCTCCTAGGAGTGATTTGGGCATGCGCAGCCCATGACCAGACTACATATCCTCAGCTCTCGCCTGCCTGGAGGAAACTGAGGCACAGCCTGGGCATGTGGTTGAGGACCCCTGTGTGGAGATCAGGAGTGGCCAAACCATGTTTTGCAAGCCACATGTGTCTCTTTGGCAATGTCTGGCTTGCAGGCATATGTTGGTAGAGCTCTTTTTTGCATCACAATTAACGTAAAAGTCAGATGATATTAAAGCAGGTTTGGCCACCCCTGCCTTTTGTCTTGTAGCAGTTTCCATATCGTAAAAGGAGAGAGCATGTGTAGCTGTCCATGTGATATGTTTGTGAAAAGCAAACCTGCATTTTAAAGGTACTTGAATAACAAGAGTTTGTACAGGTCCGTCTGATGAAGCAGATGAAAGAGGAGCAAGAGAAAGCCAGGATGAATGAATCTAGAAGGAACAGAGAAATTGCTCAGCTTAAAAAAGATCAGCGGAAACGAGAGGTAAATCATTTATAAGAACATGGGATCTGTGTCATAAACCAACATCTGTGGTAGATAGGACTGTAGCACAGTGGAAGAGTACAGGAGTGCCTCGCTTAGCAATGTTCAGACCACCATATGATGGTCCTCTGGTGGTCCACTTGATAGTGAACACACCTAAGTAAGGCTACAACCCAGAGTAACTACAGGACCTTTTATACCAATGTAGTTACGGTGACACCTATGGCTGTGGGTGGCGTAACTGGTTAAGACACTATGCCTGTTAACCAGAAGGCCAGGGTTCGAGACCTGAGTCCCCACAAGACAGGGTGAGCTTCTGTCCTTAGCCCAGCTCTGCAACGCAGCTGGAACCAATCGTATTGGCTCTGCCTTTCCACTGGACTATTTCAGCAGTGTGGAGAGGAGGGATTTGCTGCTTGGGTAACAGCCTATCCTCCATATCAATCTAACCCTGGCCTTCGTGCTTCGTATGTAGCGTATGAAGCGTCGAGCATGATACCATAGTCTCTCAAGACTGATGTATGCCTGCTTTTTATGGGCAACCTATGGGAAATGCGTATAGCAATCCAGATTGCTCTTACGTCTTCCCATAATTACTCTGGATTGTAGGGTAAGTCCATCAAGAGTGTTCTGAAACTGCCCCACCTCCATCCCCTGCTTATGCACCTGAAACTGCTACCAAATTTAATAACAGTACCTTTTACTGTTTAGAGGTGCAAGGGAGGTATGGTATGCCCAAGGGAGGGAATGGTATGGTATGGTACGTCTTTACTTCTGTAATCTCTGGGCTCCTGAAGGTTGATTTATTTAATTATTTGTATGCTCTAGGTTGGCAATTAAGGAAATGAGAACTATATTTTTATTTTTTCATGGCTCTTGTTTTACAGCATCAGCTAAAACTTCTGGAAGCTCAAAAGAGGAATCAAGAAGTAATTTTACGCCGCAAAACAGAAGAGGTACCAGATTGCATCAGTGACGGAATATGTGTCTAAATTATAATATGACGTTAGAACAATTTGCAAGCTAATATTGGTGTTTTACTATAAAAAACTATATTTACTATAAAAAAATATTATATTTACTATATTTTCAGGTCACGGCTCTTCGTCGCCAAGCAAGACCTTTATCCGACAAAGTGGCCGGGAGGGTGAATCGGAAACTGAGTCTGCCTGAACACGCAAATCAAGAAGCAGGTTCAAATGTCTCATCCGCGGAGAACGATGGATCAAGAACATCACTGCAACAGAAGGGTCGAATACCTGTAGCAAGAGTCCAAGCATTGCCTGCAGCCACAACCAATGGAACAAGGTAATATTGTACACAACTTTCATTTTCTTGCTTTTTACAGGCTGTGGATTTGCTTGAAAAATCAGTGGTTTTCAATATTTTTAATCTCACAGCACACTGACGGGACACCAAATGCCACACTGTCAATGCAATGCTCTAAGAGTAGTTCCCTCCAGGTTTCACAAATGCTATAGTGGCTTATTTTTCTGACCCTTTTTAAAAGGGTCCCTTTTCTGGTTCCTCAACATTTGTCATCAGATTGACAGTCTCTCCAAATTATAGGTCCCCACAAAATAGCCACCTTGTTACATATTTGCCTTTAAGGAATTATATTGTTTATTAATGGTTGGGCAAAACAGCCCCATAGCTCCCTTCAGCTTTTGGCTGGCATGAATCTTAGCTGAAAATGAAATTGGCCAACAGCCGGTAATGTAGTTCTGTGCAGTGGAATCCTGAGCCATTTTTTGAAACCCATTAGGTGTGGCTTTAGGTACAAGATAGGAGAATGTACCCTCCATTGCGGGAGTACAATTTCAAGAGTATTTCTAGGCCCCAAGTCCTGCTGGGAGCTGGGAACAAAAGGCACTGGAGGGTATGAGGGGGAAGTGTCAGGCAGCAGTAGGCACTGATGGGCACAGGGCAATTGGCACCGGCAATTATCAGGCAGCGGCATCAACTGCCACCATCGTCCAGTAAGCAGCACCAGGCACCACTGTGCAATGCTTGCAAAAACATTCAGGCATTGCAACCAGGCACCAGTGGTGGTGGGAACCAGTGGGCACCATTGGGCACCACTGCACAGTGGCCAGTCGGCGCCACAGTACACCACCAGACATGGCGCATCCCTACTGGGCATCCCTACTGGACACCCTGGGCATCACCAAGCACTGGGCACCACCAGGTGTCAGTTGGGACTGGGTATCATGCATCCCTACTAGGCATCAGTGGGCACTGGCCATCCCAGTGGGCACAGGCTCCAGTAAGCAACACTGGTTAATTAAGAATTCTTAATATTGAAGGACAGCTAATAAGACGTATCTTAGAATATCATTATTGGTCTTTATCAGTGGTGTTTATTATACTTCACACTAGATTTTCTCAATTGCTAAAGAATATGAATTTTTGTCATGTAAGAGTCTTGACTGTATTTTCCCAGAAATGTTAATAGTGTTTTTAAACACTCTTCAGAGTGGAAAGACTAACAATGCTAGATACATACTTTGTGCAGATAATATACAGTACTATGATGTAAATCTCTGAATTCCTTACAGAAGTAAGTATCAAAGGAAGGTGATGACTTCGAGAGTTTATTCCTCCAGAGGAGCCAGAATGAAGTGGCAGCTACTTGAACGGAGAGTCACAGAAATTATTATGCAGAAAATGACCATATCCAATATGGAGACAGATATGAATAGATTACTGAAGGTAGGATGTTTTCTATGCATTCATTCAAATGATGGGCTATAGGTGTTGCATTCATGATGGGCTGTAGGTGTTGCATTGCACGATAGCTGCATTGAACCTCCAGGTATGGGGTAATATGGCACTCACAGCACAATCCTAACCTCTGGTTAGGTTGGCACAAGTCCCATACTGGCTTGGGCGGTCTCTCAGAAGTGCCATTCTGTGCCACTCCTGGAAGGGGTTAGGCCAGTGCACAGACATGTTATGCCGCCATGGTTATGCTCGCCTAAATTGGTTAGGATTGCACCCCCAGTACTTAAATGCACTGATTTTCATCCCCTGCTTGTGGAGAAATCCTTGTCAAAACTTTATGGGTCCTGGGTGTCAAATAACCTAGGAGTGCCTCTGCCCCACACTCCTCTTCCTCGCTTGATGGTTTGAGTTAGGGCTGCAGTATTCTAAAATAATGTGTTTTAAATCTCAGCAACGTGAAGAACTTACGAAAAGGAAAGAGAAGCTTTCCAAAAGGAGGGAGAGAGTGATCAAAGATGGTGGTCCTGACACAGACAAAAATGTCCACAGTATCAATGAAGAGATGGAGTCGCTGACCGCAAATATTGATTATATCAACGACAGTATCTCGGACTGCCAGGCAAATATTATGCAGATGGAAGAAGCAAAGGTGTGTCATCCACCAGTTTTGCAACAAATATTGCATTTATGTGGGAAACTGAATTATTTTTAATTTATCAATAACTATTTACTGTATCTTTGACTTGCTGAGAACAGAACTACCTTTATGAATTTATCTGTCATGCAATATGCAGTTTACATGGATTCAGATTGAGAGATCAGAGTCAGATATTTGTTGTGTTAATGTCTCTTTTGTTTTGAAAAGTAAGGCCATGGCTGTGGTTTTCCTTTTGCATAAGGATGCTGCTTGTAGTTAGGCTACACAACTACAGCACGTTTTATACTGACGTAGTTACAGTGCCACCTATGGGAAACCTATGGGAAATGCATACAGCAATCCAGAGTAACTGTCTTCCCATAGTTACTATGGATTGTAGGGCAAATGTATTTAAAAATACTTTTAAGGTTACTTTTCAGTCCTATTGAAGGGCCCACAAAAACACCTTAGAACAGTTCATAGAATCATAAATTTGGAAGGGTCCTAACCGATCATCTAATCCAAACCCCTGCCTTATACGATAGTATGAAAAAATCAGTGTTAAACTGATAACAAGCAGAATAATTGCAAAGAACAACAAACTACAGTAAAACCCTACAATCCAGAGTAACTACGGGAGCACCTAAGAGATATTATGTGTATCCGTAGTTACTGCAGCACCAAGTGAAAACCTATGGGAAATTCATATTGCAATCCAGAGCAAATTGTTCCTACACCGGAGTAAGGATTCCCCATAGTTACTCTGGATTGCGCCCTAAATCATGGATAAAAAAGGAACAAGAGAACCAAAATAATAGGTGGGTCAAACATTCCTTTTGCAGGGAAAAAATGGAATATCCCCCAAATCCAGAGTAACTACGGGAGCACATAAGAGACTTTTACGTGCATCCGTAGTTACTGCACCACCTAGTTAAAACCTATCGGAAATTCATATTTGAATCCAGAGTGAGTTGTTCTTTCACTGACGCAAGGACTCCCTGTAGTTACTCTGGATTTTCCAACCATTAGAACAGTATTTGGATAACTGACTAAGCTTTAATACGTCTTTTTTTTCTTTGTTTATGCAGGAGGAAGGCGAGACCCTAGATGTTACTGCTGTAATCAACGCTTGCACTTTAACAGAAGCGCGATACTTACTTGAACATTTCCTTACAATGGGCATTAACAAGGTAGGACATGTTGGCCATTTGGCAAGATTATGGTTGTGTATGCCTTACCTAACAAGGAGGAGCATAACTGGGTTCTTGCCAGAGTCAATAAATAGCGTAGCTTCACATAGGAGATACAAGAACACTCAAAAAATAAAATAATAATATTTAATACTACTTATTTCTTGTGTGTTGATTGGTTTTGAGGGGAACCTGGAAAAGGAGGGGAGTTAGAAATAGTGTTTTCTTGTGTGAAACACACTATAGTGGAGGTTTATCAGCCAGTTTGATACGTATGGGTTGGACTTGGCGTGGTTTCTGGACTTGCAGTTTGGCTGCAATCCTAGACACTTCTGGGAGTAAAACCCATTGAATACAATGGGGCTTACTTTTGAGCAGACATGGTAAGGATTGTGCTCATATGCTGGCTATGGATCTGTTCAGACTTTCACCACCTCTAGAGGCAGCGTATTTGATGAGACCGGAGTGGCCATGAACTGCTCTTGCCTGTCCTGCACAAGATATTTTTGTCTGCCTGTTTTTAAAGAGTCTTTTTAGCATGAGTTTTTACTGTTTTTTATATATCATTTTAATAGTATTTTTGTGTTGTTTTCATCCACTTTTAATTAATTGTGTCTTTATTGCATCTTCTCTGTGCTGTTTTTAATTGCTGTAAGCCGCCTTGAGCATCCTGGGAATCCTTGGGTATCCTAGGTAGAAAGATGGGGTATACATTTTTTAAAAGAATTAATTAATTAATTAAATAATAAACATGTTGGAGGCAGTGGCATCACCAGGGAAGTGCGGCTGGTGCAGGCCGCACTCGGTGACACGGCACTGGGGTGTGACACGCCGGAGGAGTTTGGCAGTATAGGCCTTTGCGCAGCCATTTGGTCTTGCTCAGGAGGTGGAGCAGCAGCTCCTGGCTGCCGCTCTGCCTCCTGAGCAAAGCTGAATGGCTATGCAGAGGCACACTGTGCATGTGCAAGTCACAGTGGGAGGCTCCTACTACGCAGGTCTGGACATGTGCAGTTCGTGACTCTGCCTGGCCATTTGGGCTTGCTTCAGAGTTGGAGCAGCAATCACCTGCTGCTCTGCCTCCGAAACAAGCCCGATTAGCCAGGCAGAGGTGCAGACTTCCTCCAATCTAAAAAGGAGCAGGCTGCTCCTCCTTAAGAGGAGTACTCCTTAAGAGCGGAGTAAGTCTCCCCTGAAGCTGTTCAGAGGAGACTGTGCAGGTGTCAGAGTTGATGCCTGCACGGTACTCTTCTGAAGCCAGTCGACTTCAGAAACAACTGCGCAGGCACCAACTTTGGTGACTGCGCAGTCCTGGAAGGAGGTGCACTTGTTCCAGGGTGATGTGCTCAGCCCCCGCACCAGGTGACATGTTCAGCCCCTGCACCAGGTGACAACCAGGTGTCATTCCTGGTTGGAAGACCTTACCTGACCTTCTGGATATAACTGGAAGCGCTATCTAGGTGGCATCCAGATGTTGTCTGATGCCCACCCCATAGATTATGTTGCGGGGAGGGCCCGGGAATGTATTGATCCAACTCTACTGCAGTCCAGCTTTACAGCATTCAGTTCCTTTTAAGTTTTTATCCCACCACTGATGTCTAAATGGTCAAAGTTGCTATTAACCGATTAGTTTTATTTCAACAGGGACTCCAAGCAGCCCAGAAGGAATCTCAGATTAAAGTTCTCGAAGGACGCCTTAAACAAACTGAAATCACTAGTGCTACTCAGAACCAGCTGCTCTTCCACATGTTGAAGGAGAAAGCAGAATTAAATCCTGAACTTGATGCTTTACTGGGCCACGCTTTGCAAGGTAACATGAATAATCCTCTGAATTGAATCCTCTGCATGCTGGGTTTGCATCGCATGCACATTGAACCGGTTTTCCAGTGTGGTATTTTATGAATAGATGCTGTACTTTTAAAATATAGGTTAAAACATCACTCACAGTATATGCATGCAAAGGTTTTTTGCAACTGTGTTTTATACAGCAACGGAATGTAGGAAACAACATAATTGCTGTGATAACTTGCGTTCAATCCTCATATAGCTGACATACAAAATTAGTTTTGCAATTTGACATAAGTTTTAATATAAATTCTTAATAGTTTAGTTTTACTTTTGTATTATGGAGAAGCTTGTCACGTGTACTTTACGGCATCTATTCTGCTGATTCTGATAGATTATAATCTGTTTATAACATTAGGACTATTTTGGTTTCCCACTCTGTAAATTGATTGGTTTTGATTGGAGTGTTGCTTTTTTTGTTTCCTCCTTGCTATTTTGTTTTACACAGACCTAGATAGCGTACCGTTAGGTAAGTATATGTAGCTTTCTGTGTATTGCACAGCTGCATGAGATACTAATGATGATACATATACACTAACTGGCGCATCTTAGAACGTGTTTAAAGTTTTGCATGTGGGAAATGTACTCATTACATGTCTAGCGTTCTTTAGGGACACCATTTCTTTGTCTAGACACTCATTACACGTCTAGCTTTAGGGACACCATTTCTTACAAAGATCACTGTTTAGATATTTAACAAATAAGGTAGTCATTAATGCAACCCATGTGAATGTAATTAAAAAAGCTTCTCATTATTCACTGGGATGCTGGAGCTGATCCACCATTGCGCATACATTTTCTCTCTCACCTGTAACAGATGTAACCATTTTCCCAGAGAAAATATAACTCTTAACTGCAACTTCATATTAAGCAGCACAGATACCAGCTTCTCTTTTCAGCCAGGCACTTTTATCATAATTTTTCTAATAGATGATCTGTAATTCTTTAATTCAAACTGATTTATTGGCGTTATTGGCTAATTTACCCCAAAATCCAGAGTAACTATGGGAGCACTATGTGCACCCGTCGTTACTGCACCACCTAGTGAAAACCTATGGGAAATTCATATTGCAATCCAGAGTAAGTTGTTCTTCCACCAGAGCAAGGACTCCCTGTACTCTGTTACTCTGTTTTCTGATTTTCTCTGGTTTTCTGACTCTGGTTACTCTCATTTTCTGATTTACTGTTACTCTGGATTTCACCCTACAAGTGTGAGAAAGGACATTCAAGCGGTTCCCAAACGTTGTGGGGCTGTGAATTATGGGGACACAAAACACATTCGCAGTTCAATCATCCTGTCGTCCGGCGCACTCTTCGGCAAGGGATATATAGTCAGAGCTAATCCCGATCCCCCCCCCACTATTTTAAGTTATTAATGTCAGAAGTCTTTCTTGTACATAAAATTTCTTTTTGATCTTCAGAACAATAGGCATATTTAAATAATTCAAGTGCCAAAATTTTTGATCAGTTGGAAGTAATTATAAAAAATGCATTCCTAACCAATTTAGGCTGGCCTAACTTATCTTGAATATCTTTCTGTGAGACTGGGGGATGTCAGCATATGCCTGTGCACTGGCCGAACCCCCCACCCTCCAGGAGTGGGGCAGAAGTGCCCTACGGTAGTGACATCCCTGGGTCAGCACAGGACTTGTGCTGGGCCTAAGTGGAGGTTAGGATTGCAGACTATGGGTGAAATCCAGAGTCACTATGGGGAATCCTTGCTCCGGAGTAAGAACATGTTACACTGGACTGCAATATGAATTTCCCATAGGTTTTCACTAGATGGTGCAGTAACTACGGGTACACGTAATGTCTCTTACGTGCACCCGTAGTTACTCTGAATTGTGCCCTGTACTAAAAGGAAAATAAAGAGCTGTCCATTTCACCCCACCCCATCATAGCATGTGCTTAATGCATAGCTGACTGCCTTATAATATGGATCTTCTGTATATAGCACAGAGATATAACATGAAGCCAGAATAATTTATTTTTCTTTTGACTGCAACCTTGTGTACTTGTGTTTGGTTTACTTAACAAACTTTGTTCCTAGCTAGAACTTCCAAGATAATCTTACCCCACAATAATGTGTTTGTTTTATCAGTCCAGTGTGCTAAGAGATATTAGGAATCCTTTAGAGTAGCTGGAGAACCACCAAAGGAATCACCTTTTACTGCTTAACAAATAACAGCCTCACTGCTCATTGGCTCACTAGGGATTAATAACTTCTGTGTTTATGTATATTTTGGGTGAATCCACTCCCATTGATAACACTGGAAGAATTAGCCACTTATTTAATCAGGTTTACGTAAAGACCCCTAAATCTGGGATTTAAAGACCCCTAAATCTGGGATCTTTAAGTAAACATGATTAAATAGGTGGCTTTTGACTTCATGACTCTTACTCAGAAGGACTATGATAAATGTACATCCCTGATAAATTCAATGGCAAAGCAGTACCGATATTTTAAACTCATCCATCTAGCCTTTTCCTGCATGCAAATAAATAAATATATACTGTATATTAATGGTGTAATGTGGCAGCAGTTGTGATAAGCATGCTAGTATTTTTCTAGTCTGGAGCAGATGCATACGGTTATCACCGGCACTGTTTGTTACAGGTTGCATTTCATCTATATAGCTTCCCTCCCTCTGTTTCTTTTATAGATACTGGTACTTCCCACTTTATAAGACAATTTGATAATAAAATAAAGTATTTTTAAAAGTCAGATTTAACCCATTGTATATGCTAAAGGGGGGGTCTCTGAACTTTTTGGCTAAAGGGACATATCAAAAACTTGGCACAGCGTCGAGGACTGGGAAAAAAATTAATATAAAATTAAAATAGACTACAGTTGGAACTTAATGAATAAATGGGCTTGAATTTCTAGGATTTTTACAAGTACCAACACAGAAATAAGCACACCAATGAAGCCCTATTTCTGCCATTCCACATCACAGCTCCAGACATAATTGTTCAACTTCGCCACAGGCTCTTAGAGAACTTGAGAGAACTTCCTGTTCCAAAGTAAAATAAAGATTAAATTTTCATTTAAATCAACCACATGGAAGCAATATACATGAGCATATTTAGCTTCATTTCGTCATGTCCTACATTTTTCTGGGGTGTCCTACACTTTGCCGCCTTTTTGTGGTTGTGCCATCTGGTCACCCTGCATTGATATCATGGGAAACTAGCTCACTTGAATTTAGTTGAATCACTCTTAACTCACTTTTAATTTTCATATAGGGAAGACAGTGCAGCTTACTTGCAGTTAGGGCAGCATGAAGTACCCTTTCAAGTAGGTGGTTGTTGTTTTTTTCTGTGAATGAAACTGACTAACAATATATTGACTTTGGGGATTTTCCAGAAAATGTGGAAGATAGTACTGATGAAGATGCTCCTTTGAACAGTCCTGGAGCTGAAGGAAGGTGAGGTCAATGTAAACACTTAACACTTTTGAAATGTTGGCATAATAATGGAATACAACTTCTCACTGTAGCTCTTCTAACAGATTTGAGAACAAAATAGTAAACAAAGAGTTGGGCACGTTTACCCAGCATGTTATTAATCTGTGGAACTCCTTGCCACAGGATGTGGCGATGGCATTTGGCCTAGACATCATTAAAAAGAGATTGGAGAAATTTATGGAGGAAAAGTCCATCACAATTTAGAAGTAATGAAGGGTAAATGCAACCACCTCCTAGTTCAGGTAGATTCAGGTTTCTGGTTTTGTGTGCTCCCTGCAGCATCTGGTGGGCTGCTGTGCGCTACTGGAAGCTTTGGTTTGATCCAGCAACAATCTTCTTATGTAAAGTGTAGGAAAGTGTTCCGGTCAAATGAAGCTAGCAAGGATAGATGAAACACACTGCCCTTTCATTTTAGCTTTCAAGAATTACTTTGGCACTTGTTCTTGCCATGTTGTTTCGTGGGGCATTACTGTGAATGCTAATATTTATTTTATTTAAAAGATTTATATCTTGCCTTTCCTCTGTAAAACAACAGATGCCAAAGGCAGCTAATAATAATAATAATAATAATAATAATAATAATAATAATAATAATAATCCTTGAACCTGAATTTCACGAGGTTTGCCAGGCTGCAATCCTAACCCACAGTTAGGTTGGCATGCGTCCCGGCATAAGCTTGGCGCACGTGTAGTGCGTCTCCTTCAGGAGACTCACTGCGCGTGTGTCAAGCTAAGCTTCCTCGGGTGCGCTGAACCAATGCGCCTGGTTTTGTGTCCCCCCATTGCTACCAGATCAGTAGCGGAGGAAGGGGGCACAAAGAGGAAGCGGTTCGGGCATTCCAGCCCGAACCACCCTCAGCCCACCCCTGGTTCAGATTATGTTTTGTCAACTGATCCTCAAAGAGTTAGGAAGGTATCTTAGGCTGCAATCCAGAGCAAATTCAGCCTGCTCTGACCTAACTGCACTCTCCTAACTATTCTGTATCCAGAGCAGAAAGTTATGCTGAATCCAGAGAGTCAGGAAGCCTGGGCTGCCCTAACTGCTCCAGAGCATGCTAAGTAATTGACACAAGGGGAAGACTTGCTCCTGAGGAGACACCCCTCAGATCACACTGAACAAGGAACAGCTGTGGTGCCTACAGTGGTGACATGACTCTGCACATCACCTGGTGCGGAAGTCTGTGCGTCATCCCTGGGATGCGCCCCCCCCCCCACCTGGACTGCACAGTCACCAAAGTTGGTGCCTGTGCAGTTGTTTCTGAAGCCAACTGGCTTCAGAAAGAGTACTGCGCAGGCACCATCTCTGACACCTGCGCAGTACTTTTCTGAAGCCTTTTGGCTTCGGGGGAGACTGTGCAGGCGTCAGAGTTGGTGCCTGTGCAGTACTCTTTCTGAAGCCATTCGGCTGCCGCTCCGCCTCCTGAGTGAGGCTGAATGGCTGTGCGGAGGCGCGGACTTTCTCTGCTCTAAGGAAGTCTCCTCTGAAGCTGTTGGGCATGCTCAGTGTGTTTCTGCGCAGTGCACCTCAGATGGCCGTTCAGGCCAGCTCCTCAGACAAGTGGCAGCTTCTGGCTGATTCTCCGCCTTGGAGCAGGCCTGAATGGGGGTGCTGACGCCCGGGGCCTGCCAAAGGACAGTCAAACTCCTCCGGCACATCACCCCATATGGAGCGCATCACCCAATGCAGCCCACACCAGCCGCACCAGTCTGGTGACGCCACTGGGTGCCTGCCTTATCAGGAGTCCCTGATGAGATGCCAGTACATTCTCCAGTGAATACAAGGGGCTTCTTGGAGTGGCCTGCTGTATCCTGAGGTTTGTGGGCAGCCGTAGTTTGTTCCATATCCTGAGGTTGAGAGGAAGGGGTTGCAGCTAGGCTGGCCAAGAACTCAGATTTTTGGTCAGCACTGCCATTCTTACTCGGGCCTTATCATGGACCCCTATGGGTCTACTCATTACTATACCTGCTCTTGAGGTGGTATATCTCTGAGGGCTGGAAGAGGGCATTTCTGCCTTGGAAACAGGCTCTGGATCCAGAGTAACTGCTCTGCCCTAGGCAATGCTAAACATGCCCTCAACTTGCCTCTCCTGAGCTGCTTAGGCTGCCCCAGTTAGGGCAGAGCAGGTCCACCTCTCTTAGGGCACCCTATCTTGCCTTGCTCTGCCCTAAGCCTCCTTCAGAGTAACTGGGCTGGAGCATCTTGCAGTTGCTCCAACCTAGTGTTAGATAGGGCAACCTAAGGGCTCTTATGTGGACAGATTAGTTGCTCTGGATTGGGCTGATAGTGTTTGTGAATTTTTTTACCCAACTGCTGGTTTTGCTTTTCAGCTCCTTGTCTTCAGATCTCATGAAGCTTTGTGGAGAGGTCAAGCCTAAAAATAAGGTACACTGTTCTTTTAAAAAACTATTTTCTCTTTATGAAATTTGTGTTTATTTTTTTACAAACCTAGAATGGTAGACACATGGCCCATTCAGAGATGGTCTATTTCTACCCTTTCAAAAACAGTTCACTAGTAGAAATTATAGCCATGTTCTTTCATTATCTCCATATGTTACGATAAAGTGTTTGCCGATATGCACTGAAAGTTTTTTTAATGGCAGAAACAAACACATGGTAGGTCTTATAATACCTACAATCAAGTCACGGGATACAATACATTATCTTGGAATAGTTTATGTGGATTTGCTCTCATACCACAGATACGGAGTAAAATTCTTTGCCATCCAAGGTGGCTTGAAAATTCCCAAGGGTTAAATGAAAGGAGCATTGTCAATTTTAATCTCCATGTTAGACGGCCAGATCTCCTGGAAATTGAAGTGTGTTAAATATATGATATGCCCTGTGAACTTCTGAAACGAAGCACTTTTACATTTAAAGCAGGGTGTTGAACAAATTGTTTTTTCCTCAAACTGAATAGATAAGAAAAAGTACCATTCCACTGCATTTCCTTTCCCTAGTTGAAAAATAAAATATTTCCACTTTGAGGTTTTTAAGCATATATAGCTTGGGCATGTCGTGAGAATGGCTGATGGTCGGATCCCAAAAGATCTCCTATATGGAGAATTAGTGCAGGGAAAGCGCCCTAGAGGGAGAACACAGCTGTGTTACATCTGCAGGAGGGATCTAAAGGCCTTGGGAATGGACATCAACAGCTGGGAAACCTTGACCTCTGACCGTTCAGCGTGGAGGCAAAAGACCCAGCATGGCCTTCTCCAACTGGAAGAGACACTTGTTCGGCAGGCTGAAGCAAAGAGACAGACCCGAAAGCAGTGAAACCTGGGCCTGGGCAGGGGATGGAATTTATTTGTCCTCAGTGTGGAAGGGATGGACACTCTCCAGTTGGCCTCTTTAGCCACACTAGATGTTGTTTCAGGACCTCCAATCAGAGCACGATCCCAGAGTCTTTCCAGACTGAAGGATGCCAATGTCATGTCAGCTGCTGTGATGTTTCCTGGAAAGCACTAGTTTCCTTTTTAAAAAAATGCAAATGCAAGTTAAAAAATGCAAGCAAACAGTTTTCTTAAATTTATTCCAGGCACGGCGGAGGACCACGACCCAGATGGAATTGCTTTATGCTGATAGTAGTGACTTGGCCTCTGATGCCAGTGCAGGGGACACGGCTTTGGCTGGCTCTCTTGCGTCTGTCTCAGAAGCTCAGGAAGCTGGAATGGACCCTGACCTGAAAGAGTCCCCTGCTATGGGGGATAGAGAGGTCATTCCCTCACCGCCAGGCTTGCCTTCTAAGATTGGCAGCATGTAAGTTTTGGCACAGTGCACTAACTTCTTTTGGCTCCATTTAATATGCATGGTACTAATGTTCTTGCCTTCTAGAAACTTCACAAAGAGGGCAGGGACTTCAGGTGAATCAGGAAAATCCATCCTGTGTCCAACTATTGTTGGATAAGCTGTTTTTTTAAACCTGTTGTGTAACTTTGATGGTTTGTAAATAGCAATTTGTGTATTGTAAATTCTAACAATACATATTTTTAAATGGAAAGAGGAGAGAGCATGGATTATTACATCGCACAAAATATACACATTGACATGGATTAATGATGTAAAAATCTAAGGGTCATTTTAAAAGTATAAATTCCTGAACATCTCATTTAAAATAATATTTTTATTCTTCTAATGGAAAGAATATATTCTTACAATTCTTCCTCCCATGGAAAGAATCTATTGGAATATCACATGCGAAATGTCTTCAGTTTTGGGTATCTTGTAGGTGAGCCACAGTATCCTCTCTCCAAACATTTTTAAAGTTAATGGTAGTTAATGATAACTACCATTAATGGTAAAGTTATTGGTAGTTAATATAAGTTAGCTCTGTAGTCTGTTGGTGGCAGCTAACTTTTTATTTCATAAGGAATCTTATTCCTACTTTGCACACATCACTTGATATTGTTGTCAGTTACCTGCTGATGCATGAAACCCGCTTTGCTGTTCTAGATACTAATTTTGGCATGTGTGGTGCCCTAAGCAACTTTACTTAAACTGTAGCATTTCCAGTGCTTTTAAATCTAAGACACAGAAATGTACGTAATATTCTGTTTTACATACAGAAATGTATGTAATACTCATCTGTTTTCTGCAATAAAATTTTACTCTTTTTTCCATAGAATTAAAATAAATTCTAATAATGTCCTGACTTCTGTGCATGTTGCTTCTGACAGTAACATTAGGCAAACAAATACTTCTGACACTTGCTATTAATGGGCACTTTTTTGCTTCAATGCTCTTGTAAGTGCTCTTTGAAAGAGTGCATTGATAACAAATAATAGTGAGTGTAGGTGGAGAACCCTGCTTGGAATGTGTTGTGCAATCTGGTTATCGAATCTTCAAGACATAAACAAAAATCAAGTGTTTTGACATGGAAGCCAAGTTTCAGGTAACTTTCTTGCAGTTTTTTTTAGTATTTAATCATAAAGATAACTACCAAGTGAGCAAAACAGAATAACAGTACCTAAATTTTGCTGTGCTTCACGTAAAGAACACATTCGTTGGCAGTTGGGGAAGACGCTGTTTAAAAAGCGTCAGGGCTGCCTAGCGCACCTGTCCATAGCGAAAGCAACACTTCCATGCTGTTCCTCCTGTGGCCGGAGGGAGAGAAGAGCAGTGGAGAAGAGGGAAGCAGCTCAGGGTAGCCAGAAGGGAGCAGGGGAGAGAGAGGCTCAGGATGGAGAGAAGGAGAAAGTGGGGAGACACTTGGAAGGTTTCTTGGATTGCAGCCTCCTAACCATGTCTACCCAGAAGTAAGCCCCATTGTGTTAAATGGGTCTTACTCCCAGGAAAGTGTTTTTAGGACTTCAGCCTAAGTAGACTTCATAAGATCATGCACATTGAATGCATGTTTTGAATTCAAGTACAGTGTTTTGTCATCATTTTTATATCCAGTTCATTTTTTTATATGAATATTTTTGGGGTTGCGGAACCAATTGTCTGAGTTTCCATTATTTCCTATGGGAAAATCCGCTTCACATAAAGAACGTTTTATGTAACAAACATGCCTCCAGAATGAATTAAATTTGTTACGTGAGGCATCACTGTACAATGATTCATTTTATTCCTGTGCAATCTTTGTTTGCTCTAACTTTTTACACCAAATGGAAAAAAGGGGTTTTAAAAAGTTCCAGTTCATATGTTTTTAGATGCAACACAAGTGGTTAAGACACTGTGCCTGTTAACCAGCAGGCCAGGGTTCGAGACCCGGGTCGGCCCCACAAGACAGGGTGAGCTCCTGTCCTTAGCCCAGCTCTGCGACGCCAGCTGGATCCAATCGTATTGGCTCTGCCTTTCCATTGGACTAATTCAGTGGTGTGGAGAGGGGGTATTTGCTGCTTGGGTAACAGCCTATCCTCCATATCAACCTACCCAGGCCTCTGTGCTTTGCACGTCAAGCACGATACCATAGTCTTTCAAGACTGATGGATGCCAAGTTATGGAACTTAACAACTAGAATGGCAAGTGGGAATGTGCCAACTCTACCTTTGTAAACATCTTGTATCCTACAGATACTCTCACCAGCACGTGGTAATTTGATTGCAGCTGTATGTAGAGCAAACACTAGGTGGTGAATGCACATGTCACCTTTGTACCTGTGTTTTTTGAGGGCCAAATGAGACATTGCACAACACAACACCGACTTTAAGCAAATTAAACCAATTGCTCTCAATTGGGCTCCTCACCTAAGGGCACTAAGTGGTGCTACTCTTGCCAAATACACACAAGAACACATTTCAGTGGACATTTTGAACTTCTTAACTAAACAGACAATAAAATCAAAGTTCTTGGTAAATAATTTCACAGTCACTGAAACAAGTGGGTGTGTAACTGTTTGCAAAGGTAATCTACATGTTTTGTTTACTTGTGGGCTGACAGTGCAGTTTTCTGTTAAAATGTGGTTAGATCAGTTTGGCACATTAACCCTACAATCCAGAGTAACTATGGGAGCATGAAAGGGAGATTTACGTCGATGTAGTTACGGCACCACCTGGTGAAAACCTATGGGAATTTCATATTGCAATCCAGAGTAAATTGTTCTTACTCTGGAGCAAGGACTCCAGTAGTTACTCTGGATTGCTCCCTATCTCATGTTCTCCTTTTTAGGACACATTTTGAATACTTTTCATTCTGCTTCAGAGATATACAACCCACCACAAATTTTTTTCCCCTATGATTCTGCAGGTGTTGACTGTGAATCTGGGGCATTGCAAAAAATGTTTCCAGGTAGAGCCCTACAGCTCCAGTCCAGCCCTTTCACAGCCAGCCCAAGTTAATGGTCTTCTTGGTGGCATTTTGGTTTCTTTAGTTAATGAGAAACATCTGTAGGAGGCTATAGGTTTGAAGAAAGTGTGGGAAGAGGCTGCATAAGTCTTTCTGCTTGGCCATACCTATGTTTAGACATGACCGTTTCAAAATGGGGGGAGGCATCACAACACTCAGGATGTAAAAGATTTGGGAATGACATGGGAATGACATGCTTCTGCAATACTCTTCCCCTGCTATTCCTCTATTTAAATGCCTTGCAGCTGTTTTTCATAAAAAATAAAACCTAGAGGGAGATCATTACACACCTCTACTATGTAATAAAGGATATATTTTAAAATAATGTATAGTATATAAAATTTTAAAATTCACCAGTGATTGTGGGTTCAATCCTGACCAGTTTAGGCCAGCACAACTCACCTGTTCCCACGGTGGTGTGGGGAGGCTGGCGCATGTTTGTGACCTGGCCTAACCCCCACTCAGAAGGAGTGGTGCAGAAAATCCTTCCGGTTGTGGCACTTTTGTAACACCGTCAGGCCAGCACGGGACTTGTGCTGCAACTTATATTGCCTTAACTGGAAGTTAGGTGCAGTCTATGTTTCCAATAAACTAGATCCTGTTGCCTTAATTGGAAGTTAGGTGCAGTCTATGTTTCCAATAAACTAGATCTTGTTGCCTTAACTGGAAGTTAGGTGCAGTCTATGTTTCCAATAAACTAGATCTTGTAGTTGTTACCGTTAGGAAAGTCCACTGTGTGAGAGAATTTAATGAGAGCCTTGGGCAAGCGGTAGTAAACGTGATGCAATTCCCATTGATAGCAAGGGTGCAGTACTGGCTTGCTTTATGAGTATATTTATAGCCATTTCCATAAAAATATGGGAAATGCCTGGAGCACTTCCAATTGTATAATTAAACTTTACTTAAGCAGTCAGGTTATTGCTCTCCTGCTCTTGAAAAACTGCTTGGAGCTGCCAGAGTACCTTCTTGAAAATTTTTTGAAGCCTTCATTGGAATGAAGTGTACCCCATGAGCCTTACAAGTTGGCAGACAAGAAACCATATCTAGACTCCTTTTACTCTGTTGGCTTTTGCCAGTCAACCTTAGAGCACCTCTTGAGATTAAAAATCCTGAGTCACACAGAGTGTAACCCTACAATCCAGAGTAACTACGGGAGCATGTAAGAAAAAATTACATTGACGTAATTATGGCACCACCTAGTTAAAATCGATGGAAAATACATATTGGAATCCAAAGTTGTTCTTACATTGGAGCAAGAACTCCCTGTAGTTACTCTGGATTTTGCCCTAAGTAAGTGACTACCTCAGATTTATCCTCTAGGACAGTGGTTCTCAATCTTCCTAATGCCGTGACCCCTTTATAAGTTCCTTATGTTGTGGGGACCCCCAACCATAAAATTATTCCCCCTGTGGGGGAAGAAAGGCGGGATAAAAATTACTTTAATAATAATAATAATAATAATAATAATAATAATTTTCATTGCTACTACTGCAGTGCTATGCACACTTTCCTGGGAGTAAACCTCACTGAACTCAATGGGAATGATTTCTGAGTCATGCATAGAATTGGGCTCTAAGGCTGCAATCCTAGCACTTTCCTGAGAGTAGCCCCATTCACTATCATGGGACTGACTTCTGAGGAGACCTCCATGGGATTGGGATCTCAGGCAGCAGAGCCAGCTACTGTTTCCTGGGAGTAAGTTCCATTCACTATCATGGGACTGACTTCCGAGTAGACATGCATAGAACTGGGCTCTAAGGCTGCAATCCTAGCACTTTCCTGGTAGTAAGTCCCATTCACTTATCATGAACAACAACAACATTGAGGGGGCTTACTTTTGAGTAGAGCACAAGGAGCGGGACACAATGGTCAGTGCACAAGCGGGGCGCCCACCAGACAGCCCACCTGTCGCAGCTCTGGCGCCATGCTCACACCACGCTCACACCTCAGTGTGCTTAACACTCTCAGTCTGCAGGCGCACTGAGGATCTTTGGGGGGAGGAGGAAGCCGCCGTCTCTGGTGAGTGTGTCGGGTGCCTTGCCGCCCCCAAGGTACCACATCGCTCTCACACCAGCTCAGAGGCTCCTTCTGAGCCACTTCTCAGCGGCTTCTTCCAGCCGCAGCAGCTCCAGCGTTTCTGCCAGGTCTTCCCACCTGGCCTCCTGCACTGGGGTTTATTGGCGACCCCCAGGAAAGCTCCAGGCGACCCCCAAAGGGGTCCTGACTCCCACTTTGAGAAACGCTGCTCTAGGAGGAGGCCCACATATCTTTCAGTAGGACCAGTAAGATTAGATATTAGATTGGCTCCAAGAGACAGTCATGAAACTGACTGTGATCAGGGAAGTGGCACAAAATATGGGTAATTGTGTCGGGCTCCGAATGACAGAATTTACAAATTCTGCATTCAAATGGGATATTTTGATATTCCCAGAAAGGACTGAAGAAGGAAAGATGTTAATGCAAGCGTAAAGGCATGCCTCTTACAAGGGTTCACTAATTTGTGAAAATAACTGGACCCATAACCAGGAAAGGGGGATAACCCAATATATTCTATCACTATACATCTACTGTTATGAAAAGGGTTATCTAGAAAGAAATTACAACACTGTTAAGACACTCGTATTTCTTCCTCCGCCCAATTTTCTTAAAATGGGGTAGCCCCAATAAACACCTTGCGGGGCTTACTCATGTGCTCCAGCCATCTCCTGCCCCCACTACATGCCATTGACAGACTTGGAGGGGGGAAACTCCATACCAGAAAAAAATGCTAAAACACTTATCTCCCTATATTTACATAGCTTCAGAAGCTCATATCTGATCTTTCTGTTTTATTTTCATTGGAGGCTGTATAGTTGGTCAGTCGGTCAGAAATCTTTAATGGGCATATCCCCAAATCCAGAGTAACTACAGGAACACATAAGAGACATTACATGCATACGTAGTTACTGCACCTTCTAGTGAAAACCAATGGGAAATTCATATTAGAATCCAGAGTAAATTGTTCTTACACCAGAGCAAAGACTCCCCATGGTTACTCTGGATTTTGCCTATAATAATGGCAAAATCCAGAGTAACTACGGGGAGTCCTTGCTCTGGTGTAAGAACAACTTACTCTGGATTCCAATATGAATTTCCCATACCTTTTCATTAGCTGGTGCAGTAACTACTCTGGATACCAATACTCTGGATACCAGTACTCAGGATTGTCCCTTAAGAGGCATTTAAAGCAGAATAATGCCGATAATATAAGAAAAAATATAAAATAACAAGGTCTGTGGGTGGCGCAAGCGGTTAAGAGACTGTGCATGTTAACCAGCAGGCCAGGGTTCAATTCCTGGCTCGGCCCCACAAGATAGGGTGAGCTCCTGTCCTTAGCCCAGCTCTGCGACGCCAGCTGGATCCAATTGTATTGGCTCTGCCTTTCCATTGGACTAATTCAGTGGCGTGGAGAGGGGGGATTTGCTGCTTGGGTAACAGCCTATCCTCCATAACAATCCAACCCAGGCTTTCGTGCTTCGCATGCAGCGTATGCAGCGCCAAGCACGATACCATAGTCTTTCAAGACTGACAGAGGCCTGCTTTTTTAATAAAATAACATATGATAAAACTGCGCACAATACAATGGAGGAGGCTGTATAGGATGCACCAGAAATTAGGTCACAACCCACCAGGAAGCTCCCTTCCTTTTGAGAAACACTGACCTGTGTTGTGTGGACATCATACAGTGTATCTCTGCATGTGTTTACAGCCATGTGCTGGGAAGCTGCAGCTACTCCCAGCTTTTTGACACATTCCATTTATCCTGACTCATGAGGTGGTTGTAGCTCACTGTCACATATATCACATCTACCTGTAAATTTACAAGTGTGTATGTTGCAGTGCTCATTCACCACGAGGTATGTTGCAAATGAGTGACTTTTCTTTAACGTTGTCATTATCTGATGTGAAATACAATTTTTTGTCCAATTCATCGTGCTTAGTTGTCATGCGAATCGGAGCAGGTTTTCCACGTGGAAATCATATATATATGTGTGTCAGTGTATATAGTCAGATATATAGTCAGTGAATTTTTAATTAAATATCTGCTTTCAGGGAGGAGAAAGACACCGGCTTCCCTTTCACCTTAATTTTTACCACATACAGTGGCGCCTCACTTAAAGTATGTTTCACGTAAGGAACAAAAATTTCTCTAGGATTCTGCTTCATGTAACAAACTGTGCTTCATGTAAAGAACATGTTCGTTGGCAGTTGGGGCAGATGCGCTGGCCGGCAGCCTGTTTAAAAAGTGTCAGGACTGCCTAGCGCACCTGCACATAGTAAAAGCAACACTTCCACGCTGTTCCCTCCTGTGGCCGGAGGGAGAGAAGAGCATGGAGAAGAGGGAAGCAGCTCAGGGCCACCCAGAAGGGAGCAGGGGGGAGAGAGGCTCAGGAGGAAGAGAAGGAGAAAGTGGGGAGACACTTGGAAGGTGTCTTGGATTGCAGCCTCCTAACCATGTCTACCCAGAAGTACATCCAGTTAATATTTTTATATGAATATTTTGAGGGTTGTGGAACCAATCATATGAGTTTCCATTATTTCCTATGGGAAAATCCGCTTCACGTGAAGAAGGTTTCACCTGGCCTATTTTTCCATCATGTTGTGGGTCTGTGTATGCCTGTGCATTGGCTTAACCCCTCCAGGAGTAGGGCAGAAGTGTCTTACTGCACTTTTGTGACACCCCCCAGGTTAGCAAAGGACTTATGTCAGGGTTTAGGCTGGCCTAAGTGGAGTTTAAGATTGCAGCCTAAGGCCCTTTCTGCCTAACATTGCATGGATGGGATAGGGATTCTAATGTGTACACCTGTGCAGAAATGCCTGAGCAAGCTCTGGGAATTAGGAATTGGGGTCCTTGCCCACATTAATAGAAGCCTGTGTTGTAGGCTATGTCCCTTTGGTATGTCTTCCTAAACCAGTGACTTTCAACATTTTTAATCTCATGGCACATTGACAGGGCACTAAAATTTTCAAGGCACATTTCAGTTCTGTGACCCATGACAAAGCACACCATGCTGCTGGTTAGGGGCTCAAATCCCCCAATTGTCCTACTAATAACTCTCTCAAACTCCTGCATCACACCAGAGGATCATCCATGGCACACTAGTGTGCCACGACACACTGGAGGAAAATCACTGCCCTAAATCCTCCTTATGATTTTTAGTTAGATCCAGGGTGGGGATTTTACTAGTCACATTGGATTAGGATATAGTGGGCCTTGGTATCTTTAGGGGATCAATTCCATGATCCCCCAGAAATACAGAATCCTACAAATAATGAAATCTATGGGAGCAGCACCACAGTTAATTAACCTGTGGCTGCACCCAACCTCCTCAGAACACCTCCCAAATTCTACCAGAAACTACTTCTGGTTGCATCCCAGAGATCCTCTTCCAGGTGCTAGTTTATTATCACTGGTTACTAGAATCCACAGTTAGAAAGGCATATTCAGTGAAAACTTAGGGTGAAATCCAGAGTAAGTACGGGGAGTCCTTGCTCCGACGTAAGAACAATTTACTCTGGATTGCAATATGAATTTCCCATAAGTTTTCACTAGGCGGTGCAGTAACTCTGGGTGCACGTAATGTCTCTTACATGCTCCCATAGTTACTCTGGATTGTAGGGATAGTCTTAAAATTGAGGTATTATATGCCCAAGATACTGCATGATTTTGCTGTCACTAATGAATTTTATGAATGTGCATTTATGAATTTGTCCTCAATATAACTTTGTTTTATACTTATATTTATACTGAAAATTGGAGTATGTACTTAAAACTGCAAGGAGGTTGAAGAAAAACTCTTAAAGGGGACACTCTTTTATGTTTTCTCAGGCCTAGGCAATCATCTGTGTCTGAAAAGAGAATCCCAGAACCCTCACCTTTATCCAAGAGGAAAACCTATGAGAAACCAAAATCGAAAGATCCAAAACAGTAAGATTATCTCTTAAAGTAATTGTGAGTCCTAAAATTTGTTTATAGCTGTTTTGTGCACACAATTTTTTGATGTGAGTATTGAGAGTTTATGTTTTATTGGATTGTGTTCGTTCAGTTTATTTCTGGATCTTATTTAATACCACACAAACAGTGGGAAAATTTCTGATTCTTAATTATTTTTAAATGGGATTCAATTTGTTAGAGACTGGAATCCGTGCCAATTCATTCCAAAACTGTCTTTTTTTATAGCAACTACTTTTTCTGTGGGTACAATCCAGAGTAACTACAGGAGCACGGAGGAGACATTACATGCACCCATAGTTACCGCACTACCTAGTGAAAACCTATGGGAAATTCATATTGTAATCCAAAGTAACTTGTTCTTACTCTGCAGCAAGGACTCCCTGTAGTTACTCTGGATTTCATCCAAAGTTTAGTAGTGTTAAAATTTTGCGCACACATACAAAAGAGTTTGAATGTCCTGCCACCTCGTGGCCAGAGGGATTGTGGAAACGGTTATATTTGGGGTGTGCCGGAGCGCATGCATGTCAGCAGCAAATCTTGATTAAGCAAGCAGGCTTCCATGATCTATTCCAAGGCATGTTTTGTTCATTTTAACCCTGCTAACCATTTACCTTCATTGATTTGTTTTTTTTTTTTAAGAGGCTTTTAATGTTCAATTTTTTTCTTATAGCTCAGATTCTGGGACCTCAGAGGCTAGCCTGTCACCTCCTTCCTCCCCACCAAGCCGGCCCCGTAATGAGCTGAATGTTTTTAGCCGTCTTTCTGTTTCTCAGGGAAACACATCCGTTCAGCAGGATAAGTAAGTCAAAGGAAAAACCCAGATTCCCACATTACGGGTGTCCCCTAAGCTCACAAACAGCTATTTGTGTGCTTTGTGACCCACAGATGCCAGGAATAGAAATATAATTGTTATTTTTCTTATTACCCCCATTTTTAAGACAGCTTCTTAAAACGACCCTAGTCCCACACAATCTATTTCCTGCGGCACAATATTTCTGATTCTGATGACAGTGTGTCGTGAATGATGTCCTATTATTCCTCTATGATGACCTATAGGTTTTTTTTTTAATTTAAATTCTGGGAGTACCTCATATAAGTGTTTGAATTGTCCAGAAAATCAGTGTCATGGGCTGTACACCCAGAGCATTCCTGCCAAAAAGGGTTTAAGGCTCATGAGTGCTCTGATTCACCCACAAACCATACATTTAAGGTGGAGCAACATCAAATGATAGTACCAGAGTTTATCTCAATCCTGTTAGCCTTTGTTATTGTTTTCTTCAACAAGGACAAGGTTGAGCTGAGCCAGAATCTTTATTGCAAGATTCACTGAACTTCATGTACTACCAATGGTGCTTAACTCTCCGCTTTTGACTGTAGCATTGTAGGCTGATTGCTCCGTCCTCCCTTTCGCTCACTTCTTTCTGCTGTTCCGGTCTAACACTTCCTCCCCTGCAATCAGCAGTTGCTACATACATCCCTAATAGTGCTTGCAAGTTGTAGTTTCAGCTTTTTGTTTGTAGCTTTTAAAGCTGGTAAAAGCATCAACAGTTTCTGTTGTTACACCAATTAGGTGTAATGACAATTAAGGCCATTTGTATGCTTTGAGCTCCGGTTGTTGGAGCCAGAAATCCAAGCTCACCGCTCAGCATGTTTGATTTGTTGTAATAAAAAGTGAAAGATGCCATATTCTCAATTGCTAAAGATGCTTTTTTTTCCTTTTAAAACTGTGGGATTTTTAAAAAGATGGCAAAGTGAGGAGCACTAAAAATTACTTGAACATTTGCGATGCCTGGAACTTGGTTCTAGTTCACCTTTACTAAAATTTTGATTTTGAATAGTACTTCTTGGGTGACGGCACCCTTTGTTACCCAGTCCCCCTTTTCATAATACATGCATGAATTAAAATAAAGTGCTTGAAACTGGAGCCAATTTATTAAGCTGTTTCTAAGGAAGTTTGTAAGAAAGATTGAGTTGGGGTCAGGGAAATTTTTTACCTTTTACCCCAAAGTGTATTTAGATACGCCGATGTTAACCCCTTAATTTGAAAGGAAGGAAATCGTATGTTATTAATATAGTGCAATGCGTCAGGTCCTTTACACTACAGTACTGTAATACACACAGCCGGGCATGCATATAGAATCTATATATAAATTCTATATGCAATGAAGTGAAATTCCTGGGGGTAATGGGTGGTCATGCTGCCAAGACACAACCAGACATGCATATAGAGCAGCGTGACTGTCCCTTATCCCCAGGCAGCGCGACTGTCCGTTACCACCCAGGAGTTTCATTTTTACCCCATTTGGGGTAATTTACCCCTGTTCCCTGACCACTGAGTTAGACCAAATATGGCTATCATTGTAGCCTCTATAGCATAATGCTATTTTTTGACTTGGAAACAAATTAAAGTTTTCAGCTTCATTGCTACTAAACCTGGGGAAGGCCAGTCAAGAACAAAAACTCAACAAACTGGCTTTGCTTCCTGATGTTGGCACTGCTGTTGTTGGTTTGCTTTTTAAAAATGGAATCTGTTGTGCTGACACCTGTATTCTTTTCCCTCGTAATTCCACCACTGTTCACTGTAGGTCTGATGAAAGTGATTCCTCTCTATCGGAGGTACACAGGTACTCTATCTCTTCCTCCTTTCCATCTTCGGGACTCACTCGTGTTCTTAATACCTTTACTGCCATTCTTAAGTTTAACTAACTATTTTCTGCATGGATTTTTTTTAAGTTTAGAGATCCCAAAACATTGTGTTTCTTGCATCTTTTACAATTTATTTTCGTTTTTTAGTTTGTGCCAAAAGCATAAAAATATATGATTTGGGTTTTTATTTTTAAATTGTTCAGCATGGGTGCTTTCCTAAGAAAATCCTCTGGCTGTTTTTGTGTCAGTATTTTTAAAATGTGTTACTAGCAAATAATAGTTGATTATATGTATTTAATTTATACCCAGCGGTGCAGGTAAAAATAGTGAAATGTGCCAGATTAAATAATAGCTTCTTTAAAAACTGGTCAAATAAAAAATGCGTTGACTTGACCCCTATATGACTGTAAAGATGGAGCCAGGCATCTTTCTTACCCTACAATCCAGAGTAACTACGGGAAGATGTAAGAGGCACTTATTCTGGATTGCTCTATGCATTTCCCATAGGTTTCCCATAGGTGGCACCAGAACTAGGTCCCGTAGTTACTCTGTATTGTAGTCATACCCTACAATCCAGAGTAACTACAGGAGCACGTAAGAGACATTACGTGTACCCGTAGTTACTGCACCATCTAATGAAAACCTATGGGAAATTCATATTGGAATCCACAGCAAATTGTTCTTACACCAGAGCAAGGACTCCCCGTAGTTACTCTGGATTGTGCCCATAGTTAGGGAATTCAACAGATGGATTGCTAACTCTGAAAAAAGGCTGTTCTCAGATATCTCTTACTAGCTCACATCAGTCTGCAACACATTAATATCTCCAAGGAGTTTATATATACAAAATATCCATGTGCAACTCTCAGCACATACAATTTGCTGGTATGGTTAGAGATCATTAACCCTACAATCCAGAATAACTAACTGCTGCTACTTGGTTAGATCATTAACCCTACAATCCAGAGTAACTACGGGAAGACGTAAGAGGCACTTATTCTGGATTGCTCTATGCATTTCCCATAGGTTTCCCATAGGTGGCACTGTAACTACATTGGTGTAAAAGGTCCCTTAGTTACTCTGGATTGTAGCCTAAGTATTACTGTTTTGACTGTATCCCTTTATTAAGATTTTTGTTCCGTATCAGTCAACGTAGGAAAGATATTGAGAATTTATTTCGTGTCCTCTATGCTTTGCCATCTGCAAGTCCTACTGAAGTGTAGACCTGGTTTCCACTGTGCACCATCAGTTTAGTATTATATGAGGGGGATGTTTGTCTTTATAAACCTTGGCTCTCAACAGCTATCTCTGACAACTGGAATTGTTTTGTTTTGTTTTTTTCATTTTGGCCACCACATCAATATTATAATTTTCATTATTAAAAAATTAAAATCATGCTTGCAGAGCCATCCAGAAATTCACAGTGTTTACCGCTTATGTTGTTTCCTTGACTATGAATTGTGAGGTCTTTGGCACCCACACATATTTGTGCCTTAAATATTTTCAACCACACTTTCAATGCAGTTTCCTCTAGCTGGGTGGGAGTAATGCGATTTAAGTGGTATTTATGCTGTTGAAAGCAGCACACAGAACCAGGTTTGCATGTTGCATTCAACATTAGTGCATGTTGTACCAAGTGGTATCTTAATACAAACCACTGCACACTTCAAAATCCTTTAAGGCACAAGCTTGGAGCATGCAGATCTACACTACTTGTAATGTGTACCATGGGACAGCACCATATATTTTTTTATTATCGTAATACTGGTTAGGTGAGGTTATGACTTGATGATACAAGTATTTAATCATTAATTCCATGCCATTTTCCCATTGAAAATTGTCCCTGTGAGGTGGCTAATTAACCCATAACATGACAGATTATTTGAACACAAGAAGAGCCCCTCTGGACCAGACCAAAGGCCCATCTAGTCCTGCTTCCTATATGCCACCAGATACACAACATCCTATTGCCACCCCCTTGTGACACCAAAATAGTAAAAGAGGAAGAAGAGGACATCTTGTTGTACATTTAAGCTTTATTCTGTACATGTGAAAATGTTACAGTTGAATGCACCTGCACCTTCATTAAAAATCAAGCCCATAAAGAATTTATAGGCAGCTTTTAGGTGTTGAACGGTGAGGAAACCACCATCTCTTTATTCCAGCCCATAAAAGCTTTATCCCAGTCTAGCCATTTCTGCAATATTGCAGATATGCAATAGGGACCAAATATTCACCCCTGGACAGAAATGGGATAACTCATAGACAGAAACATAACCTTATGACCTAATTCTTATTGCAGTCTTTCATATTTTTTGGCACAGAATTTGCCAAGGTACTACCATATTTAGGCATAATCCCAAAAAAGTCCCCTGAGTGTGCAATCCTAACTAGTTTAGGTTGGCATAACTTACTTGGTATAGCCTCCTGAGGTGGTGTGGGGAAGATGGAACATGCACTTAGGGGGTAAGGCCAGTGCGCAGGCATGCGCCAGATGACTCACATCACCACAGGAAGTTATGCCAGCCTAAGCTGGATAGGATTGCACCCTGAACTTCTCAGTGCAGGAATATTTTTGCAGTGTTTCACATCAAATTAGGGCTGGAACGATACCATTTGAACCCTGTCGTGGCTGGACAGCAGAATATTATTGGAATCAATGTGATTTGTTTTCTTGTTTAATCAACAGGTTTGTGTGAGGTTGCTGGGAAGTCAAGGGGGAAGCAATAAAATATGATGGGGAAAAAACCTATCATAAGTTACTAATATGGTATTCTTTTGTTTCCCTCTGTAGAGGTATAATCAACCCTTTCTCTTCTACAAAATGTGTCAGATCTTCCTCGTTGCAGTGCGTCCATATTGCAGAAGGTCATACCAAGGCTGTGCTTTGTGTTGATTCTACTGACGATCTCCTCTTCACTGGATCAAAAGGTTTGACCAACAGGTTTTATGTTTGTAAACTAAGGAAAGGTTCCACTTTTCACCACTGCTCCAGGCCTAACTAAGAGCACAATCCAGAGTAACTACGGGGAGTCCTTGCTCTGGTGTAAGAACAATTTGCTCTGGATTGCAATATGAATTTCCCATAGGTTTTCACTAGTTGATGCATTAACTACGGGTACACGTAATGTCTCTTACGTGCACCCGTAGTTACTCTGGATTGTAGGGTAACCCTTCAAATGAGTGGCCGGTATCTATTTTTCCATCACACTCTTTTACACTGTGGTTCTTGAATTTGTCGTTACTGTATCTGTGGGGAGGGGGGTCGGGGATGGAATGGATCCCCCACAGATACAAGGGAGGGCACCTGTAATTATGGGCACAATCTAGAGTAACTACAGGGAGTCCTTGCTCCCATGTAAGAGCAATTTACTCTGGATTGCAATATGAATTTCCCATAGGTTTTCACTAACTTAAAAGTTGGTATCCATCAATCTTGAAAGACTATGGTATCGTGCTCGATGCTGCATGTGAAGCATGAAGGCCTGGGTAGGTTGGTATGGAGGACTAGGTGGTGCCATAACTACGTCAACGTTAATGTCCCTTGCGTGCTCCTGTAGTTACTCTGGATTGTAGGATATCTCTGTATTGGGCGCAACTATGTAGTCTTATTAACTGCTTCTTTGTTGATTTGTGTGTTTTCAGATCGCACTTGTAAAGTATGGAATTTGGTAACTGGGCAGGAAATAATGTCTCTGGGTGGTCACCCAAACAACGTTGTATCTGTAAAATACTGTAATTACACAAGCCTGGTCTTCACAGTCTCAACGTCTTATATTAAGGTGTGGGACATCCGTGATTCTGCCAAATGTCTCCGGACATTAACGTAAGTTTGTCTAAAGGACAAAAATTAGATTTTAAAACGACATGAATAGCTTAACATTTGTCATAAGAAAGGGGGAGATGTTTTTTCTCCCATTTGCTGAATTGTTGCCTAATTCTGCTCTTGTTATTTGTTCCCTAAAATGAAGGTCTTCAGGCCAGGTGATGTTGGGTGATACTTGCTCTGGAAGTACTAATAGGACAGTGACAATTCCAGCTGGAGAGAACCAGATAAATCAAATAGCCTTAAATTCAACAGGCACTTTCCTCTATGCAGCTTCTGGAAATGCAGTGAGAATGTGGGACCTGAAGAGGTAAAGAATCCCAAAATATTCACTACAATTAAAAAATATCTGGCGCCCTGGATGCCCGTGGCTTCTGTGCAGGTACATCTGCAGGTTGCCCTGTAGGGATCTCCCACTTGGCAACATCTATGAAGCGAAGGGTTGAAGATAATGGGGATTCAGGGCCATTTCTTTCTTTCTTTCTTTCTTTCTTTCTTTCTTTCTTTCTTTCTTTCTTTCTTTCTTTCTTTCTTTCTTTCTTATCTGGTAGCTTTCATTTGAAACCTGGAAAAAAGAAGTAGTGTGGTCCCTTCCCATCCATGGTACTCACATCTATGGATTTGACTGTCCACAGATGCCGGGGAAGCTGACCACAGGACAATTTCTGGTGCTCCACTTCCAGGTTCCTCTGAGGCCCACAACACCGTCCACTGGCAAATTTTTATCCCAGAATGCATAGGGGAAGCATGTGAGGGGGGGGGGGACTTTTATGATTCATTTTGGAGTCAAGGGAGAAGGTTGAAACACTTTTCTAATGTTAAAAAATGTAAAAAGTTAAAAGTTTTTAACTTAAAAATTTTTTTTACATGTTGAAAGTGAATTTCACTATCCACTGATTTTGGCATCTGTGGCGGGTGGTGGTGGTCTGGAATTGAAATCCCGCAGTTGCCAAAGGCCAACAAGAGCCTAGAAAGAAAGAAAGAAAGAAAGAAAGAAAGAAAGAAAGAAAGAAAGAAAGAAAGAAAGAAAGAAAGAAAGAAAGAAAGAAAGAATGAATGAATGAATGAATGAATGAATTCTGTCTGTAGCTGAGTGTTGCTACAATCACCAAAGCATATTTAGGCTGCAATCCTCTCTGCTCTTTCCTGGGAGTAAGCTCCATTGACTATAATGGAACTACTTCTGAATAGATATGCACAGGATTGGACTCCCAATGACTGAAATCTCTTTCTTTGCAATATTTAAAGGCAAAGGTCTTTTTATACATGTGTAATTCTCTGCCTGTTCCTTCTCCTTGTCTAGATTTCAATCCACAGGAAAACTAACTGGTCACCTGGGCCCTGTTATGTGCCTTACAGTTGACCGCATTTCCAATGGCCAAGATCTGATCATTACTGGCTCAAAGGACCACTATATAAAGGTACCGTCACTCACATGTTTGCCAAAATAGTTATAAATCAGGTTTCGAGTGTGATATTCTATAGCAGTGGTTCTCAATCTTCCTAACGCCGTGACCCCTTTATAAGTTCCCCATGTTGTGGGGACCCCCAACCATAAAATTATTTTCGTTGCCACTTTATAACTGTAATTTTGCTTACAGTTATGAATCGCAATGTTATGAATCGTAATGTAAATATCTGACATGCAGGATGTATTTTCATTGTTACAGATGAAATGTGTGTTCTATGCACGCACTGAGCACAATGGGATTTCTTTCAGAGTAGGCATGCATAGGATTGGGCCCTGAGGCTGTCAGGCAGCCCCAGTGTGCGCATAGCTACAGCGGAAGGTCTGGCAAGCCTGACCTGGCCCCCTGCACCAGGGGTCTTTAGCGACCCCCAGGAAACCTCTAGGTGACCCCAAAGGGGTCCCGACCCCCACTTTGAGAACCACTGTTCCATAGATTCATTTTTTTCCTTTCATCCCAGATTCAACCACAACTTAAAAGCAAATTTAAAATTGCTTCTGTGTTTTTTTTTTTTTTTTTGCAGATTAAACTTACATTCAGCAGACATCATTTGAAACATGTTAATTCTATGTTTAAGGAAAATGTACATGTCTGGCATATTTTTTGACAAAATAAGTCTGCAGTTCTGAAGATACTTTCCTGGGAGTAAGACCCATTGAACACAATGGGGCTTACTTTTGAGTAGACATGGTTAGGATTGTGCTCTAAATGAGTTGCTAATCACTTTTCTAGCATTATGTTAATGGTTCATGTGCGGCATCCTGCAGTTGTTTGTTTGTTTGTTTGTTGGGGGGGGGGAGTCACAAATGTCCCCTCAAAGTGAGGGAATGTTTGTTCCCTTACCTTGGAGCTGCATTGCCCTTACCTCTCTGCTGAAAAGTTGGTTAGGATTGCTTCACTTCTTAATTTTCTGGTTTTTGCAAGTGTGCATGTTTGAGCGTGTGCATGTTTGCATGCATGCGTGTATGTGTTCAATCCAAAAAATACTGTACTGATGCTGTATTATCAGTTCATCTTTGGTAACTTTTCCCAGTGCGTGTTTCTCTTCCATGATCATTCTGCAAATTTGAAAATGCACTGCTGTTGTTTCAGATGTTTGATGTAACTGAAGGGGCTCTTGGAACCGTAAGTCCTACACACAACTTCGAACCTCCTCATTATGATGGCATTGAAGCACTTACTATCCTGGGAGACAACCTTTTTAGTGGATCCAGAGATAATGGGATAAAGAAATGGGACTTGGCACAAAAAGACCTTATTCAGGTAATGTTAAAAATTAGATCCTCTCTCTCTCTCTCTCTCTCTCTCTCTCTCTCTCTCTCTCTCTCTCTCTCTCTCTCTCTCAAACTACCTGTTTTCAAGTATTGATATTCTGAAAATATTCAAGGAACTTTTATGTACCTCTTGGAATTCTGTTTGAACACTGATCAAATCTGTCCAGAAATAGAAATCTCCTTCTGAAATACAAGCTTCTAGTCCTCAATGTCCTCCAATGGGACTTCCTTACAGCAGATATTTTGCCAGCACTGACCTGGGCTTTCTGGTCTGACATAGAGTTCATGATGTGGTGAAGCAGGGCTCTGCCAGGTTTACCTCTCTTAATGATTCCCCCATCCCAAAGGCCCTAGCTTCAAGTGGCATTTGGCCAGTGCTGGGCTCAACATCAAATGACACGGGTCCAGTACCAACTCAACGCAGGCAGTCATGGGCATGCTTTATGGTAGTGAACACACATGTGCCAGCCTCCCCACATCACTGCAGGAATGGCTAGATGGGTGAGTTGTACTGGCCTAAATTGCACCCTTAATGCATAATATTTTCAGATGTGATTTGCAGCACTAAATTGCTTGATTTTGTGTTTTTTTTTTTCCTATAACTGATCTTGTGGTGTCTCTTTTTAGCCAGTCCCTAATGCTCACAAGGACTGGGTGTGCGCTCTTGGGAGTGTGCCGGGTTCTCCGGTCCTCCTCAGTGGCTGCCGAGGAGGCATTATCAAGCTTTGGAATGTCGATACATTTGCACCAATCAGCGAGTTGAAAGGGCATGACAGCCCCATCAATGCCATCTCCACCAATTCCAGCCAGATCTTCACAGCATCAGAGTGAGTTATTTTAGTGTTTTCTGCACATGGAGTGAATTCTGGAAGGGCTTTGTTATCCTCTGGGGGTCCAGTAACAGATCCCTTTCAGATACAAAGGACATCTTTTTATATTCAGAGAATGCCAAATTAAAATTTTTATTGGTTTTAATGTATGTGTAATAGAGGGGCCACTGAGTGTGCACACTCCGGGCCTGCCCTCCTACCCCAGTGGAGGAAGACCACCCACGGCTCGCTTTCCTACCCCAGTAGAGGGGAGCCACCCACGGCCCACCATCCTGACCCAGCGAAAGCAGGCCAACCACGGCTTGCCCTCCTACCCCAGTGGAGGGGAGCCACAAACTGCTTTCCCCTACAAGGGGTGAGCAACAGACCGCCAGCCTCCCACCAACCATGTGAGTGCTGGTGACATCCTATGTGGTAGATGTCCCCCCCTTGAAAGTCCCCGAGTTTGCTCGGGGGCACCAGAGGGTGCGTCATCAGCCCCACACCATATGGAGGTGGGCCCTGCCCGAACTTCAACCCTGGACTCTGTGAACCCACCTGTGCACGTGACGTCGGAGAAGGACTGACTGCTATCTTGTTGTTTATTCTCTTCCCTTTTACCCCTACCATGGACTTGTTTTGTATGTCACCTTACTCTCTGATAGTGCCCTGTAATGCATGCCTATAACACAACTATCCAGAAGCCAGACACCAGCTGTGTCTGCAGAGACACCCACGGAGGACCCCCTGGACTCAGGACCCACGACCAGCGGCTGTTATTGGCGAATGAAGACTGGCCTGGCATAGCTGGCCACATGCAAGGCGAGACCGGGCATGCTCCGCTCTTTAGCCTTGAACCTAATGATTCATGGACTCTTATCCCACCATCTGTTACTCCTGAAACTGACTCTCATACGATGCTATGTGTTTTGTGCTTATGACAGTCCAGATACTTTCAATGTATGCAACCGTGTTTCAGGACTTTATATTTCCTACCTTGATGTGCGTTGTTTGTAAATGTGAAACATTCTCTGAATAAGATTAATTAGTTTTTTTTCTTTTAAAAAAATCCACTTTTAACTAATTTGATTGTTCAAAAATTCTTTTTTAGTGATCACACGGTGAGGATTTGGAAAGCTCCCAACAGCCTCGATGGACAGTTCTCAGACCCCGGAGATGCAAGTGAAGATGTGGCCAGTAATTAACCAGGAATTTGAACACTACACATCTCAAGCTATGGCTATAAGACTCTTCTGTTGCTGCACATCACTCTGCACTTAGTAGAACAAGCAAGCAGTAGTAGCCATGGAGGAAAAACCTGGAAGATACAGCTCAGCTCTTCAGTGGTGTGTTGTATTATGCTAAAACCACTGCACTTAAGAACTGCCCTGCATACTGCGTTTAAGACGGTTCTTGTTGGTGGTGATGTATGCTTGTCTCATGTGTAACGGCTGGATATGTGTGCATATATAAGCCTTGTAAGCTAAACAAACTGGAAGCCTATTTGAGAAGCAGTCTCAAAAACTGTATCCTATAATATGAAAGTTCCCTCCATACCTCACGCTCTCTCTCCAACCCTTTGCTCAGCCAACATCACTGTGTGGTTATAAGGAATGGCTGGAGTGTCTGTTGTCTCATTTCCCAAGCCTTTAATAGAACAGCTTTGAGGAGCCTCCAAAAAAGAAAGTTTACTTGTATTTTGCTGCTGTTTAAGACTGGAAACTTACCTTGAGACACATTACTGACTTGACTGTTATCATGTGATCAGCTGATTTTTTTAAATTGATTTATAAATAAAATAAATCAGTGAATCCCATACCTGCATTCATTGTCAGTGTATACTCGGTTCTCCTTATCCACAGGCACAGCATTTGTGGATTTGAATATCCACAGATGCTAAACCTGTGGCCAGAGGGACTCGGAGACCTTCTGGATGTGACATCCAGGCACATTTGGAAAGTCTTCTAAGGCACAGGAAGGCTGCACACAACCTCCCCATGCGTCAGATTTTTAAGGGAAGGCTGGAGGTTTGATGCAGCCTTCGATGGCCCATTGAATAGGGAGCAACCATCATACTTAACCCCAGCATGGCATCTTTTCCAGTAGCTGTTGCTGGTGATCCTATGTTTAGACTGTGAGCCTTTTGAGGACAGGGAAACCATTGACTGATTGATTTTGCTTTGTGAAAGACTTTGTTGAAAAGCGGTATACAAATATTCTTAATAATAATAATAAATAATAATAATAATAATCTTGTTGACCAAAGTTGTGCAGCTATGTATAGTAGGTGCTCAGGAGTAGAACTAAACTGCTGTTGAAATTAGTGCTTTGCCTCCCACAGTATTTGTAACACCCTTCCAGAAATGTATCCGACTCTATTTTCCTTATGGACCTCTTTCTATTATTTCTCACCTGTGTTTTATTTAAAAAGAAAAACTAAACCAGAAGCAAGGTGTCCTTCCTTTTAATCTGATATGCTGCTAAATATATATTTTGAATAAGTTGTGAATGAACTTGGGCAGTTATTTAAAAACCACCTGTGTCAACAGAGTCCATGTGAAGAGAGACTGATCTAACCATGTGCCTGTGTGAATTTTGCAGAGAAAGAAAGAAAAAAGCTAGAGCAAGAAGGATGTATAATTTATCCAACTTTTCCAGGGTGTCAATTTGTAAATTCAGCAAGTTTGGAAAGTTTGTATTCAATTCCGGAACAGTGTTTAGTTGTTTTGATTGGATTTTTGCTGGCAGAAAATATAGGCCTGTAAATGTGCAGCTTGTTGTTGTTGTTGATGCTTATATTAAATCTCACATAAACACACAAAACACTGAATATGTACTATTTGCTCTCACTGACTTCTTGTGCTACTGCCTAAGAAACTACTTATATGGAACCAGTTTAAGTGATGTGTCCGAACCAGCTCGTGCTCCAATGTGACCCTTAGATGACCGACTGGATTTATTGACCAGCAATTATAATTTATGCAAATTAGGCTATTTTTAGATGGTCATCTAAGGGCGCAGGACTTATAAAGCACAAATGTGTCAAAGCAATGTGAAGATACGGTTGACTGTTTTCTTTGACTACAAGGGGATGGTTCATCAGGAAAGACCAGAATTGCATGCATCCGTTGAGTGGCAATTGCACCATGACAAGGCACCTGCCCATTCAGTGCAGCTTGTGCAGCAGTGTTTGGCCAAGCACAACATCCCCCAGGTCCGACAGCCACCCTATTCCCCAGATCTCACCCTTTGCAACTTTCTCCTCTTTCCAAAAATCAAATCCCACTTGAAAGGTTGAAGATTTCAGGACGTCGAGGCAATCCAAGTGAATGTGACGAGGCAGCGGCTGATTATCCCAGAAAACGAGTTCCTGGAATGCTTCCATCAATGGAAACAGCACTGGATTAAGTGTGCTGCTTCCGAAGGGGACCACTTTGAAGGAGATTAAGGCTGCAATCCTAAAGACACTTTCCTGGGAGTAAGACACATTGAACTCAGTGGGGCTTTCTTTGAGTAGACATGGTTAGGATTGTGCTCTAAATGCCAAATGGTTACATGTTGTAGTTTTCTTTTTAAAGCACCAGTCCTGATACTTATTGATCACACCTCATAGATAGGATGGATGGATGAGAGGGATATATGGATAGGATAGATAGGAACAATGTTTTCCTTCCAAATATTGCCTGTTGGATTGCAACCCCCTTGCCCTATTCTAATTACATATATGAGTAATTAGGTAGTTACAAGGTATTAGGTAGTTACACCTTGTTTTGTTTTCTGCCTTACAGAATACACTCCAATTACATTCCACATTATCCCAACCAGAGCTACCCAATCTTGAGCTGCCCTGCATGCAAGGTTGCAATGATGCCCAAACGGCTGCCTTTTCATCCTGACCACACTGGGCATCTGGTGGCACCTCCTTGGGGAAAAGGAGCATTTGTAAGGCAATTCCAAGTAAGGCAAGTGGCCACAAAATGAGGCTACTCACCTCTATACCTTACTAAAACATGGACCTTCAAAGATGTGTTCACGTTACCCTTATGGCTCCTGTTGTTTAACCAGCTCAGTTTTAATTACAAACATATTTGCAGTTTTTCCTGTTCTTTTCAGCCTTGTGTAACCTGTGAGTACATTTTTGGTGGATGAAACTGTTGATGGTTGAAACTGCTTGATGAAACTGACAAATCATTGCAATATGTCAGCTTGCAGATAAATGCATGTAGGTTAGGCGGTTCCTGCTTCCATCAAAGGCCACCATCCCGTGCACTTGATCTGTATTGAACTGCACTTGATCGCACTCACAGGTAAGATATTCACACATACACACACACAAGTCTACACCTAGACTTCAGCACTTAGGTTAGTGATGTCATGACTAGGGTTGCCATAATCCTGTTCCATAAAGCCAAGACAGGACCCCCTGTCCCGTTTGCCAGTATGGGATATATGGCAACCCTAGTCATGACATCACACAGTATTGTGACACAACCGTTCCAAAACATCAGCTCTGCATGATGTGCAAAGCCAATGGATTCAGCATCTACAACCTCAAATGTTTTCAGAGGACACCAGGGGGCAGGATAAGCTCTCCTGTGCAAGTTCAGATACAAATGAAAGGATGTTCATTTGTACATATGATACACACACAACTGTTTTGTGTGTACTGGACCACACAGGAAATAATGTCGTTTATATAGGGCAAACTATTCTTATTTGCAAAAACAGCTGCAATGAACAATTTCCTTAACACCAACCTGGGATGAACCATTTTACCAAATACCTTATTTACTTAAATCTTAACATGCACCTTTTTCAGCCAAATTGTCCGTGCAATTCTAAGCATGTCTACTCAAAAGAAAGTCCCATTATATTCAATAGTACTTACTCCCAGGAAAGTGTGGTTAGGACTGCAGCCTTAGGCTACAATCTAGAGTAACTACAGGACCTTTACACCGACATAGTTATGGTGCCACTGATGGGAAATGCATAGAGCAATCCAGAGAAAGTGGCTCTTACATCTTCCCATAGTTACTCTGGATTGTAGGGTCTCTCTCCAAAATCAGGGTGTACATTAGATTTGATGGCACATTATAGTCAAGTAAATACGGTATTTTGTTTATAAGTGTAGGTCAGTGTTTAGTGCACAGGACGGTGGCCGTGGAGAAAAGAAACCCATGGATATGGGGAAACCTTATATTTGCTGCCCTTTTGGGTTCAGTGCCTTCATTTGTATATTATTTATGATTCTTTATATTATTCATGATGTGCTTTAAGCACCAGCTATAAGCAAAAATACAGGCAGTTGCAAGTAGAGCGGATGAGTTGGCAGGTGACTCAGCAAATCTTCCTGCTTAGGCTTGTGGTTTATATTTGCTGAGTGTAAAGGACACAATCCAGAGTAACTATGGGGACTCCTTGCTCCAGTGTAAGAAGAATTTGCTCTGGATTGCAATATGAATTTCCCATAGGTTTTCAGTAGGTGGTGCAGTAACTACAGGTACACGTAATGTCTCTTACGTGCTCCCGTAGCTACTCTGGATTGTGGGGTTGGTGTATTTGCACACATGCACACAATAAAATAATATAATGTCCTGCTGTGTAGCTAGATGCACAATCACATCTAGCACAACGTATTGTTGACGTAGGTGAATGAATTTCCAAGCCATCTACTTAAATGGGCATCATAATCATAAACAGCCTTTGACTTGCATCCTGAACGTCACCACCAACTGCCATTCATCACGTGATTGATATTTTATGCAAATTTGACCTTTTCCTTAATAAGAGTGCAACTTTCAGGACGGATTCAATCACTAATATATAATTAAATTAAATACAGATAATTATGTTTAATTTTCATTGGGGAGTCAGCAATTAATATTTCCAGAAGCACAGCGAAAAAGAAAAAAAAGTGCTTCCTGCATCGAGATTCCATTTAACTATACATAATATTTGGTAACAAAAGCTACTAATCACCACCCTAGGAAGAAACTGGACTTGCAACTCCTCTAGCAATGGACTTTAAATAGTATTTTTTAAAATACTTTAAATAGTATTTTTTTTTCCCTTTAAATAGTAAAGGAAAGTAGTAAAGGACTTTAAAAATAGTATTTTAATACTTGTATTTTAAAATAGTCAAGGACTTCAAATAGTATTTTTCCTCTTCTTGTAGTATATATACAATATCCTGTAGTTTAATACAAATATATAAATATAAATAATACAACTAACGTCACCCACTGTTGCGGGAGTAAAATTTCAAGAATATTTGTGGGTTGCAGGCACTGGCTAACGCTACTGGGCACCGACAGGCATGGAGTGTACAGGGGACAGTGGCGGACAGCAGCGGGCACAGACAGTGTGGGCACTGAACATTGGGCAACACCAGGCACACCGGACAGCAGGCACCAGGTATCCCTGCCCCCTGAACCACACTGGGCAGCAGGCACCAAATTGGTTCTTAGAGGGTCCTTGCATCACAGACGGAATAGACTCTCCAAATTTCATGCTTCCAGGTGCAGGGGTTGGGGCTGGGTGTTGATCAGTCAGTTTTCAATGTTAAGTAAAGGAACAAAAAAACATTATACCCCTAATTGCATACTTAGGGGTTAAACGTCTTTAAAAATTGGTGCTCATAGCACAGAAGAAATATGCTTCCCAAATTTCATGGGTTTCGGCTTGGGTGTTGTTGAGTCAGGGATTTTTCAATATTAAGTAGAGGAATGAAAATGTATTGTGCCCCTTTTCAACCCCTTCTGGTTGGAATTTCTAAAAATTGGTTCTTAGTGGGTGCCTCTATTACAGAAGAAACCCCCCCCCCAAAAAAAAATTTCATGCTTCTAGGTCTGGCGATTTGGCTGGGTGTTGAGGAGTCAGTCAGTCAGTCAGTCAGTGACTCTTCAATTTTATATACAGTGGTGCCTCCCATAACAAGTTTAATTTGTTCTGGAAGCATGCTTGTTATGTGAAACCTTCTTTACATGAAGCAGGTAAATGAATGCCTAACCCTACAATCCAGAGTAACTACGGGAGCACATAAGAGACATTACGTGCACCTGTAGTTACTGCACCACCTACTGAAAACCTATGGGAAATTCATATTGCAATCCAGAGTAACTAGTTCTTACTCCGGAGCAAGGACTCCCCGTAGTTACTCTGGATTTCACCCTAAGTGTATTTTTTCAGGATTGTTGTATCAAGGGACGGAGCTGCATCACGCAATGGGAAAGAAGTGATGGGGCCGAGATGAACACTCTTTCTCTTTTATTATTGCTTTGTTCAGCATGAAGAGCAAAGAAAAATGATACTTTCTGTCCTGAGCATGACTTCTATTTATCACATAAATAGTGCAGAGCGCATGATTCCCTGACTCGGCTGAAGTGGGGATCTGTGATTGAAGACGGAGAGGCCACAGAATCAATAACAAGGGTATGAGGTAGATGTGAAGCAGGTGAGGCAAAGCCTCCCCACTGGGGTATTTTAAAAAGTGCTGCCACTTTGAGGCTGTGCGCATGGATTTGGAGTGCATGGCGGTCGTCATTTTCAAAGGATTATGGTGGGAGGATCTGCCTCATTAACCTCTTCACCCACATATGTCCCTGGTCAATATCCCGTCTTCATCCTTTTACTAGATGGATGGCCACTCCATTCCAAAAATCAATACATTCATTTTAATTTAAATGTATTATATTGTCAATTTATCTGGTTTAAGGAACGGTCTCCTGAAATTAACATTTTGAGTTTGCCTGTTTTAGACAACGGACTTTAATTTTTATACAATTTGTACAATTCGATTCCTACAATTCCTACCAATTCTCTTTTTTGAAACATGATAGCTGACGGTGCAGTTTTATCTTGCGTTTGGTACCTCGCTTAACAAGTGCCTCGCTTAACAAGTGATCTACATAACAAGCAAAAATTTCTCTGGATTCTGCCTCACATAACAAGTGTTGCTTCACTTAACAAGCACACTCATTGGCAGTTGGGGCAGATGTGCTGGCTGGCAGCCCTTTAAAAAAGCATCAGGGCTGCGTAGCGCACCTGCCCATAGCGAAAGCAAGACTTCCGTGCTGTTCCTCCTGTGATGGGCATCCGCTGGACAGAGGGAGAGAACAGCCGTGGAGAAGAGGGAAGCAGCTCAGGACTAGCCAGAAGGGAGCAGGGGAGAGAGGGTAGGAGAAAGTGGGGAGACACTTTGAAAGTGTCTTAGATTGCAGCCTCCTAACCATGTCTACCCAGAAGTTAGCCCCATTGTGTTAAATGGGTCCTACTCCCAGGAAAGTGTCTTTGATTGCAGCCTCCTAACCATATCTACCCAAAAGTAAGCCCAAAAGGTGTCCATGCTCCAGATTCTGTTTTGTAAATATGGCTCTGACTTTATGACCACCTTTCTTAACATATGGATGTGGGTGGTGCAGGTGGTTAAAATACTGTGCCTGTTAACCAGCAGGCCAGGGTTCGAGACCCAGGTCAGCCCCACAAGACAGGGTGAGCTCCTGTCCTTAGCCCAGCTCTGCGACGCCACCTGGATCCAATCGTATTGGCGCTGTCTTTCCATTAGACTATTTCAGTGGCGTGGAGAGGGGGGATTTGCTGCTTGGGTAACAGCCTATCCTCCATAACAATCCAACCCAGGCTTTCGTGCTTTGCATGCAGCGTATGCAGCGCCGAGCACGATACCATAGTCTTCCAAGACTGACTGAGGCCTGCTTTTTTTTCTTAACATAGGGATGAAGCTAGGGGGCTCCCTTGCCCTGCATGTTCATCAGCAGCAAATCAAGGCTGTCAACTGTATTCCTTTGCCCGGGAGGAAAAAATATGTGCAAATCTTGATTTTTTTTTCTCTGTGCCGTTTGATTGGGTTTCTTTTAAAAAAATCTGCTCTGTGTTTCCAACAAAGAATTTATTTTTAATGTAATGCTTGGTTAGCCGCTTTGATCCAAAGAGGCTGCCGTGAATGAAACATTATCATATTAAAAGACTTGTGGGGTTTACATGGCATGCGTTCAGGAAAGGGAAGAATTGGTGTGTGCCAGGACAGAACCCATTGCCACGTGGAGTATATGGATCTCAGGATTACCACCCCAGCACAGGTTACCCTTAGGCATAAGAATGTAAGTTGTCCACCTGTGATGGACTTTACTCCAGAAATCTGTCTGGTTTCCTTTTATAGGGTGCCTGTAAGTATTGTGGCAAGGAGTTCCACAAGCTAATTACACCCTGGATAAAGAAATATTTTTCTTTTGTCGGTCCTCACACATACACACAAGCATAGAAAACAGCCACTCTGCCACGGAGGGAGAAGGGCAATGCACCCCTCTTTCCCCAGCTTCGTCCCGAATTTTTTTGCAAAGGGAATTCTCAACACCTGGGACCCCCGTTAAAGGGGAATTTTGGAAAAACATCTTTCAGAACTAGATGGGTCGAGTTTCGGCACCCAATAAAAAGCTTAAGCTTGTGAAAGGGGAAAAACACTAATGAATATTCAAGAAACCGGCATCAAAAAGCTGGGAGACAGAATTTGCAGCCAGCTGCAGGCATGCAGGGCCGTCGTCTCCTAATAAAGAGCTGCATCTTTGAATATAAAATATTGCTAAAAGCAATCAATAAGCGACAAATGAGGCTGCCTGACAATTTTTTTCCCCCAGCTGCATTTGAATGTTTGAATAGATGATAAATTGTGTGCACAAATCCTTCTGTACCTGCTGTATAATTTGTGGGCTCCTGCAGAAGCGCAGCGCATTGTTCAGCCATCCCTGATTTCCCCAACCCTTTTTGCACACAGGGAGCCTTTTATCTCCACCACGCAGCCTTTTATTTTTGGATAACCTTGCAAAATAGGGGGGGGGGGGGGAAACCCAATACTCATTCCAGTCCCGTGACTCTTCTGGTATAATATAGGGAGATCTGTTGCCACAAATGCCCTCCGTCCATTGGTCCTTGCAGCACATGGACACTTTTTGTGATGGTTCAACCTGCAGATATGGCCCTGCAGCTTACCTGGGATGGGCATCTATGTGACCATAGGGCTGGTGGTATGAAAGAGGGCATGTCTCCTTTGACCAGTTAGTTGGGGTATCTGCTTATAACTAATAACTTAGAACATATGGGATGCAGAACCCAGAAAATGGACTAAAATGAAAATCTGGTTCTCTCCTAGGCTATAAACTAGTAATTGAGTCTGAATACCAAGCAGTCCCCCACCCCCAAGCCTACAAACCTTCATCCCACCTGGTGCAAGGAATAAATTATACCTGGGTCAAAGTTCAGAAAGAGGACCCAGAAGCAAAAGGAGTTAGCCCCCCAAATTTCCTGGCATCCTACATTTTCTAATCTTACCACAGCCCATGGAAAGTGGGGTGTAGGGAATATATTGTACTGGAACCCTTGGTGAAAGGGGGGACTGGAAGCACCAAAACTCACTCCCAACATGCTTGGATCCTTTTATGGCACCTGCCAACTTTGTTCCCCTTTGGAAACTAGTGGGAGTGGTGTCTTCTGCGCCACTTCTCCTTGCCTGCCCCACCCTGTTTCACCCCCTATAGAAGCAACATAGGGTGCATAAACATTTTGGGGACTTATCACAAGGCTAAAAGGTTTGGCTCATTTTCATGGGTGGAAAGAACAAGTGGAAATGCCTTTTATGGAACCATGATGTTCTTGGTTCAACACCTGTGAAAAGTGTTTTATGATGTGTTTAAATATCCTAATAGCTACTAATATGAGCTACTCATACTAATAGCTACTGATACCCACATCCTAATAGGAATATCCTAATAGGAAGCTACTAAGTGTCAGATTGGCAGACAGACATACACACACATAGAGCCCAACATATGGGGGGCCTAGATGCTCTAGGAGTATTTTCTGCTACAGGCAGGAGGTTGGACTAAATGATCTTCTGGGTCCCTTTCAACTCTGGTTCTATGATTCTATATTGGAACAGGACAAGATAGCCTTAAGGGAAACACACAAACGTGGTTAATATGTACATCACAATTGCTATGGTGGGCTCCTCCCCCCAAAATGTTTGCAGCCCTCAAAACGTAGGCGTATTTTTGGGGTTTAGAGGTTAATAGGGCAGAGCAGTGTCAGATCAGTTAAGCCGGATGGTGGCGGTGCTAAATTTGGTGGACATCAGAGAACGACTCTTTGTAAACATGGGGGTTGGACAGTAAAAGAGGATGTCAGTGAGATACTCTGCGCATAAATAAATTGCTCCCAAGCCTGACCACACCAGAAATGAATTGCAAACAGAGATGGGGTGGGTTGAGTGCATCTGATCCTCACAGCCCACATCAGTCATGGGAGGTTAATACTGGCTGTATTTAACAGCCAGTTAATACAGGAACCCTCTGAGATCAATCAGTGTAATAAATCAGTGGCATCACTAATGCTGCGGACTGTATTTTTCCCATTAACAACGGGGTCTATGTGCCATTTGTAATCCGAGTCAGAAAATCTTTGCCGAGCCAGGCGATTTCTTTACCATATTGACTGCTGGTGTGATGGTTTGTTAAACATTGCAGCTGGGAAGGCAAGCAATCCAAATCCTTGCTCATTTCCAGTCGGCTGCTGTTCCAAAGTTCATTTGTTATATATAGATTCTAGCGGCAAACACAGGCACCCATTGCAATGAGAGGGTTTTCTGTTCGGAGAAAAGCGATTAAACTGATTAAAAATGCTATTGTTTTCAGCCTCAGCTTCGCTTCAAAGCCATACAGTTGCAAAGGGCAATTTGTGCTGCTCCAGATACAGCTATTCTTCTCATTGGACATGTCGGATTGTGCAAAAGCTGCATTTAATTTGATTTATTTTCTTTTGAAAATAAATGTATTTATTTTACATTTAGCAGTATTTAGTGGCATGATTCATAATTCTGGTGGTTTTTTAAAAATCCAAATAAGCTAGTTTTTGGCCCATCATGTTACAGCTGGAAGCGACCAAGCGACCATACAGTAGCATCACCAAGGGGTATGAATCACCAAGGGGTACAGTAGACCAAGCGACCATACTGTAGTGACCATACAGTAGCATCACCAAGGGGTATGAATCACCAAGGGGTACAGTAAACCAAGCGACCATACAGTAGCATCACCAAGGGGTACGAATCACCAAGGGGTACAGTAGACCAAGCGACCATACAGTAGCATCACCAAGGGGTACGAATCACCAAGGGGTACAGTAGACCAAGCGACCATACAGTAGCATCACCAAGGGGTATGAATCACCAAGGGGTACAGTAGACCAAGTGACCATACAGTAGCATCACCAAGGGGTACGAATCACCAAGGGGTACAGTAGACCAAGTGACCATACAGTAGCATCACCAAGGGGTATGAATCTCTCTGAGTAACTCCTTTGGAGAGGATTGACAACACTAGTGGCCAAAATTGTGAAAACTGTAATATTTTCAAATAATTTCAAATATTTTCAAATATGTAATATTTTCAAATATTTTTCAAACAATACCATTCAATATACCGTAATACAATTCAAGAAGTGGTATCCCATTATACCAATAATACCATTATTTGAAATACCATTTCAAATAATACCATGTTATATATAATTTGAACAGTGATTTAATGCAGAATGCAATAAAACAAATCATCTTTGTTCTACAAATAGTTAACTAGGAAAGGGAAACACAACGGCCTTATGTAACAAAAAGTGGATTTTTAAAGTTCAAGACTGGTTGTTGAGAGCCGATGATGTATTATTATGTCAAAGAAGGGAAACAATAAGGTGTTAGTGTGAATCAGCTCTAATTTCAATATATCAGAGCTAATATTAATACTCTTGTTCTGATATTTGTACTTACCTGTCTAGGCTCCACACCATATGCCTTCTTCATTGCCTAGCCCTACAATCCAGAGTAACTACGTGAGCACGTCAGAGACATTACGTGCACCCGTAGCTACTGCACCACCTAGAGAAAACCTATGGGAAATTCATATTGCAATCCAGAGTAAATTGTTCTTACACCGGAGCAAGGACTCCCCGTAGTTACTCTGGATTTAGGGCTGCAATCCTAACCACACTTTTCTGAAAGTAAGTACTATTAAACACAGTGGGACTTACTTCTGAGTAGACATGCTTAGGATTGCACTGTAGGGTGCACATTCTCCCAATTCTCCCAGTTTTTAAGGCAGCCCTAAAAACAGTCTCATTCCTATTCCTCCAGGTTTTGGATGGTAGCTGCTGTCATTCTGACCAGTGGTGGGCCAAGCCTCCCCCAAGATCCGGTTTGCCAGAAGTTAGGGGGCAGGGCAGGGCGGGGCTAGGGCGGACCCCAACCCAAAGCACTGCACATGCACCACCCCCTCGGCACATGCGCAGTGCGCCTCCTCCAGTTGGAGGAGACACACTACGCACGTGCCAACCCCGGGGGATAAACTCGTCTCCTCCAACACACTCATCTCCTCCTACTGGAGGAGGCGCACATCGCGCACACCGACTCAGGCGTGTGCCCTGTGCGTCTTCTCCAGCAGGAGGAGACGCAGGGGGGAAGTATGGCGGCCAGCGTGAACCGGTCCTCCCTCTTTTTCCTTTCCCTGTTGCTGGCGGTTCGCCAGCAGCAGGGGAAAGGGAAGATCCGGTTCGGGCGGGCGAGTAGGCCCGAACCGGCATCTGCCCACCCCTGATTCTGACTGATTTCACCACAACACTATTTCAACACTATTGTTTTATTGTGTTGTATCAACATTGCTTTTGTGAGCCATCCTGAGACCAATGTGGGAAGGCAAGTAATAAATCCAGCATTACTGGAGTATATACTTATGAGAGTTAGGGTGAAATCCAGAGTAACTACAGGGAGTCCTTGCTCTGGAGTAAGAACAAATTACTCTGGATTACAATATGAATTTCCCATAGGTTTTCACCAGGTGGTGCAGTAACTACAGGTGCACGTAATATCTCTTACATGCTCCCGTAGTTACTCTGGATTTTGCCCTTAGGGAAGACCTGAAAGATTGCTGTGTTGGAACAGATCAAAGGTCCACCTATGGTGGAAACATCTTTGGGGGCCGCCATAGGAATGAGATCTCTGAGTTTTGCTCTTTAGGTTGTTGTTGTGGACAGGCATATCATATCAGTGTTTAATCTAATTGCCAACACTACACACACGTGCTGGGACAACATTGCCTTGATAAATCCATGTTGTGAGAAGAATTGTGAACTGCTGGGGCAGAACCACATCAGTTTTCTGCCAATTGGCTGTGATAAATGCAGAACTGGGGTTTGTGCTGGGCTGCTCATTGCAGTCAACAGTCGCTTTTAAATTATCCGTATGTATTCAAATCTAGTGCACCATCAAATCTAATGCACACCCCTTTTTTAAAAAGCTTTTTCAAGACGTAGGCATCCGTACGGAGTACTGGCACTTCTGTGGGTGTGTACCAGCGCACACACACACACACAAACACACATACCCTACAATCCAGAGCAACTACGGCAGTACAGGCATCAACGCAAGATACATTTACATTGACACAGTCACGGCACCATCTAGTGGAAACCTATGGGAAATTCATAGAGCAATCCACCTTAAACTTTACATGCGTTGACGCAAGAACTGCCGTAGTTACTCTGGATTGTGCCCATAGACACAAATACACAAACACAGGTGTGAGAACCACAAACACCTGCTGTGAGTACCAGCAGGTGAGAACCGGCACCTATTTTCCAGAAAAATAACACAGCCTATTCTTATAATCAAAATACCATATTTATTTGAATCTAATGCGCCATCAAATTTAATGCACACCCCAATTTTGGAAGCCAAATTCAACTGAATAAGTCTTGTTAGATTGAAGTAAATATGGTATACATGTTGTCATCTTGGAGTGTGACATTTCCAGGAAAATGCCATGCCGTGATCATAGAGACTTCCCCCCAAATCCAGAGTAACTATGGGAGCATGTAAGAGACTTTACGTGCACCCGTAGTTATTATACCACCTAGTGAAAACCTATGTGAAATTCATATTGGAATCCAGAGTAAGTTGTTCTTACACCGGAGCGAGGACTCCCCATAGTTACTCTGGATTTTGCCCTTCTTTCCCTATTGGTTTAAAGTGTCCTTTATGGCAGTGCCCCAATAGCATCTTCAATACGGGAATGCAGGGCCCACCAGAACATTAATTTGGTTTAAAAAAAGATCTGATGATGATGGAAATTGGAGGAAGAGTGGGAAAAAATGTGGAAGACCAAAGACAGATTGAAATGATACCTTGATTCTTGTCCCAAGAGTCTCTTTGATGTTGTGAGAATCAGAAAACATGGCTTGAATCAACACGTCTTACAGCTGTAAAAATTGATGTGGCTTCCGATGGAGCGAGAAGGTGCTGTGCATGGAAGACGGGAAAGGAAAACAAATATAGATGGATGTCCTCAAAGGAAATTGATGTGGAAGAAAGCTTTGGGGCGGTGTGAACTTTGAACGCACAGGGGATACGTGACCATGTTCAGAAAGCATCGGTCATCCGTAAAATGTCCCAACTAAATTACTTATATTCTGCCTCCTAAATATAAACCAAACCTTTTCCTCCCCCAACCCTAGTTATTTTTTGTTTTTGTTTTGCCAGGCGGGTTTGCTGTTCCATTATGGTGACACTTTTGCCTGGCGTCATGCGCCGGGAATGTCTTTCTGCACGGCTTCCTTGCACTTTTATGGGCCGAACGGAAAAGCAGGCTTCGGTCTGCCGCAGCCGCCAACACCCCCAGCACCTGAGTCAGTTGGTTTTCCTGATGAGAAGTTAAAAATAGCAATGCACCCTCCTTGGCTCTGCTGTGTGCCGTTCGGAAAGAAGCACCTGTTCTCAGAAGGGATATTTACAGGCATAACAGCAGAGCGGAGAACCCTCCAAGTGAGTAATCAGTTATGTATGCATCAAACTACTCACTTAATGCTCTGCTGATGCTTGATTTTGGAACCTACACCCATTTGAGAGTAGAGAACATAGTAATAAAGCTGGTCAATAAATGTGGGGAAACACCAGATACAACTGCCTGTTAACCCAGCAGGCCAGGGTTCGAGACTCGGCTCCCCACAAGACGAGGATCTCCTGCTGCAGGCAGAGGGCTGGACTAGATGATCCACTGAGTCCCTTCCAAGTCTATGATTCTATGATATGGTGTTTCCTTATATGGAAATTCTACATTTCCTTATACAGTATATCCCCATATAGGAAAATTCGATATACAGTGGTACCTCACATAAAAACCTTATTTGGTTCTGGAGGCATGCTCTTTAAGTGAAGCGGATTTTCCCATAGGAAATAATGGAAACTCAGACGATTGGTTCCACAACCTCCAAAATATTCATGTAAAAATATTAACTGGATGTAAAAATGATGACAAAACACTGGGATTGAATTCAAAACATGCATTCAATGGGCATGATCTTATGAAGTCTACTTAGGCTGCAGCCCTAAAGACACTTTCCTGGGAGTAAGACCCATTTAACACAATGGGGCTTACTTCTGGGTAGACATGGTTAAGAGGCTGCAATCAAAGACACTTTCCTGGGATTAAGCCCCATTGAACACAATGGGGCTTACTTCTGATTAGACATAGTTAGGAGACTGCAATCAAAGACACTTCTCTGGGAGGCTTACCTGGGCACTGCTGGAGGTTCAAGGTGGTTGGTGGGGGCACTTGGGGGTAGTAAGGGGGAGCTGCCTCTGGCACCTCTGGGCAACTGCGCCCAAGTTGGGGGCAGTTAAAGGCAGCAGCGCTGGCTGGTAGCCCTTTTAAAGAGCCTCCATGTGGAGCGTCAGGGCTGCATAGCACGCATGCCCATAGCACGCTTGCTTGTTAAGTGAAGCGGACCTTGTTATGTGAAACAAGATTTCTTGTTATGTGAAGCGCTTGTTAAGTAAGGTACCACTGTATTTCCTTATATAGGGTTGATCCTCTCTTGGATTATCCCTAGTTAACTAGATTATCCCGAGTTAGTTCATATATCACCTTCATAAGAACATAACAAGAGCCAAACTGGATCAAATCAAATGTATATCTAGTCCACTTTCCTGATGCCCAGAAATGCCTTACCCTAAACTAGGGAAACTTGGAATAAGCAAGAATAAGAGAATTCCAACCCAGATTTCCATTCGGCAAAATAACAAACCTGCTATTTTTGTTTAAACCACTCCAAGGACTCGGTTGAAAAGCGAACGCACATTGTATGGCATAACGATACATGAATAACCATAGCAACATTAATCACTTTCCTTGAGAAATAAATGCCAGGGTTTAGCGGTGGGTCCTTCTGATATCACCGATAAACGGGGAGGGGGATTATGACTGTCATAAAAGGAATGGGGTCTGAGCTAAATAATCATTTCAGATTGTAGTTCTGTCTCAGTGATCAACAGTCCCCCCACCCCAAGTAGTCAATGGCTAGAGGTTTGGATTTGGAACTGGGAGGTTCTCATTCAAACCCATTCTCATCCTCTTCTAAATTCCACTTCTCACTGCATCCATTAGGTCAAAATCCAGAGTAACTACGGGGAGTCCTTGCTCCGGTGTAAGAACAACTTACTCTGGATTGCAATATGAATTTCCCATAGGTATTCACTAGGTGGTGCAGTAACGACGGGTGCACGTAAAGTCTCTTACATGCACCCGTAGTTACTCTGGATTTGGGGGTATGTCCTTCAATTGGGTTTTTCATATAGGGTTTTTTGTGAGATAGAATGATAGAATCATCACAATCCAGAGTAACTATGGGGAGTCCTTGCTCCGGTGTAAGAACAACTTACTCTGGATTGCAATATGAATTTCCCATAGGTTTTCACTAGGTGGTGCAGTAACCACAGGTGCACGTAAAGTCTCTTACATGCTCCTGTAGTTACTCTGGATTGTAGGGTTAAGTTGAACATGATAAAAGATGGCAATGTGCTCTGAACACTAATAGACATGTGGTTAAAAATAAATAATTGATCAAGGCCACACTGTTGTGCTTAACCGTGCTTTAAGGTTTGTTTGTACTTAATCCAAGAGCTCCTTCACATTCTTGTAAGAGATTTTTATTTCCATTGAAAGAAAGGCTACGTTTGGGCTATTGATGGAGTCAGTATGGTCTATACTGCCTGGTAGTGGTTCTCTTGGGTTTGGAGAGGGTGTTCTCAATCATACTTGGAACAGTAGGAATTGAATCTCAAACTTTCTGTATGCTTATATATCTTGACCAGCAGTATGAAAAAGCTCAATATATAATCTTTGTTTCTTTACTAGCAAAATGGACCCGCATTGCAGGAGTAAAATTTCAAGAATATTTGTATCCTAACACACCCCCACCACCAGTAAAACACCTCCTGTGAAACCACCCCTTGTGCAACACCTTCTTGTGCAAAACACATCCCCATACAACACCCAACCCATGCTACACACCCTCCAGTGCAATGCAAAACCCCATGCAACAACACTGTGCAACACACACCCCTGTGCAAAGCACCTCCATGCAACACACCCCTGCAACATCCCCTTCTGTGGAGCACACACCTCCATGCAACACAAACCCTGTGCACCATCCCACCCATGCATCATTCCCCTGTTCACAATCCCCTGTGCATTGTCCCCCATGCACCATCCCGGTACATTATCTCCAGTGCACCACCCTCCAATGCACCATCTCTGTGCAACATCCCCCCCACCCCGTGCAACAGTCTCCCCATGCTTCATTCCTTCCTGTTCACAATCCCCTGTACACTTCCTGGGCACTCCTTCATGAACCACCACCCCAGTGCCCCTTCCATGCACCACCAACACCTCCCATGCACCACCAACCCCGTGTAACACCCCCCATGCAACATTCCCTCTCCTTGAAACATTCCCCCTCCCATGCACCATCCCCCCCACCCTGTGCACCAGGCACCGGGCACCAAATTGCCTGGATGAGTCAGTCAGTGACTCATCAATTTTCTATATACAGTATAGATAGATTTGTATGATTTATATCCTGCCTTTCTCTACAGGTGGACCCAAAGTGACTAACAACATAAATAATAAAATATATGGTCAATATATATTTTTAAAGTTTTAAAACATATTTTAAAATATTGCCAATTTTTTTTTCTAATGAGGCTCTTCAACTGGCAAGCAGAACAAAATCCAACCAGGACAGACAGCTCCTATATTATTATTGGCATCCTTCAGTCTCGAAAGACTCTGGTATCGTGCTCTGATTGGAGGTCCTGAAACAACATCTAGTGTGACTAAAGAGGCCAATTCAAGAGTGTCCATCCCTTCCACACTGAGGTCAAATAAATTCCGTCCCCTGCCCAGGCCCAGGTTTCGCTGCTTTCGGGTCTGTCTCTTTGCTTCAGCCTGCCGAACAAGTGTCTCTTCCAGTTGGAGAAGGCCATGCTGGGTCTTTTGCCTCCACGCTGAACGGTCAGAGGTCAAGGTTTCCCAGCTGTTGATGTCCATTCCCAAGGCCTTTAGATCCCTCTTGCAGATGTCCTTGTATCACAGCTGTGGTCTCCTTCTTGGGCGCTTTCCCTGCACTAATTCTCCATATAAGAGATCTTTTGGAATCCGACCATCAGCCATTCTCACGACATGCCCAAGCCAGCGTAGACGCCGCTGTTTCAGAAGTGTGAACATGCTAGAGATTCCAGCACGTTCCAATACTGTGTCATTTGAGACTTTGTCATGCCAGGTGATGCCAAGAATACGTCGGAGACAGCGCATATGGAAGGTGTTCAGCTTCCTCTCTTGCCATGCATAAAGGGTCCAAGACTCGCTGCAGTACAAGAGTGTGCTCAGGACGCAAGCTCTATAGACCTGGATCTTTGTATGTTCCATCATCTTCTTATTAAGCCATACTCTCTTTGTAAGCCTGGAGAATGTAGTAGCCGCTTTACCAATGCGTTTATTCAGCTCAGAGTCTAAGGAGAGAGTGTCAGAGATAGTTGAGCCAAGGTACACAAAGTCATGCACAACCTCCAGAACATGTTCAGAGATTGTGATACAGGGAGGTGGATCCACACCCTGACCCATGACTTGTGTTTTCTTCAGGCTGATTGTTAGTCCAAAGTCTTGGCAGGCTTTGCTAAAACGGTCCGTAAGTCGTTGAAGGTCTTCGGCAGAGTGAGCAGTAACAGCAGCGTCATCGGCGAAGAGGAACTCACGCAAGCATTTCAGCTGGACTGCTCCCATATATATTGCCATATAACTATTCAAAGCACAGGAGCCTCTTTTGGCAAAGGCATTGGTGATCCCTTTTAGCACCTGTATACCTTTTCAGTATTTTCAATATGCAACTCACTTGAAATTGGCTCGCGGTCCACCTATTGGATCCTAACGCACAGTTTGAGAAACGTCGCTATATACTCTTACTAGGAAAGTCCTGCTGAATTCAGTAGGACTTACTTCTAAGGAGACATGCGTAGGACTGAGCTGATTATAGCTGATCTTTGTTCTATCTTGATGGGAGGTTGTACCACATATATTTTATTGTTGTTGTTGTTGTTGTTACCTGGTATGGGGCAAATCATTGAATCCTGGTTTGCCACCCACACAAATACGGCATTTTAGCCTACGTTAAGTGAGTTCTGTCAAACCGGCATGAACACCCACTTTGAAAAACTATAGTACAAAAGCAATATATTGCCCTGGTAATTGAATCTTTTCAGGTACGGGGAACGTTCCACTTAATTCATCGATTGGCCAGTTTGATCTACCACTTCGTTTTATCCGAGTCCCTAATAAGCAAGTATTTTCCATTAAAAGAAGTGTCACATGTATTGTTATTTCCTCTAGACGGTTTTGTTTAAACGTATTGCATCAAACCTACCATTTAACATGAAGAAAAAAATAGACATACATAAATATATTGCTTGAGTCCAAGGTTGGTTGTAGCTTTAGTAACAAAGAGCATAATGGGGCAGGGTAATTAGGAGGTGCCTATAGGTTGCGTAGCGGGAGTTAGTCGAACTTAATGTAAAAGAGTCATGGGATAACAAGCAAAAATAGGAGAAACTCTTTGTATGCTTTGATATCTAATTTTTTTCCTACTGATAGGAAGGAAATTCCTAATCTAATTTTTTTTCTGCTGAAACGTTTCATTTATTTAGTTAATTAAATTTTATTTTGGCTTGTAGGGGAGCTGCCAAATCTCTTTGGACCCCAGGCAGCAGAACCCGGTGTGACTTACATGAGAATAAACATGTCCAGGATTGTACTGAGAACTCTTTGGCTGTAATCCTAAGCTCCAGTTAGGCTAACATAAACCGCAGCCTAAGAGCACAATCTTAACCATGTCTACTCAAAAGTAGTAAGCCCCGTTGTGTTCAATGGATCTTACTCACAGGAAAGTGTCTTTAGGATTGCAGCCTAAGTCCTGTGCAGATCTGGGGGTGTCACAAAAGTACAGTAAGACACTTATGCCCCACTTCTGGGGCGGGTTAGGCCAATATCCTGAGAATTTCGAAATATCCTGACACTATCAAAGGAAGATAGTCCATATAAGTTAGACTGGCCTAAATTGGTTAGGATTGTGCCCATAATCATAAATTCTTTTTTTAAATGCTATATATTGTTCATCAAAATGAGGATACCATATGTACTCAAGTATAAGCTGAGTTTTTGGGGCCCAAAAAGCCCCCTCAGCTTATCCTCGGGTGAACTGAAAAGTGGCCGGATCAAACCCCATTATGTCATATACTGTTGGATTCGTATTGAAGTGCAAAATCCAATGCAAAAATCAGTTTTGACATATCTCATTCCTATCAAAAGTTATGGCCAAAAAATAAAAAAAACCTAAAAATAAAAAAATACATTTTTTGGCAATTTTTTTAAGCAGGTAGGAATTTTGGCTTTGGGGTTCAGGAATTCTGGGTTTGGCATCTGGTCACCCTGTCCTATGCATGTCTACTCTGAAGAAAGCTCCACTAAGTTCAATGAGGCTTACTCACAGGAAAGTGTGCTTAGGATTGCATCCTACGAGTTCCAAGAAGGCTACAAGGAAAAGGTCCAGTACCAGTACCTGCTGCATTTCCCAACCTAGGCTTATACTCTTGTCAATAAGTTTTCCCAGTTTTTGGTGGTGAAATTAGGTGCCTCGGCTTATACTCAGGTCGGCTTATACTCGAGTGTATACGGTAATAAATGTCTACAGCTATGCTTACTGTTAGCGACACTTGAAATGTCAACATGTGCTCTACAATTTGAAGTTGACCCCCAGGATATCAAAGGAATCAGCACAAAAGTACAGTAAGTACAGCACAAAATTTCCAAGGAATTATTTGTGGAAAATATCACAGATTGTCCTTCTCTTGGCTTTAACAATTTAAAAAGATAAAGTATTTCTAATCTTCGGATATCAAGTTTGAGTTCATTTCTGCAAAAGATCCTGTAGTTTGTCTCGATGCAACATGTCACTCTTGTGATCTTCCTATTGTTCACGTAGGTGAGACACTTTGCTTGCAGATCTGATTTTTTCCAATGGGTATCTTCAGATTGCAACAAATGTCCCATCCAGTTCTGTGTATGGGTTTGGCGAACATCAACACCCTTGATTAGGGTTCGACGAGCACCTGTCGGGGATGCTCTAGGGGGATTTCCTGCTGCAGGCAGGGGGTTGGACTAGATGACCTACTAGGTCCCTTCCAACTCTAGGATTCTATGATTCTATGATTCTTTTAAGCACAACATGAACCATATTAGGTTTGGGATGTATACTAGGGACCACTCTCCAAAGGTACATAATTTAAGGTTTCATTTTTAATCCTTTCCCTCTACATTACTGAACTGTGTTTCGATTAAAAGTATTCAATTTTACTCTCCTCGCTGGCAAAATCACTGCCGCGAGACCAAGAATACCCATTGGGGAGCAAGAAGCAATTAAAATAGGAAGAAAAATAACACTAGCCCACATGGTATAAATTTAAAATCTCTTAAATATTTCGCTGCACCGGGGTATGCATTTCTGTCATGTCAGGATCATGGGTGCAATCCTAAGCATGTCTACTCAGAAGCAAAAAAAAAACTTGGCATCCATCAGACTGGAAAGACTATGATATCGTGCTTGATGCTGACACTGCATGTAAAGCACAAAAGCCTAGGTAGATTGATATGGAGGATAGGCTGTTACCAAAGCAGCAAATCCCCCCTCCATGCTACTGAAATAGTCCAATGAAACAGCAGAGCCAATACGATTGGTTCCAACTGCGTTGCAGAGCTTGGCTAAGGACAGGAGCTCACCCTGTCTTGTGGGGCCGACCCGGGTCTCAAAACCTGGCCTGCTGGTTAACAGGCACAGTGTCTTAACCACTTGCACCACCCACAGCCCTACTTAGAAGTAAGTCCCACTGTATTCTATGGGACTTAGGCTGCAATCCTAAATACACTTTCCTGGGAGTAAAATCCATTGAACATAATGGGGCTTACTTTTGAGTTTAATATGGTTAGGATTGTGCTCTTGCTCTCAGTAATGCATGTATAGGATTGCAGCCAATATTGTGTCAGTGTCTGAAGAAACAGAAAGATCTTGCTCTCGGAAACAGTGAATATAAATGAATTTTTTTAATTTTTTCCCCCAAAGAGCAATTTGTTCTGAGGACATCAGCTTCTTTATTTAAGTAATGATAGAAGAGTAATAAAGCGAGCCACATTATTAAAAAAATCTTTTTTAATATTTCAGATGTATGCCAACCTGTATGGAGTCCATCATTTTTACATGTACATAGAGAACGATGCTAACATGCATGGGGTCCTTTTCCTGAATGCCAATGCGCAAGGTATTAAAGGGTTAACAATTCATGAAAAACCAATGGTCAAAAGTATACATCTATTGAATAGCATTTTTAAAAGAAATCTTCTTAATACTACTGCAATTTAATAAGATGTTAATGTCGGTGGTCAGGGCCACCTTGAAAGATCTAGTACTAGAGTTGGTGTCACCTGATGGCCAGCCAGGCCTCATGATGTGACTCTTCCTATGCCATGGATATGACAATTCCGTTGGTGGTTTGTATGTGGTGATCTTGCCAGACAAATCTGATCTCCTTTTTTGATCGGGTTACGAGCTTACTGGACAGTGGCAATGCTGTGGATGTCATTGATCTTGACTTCAGCCAAGCATTTGACAAGGTCCCACATGACATTTTAATTGGGAAGTTGGAAAAATATGGGCTAGATGGGGCAATTGTTAGGTGGATTCACAACTGGCTCAACAGCAGCACTCAAAGGGTTTTAGTAAATGGTTCTGTGTCAACCTGGAGGTCAGTTTCTAGTGGGGTACCCCAAGGCTCTGTCTTGGGCCCGGTTCTCTTTAACATTTTCATCAATGACTTGGAGGAAGGGATACGGGGCAGCCTGATCAAATTTGTGGATGACACCAAGCTGGGAGGAGTAGCAAACACAGCAGAAGACAGGAGAAAACTTCAGAAGGATCTGGATAAACTAGAATTCTGGGCCGTAACAAATATAATGAATTTCAACAGGGAGAAGTGCAAGGTTCTGCACTTAGGCAATAAAAAACAAAAATTCAGGCATAAAATGGGGGCTACTTGGTTTGGCAGCACAACATGTGAGCGGGATCTTGGAGTCGCCGTGGATCACAAGCTGAACATGAGTCAGCAGTGTGATGTGTCTGCAAAGAAGGGAAATGCCATTTTAGGTTGCATTAAGAGGTCTGGAGCTTCCAAGTCGCGAGAAGTTCTAGTTCCTCTTTGTTCTGCGTTGGTGAGACCTCACCTTGAGTACTGTGTTCAGTTCTGGGCACCTCACTTTAAGAAAGATGCAGCCAAACTGGAGCAAGACCAGAGGAGAGCGACAAGAATGATCAGTGCGATGGAAGGGAAGCCCTACGAGGAAAGGTTGGGGGAATTTGGGATGTTAAGCCTGGAGAAGAGGAGGCTGAGAGGAGACATGATTGCCCTCTTCAGACACCTGAAGGGCTGTCATAGGGAGGAAGGGGCTCATTTGTTCATAGCTGCTTCTGAAAGCAGAACTAGAACCAATGGGGACAAACTGCAAGAGATGAGATTCCGGTTGGATATCCGGAAAAAATTCCTGACGGTGAAGGCAGTTCGGCAGTGGAAGAGATTGCCAAGGGAGGTGGTGGACTCTCCCTCACTGGGGATCTTCAAGCAGAGGCTCGATGAACACCTGTTGGAGATGCTCTAGGAGGATTTCCTGCTGCAGGCATGGGTTGGACTAGATGACCCACTAGGTCCCTTCCAACTCTAGGATTCTATGATTCTATGTACCTTTGCCCTTTTACAAAATACAGTGGTAGCTTTCATAACAAGCGCCTCACATAACAAGTGTTTCACATAACAAACAAAAATTTCCAAGAAATCTTGCTTCACATAACAAGTTCCGCTTCACTTAACAAGCAAGCATGCTGTGGGCATGCATGCTACGCAGCCCTGATGCACCATGTGGAGGCTCTTTAAAAGGGCTGCCGGCCAGCACTGCTGCTCCAAGTGCCCCCAACTTGGGGGCAGTTCCATGTGGGTGCCAGAGGCAGCTGCCCCTAACCGCCCCCACCGGCCACCTTGAACCTCCAGCAGCAGCCAGGAAAGCCTCCCGGGAAAGTGTCTTTGATTGCAGTCTCCTAACTATATCTACCCAGAAGTAAGCTCCATTGTGTTAAATGGGGTTTACTCCCAGGAAGGTGTCTTTAGGATTGCAGCCTAAGTAGACTTCATAGGCTCATGCACATTGAATGCATGTTTTGAATTCAATTCCAGTGTTTTGTCATCATTTTTCCATATAGTTAACATTTTTATATCTACCTATCTACAGTATTTATATACTTTTTTTAATATGAATATTCTGGGGGTTGTGGAACCAATCGTCTAAGTTTCCATTATTTCCTACGGGAAAATCTGCTTCACTTAAAGAGCGTTTCACTTAAAGAGCAGGCCTCCGGAACGAATTAAGCTCTTTAAAGAGGGTCTGGGTGGGGGGTGTTGTTGGGGGGGGGTGTCGGGGCTGGTCTCTGGATGTCTTATGAATTTTGTTGTATGTCTATACAATGACAATAAATTATTATTATTATTATTATTATTATTATTATTATTATTATTATTATTATTATTATTATTATCAGGCCTCCATCAGTCTTGAAAGACTATGGTATCGTGCTCAGCGCTGCATACGCTGCATGTGAAGCACGAAAGCCTGGGTTGGACTGTTATGGAGGATAGGCTGTTACCCAAGCAGCAAATCCCCCCTCTCCACACCACTGAATTAGTCCAATGGAAAGGCAGAGCCAATACGATTGGATCCAGCTGGTGTCGCAGAGCTGGGCTAAGGACAGGAGCTCACCCTGTCTTGTGGGGCCGACCAGGGTCTCGAACCCTGTCCTGCTGGTTAACAGGCACAGCCTGTGAGACATCACTGTAATAGTAAATGCCTGGATTCCTAAACTACCGGCTTCCGAAGAGCTATAATGAACTGTTCAAATAGTCTTAACTCTTTCTATTGTTCAACGAGGCAAAATGCAACTCTTTCTTGAAAAGTATGATTAAGTGTTAAAAATAGATGCACAGAAAAAAAAATGTTGAAGTAGATAGAAATTTCCTCCACGGCTGGTATAATTTAAACAAGGCAGTTCTGATTTGTCCTGTATTCTGTTGATGGAGAAAAGCTTTGCCTGTTTCCATGGTCTCCTTATTGTACTAACCTTGTGCAGTAATTTTGGAGAAAGGGAACCTTTCCTAAAGCTATGAAATGCATTTCTTGGGGAGTCAGAGGTGATGAAGAAAGCATATTTTCTTGGCCGATATATATTTACACACTGCTAAAGTGTGTGCAGCTAGTGCAAAAACAAGAAGGCGTTCCGATTATATATCGGAAACACAGTGGTATCTCTCATAACAAGCGCCTCACGTAACAAGCGTTTCACATAACAAGTATAAATTTCCGAGGAATCTTGCTTCACATAACAAGTTCTGCTTCACTTAACAAGCAAGCGCGCTATGTGCACACGTGCTGTGCAGCCCTGATACTCCGCGTGGAAGCTCTTTAAAAGGGCAGCCAGCCAGCGCTGCTGCCTCCAGCTGCCCCCAACTTGGGGGCAGTTGCCTGGGGGTGCCAGAGGCAGCTGCCCCTAATTGCCGCCAAGTGCCCACATCGGCCACCTTGAACCTCCAGCAGCAGCCCAGGTAAGCCTCCCAGGAAAGTGTCTCTGATTGCAGTCTCCTAACCATGTCTACTCAGAAGTAAGCCTCATTGTGTTAAATGGGGCTTACTCCCAGGAAAGTGACTTTGATTGCAGCCTCTTAACCGTGTCTACCCAGAAGTAAGCCCCATTGTGTTAAATGGGGCTTACTCCCAGGAAAGTGTCTTTGATTGCTGCCTCCTAACCATGTCTACCCAGAAGTAAGCCCCATTGCGTTAAATCAGGCTTACTGATTGGATCAGTAAGTGTCTCTACAGGAAAGTGTCTCTAGGATTGCAGCCTAAGTAGACTTCATAGGATCATGCATATTGAATGCATGTTTTGAATTCAATTCCAGTGATGAATTCAGTTCATCATTTTTACATATGAATATTTTGGGGGCTGTGGAACCAATCGTCTGAGTTTCTATTATTTCCTACTGGAAAATCTGCTTCACTTAAAGAGCATTTCACTTAAAGAGCATGACTCCAGAACAAATTAAGCTCTTTATGTGAGGCACCATTATATAGAGAATATGAAATCCTACAGTCGGTGGTTCATACTGGCTCTGAAGGGGAGGAAAAAGGCCGCTTGCTATGGCTTCTCTGCAAAACTTGTGTGCTTTGCAACCCCCCCCCCCCCCTTTAACTACCTCTACCCATAATTTCAGAATCCTTTCCTTTCTGCTTTTCACATGCAATGTGTGTGCCAAGATCCATTTGTAAAAACTAATTGCTTCTGTTCAGTGAAATCCTCATCCTGGTGGCGATAAATATTTGGACTGTGCTTGATGGAACATGTTGCTGAGGTTATCTTAAGTGCATAGATGACCTACTTAGCAATTACGTACACTGGGAAGTTTTGGCTTGGAGGTAACTTACGCTGACTGCAGCACATCTGCTTCCTTCTTTCAGAGGTCACGTTGAGTCCAGATCCATCACTGACCTTTCATACCATTGGAGGACTCTTTGACTTCCATGTCTTCCTTGGCCCAACCCCTGAACATGTAATCCTGCAGTACACAGAGGTTAGTGAAGGATGCTACTGGGAAAATGCCAAAAACGAGGACACAGAGCACAATATTAAACATGTCTACTCAAAAGTAAGCCTTATTGTGTTCAGTGGCTTTGACTCCCAGGAAAGTGTCTTTAGGATGACTGCCAAAGCTGTGCTTGTAGCCAGAAAATGGGGTCTTGGGTTTCCATGTGGGAATATGGTTGATGATAATGAAACTGGGATGACATGGGACAGGGCTGAGCAGACGATTAAGACAGCTAATCAATCAATCAATCAATCAATCAATCAAGAGTATTTTCAATATAAAGTTCACAAAGCAGTTTACAGAGAAAATGCAACAACTTATAGCAAAACATTCTTTGCAAAGTTGGTTATTCATTTAAAGATCAGTTGTTTCATCAAAAGTCTTTGGGATGACTTTTCTACGACCCCTCTTAAAATCCTATGAATTTTAATAGGACAGAAGCAGTAGAATGTGACATCATTGGTAGACTGCTTGCTACAGGAATTCAGATTGCCTAAAAATGATTGCACACAATGTAACTCATCATCATTGGCATCCTTCAGTCTCGAAAGACTATGGTATCGTGCTCCACGCTGTATGCGGAGCACGAAGGCCTGGGTAGATTAATATGGAGGCTAGCCTGTTACTCAAGCAGCAAATCCCCCCTCTCCACGTCACTGAAATAGAGCAATGGAATGACAGAGCCGATGCAATGGGTTCCAGCTGCGTCGCAGGAGTTACCAGAACGTGATTGTACAGAGTCATGAACTGCTTCCGGGACTCCGGCTCCGGATTTGGCCTTGAGGTTGACTCTTGAAGCCTTTCCCATAGATGGGTAGAGCCACAAGGCCATGGTGGTCTGAGGTGGGAGTTTTCCTTCTCCAGACAACCCACGTTCAGTGGGACTTTGGACAGGTTTCGTCTGGCTCTTCAATAAAGGCCTGTCTGGCACGGGAGTCCCTGTCAATAGCTACGCTACCGCCAGCATAGCCCTTTGTATCACGGGAGCACACAATCCCACCACCACAAATAGGTACTGTCCATCGGTGGGACAGTATAACTAGAGGGAGTGCAAAGCAGTAAGGGTGCAATCCTAAACCAGGCACAACTAATGGGTCTTCCCGTTCCTGTGGTGATATAGGAAGGCGAGTGCTTGTCTGTGCACTCTCCTGGCCCTCCTAGGGAGTGGCGCAGAAGTGTCTTATGGCACTTTTGTGACATCCCCAGGTCAGCACAGAATTTATGAAAGAGCTTAGGCCAACCTAACTGGAGGTTAGGACTGCAGCTTATGTTTTTCAGGGAGTCACACCGTGGTGTGCAAGCTGCTCCTCTCCCTCCACTTTGGAGCTATTCCTGGTGGGGAGAAGCAAAAGAGAAGCATTCACCTCCATGCATTCATCTCCGTTTTGCTCCCAGAACTTGGAATGGCTCTGAAAGCGAAGGGGCTACTTGCATGCCTCGGTGAGGCTGCTAGCAAGACGTAGCGCATTGTACCCCCACCCCCTTATGCCAGTGACTGTGCAAAAATGTTGGCATTGCTGGAAAATGTGAATGTTTACCAATCAAGGACTAAGAAGTAACAATGGAATGATTGTCATTGTTGGAAATGATTCCATTATTCGTTCATTCGTTTATTTATTTATTCATTCATTTATTCCTTTACCAAAGGTTTATAATCGATGTTGTGGGACTCGTTTATGCTGTTCCTCCTCCTGTTCACTCCCTTCTCCCCAAAGCATTGTATTTTGGGGGCACATAGCAATGACACACCGAAAGCCTTTGCAGTATATTATCCTCCTAGTTGGAGCTCTGATTACAGCCCCATTGATGCCACCTGCGAATCCTTCCATTCCTGAGCCGAATGCCAAATTCCGAGAACCTACAACAACTATGATTACGTGTTCCGCCTTTGCCGCTCCTTGTCTAACCCATCTGATTTGGAGGGATGTGCTATTTAGAGAGGCATTGCTGGCAAAAATGATTGGCAGGTCTGTTCATACCGTTAATTCTCAGGTTAACATTTCAGAAACGTCGTTACTGAATCTGTTTCTGCAGGCGGTTTCTTTCTTTTGCCTGCTTTTTTCCTGTCTTTCTCTTTTGATATGAGCGAAACAAATATTGCGACAGACCCGCAATGAGTCACTGACTTAACCCTGATTATGGTCAAAACAGGCCACAGGGCAACTCTCACATACATCACATCAAAGCACTGTCGAGGCTAAGCTAGGGTTAAAGTGAGTCCAGATGCAAGCAGCAAATTCCTACATTTTGCACCCCGCACCCAGAATTGTTCCAAAGGGGAGTGGGGAGGGTCTGCGGATATAAGGCTCCCTGAAAAACTTAGTGCTTTGCCCCCCTTCCAGCTATGCTATTGAGATGGTAGGGGAAAAATAAATCCTATAAGAATTGGATGTAAAAAAAATCCCCCCAAATCCTATAGGAACTGAGAATGATTGAGAATGTGTGCATTTAACTGGAAGTAAATGTCATTGACACCAGTAGGACTTACTGGGTAAACTTGGATAGAATTCCAGTGGAAAAGGCTGATTTTAATAAAATCATATTATGATAATCATAATATTATCATAGGTAATATAAACCTATGTATAAACCTAATATAAACCACAACCTAGGGCTGTGGGTGGCGCAAGTGGTAGACAATGTGCCTCTTAACCAGCAGGCCAGGGTTCGATTCCCGGGTCGGTCCCACAAGACGGGGTGAGCTCCTGTCCTTAGCCCAGCTCTGCGACGCAGCTGGATCCAATCGTATTGGCTCTGCCTTTCCATTGGACTAATTCAGTGGCGTGGAGAGGGGGGATTTGCTGCTTGGGTAACAGCCTATCCTCCATAACAATCCAGCCCAGGCTTTCGTGCTTCGCATGCAGCGTATGCAGCGCCGAGCCCGATACCATAGTCTTCCAAGACTGACGGAGGCCTGCTTTTATAAAACCTATCATAGGCTGCAATCCTAAGTCACTTTCCTGGGAGTAAGACCCATTGAACATAATGGGGCTTACTTTTGAGTAGACATGGTTAGGATAGTGCCCATAGGTAAAAATAATAATAATAAACCATTATCATATTATTGTTATATAACTCATTGTTTAATGCAGTAAAATTAAATTTTGTTCTTGCTTTGCAGCTGTGCAATATAATCACCAGTAAACATTTTTAAGATTTTTAAAATAGGGGACTTTTTAGACTTTTAAAAAATTTCAAGACTTTTAATATCACTTTCTGAAGACTTTTTAAACTGGGGTGCGCATTAGATTCCATGACGCATTAGAGTCGTGTAAACACGGTACTTTCCGTACTTTCAATTGCTTGCTGCCTCTGATCTGTGGCTTTGTTTAGGTCAAGCCTTCCAATGGCTCTTTAAGTAAAGTTCTCCAAGCCACAACTGTTGAGTTTCTTCTCTCGACACCCCCACATCTCATCTGTTTTTTATTGGAGATTCTTTTCATACCCAAAATATGGGCACAATCTGTTCTAAAAACCATGATTGACCTCATCTACCACCCCTCTCACCCTTCTCGGGGCTACTTTTGCACATCAAAAAACCAGGCACATTCTCTTAAGCCGCCGTGTCTTCAAATAGTAGATGAAAAATAATACCCCCCAAAACATCTTCAAACAGTCGATGAAAAATGTGTCTGCACAAAACCACTTTGATGGTGAGTGTGAGGAATTCAGGATCCACTCTATAAGACAAAAATATTTTTTTCTGAGCCAGCCAGACATGTTTTTCCCTCTTGCATGACACCTGTGCTTATTTTTAGACACAAGAGAGCCTTGTAAGAATGCACACTCGACTTGAAAAGCAATATGGGAGACGGTACGGGTTTATACCACTTTCCTAATCCTAATCAGGCAGCAAATCTTTCAGCTCCCCATGTCTGAAATTATAATTTTCCTAACCCAGCAGGGAGGCAGTGACTGAAAATAGTAAGGAAAGTCTTGCTCTCAGCTGGTAACCACCAGAAGCTTAAATTCTACCCTTGTTTCTTTGGAAATATAGGGTGGAGCTGGATAAATAGCCTAAGTGCCACCTCGTACTATATATATTTCCTGAATGAATTTCTGAAACTGTCTGTAACTGATATTGCCCCACGTTCTCTGCTTTGGCACAACTTTTCTTTGAGACAGCTGAATCTGTGGTTCTATTCCTGGAACTACAGGAATTATTAATAATAATTTATTAATAACCACATTTATTAAGTGAATGGGTGTTGTTAAACACAAGAGATAGAACTCTAGTAGGAAATAATGGTTGCACTCCTAAGAGCAACCTGGGAGTAAGCCCCGTTGAACTCAATGGAACTTATTTCTGAGTAGATACAAATAGGATTTCAATGAATGTCTTTTGGTCTGATCATGTATGATCTTTAATAATGGGCAAAATCCAGAGTAACTATGGGGAGTCCTTGCTCAGGTGTAAGAACAACTTACTCTGGATTCCACTGTGAATTTCCCATAGGTTTTCACTAGGTGGTGCAGTAACTACAGGTGCACATAAAGTCTCTTACGTGCTCCCGTAGTTACTTTGGATTTGGGGGCAACACATTAGTAAAATTATGCCTCATTTACTTCTTAGCTTCCATCCATTCAGCTTCTGATTAAGGGAGTTGAGCCTGCAATCCTCTACATAAATACCCAGGAAGAAGTCCCAATGAATTCAGTGAGGTGTACTTCTTAGTAGACACACCTAGGATTGTGTTAGGGTAAGGGTAGTATCTGTTAGTGGTAGTAGCTGTTCCTTTAAGAGGTACATAAAGACGACCTACCTTCCTTGGTCACAATGTCCCCAAAGCCCCTTCTTCCTAGTTTAGCATGATATATGCACTTGCACAATTTCCAAGTTGGAGATGTCCACATCTCATGATATTTCATGAGATCCAAAATAGTGACACTCAAATCTTGTACAATTTGGGTGCTTCAATCTTGAATCGTGAATTGCACATGATCCAAGATGATGGTACCTGGAGAACAGATCACCACAGTGCCTCATGAGTGTGTCTCATGTCTCCCTTTGGGCACCCCATGACAGTCATAAGTCTTCATGGAGGAAATGCCATAAAATGAGAGCTCATGTTCACAGATCATGTACCAGGTACCCATCAGAATCATTTTTAGCTAACCATATCTAACAGCTTCCAAAGGGGCAGATGTGTTAGTCTGCAGCAGGACACACCACACAGAGTTTTGTGGCACCTTAAAAATTTTGTGCAACATGTCCTTGGTCAGCAAGATGTGCACTAGTCCAAAAACAGTGATACTATCATCAGTTTGTACTAACCATAAAGTCTTTGTTGTTAGCCAAGGCCGCAACCCTAAGAGCATTTTCCTGGAAGTAAGCCCCATTGAACTCAATGAAACCTATTCCATTAGACACAAATAGGGTTGCACTGTATGGGAAGGAAGAATTCTTTCACCATCAGGATTTGTCCTTTTGGGATTGCACCTTCTTAAAACCCAAGTTGGGATTTATTTGTTTGTTTAAAAATAATTTTTTTCCTCCAAATTCCAAACTTTGAAATGAAAATTATTTGCTTTTTGGAAAGCAAGATTCACGTCCAAGTCAAGTTCTATACAGAAAACTCCCGTCGGCTTGACAAGATTTATCCCCAACTTGTGAACTCTTTGTGGGCCACTTTTGGGTGACTGAGCCTTCATAACCCACTCATGGGCATCTGCGCATGTCTGACTGATTTGCTTAAACATCTCAATGCACTCATTCTTGGTCTCAGACTAACCCTACAATCCAGAGTAACTACGGGAGCACGTAAAAGACATTACACGTACCTGTTGTTACTGCATCACCTAGTGAAAACCTAGGGAAATTCATACTGCAACCCAGAGCAAATTGTTCTTACACCAGAGCAAGGACTCCCCGTAGTTACTCTGGATTGCGCCCTATGTTTTTAAGGCACAGTGTTAGAACTACTGCTATGTTCTCTTTTCTTTTTTCATCCTTGTTAAGAAAAATACAGAGGACGTTTAGTTCTTGGAAACCAAAGCAAATTCTCATTTTCCTGCCTCATCTTAGATGCAAGTCAATGAAGCATATTCTCTGAATTATATTAATTTTTTGTCGAATTGATACATTCCCATCAGAATTCATCTGTGAGACTCCCTCGAGGTTAACACCTCTCTTTACTTAACTGTGAATAAGTATAGAGGATACTGTTAGCAGGAAGAATTAACACATTTTTCTTCCTTCCCATTGACTCATCATTTTTTCCCCCACTTAAGCAGGCTCTCATTATACCTTCCAATTTTTTCCTGTTTTCCTTCACCAAAAAGTACGTGTTTGTGAGTGTGTGTGTGTTTGTGTGTGGCGTTGCAGAGCATCATCAGTATCAAAAGCTTATCACAAAAGGCACATTCTGTTAACTTCTATACTTATAATATCATAGCCAACGTATACTCCAGATCTACGGAATTATAGATTCTGCTTCAGCGGATCCATCTGGAGTATAGGTGCCATATGTCATGCGCTGTATCGGGATGCTTCAGGGGGACCCATTAGAGAGACCATCTCAGACGTAATTAGACGAAGGAACATTTGTTTTCCCAGCTGCTCCATTTTTTCATCCCTCTTTTGGACCGTTCCGTAGCTCAAGGTTCACCTTAGATGCTCCAGCCTAATGAACCCATGGAAGGAACGGTTTGTAAAAGTTCAGCCCACCTTACAGGCAAAGTTTGCTTGTCCTTTCCTCAAGCCTCCATACAATTTTCTCTGGGGTGTTCTTGCCAAAGACAGCCTTGCCTTGGGTTACTTTGGATGTTTACAAGCTCCAGAGAACAGTTATATAACTGAAATCTATAACGTGGAGATGTCGGGGTCACAGCACATGGAAACGCAAACTTGGGATGCTCCTTAAATAAGTGAATGGGAAGGAAAAAGTACAGAGTCACCCCTTGTACATTAATATCTGTTGCAATCCTAACCACACTTTCCTGGGAGTAAGTCCTATTGAACACAATGGGACCTACATCTGAGTAGAAAGGCTTAGGATTGCACTGTACATTAAGAGGAAAAAATAGAATTGATCAAGCTTCTTGTATGAGGCTGTGCCATCCAGTAGCAAGTAGTTCCACATGCTCTTTGCCAAAAGCAACTTTGACATCTATACCTGGTTGAGTAATTGAGTTGAGTGCCTCCATCAGTGCAATCCTAATCATGTATATTTAAAAGCAAGCACCACTGTGTTCAATAGTACCCAGGAAAGTGTGGTTAGGATTGCAGCCCAGTGGTATAGCTAAAGGGGGTGCAAAGCACTACGTTTTGCAGGGAACTTCACCGCATTGTGCAAGTGGCCACTTGCCCTACCCTTCCGAGCCATTCTGGGCAAATTTTCTTTTAATGATTTGGTTATGATTAGCATATATTGCTTATACTAAAGGGCAGGGACTGCTTGTATGCTGCAGTGAGGCTCTCTGCAAAATTTAGGGCTTTTTCTGCACCCCCTCTAGCTATGCCATTGGTTTTATGGCCTATTTGCACCCCATCTAGTTATGCCATTGGTTGTTTTCAGTATGGACCTTCAAGACGTCAATGCAATCCTAGGCATGTTTACTCAGAAATATGTTCCATTGAGTTCAGTGGGATTTACTCCCTGGGAAGTGTATATTGAATTGCAGTCTAAATGTTAAATGTTAGAGTTTAGAGCAGCGTTTCTCAAAGTGGGGGTCGGGACCCCTTTGGGGGTCGCCTAGAGGTTTCCTGGGGGTCGCCTAAAGATCCCTGGTGCAGGGTGCCAGGTCAGGCTTTCCAGACCTCCGGCTGTAGCTGCGCGCGCACTGGGGCTGACTGACAGCCTCAGGGCCCAATCCTATGCATGCCTACTCTGAAATAAATCCCATTATAGTCAGGGGGGCCTTTACTCCCATGTAAATGTGGATAGGATTGCAGCCTCAGGGCCCAATCCTATGCATGCCTACTCTGAAATAAATCCCATTGTGTTCAATGTGTGCATAGAACACACATTTCATTTGTAACAATGAAAATACATCCTGAATATTGGATATTTACATTACAATTCATAACAGTAGCAAAATTACAGTTATAAAGTAGCAACGAAAATAATTTTATGGTTGGGTTCCCCACAACATGAGGAACTTATAAAGGGGTCACGGCGCTAGGAAGAATGAGAACCACTGGTTTAGACTAACATTAGAGTCGTGCTGCAATCCTACAGACACTTTCCTGGGAGTAAGACCCATTGAACACATGGTTAGGATTGTGGTCTTACTCTAATTAATACTTTAATGTTACTCTAGAATTACTCTAATGTTCTAACTAGAGTATATGTGCTTGTTAGAGGTTAGCATCAAGCGGCCATGTGCTTTGTACATATAGGACCTATTTAAGCTGGTGGTTTCCAATCAATCTCTTTCCAAATTTCTTGTAATTGCTTCTTCTTATTCTATGCCAAGTCATCATATAAAGGACTGTGTCGTTCAGATCTGCAACTCAATGCTAATATAAGCTCTGAGTAGTATAGTATCTGGTTCCACCTGGGTCGACTTCCACAGGGCAATGTCACAAAATGAAACAGCCGACAGAGGCCGACCATCTTTAGTTCATCCCTGCATGTGGCAGGACGCCCAGTGCGATCCTTTCAAGGTATGCGCGGTGGCGCATTTTTTTTTTTATGATTTGCAAAGGCTTTGCAATATCGAACACAGTTCCTGCGCGATGAGTAGTCAATTGCAATTAACGGCATTCCAGAGGGGAGCCTGACCCGAGGAGGTGTCTGCAAATAATTAAAATGCAGAGAGCTTGGAATGAGCAACAACCTTTTGGATGAGGTACTCGAGCAGACGGTGGCATTAAAAATAGCTTAATTTCGGCTGCAAAGTTCAGAATGCTGGATTGATTTAATTACGGGTTTGGTTTTTACAAGTTGGAGTAATTGGCAATGAGTCGAAAGAAACCAGAGACCAGACTGAGCTTAGCCTGGGTGATTTTGCAGGGTTTAATTACCTTATCAGGAGCAATGTCTAAAACAGTGGTTCCCAACCTATAGGAACCCTTGGACCTCTCAGGAAAAAATGGAGTAATCATGGACCACACGCATTACCCACCATCACTTCTCTACCTTACTGCACACAAAAAAATGCAATTTAATGTGATAGTCCGTGGGGAGTGCTGGGTAACAGGGTGGAAGTGCTGAATGTGGCTGTGAGTGGTCTATACTCCACACTCTTTATTGGTCTGTAGGGATGTGTCTCCTGAGTGAGCACTCATCCATAGAATATTGCCATAGCTGTGGGCAGACCATTTTCCACCATCTCTGATGGTCTGTGATGGGGCGCTCATCCTGAGAGATGCTCAAAGTGATTGAAGGTGATAGACTTTCCTCCTTGAGTCCTCATGAACTACTTTTCAGGATCTTGCAAATCACATGTATGTATATATATATATATTACACAGCAGTCAGTTTAGAATAATAAGATGTAACAGCATAGTCATAAGTACAGTCCAAATGTCAATTTCCACAAATCACCAGTCAGAGCATGTAAAAAACATGTACAGCTACAGAGAGATCTCAACTTGCTACCTTCTCTGAGGTATCTTTGACTCTCACTGAGATAACTCAGATTCTGAGGTAAAATTACGTCAGGAGTGAGAGACTTCTGTAAAGATTTCAGCTACAGCAAGATCTCAACTCGCTACTTTCTCTGAGTTAACTTCTCGCATTGAGATAACTCAGATTCTGAGGTAAAATTACATCAGGAATGAGAGACTTCTGTAAAGACTTCAGCTACAGCAAGATCTCAACTCACTACTTTCTCTGAGGTATCTTTGACTCGCACTGAGATAACTCAGATTCTGAGGTAAAATTACATCAGGAATGAGAGACTTCTGTAAAGACTTCAGCTACAGCAAGATCTCAACTCGCTACTTTCTCTGAGGTAACTTCTCACATTGAGATAACTCAGATTGTGAGGTAAAATTACATCAGGAATGACAGACTTCTGTAAAGACTTCAGCTACAGCAAGATCTCAACTCGCTACTTTCTCTGAGTTAACTTCTCACATTGAGATAACTCAGATTGTGAGGTAAAATTACGTCAGGAATGAGAGACTTCTGTAAAGACCAGCTACAGCAAGATCTCAACTCGCTACTTTCTCTGAGTTAACTTCTCACATTGAGATAACTCAGATTGTGAGGTAAAATTACGTCAGGAATGAGAGACTTCTGTAAAGACTTCAGCTACAGCAAGATCTCAACTCGCTACTTTCTCTGAGTTAACTTCTCACATTGAGATAACTCAGATTGTGAGGTAAAATTACGTCAGGAATGAGAGACTTCTGTAAAGACTTCAGCTACAGCAAGATCTCAACTCGCTACTTTCTCTGAAATAACTTTGACTCGCATTGAGACAACTCAGATTCTGAGGTAAAATTACATCAAGAACGAGAGACTTCAGTAAAGACTTCAGCTACAGCAAGATCTCAATTCGCTACTTTCTCTGAGGTAACTTTGACTCGCATTGAGATAACTTTTGAGGTCAAAGTTATCTCATTGAGATAAATTCTGAGGTAAAATTACATCAGGAACGAGAGACTTCTGTAAAGACTTTAGCTACAGCAAGATCTCAACTCTCTACCTTCTCTGAGGTAACTCTGGTTCGCACTGAGATAATTCAGATTCTGAGGTAAATTTACCTCAAGAACGAGAGACTTCTGTTAACCAATTAGAACATCTCTTTTGCACAAGCTCAGTTGGTATCACTGAGCTGTCCTATCAGTTTCAGCCTCAGCTAACCCCCAAATCCAGAGTAACTATGGGTGCACGTAAGAGACTTTACGTGCACCCGTAGTTACTGCACCACCTATTGAAAACCTATGGGATCTTCCATATTGGAATCCAGAGTAAGTTGTTCTTACACCTGAGCAAGTTCTCCCCGTAGTTACTCTGGATTTTGCTCTAAGTCTAGACAGGCAATTACTAGCCTCACATAAAACTGATAGTCATACTTCTGACAAGCTAGATATGGCCTCTCCAATGTTCAGGTCCAAGAAGATGGTTGTATGGAGGAAAAGCTTGAGTAAATAATGTGTGAAGATAAGAAGGGTGCGGATTCTTTTCTCTTTGGCCCACTATTAAAAAATTATTGTGTACCACCCCATATACAATGTCTGGTATGCAGTGATAAAATAAAAACAACAATTTATTCCTATTTCCTGCTACATCTGCTAGTAGTTTTAAATAACTGCAGTTTTGACGTAAATAACACACTCTTTTTGAAATGATTGGTGCTATTGTGTAATTTCTTCAAAAGGTCTTGTAAACAGATTATGTTAGGGCTCAACTAACATCAGAGGACACTTAACACCCAATTAGTACTGTATTAAAGGAACCATTTTTACAGCCCAAGGGGTTACAGCCCAAGGCCTGGTGGGTCACAAATTGGGCTCATCAACCACCCTTGAATCCACCTGGCTCCAAATTGGAGGCCACGACTGCCTTGTGATCCACTTCCAGAAGCTGATCCCACATCATGCTAGTCTTGGGACAACCTTCAGAAACGATAGTTTAGTGAGGGTACCCTGGGTGGTAAAGCCCAGCCTTTGCCCACATGGGCTTAGATACCTCCACTGCAGGTCATAGTGGTAAGTGACGGCATGTAGCAGCTATGCATGGGTTATGCAGCGAGCCCAACCAGAACCTTTTAAAGCTGGCCCTGAAAGTGGAAAACCTTTATTGTGTGAAACTAATTGTAGAGCACTGACATCCTTTGCTTTTTGGAATTGTTTTGTTTGGAAAGTCAGAAGTTACTCACTATCATCGAACAAAAGCCCCTTTTTGCCTGTGACTCCTGCTGAGTCAGAGCCAGTGCGCTGTTTGGATACAAAGCGAGAGGTTCTGAAACCAAGTGGAATCGTAAATGAATATTCTGACAGAGGAGCCTTAATAAGGAAGAGATTTACCCTACAATCCAGAGTAACTACGGGAGCACAGAAGAGACATTATGTGTACCCTTAGTTACTGCACTACCTAGTGAAAACCTATGGGAAATTCATATTGCAATCCAGAGCAAATTGTTCTTACACCCGAGCAAGGACTCCACGTAGTTACTCTGGATTGCGCCCTTAATCAAAAGAGATTTAATTTTTTGCAAAGCAAAATCAAGTTGAAAGGATTTAAGCCTTTAAAAAGAGGACGTGATAAAAAAGCAAGATTCTGTATTTTTGGCTAGTGAGAAAACATAGGGTGAAATCCAGAGTAACTATGGGGAGTCCTTGCTCCGGAGCAAGAACAAGTTACTTTGGATTGCAATATGACTTTCCCATAGGTTTTCACTAGGTGGGACAGTATCTATGGGTGCATGGAATGTCTCATACGTGCTCCAGTAGTTACCCTGGATTTCTTGGCATCCATCAGTCTTGAAAGACTATGGTATCATGCTTGACGCTGCATGCGAAGCACAAAGGCCTGGGTAGATTGATGTGGAGGATAGGCTGTTACCCAAGCAGCAAATCCCCCCTCTCCACGCCACTGAAATAATCCAATGGATTGGCAGAGCTGATACAATTGGTTCCAGCTGCGTCGCAGAGCTGGGCTAAGGACAAGAGCAGCTCACCCTGTCTTGTGGGGACCGACCCGGGTCTCGAACCCTGGCCTGCTGGTTAACAAGCACAGTGTCTTAACCACTTGCACCACCAAAAAATTGGCATCCATATGAAAGTGCTATTCTTTGGTCAAGTTCAACTTGTTTACCGTAGCGAGTGCACATGAACTGTACAGGACCATAGCTAGAGGGTTTGCACTAAAAAGTGCAAAAAAAGTTTTGCAGGCACTTGAAAATGCCACCATTGTGCTCTTACCACCAGGAATGCCTCCAAAGGGAATGAACCGGTGGTGGGCTCCAGCAGGTTCGCACCTACTCTATAGAACTGGTTGTTAAAGAGAGATAGGACATATAAAGTTTAAAAATAGCCATTTAAAAGTGGCTGCCAGATGGAACCAGTTGCTAATTTCTTTGAATCCCATCACTGGAATGAGCCCTTCACATGGTGCATTGAGGCACCTGCAAAATTTAGTGCCTGGCACCCCCTCTAGCTATGCTACTGTTCAGGGCTGAATACTATCCAACTTTAAAGTGGTGAGAGGTCTCCTCTATGCATTAACAGAGCGTTAACAATGCATTAATAAAGTGTAATGCTGTAACAGGGCATTAACTATGCCTTAAGTGTGCATTGACACTAGCAAATCAGGCATGAGTGGGTCTTCATTTTGTTGCAAAATACCTGCATACAAGTCCAACCTTGTTATACATGGCCTTTTTATACGTGGATTTGACTCAACACCAATGGCCACTGCAAATCACAGCTTTTCTTACTGTTGTAGAGAGGCAGACATGAAACAGTTGTTCCATTTTTCATCGGATTCAGGCAAAGTCAGGGGGTTCTTTGCATTTTTGACTGCCCTCTACAACAGTAAGAAAAGCTGTTTTTAAACCATTGTAAAGGGACACACTTTTTAAATTTTTAAAAATTGCTTTTATTTAACATGTATCATTATTTAATCATGTATCATTAACATGTATCATTTTTTGTATCAGCAGGGACTTTCAGAATCAAACCTCTCCAAATACTGAGGCAGAACCTTATTCTAGTAAGAACATTGAATGAGTGAAGTAAATATTTACCTGGAAGTAAATATTTACATTTTTTCACTACCATTTTATCCACTGATTTTTTTATCAACAGGAAATTCTGAAATTGAACACTAGTGGATAATGAGGGACATGTATTTGGGCACAATCCAGAGTAACTACGGGGAGTCCCTGCTCTGGTGTAAGAACAATTTACTCTGGATTGCAATATGAATTTCCCATAAGTTTTCAATAGGTGGTGCCGTGACATTATATGCACATAATGTCTCTTACGTGCTCCCGTAGTTACTCTGGATTGTAGGGCAAGTTACAGTCACTCAGGACTGACCTTAGGGTCCAATGCAAAACCTTCTTGCAGTTTGGGCGGCCTCCTTTGCAGGGATGAGCTTCCCCACCAGGATGATCAGCCATGGCAAGTCACCTGGCAGTGGTATCTCCATCACCTGCTTCTGGGGGGAAATTTTCAGACCCAGGCTTCTCATGTCCTATGGCAATGTTCTGTGGTTTAAAGGCATCTGCTCTTCGCCCCATACATTCAGATCAGGGGGGCTAGGGCCATTTTCTGGTTGTGTCAGAGATAGACACCTCCCTAGAAGTCTGAGAAAGACTGAAAATGTGAAAAATTCAGGGCTCAGTATGGGAAGTAAAATTACCTTCCAAACCCTATGTAAACCATGCTGGAGCTGCATACGGTCAGATTTATGCACTCTAATAACCTTTCAGTTAAGACACATCAGAGGTTCACATTAGGTGTAGCTAGTTAAGCTAACAATGTTTTTGTCCTCTGGGAATCACCTTTCTGGGTTTAATTACTATGAAAGTTTAGATGTGTTTTGTTTTTTTAAAAAAAACCTGATGTTCTTTTTGTTGAGAAACTGCATCTTTACTGAATATTTGTGCTGCATTTATGCCTTTTATATATTAAAAAAAATATTTATGATGCATTGCAATCTAGCCTGTTTCCCTAATAGGGGACTCCTCTGCCTGCCTGCCTGCCTGCCTGTCCGTTCATCTATCTGTCTAGCCATATACCCATCCCTGCCTTCCATATCTAGCTGTATGTTTATCTGTCTATTTATTTGTTTGTTTGTTTATTTATTAATACATTTTTATTTATTAATACATTTTTTTGTATTTTATTGAGCCCACCTAAAACAGTTTTTATTGCTATTGCTAACAGTTAAAAACAGTTTTTATTGCTAAGAATGGAAACACTTTTTGACAAAAGCTGCAGTTTAGATAATAAGAAAGGAATGTAATCAAAGGCACAGTTCTGGGACCTGCTGTGCTGGTGCTTCACTGTTTATGATTGTACCTGCTGTGCCAGAACATTTTATGCGCATTGGTGTTGTGATGGCGCAATGAGCCACCCTAGGATGCCTGATCCAGGCAGATGTGTCTATAGGAGGGACTTTGCTAGCAACAGTCCCCACCAGGTATGGAGCTGTACAAAGCAAGGAAGGAGGTGTGGTTGGCACTCAATCAACAATGATCATAAAATGATTAGAATAATTCCATGATCCTCCGTAGATACTGAAATCCGTGGATACTGAACTCCACAAGGGACAGGGGATGGAGCTGCAAAACTGTATCTAGATGTTGCACTATGCCCGCTAGAGATCAAGCTCGCCCAGTGGTGTACTAGAGTGGGTGCAAAGCACTACATTTTTTTAGGGAGCCTCACCGCAATGCGCATGCGGCGTTGGAGCCATTCTGGACAGAGCAAAATTGAGGTCAATGCCTATTTTTGTCTGTTGTCTATTTTTGAAAGAACTCATGATCAGTGGATGAAAGATCTGAAAGATGGGTGCTGTTTCCTCCTCAAACAGGATGAAGGAAGGCAGAAGAAGGAGCTTAAGGGGGTTCTTCCTTAAGATTAGCTAGAAGAAGTAAATTGAGGTGTGGAAGCAAGGAAGCAGTTCCTCATGGCTCCTGGCATTGTGCAAAGTTCCCATCCCAGTAATGTCTGGTTTATAAGCCTATCTCTGTTTACCAAACCATATTTCGGGTTTTTTTTTTTCTGTTTCAGGATCCTTTTCTCTCCAAAGATGAAGCTCAAGGAACTTACTGATCTTATGAACTTGGAGAACAATTAGGGATCTGGGTGACCAACTCAGATGGCATCACTCCAGCCGTTGGGAAGGTAGGTGTCTTCATGGAGATCTGGTGTCCTGAAATACAGAATTATGATCTCTTCTATGCACCACTCTAGGACCAGAGATCACCTGTCGCCGAATGGGAGCCCTGGCCCAAGTTGAAGTGAATCCATAGGACAATCTTAGAATGGGAGCCCAGGTTCTTGATGTTCATCACGTTCTTGTGGGAAAATACTCACTCCTTTTATTTTCTGGCCTTTATTATTATTCATTGCATCCCATAACTATTACTATCTCTTAGGGTGCAATCCAGAGTAACTACGGGGAGTCCTTGCTCCGGTGTAAGAACAATTTGCTCTGGATTGCAATATGAATTTCCCATAGGTTTTCACTAGGTGGTGCAGTAACTACGGGTGCACGTAACGTCTCTTACGTGCTCCTGTAGTTACTCTGGATTGTAGGGGTAGCATCATTCACCAGGTTAGTTATGGTGCAATCCTAACGTCCAGTTATGCCAACATAAGCCCCAGCACAAGTCTTTTGCTGATCTGGGGTTTTCAGAGAAGTGCCATAAGGCACTTCTGTGCCACTTCAGTGGGGTTAGGCCAATGCACAGGCATGCACCCAACTTCTCCACATCACCACAGGAATAAATGCCAGGTGACTGACAATCACCTTCTATAGCATCCTCTAGCAGTATAGGTTCTATATGCTTTTACAAAGCATTTGCACATAGAGATGAGTCATAAGCCCATCAAAGAGGGATTTGAGAACTGTGGATGGGGGAACTGCTGATATGGGGGTGCCAGTATCTTGGCATAACTCTGCAAGACTGGCGTTTGAAATATATAATGAAGCCTTATGAGACCTGAACTGTGCCAGAGTTAATCAGATGCGTCTCACTCTCATTTCCAGGATTTGCCTCCAGGATTTTCAGTGTGTATCCTGACTATAGATTTTACTCCTGATTGCTTACACGTCACGTGAAAGATGCCACTTACCCAAAAGGTTGCAGCACCTTTTCTTTCCATTTTGCCCCCCTCTAGCTATGCTACTGATAGGAAGGGATGTAGAATGCTATAGGTCAGATCCCTATTTCTGAAGCCAGAAACCTCTGGCTTCTGTCAACAATACAGCAATTACTCTAACAACCTCCCTCTAACAAACTCTTACTGCTTCCGCAAGACTAATTGGCAGTCAATCTCTGTTAATGAACCCTTGGCAATGAAGAGGAGGGGGAGACCCAAAATGGAATACAGTCAGAATGGCCCTTCCTCCCCATGCGCCATGCAGTGAGAAGCAATGCATGAGGATTTGTATGAGGATGATTCCCAAAAGTCATGGCTGAGAGTCTTATACTAATGCAAGGTGGAAAGATTAACATTATATGAAATTGCCATACTTGATATGCATTTGATGTGCCTATTGTGGAAAAATATTCATGCCAAGCAGAAGAGAGCTAATTGATGATACCAATGACTGCTTATGTTGGACATTATTTTTAAATACAGTATTACGGACGTTATTTTTAAATACAGTATTACGAATGAGAAAATAAGTACCAGTAAATAAATAAGGACTAAGTACTTACATTCCAGAAGCTTGTTCATAATTTTTTTAAAGTCCAACATATTGATGATACATGTTTGACCCAGTTTGGACCCAATGTAAAAAAAGAAAAGTAGTGTACATTAAATGTATTTACTGTTAAAAAGTATTTTTGCTGTTAATACTGATTACTGTTGAAATATTTTTTACAAAACTGCAGTTTTTTAAACAAAACTGCTTGTATTTTTTACAAAAATGCTGTTATTGTACCTTAAATGCAGCAGACAAGTAGAGTTATGTTCGTATGTTTGAAAGTTTGTACCTTGAAGGTATGTTCGTATGTATGAAAGTTCACATCTCAAATACTCGTAAATAATTATACAATCACTTACGTTTGTAATTATACAATGCAGAGGTAGCTCCCTGCAGAACTTTGTGCTTTGCACCCCTTTAGCTGCTCCGGTGCATTAAATAGAGATGGTGGTTCATAGAAAAAAGAAGGAAGATCAAAGCAGAAAGGAAGGTTGCTCGATTTAAATGCTCAGTGTTTGAATCCCTTCCTGGCCGTTCTCATCCTGCATTCTCTGTTGCCTGCATGGGGTGGTAATTAAGTGTCACTAGAATTGCACTTTGTAATTGAATTTTCGAGCTGCCAATCAAAGTCAGATGGAAACAGATTGTGAACGAAGCTATTCCACATGCAAAGAAGTCATGGTGGAGGTTTTCTTCTTCTTCTACCACCTATTATGTTCGTTTCCCATCTCAAAAACTCCTGTTCTGGCAAGATAGTACAGTCAGCCATTCAGTGTGTGTCCATATACTGCCACGTACATTTTATATTAATGAATTTCAAACATGGACTCATGTGCATTTAGGTACTGCAAATGCTTGTTCAGCGGGAGTGGTTAACCTGTGTTTTGACCTCACTGAAAAAAAATAGATTAATTTTTCTCTTCTCCTCCCCTGCATTTCTGTAACAATTTTGTTTTTCCTGGAATTTAAAGCCTGACTCCAGTTTTTAAGGGATATTTTGATAAGCTAGATGTCTGGTATCCAATTTCCTGTAGAATTTTGGACTATAATATCTTTGGGACAAGTGTAGTAGCTAGAGGGGGTGCAAAGCACTATGTTTTGCTGGAAGCGTCACCAAAGCAGGCCTCCGTCAGTCTTGAAAGACTATGGTATCGTGCTCAGCGCTGCATACGCTGCATGCAAAGCACAAAAGCCTGGGTTGGATTGTTATGGAGGATAGGCTGTTACCCAAGCAGCAAATCCCCCCTCTCCATGCCACTGAATTAGTCCAATGGAATGGCAGAGCCAATACAATTGGATCCAGCTGGCATCGCAGAGCTGGGCTAAGGACAGGAGCTCATCCTGTCTTGTGGGGCCAACCTGGGTCTCGAACCCTGGCCTGTTGGTTAACAGGCACAGCGTCTTAACCTCTTGTGCCACCCACAGCCTAAGCGTCACCAATATATGCATTATTGTTGCTTTCAGATCCATTCCAGATAGCTCTGTTTTGCTCTAATAGCCCAGAATGGCTCTAATGGGGACAGAGAGAAGTCACTGCAAGCCGTGGTGAGGCTTCCTGCAAAACTTGTGCTTTGAACCCCCTCTTGCTATGCCACTGCTAGGGATAAATCAGATGTGCCTGCAAACATGTGCTGAAATGTCAGAACAGTCCAGTTCCATCACAATAACGGTTTCACTGTGAGGTTCTTCTGCCTTCTGATTAATGATATTTGTATGCAATTTGCAGGGATTTCGGGTGATTCTCTGTCGGAGAGCACATTATTTCCAGATTCTAAAACATATCTGGGAAGTTTTTATGACACACACTCCCTCTTCGGTTGGTCAGAAGCAGCCCCAACTTTCTGGTAAGTTACTTGAAAATCACATGTTAAACAGGAATTGTGAAGTTTTTAATGTAGGAATTGAATTCAAAACACTATAATATAATACAGACCACAAAGCAGGCCTCCGTCAGTCTTGGGAGACTCTGGTATCGTGCTCGGCGCTGCATACGCTGCATGCAAAGCACGAAAGCCTGGGTGAGATTGTTGTGGAGGATCTGCTGTTACCCAAGCAGCAAATCCCCCTTTCCATGCCACTGAATTAGTCCAATGGAAAGGCAGAGCCAATACGACTGGATCCAGCTGGCGTCGCAGAGCTGGGCTAAGGACAGGAGCTCACCCTGTCTTGTGGGGCCGACCCAGGTCTCGAACCTTGGCCTGCTTGTTAACAAGCACAATGTCTTAGCCTCTTGCGCCACCCACAGCCCACGGACCACAATTACTGTAATAAAACACTGTAATATTCTGTACAGTAAAAAAGGAAAGAAAAACCTTTATGGCCAAGGATGACTAATTTTCACCTAAAGAGTCACTGGTGTCTATTGGAGCATCTTTAACAAGGAACCTCTCTGTGTGTGAAATCTATCTATGCAAACTATAAGCACCATCCTAACTGTATCTACTCAAAAGTAAGCCCCATTGTGTTTAATAGGTCTTACTCCCAGGAAAGTGTCTTTAGGATTGCAGCCTAAATAGGCAGTCTGCAAGAGCAGAGGGGCAAGATCCTATGCTATCTACTCAGAATCAAGCCCCATTAAGTCCACTGGGGCTTACTCACAGGAAAGTGTGCAGGATGCAGCCTGACTCCAAGTTTGCATGAAGAGCAACAGCAGAGGGGGCAGATCCTATGCTGTCTACTCAGAATCAAGCCCTATTGAATCCACTGGTGCTTACTCACAGGAAAAGAAAACTGCAGGCAGGGAAGGTGGTAGTGGTAGGGAAGAGGGGAAGTTGTAGTGAGGTCCAGGCAGGGAGGCTTCCTTGGGGGAAAGAGGTCTGTTTAGGGGGGCTCTAGAGGGGGATGCAGGAGGAGTTTTCCCTCCTATCTGATGGAGGCTGCAGAAGCTCAGCTGTCCGTGTTTTCTGACTGTAGGAGCAGCCATCTTTGTTGCTCGAATAAATAGGCTCCAGCGCTCCCTCAGGTACTGCAGGCAGGAGGAGAAAGTCCCACCTCAGTGCCTCAGCCCAGCCAATGCTGACAGGAGGAGAGGGAGTCCAGCCAATGGGCACTCGTTATTCGAATCATGCTCGTTATGTGAGGCAAAATCACATACACATTTTAACTCGTTATGTGGAACATTTGCTATGTGGGGCACTCGCTATGCAAGGTACCACTGTTTTAAAAAGAAAGAAAGGATGGAAGAAATAAAGGTTGGAAGCGGCAAAACAAAAAGAAGCATTACGTAGTTTTCATCTGGGACTGGATACCGTATCTTGAAGCCATGTTATTAAAAGAGTCAATTCTTAGTTCCTTATGCTCTCTTTCTCAGTTTGTCTTGTTATTGAGCACATAGTTACACCAGAGAGACTTGAACATGTTCAAACAGAAGTGGTGCCGGTTGTGTGAGAGTATTTAGCAAAGTCCATTGCATGCAGGAACACCAACTTTAATATAGTGGGTCCTCCTCTGCGCCTTTGGCATCTGCAGATTGTAATATCCGCAGATCCTTCTTCCTGGAAGCCCTCCGAGGCACAGATATAAATCTTTTAAATATGTATAAAATGGATATAAGTTCATCTGGATATGTCTTTTGAATAAATAAAATGTTTGGAAATCAGAACCAGAGGACCTGACTTCTTCACCAGCAGGTAAATTAGTCTGTGGAACTCCTTGCCAATGTTACCCCAATGGAACTCCAAAGCAATGTTATATATTTCTTATTTTGTTTTTTATTGATCCCATCTCCATTTGTTACCAATTACTGCAACTGTGACTAATGGCACAATCCTAACTGTCTACTCAAAAGTAAGCCCCATTGTGTTCAATGGCTCTTACTCCCAGGAAAGTGCCTTTAGGATTGCAGGCATCGTGCCAGAGGGACTGCTTAGAAAATATAGGATGCACTACCAACAGTGGTTCATAGTGACGGTGATGGATTTGGGAAAAGGGTATTAATCATTTACATGATTACAATTCTTGCAAGCAGCCCCTTGATCAGAAGCCACTAAAATATACCCCCAAATCCAGAGTAACTACAGGAGCACGTAAGAGACTTTACGTGCACCCATAGTTACTGCATCACCTAGTGAAAACCTATGGGAAATTCATATTGGAATCCAGAGTAAGTTGTTCTTACACCAGAGCAAGGACTCCCCGTAGTTACTCTGGATTTTGCCCATTGTTAAAGATCATACATGATCGGACCAAAAGACATTCATGGAAATCCTATTTGTGTCTACTCAGAAATAAGTTCTGCTGGTGCTATCAGATCCTCCAGCGAGAAAAAAATTTTCATATTGGCAGCAAAGATATCATACTGGTAGGATATCTCTATGTCAATCTCCATATGGCTCCACTGACCCTACAATCCAGAGTAATTACGGCAGCAGGTAAGAGATTTTATGTGCACCCATAGTTACTGCACCACCTAGTGAAAACCTATGGGAAATTCGTATTGCAATCCAGAGCAAATTGTTCTTACACCAGAGCAAGGACTCCCCATTGTTACTCTGGATTGCGCCCTAAGTGTACTTTAAGCTACAGGTGGACACATGACACAGTCAGAGGCCATCTAATGTCTGATGGAATTAGACATTAACACCTGATGTGAAGCGCATTAACACCTGATGAGAAGCACATGCAGCCCAATGTCGACATCTCTGGAGGTGCATAAATAGCTGGAAGGGGTTTGCAAAGCTGAAAGGGGTGGGAAGAAAATTAAGAAGCATTTCTTGCGATACTGAAAAATTCAGCAGCTGAAGCTTAATTCATTCATGAGGCATTTCATGTATAATGTACTTTCTTGCGCGAAAGCCATGCTACCACATTATTTTTAAAAATCAGTTCAAGATATGCTATGTAAATGCAGGCCCTCAAATAGAATGAATAAAATTGTGAACATAAATTAGAGATGCACCGACGCTTGCACTTTTTAAAAGCTTAAAACACTTGCTGCCCAAATCCTTTTAGAAACTCAACAGGACTTGCAGTTTTCTCAGTTCTGAAAGTCCCTTTATTGCAGTGGTCAGGGGTAAATTACCCCAAATGGGGTAAAAATGAAATTCCTGGGGGTAATGGACAAGGCACTGGGGAGGAGTTTGAGCCAGCCGTGGGGCTAAGAGTTTAAGCCAGACTTGCGGGGCTAAGTCTGAAGACATTCTACATTTTGTCCTACACTTTAAAAAAAGTCCGGATTTTTAAAAATAGATTCAATAAAATTTTGAATTCAAATAATATATAATAATATATTAATTAATAATATATAACTTCCTTCCTTTCAAATCAAGGGGGTAATGTTGGCATAGCTAAATATATTTTGGGGTAAAAGGTAAAAAAAGTTCCCTGACCCCTGCCTTTATCGGTTGTTGCCACAGTATATTAAGTTAAATAAAATTACAGTTGTTCCTCACATAAAAAGCTTAATTCGTTCCGGAGGCATGTTCTTTAAGTGAAACGCTCTTTAAGTGAAGCAGATTTTCCCATAGGAAATAATGGAAACTCAGACGATTGGTTCCACAACCCCCAAAATATTTATATAAAAATATTAACTGTATGTAAAAGTGATGAGAAAACACTGGAATTGAATTTAAAACATGCATTCAGTGTGCATGATCCTATGAAGTCTACTTAGGCTGCAATCCTAAAGACACTTTCCTGGGAGTAAGCCCTATTTAACACAATGGGGCTTACTTCTGAGTAGATATGGTTAGGAGGCTGCAATCAAAGATACTTTCCTGGGAGTAAGCCCCATTTAACACAATCGAGCTTACTTTTGAGTAGACATGGTTAGGAGGCTGCAATCAAAGACACTTTCCTGGGAAAATCATTTGGGCTGCTGCTAGAGGTGGCCGGTCAGGGCACTTGGGGGCAGCTGCCTCTGGCACCCCCAGGCAATTGCCCCGAAGTTGGCAGCAGTTAGAGGCAGTAGCACTGGCTGGCAGCCTTTTTAAAGAGCTTCCGCACAGAGCGTCAAGGCTGCATAGCACAAGTGACTATAGTGTGCTTGCTTGTTAAGTGAAGTGGAACTTGTTATGTGAAGCAAGATTTCTTGGAAATTTTTACTTGTTATGTGAAATGCTTGTTATGTGAGGCACTTGTTATGAGAGGTACCACTATACATCTAAAACTGAAAAAAAATATTTAAGTATATAGAGCTGTGGTTCCCAAAATGTGAGCCATGGCTCCCTGGAGAGCCATGGAAAACTAGTCAGGAATCCTCATGAAAAACCCACCACCCTATATAATGATAGGATTGTAGTGCTAATGGGGAACCATGGCCATAGACTCATTGTGCAATCCTAAAAACACTTTCCTGGAATAAGACCCACTGAACACAATGGGGCTTACTTTTGAGTAGACATGGTTAGGATTGTGCCCTTAGTACAGGGGTCAGGGAACTTTTTAACCTTTTACCCCAAAATATATTTAGAAATGCCAACGTTACCCCCTTGATATGCCGATGTTACCCCCACCAAACCCTGTATCCATCCCTTCCCCAGTGTCCCTTTATTGTTCCATTATCCCCCGGAATTTCATTTTTACCCAATTTGGGGTAATTTACCCCTATTCCCTGACCACTGAGCCATCAGTTGTAAAGATGGGGGCTTCTGATATAAAGGGTTGCCTCACCATCCTGTAATTTGTTTTCTTGATCAACATAAAAAATGAAAGCAGTAATATTTAAAATATTAAATATTGCTATAGAATGTAACCATAAAAAGCTCTTTAAACTTAAAATTAAAGGAACATTAAACTGGTAAATGATTTTTTTAAAAAAAATTGATAAATGATTTCAAATATTTCATAGGTGCATTTGAAGCTTGCTTTATGTTATTGTTTTTCCCCCCACTGAATGGCATCAGTAGGGTTTGGTCACCAGATGTGGGAGAACAGCGCATCACCTCTGTGATGGATCTCCTCCCATGTAGTGTATGGGGCAACACCTTGGGCAACAGCTGTGGTGATGTACCATTGCCCTGCCCTAGCTGAATTTTGGCTGTAAGATTTATCAGATGTTTATCAAACATATAAAATATCAATTTTAATATAAATGTTTTCTAATATTTATGAAATATTGGCTATAACATTTGATAAAATAGAGTTATTTCAACATTATTACTTTCATTGCATTAGACATGAAATGATGCATTGATTGATATATAACATTATTTATTTATTTATTTATTTAATTAATTTATATCCCACCTTTTCTCCCCTGTAAGAGGGAGCTCAAGGCAGCTAACATCAGGAAAACAATAAAACACCATTAAAATATATCAAAAATACAGATTAAAACACAATTAAAATACAATTAAAATACAATTAGATTGAATAAAAAACGGAGAACAATTAAAACATACAGACTGAAAAACATTTGTTAAAAATATTAAGGTATTATTTGGAAATACCAAGATTTTAAAATTTTTGGCCAGTTGTGGTGTGCATCCATCCAGGGTGCATCACCTGGTGTGGTAACCTTCCTGGTGACGCCACTTTTCCTACTACAAATTTAAGGATGAAAATTATTTTGTGAAACAATTTCATTGTATTTTTAGTGTTTTGATGTGTTTTTTGTTCCTAGCGCTATCCAAGAAGCCGCAGGGAAGACGCTGTTTGTGTTGAGTCACTCAACGTTTGTTGGAAACGGGAAATACATGGCACACTGGCGAGGAAACAACGGTGCCCTATGGGAAGATATGCACACATCCATCATTGGAATATTGGAGTTTAATCTCTTTGGAATTCCACAAGTAAAATAATTCTTTGGGCAGCAGGGAAATCATGTGTACATGTTGCGCTGTTTCAAAATGCTTGCAAATATTTCTCTTACAAACGTATGCTTACGGTAATCCTTTGGTATCCATGGGGGTTGGTCCTAACCCCCATGGATATAAATCTCTGCGGATACTGCATATTTAATAAAAAGTAAGAAAATAGCTTTCCCGATCCTCACACCACAAAATCAGGGCAGGTGTCTGAATTCCTATAAGCAACATCCAGTTTCCTTGGCTATGGTTCACCCCAGAATATATTGTGATGAATTTTGAAGGGTGGGTGGAGAAAGAAAGGAACCTCCGCATGACCTGAACGTGGGTCTTTCAGTGCTGAGAATAGCTCTTTCAGCTTCAAAATATGGCTATGAAAAGGCAGGAACACCAATATTGGTGCTTTTTTGTTTTGTTTTTAAAGGCATTTAAATTTGGATTATATTTGGGGGATCCAGAATGGAATAAGATTCCAAGATTGGGGTCCATGGATACCAAGGTCCTTGTATAATAATCAGGGCAATAAGCTTAAGAAATCCACATATGAAACAGAGCAGGCTTGAATTGCTGACTCTCCCCCCCCCACCCCCCCATAAGCATTTGTCCTTTTATAAGTGAAAGCTAGTTATACAGTATCAGGTCAGCCAAACCTTAGCAATCAGAGAAAAATAGTAACCGTGTTCATCACAAGGGGTTTGCTGCCATGGTTAATACTGATGCAAGTGGCTCCTGAATCAAAAGGCATCTCAAGGCACTCTGTATTTTCATGTATTTTCATGTATTTTCTGCAAACCTGAATAGTTAGCATTGTATAACTTACCCCCAAATCCAGAGTAACTACAGGAGCACATAAGAGACTTTATGTGCACCCGTAGTTACTGCACCACCTAGTGAAAACCTATGGGAAATTCATATTGGAATCCAGAGTAAGTTGTTCTTACACACTCCCCATAGTTACTCTAGATTTGCCCTTAAATACTCTGTTTAAGCAAACCCCTGTCATACCAGACTTCTGGCTGGTTCATTCATTCCCAAGGATGGTGCATCCTGCATCTGTAACAGACATGCTTCAAAAGGGCACAATCCAGAAGTGCACTTGGGTTTCCCAAACTATCACTGGGCTGACCCAACTGCAAGATGGGCCACCCTACTTACTCTAAAAAAGAATATTCTTGAATTCACTGTAGACAGTATTGGCAGTTGCAACTGTTACTGGTTGTCAGAGACTCCTTATAATGCAGGCACCACAGCTGTTCCTTGTTCAGTTTGATCTGAGGGGTGTCTCCTCGGGAGCATGCCCTTCCCAGGTGTCACTTATTTGGTGCCTGCTTAGCATGCTCTGGAACTGCTAGGACAGCCCAGGCTTCCTGACTTTCTGGATGCAGCATAACTTTCTGCTCTGGATTCAGAATAGTTGGGTGTTACTCCTCACTTCCCTAACTCTAGATTGTGCCCTTACCTGGGGGGTAAACACCATTGACTATAATTGGGCTTACATCTGAGGAGACAGGGATAGGTTTGCACTCATGGTGTTTGCGAACTGAGCAAGCAGCGTGTAGCTTTCTTCTAATTAATAAACTATTAAATGTAATAAAATATATGCAATATTTAAAATTTAATAAGTAAGCAGTGTTTAACACGTGTAAAATGAACAAAAATTAACACAATAACATAGGATGAAAAGGCAGATGATGGGAGAAAAGGACTTGAAAACTTGGGGTGCAATCCAGTGTAACTACGGGGAGTCCTTGCCCCGGTGTAAGAACAATTTCCTCTGGATTGCAATATGAATTTCCCATAAGTTTTCACTAGGAGGTGCCATAACTATGGGTACATGTAATGTCTCTTACATGCTCTCGTAACTACTCTGGATTGTAGAGTTACTCATACATCAATCCTTGGGCCACTGTATTACCCAGCTTATGAGCTTCAAAGAATAGAGTGTATAAGTAGGGTAGGAGAGAGTATCTAAACATAGTAGTGATCATGCAATGGCAGCAAACTCAATCCCAAACACTGTAGGGTCTTGTTCTTGAAAAAAGTAGGATTTTGGTATGATCATCAAGAATTTTTTTCATTTTCTTTGTAAACCGTTTTGTGAATTTTTTAGTTGAAAAGCAATATATAAATTCAACAGACAAATATAGTTATATTTACAAATTCCTGAAGACTTATAGAAAAAACAACAACATTTGGATCTTCATCTATTAAAAGCTGGTTTAATCAAACTACAAAGTGAAGAAGATGCTCTTGCAAGGCTGAAGGAAGAGGCCAATCTTGCATCGAGATTGGAGTGTAGCACTGAGACCAGGGAAATTGCAATTCAAATTCCTATTGAGCTGAATCTGGGCTAATCACTTATGAGGATAAAAATAGTGGCATGGACCATGTAAGATGCCCTGAGCATGAATCACATAGCTATGCCATTGGCCAATACACTGGGATCCTATATATATGACTGTCTCCCCATTACATGTGCTACCTGTCCCAAAAGGGCTTGCATTCTAAAAAAAATGCAGAAGAAACAGCCACTATAAGAGGCACTACACTGGCATAAATAGTCGCTTCCTCCCTGCCAATATTAGGGATCCACCACTTTAAGGGGTGTCTCTTTCCCAGTTAGGGAGTGATTAATAATGCTGATTATCTGACTGATCAAAGTGTTCATAATTTAAAATGTTTAGCCAAATCTGTCCAAAAATTTTTTTTCTTTTGGATCCTCATTCATTCAAAATCTATTCCTTGTTTCAAACTTAAGACAAGCGATCAATACTCCTGCTGATCAATATCCCAATAGTTAATATCAATGATTCCTAAATATCATCTGCCATGCTTATGGGAGAGAACACACATGGCATCCGTTCTAGAAACGGCCTGCTGACCTTCTGACTGAGGGTGTTACGGTTTCTGGCCAAGGGATAGAACGCACCCAGCTGTGTCCAAGGCAAGCAGAGATCAAAGGTGGTATCGAAGTTAAAGCCACAGATATCTGCGCCAACCTGTAAAGACAGACTTAATTACACAAGTGCTCTCCGCTCAAAGCTCGGCGCAATCCACTTGGAGAAAACGTCTGCTACGAAAGGTCATCTGTAGCTATATATATACATCTATAAAGAAGTGGAGAAAATAACCACTGATTTCAAGCAGTTGAGGAGCTTCATCCCATCAGTCTGATAATGTATAAGGAATGCATTTTCCAAACACTACTAGACTCCAAAGCAGTGATTTTCAACCTTTTCCTATTAATTAATGATGCCCCCAAATTCTTGCAGCACATCTGCGGCAAATATTCTGAATCCAGAGCAGAACGTTATGCCGCATCCAGAGAGTCAGGAAGCATGGGTTGCCCCCAGATGCTCCAGAGCATGCTCAATAGGCACCAACTCAGTGATTCCTGGGGAGGGCTTGCTCCTGAGGAGACCCCCCCCTCAGTTCACAGTGCAGAAGGAACAGCTGTGGTGCCTGCCTTATAAGGAGTACCTGATGACATGCCAATATAGCCTACAGTGAATAGAAGGGGCTTCTTTGAGTGACCTGCTATAACTCCAGGTGAGTGGCTAAAATAGTTATACCATGTCCTGAAGTTGAGAGGCAGATGTTGCAGCTAGGCTGGCCAAGAACTCAGATTTGTTGTCAACATTGCCGATCTTACTCTTGCCTTATCATGGACCCCATGCCTCTACTCATTACTATACCTGCTCCTGAAATGGTATAACTCTGAGGAGGTGGAAGAGGGCATTTCTGCCTTGGAAACAGGCTCTGGATCCAGAGTAACTGCTCTGCCCTAGGCAATGCTGAACATGCCCTCAACATGCCTCTCCTGAAATGCCTCGACTGCCCCAGCTAGGGCAGCCCAGGTCCTCCTGTCTTGGGACAGCTTATGTTGCCTTAGGTTGCCCCAAGCCTTTTTCAGAGTAACAAGGGTGGCCCATCTTGCAGTTGGATCAGTCCAGTGAAAGATAGGGTAACCCAAGTGTACTTCTGGATTGTGCCCTAAGTGAGGTTAGGTTTGTGGCATAGCTGGAGGGGGACAAAGCACTAAGCTTTGCAGGGGGCTCACCACAACATACAACATACAAGGGGTTCTTCTTCCTCCTATTTGGAGCCAGGCATTCTCATCTGTTTTGTTTTCTCCACCCGGAATGGCTCCAAAGGGGAGTGAATGAGTTCCCTCGTATGCTGCTGTGAGGATCCCTGCAAAATATACCCTACAATCCAGAATAACTACAGGAGCACGTAAAAGACATTACATGCACCCTTAGTTACTTACTGACCACCTAGTGAAAACCTATGGGAAATTCATATTGCAATCCAGAGTAAATTGTTCTTACACCAGAGCAAGGACCCCGTAGTTACTCTAGATTACGCCCATAGTGTTTTGCACCTCCTCTAGCTACATCACTGTTTATTTGACACAGAATAATATATAGTGAGTAGGCCTCTGTCAGTCTTGGAAGACTATGGTATTGTGCTCGGTGCTGCATACGCTGCATGCAAAGCATGAAAGCCTGGGTTGGATTGTTATGGAGGATAGGCTGTTACCCAAGCAGCAAATCCCCCCTCTCCACGCCACTGAATTAGTCCAATGGAAAGGCAGAGCCAATACGATTGGATCCAGCCGCGTCGCAGAGCTGGGCTAAGGACAGGAGCTCACCCTGTCTTGTGGGGCCGACCCGGAAATCGAACCCTGGCCTGTTGGCTAACAGGCACAGCGTCTTAACCGCTTGCACCACCCACAGCCACAGAATAATATATAGAGGTCATAATAATATATAGATGTCATATAGATATTAATATTATATAGAGGTCATAGTATAAAGAATAAAATATAGCAGCCATGATTATTCCCAGTTGCTAACTAATCCTATGGAAGAGTTGTATAATTTGTAAGTCTTGCAATGATCATATGCAGAGAGCCCTCTTCTTAATATTGGTTCGGATTTGAAACAGTTGACCCTGACCCATCTCGCTTCCATGGAAGACACATTTCATAAATGTCCTTTTCTTGCTCTCCTTATCTCAAATTCTGCTCCATATGCTTCTTATCTGCCTGAATAAAGGAAAGGGGAATGAGTTTTTTTCCTTCTTCACACTGAAGACAACAACAACAACAAAAATACTGCCTTTCGATGCTTTCTGCCAGCTTTCTCTCTGAAGCTTGTTTGGCAGAGCTAAAGAGAGGAAGATGCCTGAAGGAAGCCCTCCAGCAGATTTCCCCTCTGCTCTGTATAACCTCACAGCCTGTCAATTACTTTCAAAAACAGAATATATTTGAAAGGTGTTTGTGTGTGTGTGTGTGTTGGAGGGGATGCACTTTGTCCCTTGCCGTGACCCTAATTTCCCTCTAAAACAGGGGTCTCCAAAGTTTTCATCCAAAGAGCCACATCAAATATCTGGCACAGTATCGAGGGCCAGTTAAAACGAATTTCAATTTTATACTTAAAATATAAAATTTTGTTAGATTTTATTTTTATTAAAATTTTATTAAAATATAAATCTATTCGAGATAGATTAATGAATAAATGGGCTCAGATTTCTAGGATTTCTGCAAGCTCCAACATATAGCATTGAAATAAAGCCAAATGGGACCCCCGTTTCCCTATCATACCATCACAGCTCCAGTTGTGGTTGTTCAACTGGGTCAGGCTAGCGGTGCATTTATTTTTATGAAGTTTATGAACTATGGAAGAGGAGGCTGTACCCCATGGAAGCAAATCAACACCACCACCACCCCATTTCTGCCTAGAATTCTGACAGGCAGAAATCATATAGGGCAACATCTAGGGAACAAGTCACAAAGTGAAATCTGGGGTCCAATCGTAACCAACTTAGGCCAGCGCAACACACTTGTCTCCCGATTTCTGCAGTGGTGTGGGAGGCCAGTGCATGTCTATGCACTAGCCTAACCCCCCAGGAGTGATGCAGAAATGCTTTCTGGCATTTTTATGACATCCACAGACCAGCATGGGACTTGCGCCGACTTCACTGGGGGTCCGGTGAATATTGCACTAATAGTCATTCACTGATCCATGGACCAAATTTTTACTTCATTTACTTCACCTAGATTTACAATTAAACCAAATTTTTGCTTCATTTTAAACCCAGATGTACAAATAAACCAAATTTTTGCTTCATTTTAAACCTAGATTCACAGCAGATCCTGAGACCCATGGCATAGACGCCGCTTTGCTCTGGGGATCTGCATTGATGATCGCTCCAGTTCTTCAAGAGGCAAGTATCGAGCGGTTCTCAACGTGGTGGAGATTAGCATATTATTCAAGAAGATGAAGGATGAACTTCTATTTTTCTGCGCCAACAATACTGGTGCATGATCGCGGTCAATTATAAAAAGTAATTGAATTGTAGAGCTAGTCCATTACAGAAGAGAGTAACTGCAAGAAAGAGTATCACCCCGAGTCCTTAACTCACATCCAATTGCTAGCTAATCCACCTAAAACTTTTGCCTCCCTTTGGAGCGATGTGTGTTTGTGTTTCCCAGTAATCAGATTACTGTGGTTTAGCAAGAGATGAAATGGAAAGGGGTGAAAAAACCAGAAGCGGAATAGCAAATGGAAATCTTGTAGGGTTAAAAGCCAGGCACTAGCAAAAGATTTGAACCACAAAGAAAACCGGTTCATGTATTAATTATTTTGTGGATAAATTATGCACATCCATGACTTTAAGAGAGGCCACAGTGTGTACCAAGCAAATAATGAACTTGCTGTACTCAATGGGCCCTGCCCTTCTATTTCCCTTGAGTAGCAGTCCCAAAAATTGAGTTATAAATCAGCTTCACTTGAAACAAAATGCATATTTGTCAGGACTGACAGGCTACAGGCCAGCCAAGAATGCCAAAAAGCAGGGATGGGCCGTCTGAGAATTCAGTCTGTGTTCAGCCTTAGGCTCAAGCAGTATATTGTATTTAAAGCACTATTTGCCCTTTATAGGCTTGGTTTTCCTTGGGTTAATAATGGCTGTATCAGGGTTCCCCTTGGATCAGCAACTCAGTAGAGTGATGGGTTTTCATGCCCTCCTTATTGTTTCCTGCTCTTGTATAGTATGGGTGAAATCCAGAGTAACAATGGGGAGTCCTTGCTCCGGAGTAAGAACAAGTTACTCTGGATTGCAATATGAATTTCCCATCGGTTTTCACTAGGTGGTGCAGTAACTACGGGTGCACATAATGTCTCTGACGTGCTCCCGTAGTTACTCTGGATTGTGCCCTATAGCTACTTTAGTTAGGCTGGCCCTTGGTTTTAATGAACATCCATTCCTTGACCTCCACAGATATTGCTATAATGGAAAATGCAGGGAAGACCTCCTAGATGCAACTCAGAAGGTTATAGGGATGGTTATAGGAAGCAAGATCTGTGGACGTCCCAGACACATCCTGGTTCAAGTACTAGATGGTCTATATTTGTAAAGATTGCTTTGTTTTATCTATTATCCACAGTTGATGTATAATATCATTGATCTCTAGCAAACCACCATTTATAATATTTGTGAGCATTCTGGGAAGCATCCTTTACTAAACTCATTAACTGACCAGTGTGCACAATCACCTTTATTTTAATCTAAATGGTTAAAATTTTAAGGAGTCTATTAAAATTTAGCCAGAGTCCTGTCTTCCACCATTAATGTTGATGCAGCCACACTGACGGAACATACTACTTAAAAAATATTTGTTTACTTAAAAAATATTTGTTTATATGTATGCAAATCCAAAATTTTAATAAGCATATAAATGTTTGCATATTTAAAAAATTATGGGATAAAAATATGCAATTTAACACTCAGATTTTGAAATAATACTGAGTTCACAGAGAGAGCCAGCCACCAAATCTCAGCTTTAGATAATTCATTGCATGTTATTATAATGTGTTTTGTAATATATTACGTTAACTGCCTATGCAGAGCCTCAGAGGTTCATTTGGCAAATTAATGGGATGAACTCCGGTTTCCCTGACCTGGATTTCCCATTGACACACTTTCCAAGGGGTTTTTTTTTTCCTCCAGTGAAAAACTCAACATATATCTTATTGCTCAAAAAAGAAGCTACCCTTAAAAATCTTTCTATATTTTTATCAGTAGCATATCTAGAAGGGGTGCAAAGCACTAAGTTTTGCAGGGAGCCTCACCACATTCGCTGTTTTGCTCCCACTGCCTGGAATGTCTCAGAACACCTCCAAACACAACCGGAAGTCAATACCACAAACTGGCTGTGACTTCTGGTTGCATCTGGGGGGTCCACAGAGGTTCTCCAACAGTGTCTTGGCATCCATGCATTTTGAAACCTGCACATGCCAACCCTGTGAATAACAAGACTCCACCATATAAAATCAAAGAGTTGTTCTTAAATTAAATGCATTTGTTTTCAAACTGGACGTGTTGAGGGAACTCTTTCCGTACTCGCCTGCCATGTTAAATGATGCTGGACCATATTCTTGGTTACACATGAGATGTTGGCAGAGAACATTGGTACACCAGTGGAACTCACTGCTGCTATGAATAAGTGGAAAATGTAGGTTAAAAAATGGGAAGTCACTTGCAGATAGCAGTGGAACCACAGTGTTGATAGAGGATAGACTGCCAAGGGAGGTGGTGGACTCTCCCTCACTGGGGAACTTCAAGCAGAGGCTTGACGAGCACCTGTCGGGGATGCTCTAGGGGGATTTCCTGCTGCAGGCAGGGGGTTGGACTAGATGACCTACTAGGTCCCTTCCAACTCTAGGATTCTTTGAGGAGTCATCACCATTACTAGATAAACCCCAAATAGACTTCTGAGAAAACTTGGAACCCAATGGAAAATAAATGTCTTCAATGGAAAATAAATGTTGTAAAATCTTACATCAGTGGTGTATCCAGTGCAGTTTTTAAACTGTGAATTGCAGATGCAGAACTAGAGATGGAGAAACTAAGTGCTCTTGTGAAAACAGACATTATATAATATGAGACATTCACCAGATGGCTTCCGAAAGAACTCTTCAACTGTGTTCCATTTTTGGTAAGGGGATAAACTACCAGCCTCTTTGTATAAGAAGTACGTGTGTCAATGTTCATGCACCACTGGAAAAAATCCCACTGTTTATCCAAGGAGGATGCATTTTACCAACACAAACCCTAGTGACAAGAACTGCCAGAAGGTAAAAAACACATTTCCTTCCAACGCAAAGCAACTTTGGACTGAAATAGTTGCTATGTGGATTTGCATAGAGCAGTGTTTCCCAAGCAGTGATGCTCGTAACACTGGTAGTACTCATGGTGGTGTCCAGTAGTATGCGTGGGACTCCCAAATCTCCACCAGCAGACAGCGGGACTAGCAACGCAACGTAGGAGGTTCGGCTCCAGCATGTGCTTTTGGTGCACATGTCTTGAACAAGCTTCTGTCTACCTTGAGCCTCTTACCAGTGTTTGTCACATGACATCTGGGCTCCCATTCTGGCAGTAACTGGTGATGACATCATCACTGGTTATTTCTAGTAGTACTTCCAGTATGTGGACCATCTGACATGGTTACAGTGGGGGACAAAGATTTAGAAAGGCTGTCGCAGAGCCTAGCGCTTCATAATAAATTACTATACTGTATAATGATTGTGTAATACTGTATATTGCTATATATTATAAATTGCAATACCCTATTTACTTGAATATAACGCTCAACTTTTTCAGCCAAATTTAGAGCACAAACCTAACCATGTGTACTCAGAAGTAACCCCCATTGTGTTCAAAGGATCTTACTCCCAGGAAAGTGTGTTTAAGATTGCAGCCAGAGTAACTACGGGAGCATGTAAAAGACTTTACGTGCACCCGTAGTTACTGCACCACCTAGTGAAAACCTATGGGAAATTCATATTGGAATCCAGAGTAAGTTGTTCTTACACCGGAGCAAGGACTCCCCGTAGTTACTCTGGATTTTGCCCTAGTCGCCAAAATTGAGGTGTGCATTGGATTAGATGGCGCATTAGATTCAAGTAAATACAGGTATTTTTATTATAAGTATAGGTCAGTATTTACTTTAACAGTTTACTATATTGGGATTAAAATGTAACGTAAACCCATTGTTGTATAAAGTAGTGCAACTGGGTAAAAATCATTACATAAATCCATTGCCACTTTATTTTTATCATATATCTCCCTTTTTGTTTGAGGATGTGATAAGAGATCTGGGCCCGATTCTGACCTGTTGCTGATACATATCAGAAGTGGCTATTTTAAAAACAGCAAGATGACACCAGCATAGAATCTGTTCGGGGTTCAGATGGTCGGCTAGTGTCGGCCCGATGTTTGGTGTCTTGTTGACATTGCAGTGCAAATCTACCATATTTATTAATAGCACATCAATGGCTGACACTGGTTGATGGCTGAAACTGGTTGATCAGGTCAACATAGTGGGAACTTTAGGGGAAAGCGATCATGAGCTGCTGGAATTTAGAATAATGTGGGAAATAAAAAGAGTGCAGAGTGAAACTTATATGTTGGATTTCAGGAAAGCTGATTTCAACAGGCTTAGAGGAGTCATAGGTGGGATCCCATGGGTTGATGATCTAATGGGGAAAGGGGCCCAAGATGGGTGGGAGCTCCTTAAGAGGCAGCTTCTACAAGCACCGTCAGAAACAATTCCAATAAAAAAGAAAGGGGGGAAAATGCTGGAAAAACCAGGTTGGCTCCACAGGCAACTTGGGGATCAGCTGAAGTTAAAGAAAGAGAAGTATAGGGAGTGGAAGACTGGAAAGATCACCAGAGAGGAGTACAGGCAGGTAGCCCGGTCCTGTAGGGAGGGGGTCAGGGATGCTAAAGCTCAGTATGAGCTGAGGCTGGCCAGGGGAGTCAAAGACAACAAAAAGAGCTTCTTTAGATATGCCCAAAGGAACAGGAGGAGAGACGAGGGGCTGGGGCTGCTCTTGGACAAGGATGGACAACAGGTGTCTGGAAACCAGCAGAAGGCGGAGCTGCTCAACTCCTACTTTGCATCCGTCTATTCACAGAAGGAGGGCTGTGCAAATGGGGGTGCGGGATCATTGACTGATTCGGGGATGTGTTTACATCCCCTAAGAGGTAATGAAAACATGGATGGTGCAGAACAGCAGATTAAGATTGACAGAGAACTGGTTCGAAACCACTTAACTGGCCTAAATGAATTCAAGTCATTTGGACCAGATGAGCTGCATCCTGGAGTTCTTAAGGAACTTGCAGATGTCCTTGCAGTGCCTCTGTCGATCATCTTTGAGAAATCCTTGAGGAGTGGAGAAGTGCCACTGGACTGGAAGAGGGCAAATGTAGTCCCAATTTTTAAGAAGGGGAAAAAAGAAGACCCAGGAAATGATAGACCAGTCAGTTTGACTTCAATCCCGGGCAAGATATTAGAGCAAATCATAAAACACACAATTTGTGCACATCTAGACAAGTACTCCGTGATCAAAACAACCCAGCATGGATTGACCAAGAATAAATCCTGCCAGACAAATCTGATCTCCTTTTTTGATCGGGTTACGAGCTTACTGGACATGGCAATGCTGTGGATGTCATTTATCCTGACTTTAGCAAAGCATTTGACAAAGTCCCACATGACATTTTAATTAGGAAGTTGGAAAAATATGGGCTAGAAGGGGCAATCGTTAGGTGGATCTGCAACTGGCTCGATGGCCGCACTCAAAGGGTTTTAGTAAATGGTTCTGTGTCAACCTGGAGGTTTCAAGTGGGGTCCCCCAAGGCTCTGTCTTGGGACCGGTTCTCTTTAACATTTTCATCAATGACTTGGAGGAAGGGATACGGGGGAGCCTGATCAAATTTGCAGATGACACCAAACTGGGAGGAGTAGCAAACACATCAGAAGAAGGAGAAACCTCCAGGAGGATCTGGATAAACTGGAATCCTGGGCTGTAACAAAGAGAATGAACTTCAACAGGGAGAAGTGCAAGGTTCTGCACTTAGGCAATAAAAAACAAAAACATAGGTATAAAATGGGGGATACTTGGCTTGGCAGCACAACATGTGAGCGGGATCTTGGAGTCGCCGTGGATCACAAGCTGAACATGAGTCAGCATGTGATGTGTCTGCAAAGAAGGCAAATGCCATTTTAGGTTGCATTAAGAGGACTGTAGCTTCCAAGTCGCGAGAAGTTCTAGTTCCTCTTTATTCTGCATTGGTGAGACCTCACCTTGAGTACTGTGTTCAGTTCTGGGCTCATCACTTGAAGAAAGATGCAGCCAAACTGGAGCAAGTCCAGAGGAGAGCGACAAGAATGATCAGTGGGATGGAAGGGAAGCCCTACCAGGAAAGGTTGGGGGAACTTGGGATGTTCGGTCTGGAGAAGAGGAGGCTGAGGGGAGACATGATTGCCCTCTTCAGACACCTGAAGGGCTGTCATAGGGAGGAAGGGGCCAATTTGTTCATAGCTGCTTCTGAAAGCAGAACTAGAACCAATGGGTACAAACTGCAAGAGAGGAGATTCCGGCTGGAAATCCGGAAAAAATTCCTGAGGGTGAGGGCGGTTCGGCAGTGGAACAGATTGCCAAGGGAGGTGGTGGACTCTCCCTCACTGGGGATCTTCAAGCAGAGGCTCGATGAGCACCTGTTGGAGATGCTCTAGGGGGAATTCCTGCTGCAGGCAGGGGGTTGGACTAGATGACCTACTAGGTCCCTTCCAACTCTATGACTCTATGATTCTATATGATTCCTCCTTCATTTAACTGACAAGGTCCTGTTAAATGTACCAAATAAAAGAAAAAGGGTTGGACCAATCACTGTTGAGCAAGCACCTGAAATGGGGACACAACTATTATGTTCACTTTAATGAACATCAGAGCTCATTATGTACTTTGGCTGCATTCCTAACATCCAGTTAGGCCAGGCTAAACATCCAGTTAGGCCAGGCTAAAGTCCTGTGCTGACCTGGGTGTGCACATACATGAGGTTTCCTCTGTACATCACCACCGGGATGGGAAGACTAAAGAGCTGGTCTTAGGTTCGGATTGCACCCTTTGTTATGCTCCTTGTTAGATGAAATAAGCTAACATCAGCCTGATGGCTTCTTTTTTCTGGCAGATACCAGAGAATGGAATTTATTTCCTGGCCAAGTATACATATAGAGAAGTAAATAGATACAAGTGCAAGAACAGAGGTGGGTACAAACCATGCCTCTGATTTAAACATGGAATAGGTGGAGGGTCCAGCTTGTGATCCACATGTCACATAGGCTTGCAACCCACTCTTTGGGAACACGTATGTTATTAAACTCTTAATTAAAATCTATACTGTATGGTTCAGAGTCATGGCCTTGGAAACAGTTACCCTATGGCTTTTCATTACATTAAGGGTACAATCCTAACCAAGTTAGGCCAGCCTAATTCACCTGTCATGTTGTCCCGTTATGGTGTGGGGATGTCAGTGTATGTCTTTGCACTGGCCTAACCCCCAAGGGGTGGAGCAGAAGTGCCTTACGGCACTATTGTGAAACCCCCAGATTAACACAGGACTTACGCCAGGGCTTACACTGGCCTAAGTGGAGGTTAGGATTGCAGTCCAAGTCCCCCCAAATTTGCAATTAATGGGAATCATTAAGATGAACAAATTTAATTAATATTTCTCTAGTGCCTTCCAACACTGACAGTGAATTGGAAAAAAAAACTGAAGACTATTTTTGTTCCTGATTATCTCTACAAACTGGATGTTTGTTGTCACACAGCAGATGCTTTCCCGTTTTTAAAGCTCATCCCTTCTTTCTCCTATTTCTGCTTTTATCTTGCGGTCTTTGAGAAACATCACAGTCTGAACAGAAGAAGAGGAAAAAATACAGTTACTGTATCTGGTATATAGCATATTGTTGAAGGCAGACTTCAGGAGGGGGTGTTTCTGTATTGCACTGGAAATCAATTTCCATTTGAAAATTTGGAAATGAAAATCCATTTCCATTTGGAAATCAGTGGCACTCCCATTTCTTATGGCTGAAATTTGCTTTATGTCCGTCTGTCTTGAATGAATTTCCTACTTGCTTCGCTGTTGTCATCGCAAACACTGTTGTTTAAAACACACAAACACATGGACACACCTTCAGACTTTGGATACAGAAAAGGGAAGGTCACTCAGCAGGACACACAACTCTTGGGTTGCAACAGACCAACACAGTGTTCATAAACTTGGGCCGATATCCTAAAGTGAAATTAAGCCCCTTGCTCTGGAGCGGTTAAGATGACTTTCCATAAGATCACACTAGAGGGTGACATAACTGCGTGGACCCATAAAAGCTATGGATTTTGCCCTTGAACAGGATGTGGTGCTAGACCCTACAGCAATCTATAGGGATAAAGTTGACTTTTATTGAAGATGGGATGACAGAGCAAATAGATTGGTTTCTTTCCTTGTGTTAATATCTCAAAGCAGCATTTTTCAAAGTTTATTGGATTTTATTATTTATGTTTCCGAGTGCAATATGGGTAATATTCTATCTCTTGATATTTTCTATTTTATTTAAATGCATATGTGACATATGTGTGCATATTTAAATGCATATGTGTGATTGTTGTATGTAGTTTGTTTGAGACTGTATCCTGAAGTGCATTGAATTGAATTGTACTTTTGTACAATCAGGGATGGGCCCAGCCACCCCCAAGATCTGGTTCACCGGAAGTTGGGGGCGGGCCCGGGGTCAGGGGGCGGGCCCGGGGTCAGGGGGCGGGGTGGAGGCGGGGCAGGGCAAGGGACGGACCCAACCATGCTGCACTGCGCATGCACCAGGCTTGGAGACTTGGAGCTTGGAGACTTGCACTTGCCAGCTGGATGCAGGCGCACTGAGTCTCCTGAAGCCGAGTTTCAGGAGACGCGGCGGCCACTGCCGAACCAGTCCCCACGGTTCTTGGCAGCCGCAGCTCTGGCCGGTTCGCCAGTGGTCGCCCTGTGGGAAGATCTGGTTCGAGCGAATAGGCCCGAACCGGCATCTGCCCACCACTGTGTACAATGATGATAAAAGCATCTATCTATCCATCCATCCCTCCATCCATCCATCCACAATCCTTACCGGGTCAACTCAAAAGTAAAACCCATTGTGTTCAATGAGTTTTACTCCCAGGAAAGTGTCTTTAGGATTGCAGCATGTATCCATCCATCCATCCGTCCATCCGTCTGTCCATCCATCCATCTCTTTTGTTTTCCTTTGATGAAACCACAAGGAGAAAGACAGGAGGTTTCCGTACATTCCAAAAGTAGTAATGATTACATCCTTTTCCTCCTTGCATGGCATCTTTCCATAGATTAAAAATACTTTTCTTCTGAATTATTATAGGGCCACTTGACAACTCGCATTGTGAACAACAACTACCAGGGCGGTTGATTTTCTGGCCTACGACACACTCCACATCCTTGGTGTGACTTCAAAGCTCAATTCTGTTATTTTGAACGGGAAAAACATCCACAGCAAGGACATTCATTATCAAGGAAACGGGGTAGGCATTGTGCTGATGAATGTATAGAAGTCTTTATGTTAGTGTAACCAAAGAGGTATGAATTCAAAGAGGGATCAGCGGGGAAGAGTATAAGGATTTATTTCGCTCTTGGTAGCTGAATTTTGTTCTGCAATGGTATCATCACAATCTGTATCAAGCCGTACATAGGTCTCTCCTTTTCAATAAACAGGCATCCATCAGTCTTGAAAGACTATGGTATTTATTTATTTATTATTTAAAAATTTGTATCCCGCCTTTCTCAGGCTGTCTAGCCCGACTCAAGGCGGCAGAAACATAAAACACAATTAAAAACATAAATAATTAAATACAGTAAAAACAATTAAAACATATAGGCTAAAAGATACAGTAAAAACAATAAAAACAATATAAAACAAAAGTCCCCCCCCCAACCTCTGCCCTGTTAAAAAGCCCCTTTGAAATAAAAGGTTTTTAGGCTCCGCCTGAAGCTCTGCAATGAGGGAGCTTTCCTTAATTCTGTGGGGAGTTCCAAAGCTGGGGTACCACCACCGAGAAGGCCCTATCTCTGGCCGCCACACCTCTCTTAGTGGCGGCACAGTCAGCAGGGCTCCCTCAGATGACCTTAGGTGACGGGTCGGATTGTACAGAAGAAGGCGGTCCGTCAGATACCCTGGACCCGAGCCGTTTAGGGCTTTAAAGGTCAGGACCAGCACTTTGAATTCAGCCCAGAAACGAATGGGCAGCCAGTGTAGTCGCTGAAGCAGTGGCCCGACAGAGTCGAACTGACGAGCCCCAGCATCCACACGGGCCGCCGCATTCTGGACCGTCTTCAGAGGCAGCCCCACGTAGAGTGCGTTATAATGGTCTAGTCTCGATGTCACTAGGGCATGGGTCACCGTGGCCAGATCTGAACAACTCAGGTATGGTTGCAGCTGGCGGATCAGCCGAAGCTGATATCATGCTCGGTATCAAGCTTGGCGCTGCAAATGCTGCATGCGAAGCACAAAGGCCTGGGTTAGATTGTTATGGAGGATAGGCTGTTATCCAAGCAGCAAATCCCTCCTCTCCATGCCACTGAAATGGAACTAATACGATTAGTTCCAGCTGCGTTGCAGAGCTGGGCTAAGGACAGGCATTCACCCTGTCTTGTGGGGCCGACCCGGGTCTTGAACCCTGGCCTGCTGGTTAACAGGCACAGTGTCTTAACCACTTGCGCTACATCTGTTGCACATATCAAGATGGTGATGTCCAAATGAAATAGTTTAAGATCCAAATGGCAACAACCAAATCTCATGAGATTTAATGAGATCCAATATGGGGCAGGTTCCCCGTTGATGGACAGCCCTCTGACAGCATGTGGCTGCTCCAGGATGACCTTATAGAATGGAGGACAGAGTGTGTCTACCTTTAACCATTGCATAGAAAAGGGGATTGAGACAGTTTAAGAAGGGTTTAAAAAGCAGCAGCTGTCTCAAACTCACTGCACATGGAAAACTTGTTGCATAGGCATTCACAACTCACAGATTATTTCTGCTGATGTGCAATATTGGACGAGTCTGCTTGGAAAGGCTTTGCACAATAGGTTTGCTGCAAGGGAGATCATGGCATCAGGATGTTGAAAAAGTGGTCACATGCTTTCCCAGAATCTTCCAGTATCTGGAGCTGGGTCTGAAGCGGCGCGTTGGATAAGCAAGCACAAATTCTTGGCTGTTTGTCAAAGTATGACTTAATATTTACCCAGCCCTTGCATGTGAATAAGGCTTTATGATTCCTTTGGCACAACCATTTCAAAAGCAGCTGCCACGGTCAGGACAGAGGACTTTTCTAGATTCAGAGGCTGGAATGTCTTGTTTTGTGACTGCCTGTTGCACAAAGAGCACCATCCTAATCAGGTCTACTCAAAAGTAAGCCCCATTGTGTTCAATGGGTCTTATTCCCAGGAAAGTGTCTTTAGGATTGCAGCCAAAGTCCTAACTGCACATTTCCCAAGGGAACATAAAAGAGCAACTCTCTGCCAACCATTGGGACATTGTGTCATATCAGCACAGCGAGGGCCAAGCCGGCGCAGGTATGAGCGGCGGTTGAGGTGCGGCAATATAATTCTCCCCTAAATGCACACACAAAGAAGTCCTGCCAGAATGCCTTTTAGTGGCTGCTTAAAAAAGAATTAATGACACCCCATACACCTTCCAAATATTTTTGTGAACAGAAGGGGTGGAAATCCAAGTGGGCTGAAAGTAAAACAAAGGCACATAACAGTCTAAATGCGCTGAGGTGTCTGTCATTATAACAGCATTCAAATGTAAACATTTGAAGCCATTTTTTTAAAAAAATAATAATAATAAATAAATAAATGATTAAAATTAAAATAAATAATAAATAATAATAATAAATAAATAAATAAATAAATAAAAATAATGGTGACTCATTTTAACATCATTGAGCATCATACTGTATTTGTTAGGATTTGGGCAAATGGGGTCCCTCATTAGCTTGAATGATGTTATTTTTGAATGATGTTATGAACGCAGAAGGCAAATGCCACTTTAGGCTGCATTAAGAGGACTGGAGCGTCCAAGTCACGAGAACTTCTAGTTCCTCTTTACTCTGCATTGGTGAGACCTCACCTTGAGTCCTGTGTTCAGTTCTGGGCACCTCACTTTAAGAAGGATGCAGCCAAACTGGAGCAAGTCCAGAGGAGAGCGACAAGAATGATCAGTGGGATGGAAGGGAAGCCCTACGAGGAAAGGTTGGGGGAACTTGGGATGTTGGGAACTTGGGAACCTGGAGAAGAGGAGGCTGAGGGGAGACCTGATTGCCCTCTTCAGATACCTGAAGGGCTGTCATAGGGAGGAAGGGGCTCATTTGTTCTTAGCTGCCTCTGAAAGCAGAACTAGAACCAATGGGTACAAACTGCAAGAGAGGAGATTCTGGTTGAATATACGGAAAAAATTCCTGATGGTGAGGGCGGTTCAGCAGTGGAACAGATTGCCAAGGGAGGTGGTGGACTCTCCCTCACTGGGATCTTCAAGCAGAGGGTCCACCAGCACCTGTCGGGGATGCTCTAGGATTTCCTGCTGCAGGCAGGGGGTTGGACTAGATGACCTACTAGGTCCCTTCCAAGTCTAGGATTCTATGATTCTATGATTTGGGGGAGGGGAATCTATAGTTTGAAAGCATAAAGGGGCAACAATAGAAATTTTCTGTATGGAGAAAAATGCATTTCCATTAAACATGTTTTCTGGACACATGTATGGCAACTATCATCACATGGGCAGAAATGTACTGAAGTTGCTTTCACCAGCAAGGAAATGTAGTGGTCACTGGCTTCTAACTTCATCAGAAAGTAATGGTGTTACACCGTCAGAAAGGCTGGTGTAACCACACTTTTCAGGGAATAAGTGCTATCGAACTTAAGAGGACTTACGTCTGAGTAGACATGTTCAGGATTGCACTGAAAGACATACCCCCAAATCCAGAGTAACTACAGGGGCATATAAGATATTTTACATGCACCCGTAGTTACTGCACCACCTAGTGAAAACCTATGGGAAATTCATTTTGGAATCCAGAGTAAGTTGTCCTTACACTGGAGCAAGGACTCCCGGTAGTTACACTGGATTTTGCCCTTAAACTGGAAGTCTTTGACACAAACTGGTAGTGCCTTCCAGATGAATCTGTTTTGGAACCGCTGCATTACCATTCAGGACGTGGAATTAGGCTGTAGGACTTCCACGCTGCAGATTGCCCCACTCCGAATACCCCAGAGGAGACTATTCCATTCCAATTTGTTTTCTTAATGGAAGTATATTTATACGTAATACGTATCTTAAGAACTTCAGGATGGCATATACATTCTAATGTAACTCTGCATTTACGTATACTTAATGGGGCTCAATACATTGTACAGTAGCACACAACTGGATTTAAAGCAAGCTGTGTAAGTACAATTCTGTCCAAAGTATATAGTAATATTTTATTGGAGGGACTCCACCACCAGCAGAGCAAGAGAATTTGGCATTTTTGTATGCTTTCCAGCAGGGAAAAACATAAATAAGTTTAGAAGCTGTTTCTAATATTGACCTTATTGAAAAAATTGTTTGCTCAACACCAAATGAAAGAGGTTCTGGAAAGAAACAGGAAAAGAATTTTTTTAACTAATATGCCAGAGTTTATTGTCATAATTAGCATAATTATAGTCATAAGGGAAGGATTTCTTCATGAGCATAAAAATAAATATACTAAAATAAACGAGGTAAAAGTACATATCAGAGACAGAAACTTCTGAGGCTACAATTCTTGAAAAATCAGAGTCTTATTCCACAGAATCTAATTTTACATTTTTACAAGCAGCTCATCCTAAATTATTTATTTTATTTTATTGGTAATCAAATATTGATTACTGTTCTTTAACTGTTCTTTAACATAAATAATAGAACAGCAATTACATTTCCCAATTTGGTGCTTTTTTTCTGCTCGCTGTTACAGAATTAAGCAGGTCCTTACTTAAACTTTAAATAGGTTCAGGGAAACCATGATTGTGACTGCAGTCCTAAGAATGTCTCTCTCTCTCTCTCTCTCTCTCTCTCTCTCTCTGTGTGTGTGTGTGTGTGTGTGTGTGTGTGTGTGTGTGTGTGTTTCTGGTCGCAAAACATTATCAAACTTCTAAATGAGTAACCCAAACACTTCTAATATTAAAGCAGGCCTCCGTCAGTCTTGAAAGACTATGGTATTGCGCTCGACACTGCATATGCTGCATGCGAAGCACGAAAGCCTGGGTTGGATTGTTATGGAGGATAGGATGTTCCCCAAGCAGCAAATCCCCCCTCTCCACGCCACTGAATTAGTCCAATGGAAAGGCAGAGCCAATACGATTGGATCCAGCTGGCATTGCAGAGCTGGGCTAAGGACAGGAGCTCACCAGGTCTTGTGGGGCCAACGGGGGTCTCGAACCCTGGACTGCTGGTTAACAGGCACAGCGCCTTAACCGCTTGCGCCACCCACAGTTAATTGTTGGAATAAATGTGAGCTTTCTGGGGTGGAGAAGACCCAGAGCCCATTGCAGCCAGTGAGGCTTACACTCAAGTAAGTGTTTTTGGCTACAATCCTAACAAGACTTTCCTGGTAGTAAGACCTATTGAACACATGGGTCTGGTCCTCCCTGTGCCTGAAGTGGCTCATCAAAGGCCACACATACCCTGACCTGGCAGTAGTAGCATAGCTACTACAGGGTGGCAATGTTATAAGTACAGCAGGCACTACAACACACTGTGTAAATGACGCCTTCCCTCTTTCTTTCAGGGCAACGATATCACTGCCCAGAATGGCTCTGATGATGAGTGGGACGGACTGCTTACCTGATGTATAGTGGCACCTGCTGCACTTATTGTGCTGCCACCACCCCCACTATGCTACTACAAGTGCACCAGGCTCCATCACACCTCCTTGCAGTCACTGGATTCAAAAAGGAAGAAGGGAGAGGAGTGGAAGTGTGGAGCTGCTCTATCTCACCACTCTTCTGCCTTCTACACTTTTACTTGCTTCTTTGAATCATGGAATGGGGGCGTCCGGTGGAGGAGGTAGCTGCATGTGCATGTCTACCCCATGAATGGGAGGCTTTGCTTAAGTCTGCTTTGAAAGGTAAGCCAAAGGAAACAACAAAAGTTAGTACTTTCATCAGGGCTGCCTAGAAAAAAAAAATAAGGGAGAAATAGACTCAGCTTCTTAACACACACATAAGTGCCATATATTTTAGAATGATTAATTTATGTTGCCGCATCAATTATTTACTTCTCTGATCCACTGGGAAAGTGGTAATGTCAACCGTTCCCCCCACTTTATGCCTGTGCCAAAACTTAACTTGTGTATAATGTATGTAATGTATCCCGCTTTTTCATTCAAAATAGTCAAGATTCCTATATAAAGCAGGATTATATAGCTTTTTATAACTATATATAATTATTTATAACTTTTATAAATGATTTTATAACTGTCATGTCTAAAGGCAGGAAGATAATTTTGTTTCTCTAGTATCATTCTCAAAGAGGAAGCACGGACAAATTATCTTTCCCCCAACCTGAAATACCGCATTTACTCTAATATAATGTGCCATCGAATATGATGCATACCCTGTACTTACAATCAAAATACCACATTTACTGACATCTAATTAACCATCAAATCTAATGGGCACCCTGATTTTGGAGACTAAATTCAGCTTGAATAGGTGAGCGTGAGATTCGAGTAAATACAGTAAGTGGTTCCCAAACTTTTAATCACTTTTTTAAAAGACATTGTGTTGGGACACACCTGGATACACTTGTATCCAGAGGTTAAATTGCCACTGGAGATACATGTGGGGTATGGGATGCTGGGAGGGAAATTCCAGTATTTTGGGGGAATGGAGGGCAGAAAAAGGTTGGAATAGTCCCCAGAGTAGGGATAACAAAGCAAGCTTCTCCCAAAACTTTTTCCCAGGCCTTGGGGCATTATTGGCCTTCCCAAATTTGCAGAATAGGATGAAAAACCCATTAGGGCAGGCTAGGGCTTTACCTGGTATACATTAGACCTCAAGATGCTACCTTTTCTTATCATTTGAGCTTCTAGGAATGTTTCACAATCCTCATCAAGAAGGAATGGCATCCCCTCCGCCTATGGTTGTCATGTGTCCTGCAAAACAGGGACAATCCCAATTTTGGGGGATTGTGTTAACATACTGGCAAATGAGTCAGAGGGTCCTGTCCCAATTTTGTGAAAGAGAGTTATGGCAACCCTACCTCCACCATATCTGAGTACCGCTGGAAAAGTCTTGCTTGTGTTCCCCCAGCCCATGGCCTATTTGCCATCTCATCTGAGCAGCAGCCTGTTCCTGTCTGATAATAAATTGAAGGATGGATTTTGTGCCACAACTAAAATTGAACTGCCCTGAAACTCTGCACATCAGCATCTGCTTGCTCTGGCTTTGCCTGATGGAAGGATGCCATGCGCTGATCGGTCTGGTTTTGGGGGAACTATTGCTTGCCTTGGAAGCTGGCCCAGTTCAGCTGGAACAGGTTGCTTTGCTTCCAATGCAAATTGTGATAACAAGAATGTTCTCTGGCCTTGCGCGCACCAAAGGGATGCATACTGAGAAGCGCATGTGAGCACAGTGGGGTAGCTAGAGAGGGTGCAAAGCACAACGTTGGATAGGCACCTGAACAATATTTGCAAGCAGCCCCTCTGCTTTGGAGCCATTTTGGGTGGTGGGAGTAAAATTGAGGCAAATATCAAAGACAACCCAAAGGGGTGCCAAATGCCTCATCTTTTTCTTACTGTTAATTGATTGATTGATCCCCTGCCCAGTATGGCTCCATAGGGAAGGGATCACTTGAAAGCTATGGTGACACTCCCAGCCAAACATCATGTTTAGCACCCCTTCTAGCTATGCCACTTCATTTATGAACATCAATTGAATAATATTGTACAGGTGCCCTTCTTTATCCACCGCAGAGCTGTTCCTGAACTTCCCATGAATTAAAAAAATCAGTGGATAAAAAAAAGGAAAAATAGGTTTTAATGACCCATTTCTAGGTTTCTTGCTCCTCCATAATGGCAGAGCCTCAATATCTGCAGGGTTTTGATTCTGGGACTGAATAATGGAATGATTGTTTGCATGACTGCCTCTCTACAATAGTAGAAAAGCAGTTTTTATAAGTGTGATTTAGAGTGGCCATTCATGTTGAGTCAAATCCATTCATTAAAAAGTCTGTCTCTAACAAAGTTGGACCTAAATATAAAATATATTATATTACCAAATTAAGAGGGCAGCCTTAACGAATTTCGGCCAGCCTAACTCACCTGGCATATCTTCCCATGGTAGTGTGTGGAGGGTGGTGTATGCCTGTGCACCGGCCTAACCTTGTAAGCTCAGAAGTGGGGCAGAAGTGACACCCTCAGGTCACCATAGGACTTATGCCGGAGCATGTCCTGGCATAACTGGAGGTTAGGATTGCAGCCATATACTAAAATATAAAACATGATGGTTTTGGGTTCCTGTGCTGATAAGATATGCCTGTTAACTTTTGGGGGAGCTCTCCAGGTGTTCCACTTTCCTAACAAGTCCTTGAAATCCTGGAAATTCTGAGTCAGTCTCCAGAAGAAACTGAAGTGTTCACAAAGTCTCCGATTAGATACTTTGAAGTTCTTCTTTGATGGGAAGGATTCGTGGGTGGCCTGAAATCTGTGCTGTGTCACCCTCTCCAGAGTAAAAGGCATTAAGAATGAGGGACGGTTCATCAACTCTTCCCAAAATTGTCGCTCATCGAACCGCTCAAAGAGCTCGAAAATGAAAGACAGCGTTGCGGTAGAGCCACCGCGGCTCTAATTGTGACCATTTAGGGGCTTGATGCACTCATAAACTTTGTACTCCAAGTAAACTGGTGATTGCTTCAACCTGATCAATTGTTATGACGTTGGCTTGCGCTGTGGAGCCCACCAACATAACAGTATGAAAGAACGTTCCACCGTGAACAATTCTCCCTCTATGATGAGGATGATGATGAATTGAATTTATATCCCCGCCTTTCTCCCCCTAAGGAACCCAAGGCAGCTAACAGCAATAAAATAAATAATAAATAAAAGATATAAAAACATTAAAACATTTTAACAACCCCAATTTACCAGCCCAACATTAATAAAATGCTCTTAACAACAGGAAAGTCTTGAAGCCCTACCGAAATCTCTCCAAGGAGGGAGCAGTTCTCAGTTCCAAGGGAAGAAAATTCCACAGCCGGGGTGTAGCGACCGAAAAGGCCCTGTTTCCAACCGCCACAGTCAACAGGGCCATTGATTTCCATGCTTTTCCTCCATTGATTTCCATGTATGCCTAGTGCTCTCCATGCTGTGTCCTATTTTAAACAGTGTGGATAATGTATCCCATCACTGGCCATCTCATTCATTTTTTCCCTTTCAGCCAGCAGAACAGAAACGGCCTCACTAACCAAAATGGCAGTGGCGCTGCTAATGATCGGGTAGCCTGATGGCAAGCATAAAATGATGCTCAGGAACCCATGTCATACCTGGAAGTGGGATCATAGCTGGGCTTTTATTTAAAAAGCAAAAATCAGGGGAAAACCAGCCTCAGCAACTCACCAACCACTTCCTCGCTGCTACCTCCTACCAGTCGGTGGTGAAGCTGAGACATCTATCTGCTACTTGGGGTCAAAGAAGATTTTCTAGCCTCCACCCTCTGACAAAATCAAATTTAATTAAGTCAATAATTAATAAATTATTTATTAATTTACAATCAATAAACGTAATATTACGTTTATTATAACTATAAGTGTGGTCCTAAATGGTTAGAAACATTGTGCTCAAGTAAAGAAGGAAGGTTATTCTTCTTCTTAACCTTATCAAAAAATAAGAAGAGCCCCATTTGAAAAGGTGCCTCTTTGTCCAACTTGTAGGGTAACTGTTATGATACATGGAAGTATCATATTACATATTATACATGGTATAATAATATTACATATTATACATGGTATCATGATATCCTATTGTACATGGTATCATATTATACAAGTATCATAATTACATATTATACATGGAACGATCATATCAGATTCATATTAACACCTTATTAGTTCCGTGCTGTATCATAATAACATATCATTAGTTCAGTTTTGAGTTAATAAAACCACTGTTTGTTCCATGAGGCAGCTGCGTTCGTTTTCATTTTCTGGCTAATTAGCCATAACATTTGATAGGGCGTTGATATTTCAATGATATTTGCTTCACTGCATTCTGCATTTCATTACCTTTCCGATGATACGTAACATGATGGTATTGTTTATACTTCCCAAGATCACGTGTGTCAAGCTCTGCTTGTTGCCTGGTGTAACTGCTACCCCCTACGCCCTCTTAGCTATGCCACATCGACAGTGGAAAATGCTCAGCTTCTGATGTGTGTGTGTTTGAGAGTGAGGAGAGAGAGAAAGAGAGCACTGAACATGACATTTTCCAGGAAGACATCGCACCATCCAAGCGGCCGCTTCTCTTTGGAGCCATTCCAAGCCTCTAGAGCAAAACAGAGGTGAACCACTAACATACTGGTTCCTTTTCTCCAACAATTTTGCCACATTATTTTTCCAATTAAAGAATGCAACCTTCTGCACCCCAGACGTCCATCATTTCCCACTCTGGAAAGCAGTAATGAGAATTATTAGTGTGATTCATTACTCCTAATTTGCTGTTTTCCAGCCAGACTGCTGGATTTTAAATTAAAACCTGTATTAAGTGATTGCTTTGTGAGAAACACTGAATCCAGCACTTCACAAAAAACTAGGAGTTGCCTCTACGAGCACAAGAGGGTGGCTGCAGGAATTCCTACCATTTACTACAAGGGTTCCCAAAGGGTACATCATGCCATAGGGCGCCATGCCACACTCACAAGAGCAACCATGGATACAAGATACTCAACATGGGCTGCAATCGTAAAGACACTTTCCTGGGAGTAAGACCCATTGAACTCAATGGGGCTAACTTTTGAGTAGACATGGTTAGTATTGTGCTCCAGGATACTCAACAAGAACATGCATGGTGATGCCTTTGGTCTATTCCCCCAGACGCCACCATCATGGTTCTTGCAAAATTTCACAAGATTTTGTTCAAATTAAGGCAAAGTGGTTATTTCTGTTTAAACATGTCTGTGCAAACCATATTCGGGATGACACTTCTGGCCACCAATTAGCAGGCAGGCATCTGTCACTCTTGAAAGACTATGGTATCGTGCTCGGCGCTGCATACGCTGCATGTGAAGCACAAAGGCCTGGGTTAGATTGATATGGAGGACAGGCTGTTACCCAAGCAGCAAATCGCCCCTCTCCATGCCATTGAATTAGTCCAGTGGAAAAGCAGAGCCAATACGATTGGTTCCAGCTGCATGGCAGAGCTGGGCTAAGGACAGGAGCTTACCCTGTCTTGTGGGGACCGACCTGGGTCTCGAACCCTGGCCTGCTGGTTAACAGGTACAGTGTCTTAACCACTTGCGCCACCCACAGCCCCATTTTGGCCACCATTCAGGAGAGAATAGAAGTGTTTAAATCCCTGCCAATTAATGGGCATTAGCGCACTAAACGCGTGTGCCCATTTTTTGACCACATCTATCCCTGGGTTGCCACACTGATGTAAGTATTCATATGTACGTATACCCTTTAATTTCACTCCTTACTTAACAAAGGGGTTTAAACATGTTGAACCAAGCATACGATTCCAAACACTTTAAACGCTTATAGAAAAGTTCTATTTAGCGGTGTTGGATAATATTTCCATCAAAACATTCATGACTGATGTTCATGCAGAACTCTCATTTTCAATCACACCAATTTCATTTCAGCTGCAATTATCACATGCAAATTTCAGTTGTAAAGCTTCATGCAGATGATTGGAACGCAGAGGCTCCGTCGCCCAAATATCCCACTAGTGGAAACTGAATGTCAATTCAGTGGAAGTATCATGATAATCTCTGCTAGGGCGATCACTCCCAGCATTTGAGACCGTTTGAGACAATGCTGTCCTTCGTTTCATTCATACATTTATATTCATTTATAAATTGAATAAATAATTTTCTAAGGAGAGCTGCTCTCAGAATATCCTACCATTCAGACTGGCTGAAGAAAAGAGCCATTGTATCAAAGGGGTAGGAAGGCCTGTGAATGAAGGAAAAAAAGAACGTTCAGTAGATTATTTGGGTTAGTAATTATTTGAGTTCCCTAAATTCCAGTAATCACTTTTGCTTGACCTATTTAACAAGAAAATCTAGCCAGATCGGGGGATTTTGTGCATGTAGAAAAATTGGCTGTAGACACAGAAAAGGTGGTTAGTTAAGAAAGAATTCCTCTTGCTCAATATATCCAATTAACATACAAGATAAATACTAAATTTAAATTACAACTGTTAAAGTAAGTAATTAATCTTATGAAAATAATGAAAATTCCAAGCAGCTGACGTTTTATTAGCAGTGATAAAGTGCGGCAAAAATTATGACAAGATCATTGTGTACTGACACTTAATACTATGGAGATGAAACAATTATATGTGGTAGTTGATTGATTGCATACAAAACTCATATAATGCATGATTGTTTGATTGATAGGAAGGCAGGGAAAGAGGGAGGTAGATGACGGACGGACGGACGGACGGACGGTATTGCGGTCCCACTACAGAAAACAGTACGTATATTACGATTGTTGGAACAGGTAGAATATCCACAGGTGCTTGAACATATCTCATGTTAGGGAATCAGGTTGGGGGGGAAACTGGTTCAGCTGATGCACTCCCCCACCCTCCCGATTGGGCCTGATCCATTGCCCTCTGCCTTTTCCTTCCCTGTTACATCATCTTCCCACCCTCGTTCCACCCTTTGATGTGCAAAATATTGTATTTCCACTTTTAACGAACTCCTAACCATGTCTACTCAGAAGTAAACCCCATTATGTTCAGTGGGTCTTACTCCCAGGAAAGTATCTTTAGGACGGCAGCCCTCGTCTCAGCTCAAGCATTGTAATGCATGAATAATAATGGCTATCACAAGACACACAGAGAAGCAATTTGAACACAAGAAAAAGATTATATAAATAAGTACTAATAACAGATAATAATAGCAAGTAATTTGCAATGCCAACCTTTACAAGAATTCCCTCACTAAAAATCTTAAGATTCCCTCACTAGTGAATCTTAAGATTCCCACAATGACAGAAGATCTAGACATTTATTGGGTTTCTCCCCTGTGTGGGTTCTTTGGTGGATCTTAAGACTTTGGTGGCTCTTAAGTTGGGGGTAGTCAAGAGGGATTGGGGTTCTGGGGGTGCCAGGCAGTATTTTCCTCAGGATCAAGCATCAAAATGGCCGCCCTTAAATGATGTTGAAACAGACCAGCGCGTGCTTTGGGGCTTCCTCCTGCACTGCTGAGGACGGACACGGATCCCCTGCCTGCTTCTCCTTCCGCCCCCAACATCCACCCCAACTAACCCCAACTACCCCCAACTGCCTCCAACTGCTCCCTCTGTCCCTCAACGGCCACTTCTGACTGGCCCAGCCACAGTTCTGAACCACACCAGTCCAAACCAGGGTGACCAGATGGCCTGCTTCCCAGGACTGGTTGTCTTTTTCAGTCATGTGTCCTCATTGGGAGCAGGCAGCACTGAATTACAGTTAACAAATTACAGTAGTACCTCACTTAACAAGTGCCTCACTTAACAAGTGTCCACATAACAAGCAAAAATTTCCCTAGGATTCTGCCTCACATAACAAATGTTGCTTCACTTAACAAGCACACTTGTTGGCAGTTGGGGCAGACACCCTGGCCAGCAGCCCTTTTAAAAAGCGTCATGGCTGCCTAGCGTGCCTGTCCATAGCGAACCAGGGGTGGGCAGATGCCGGTTTGGGCCTACTCGTCTTTTTCCTGCCGTTGGCGAACCGCTTAGCTGTGCATGCGCCAACCTCCGGTTGACGCGTGCATCTCCTCCAACTGGAGGAGATGCATTGTGCATGCGCCGGAGGTTGGCGCATGCACAGTTAAGCAGTTTGCCAACAGCAGGAAAAAGGCGAGATCCGGTTTGGGCGAGTAGGCCTGAACCAGCCTCTGCCCACCCCTCCAGTTGGAGGAGACGCACGTGTCAACCCTCGGGGTTGGCGCGTGCATACTGTGTCTCCTCCTGAGGGTTGGCTCGTGCGCACTGTGTCTCCTCCAACTGGAGGTTGGTGCACGCGCAGTTAAGCGGTTCGCCAACGGCAGGAAAAAGGTGAGATCCGGTTTGAGCGAGTAGGCCCAAACCAGCATCTGCCCAACCCTGGTTCTCTCCCTCTGCCCAGTGGACGCCCAGCCACAGGAGGAGAAGCACGGAAGTGTTACTTTTGCTATGGGCAGGCACAGTAGGCAGCCATGACGCTTTTTAAAAGGGTTGCAGGCCAGCATGTCTGCCCCAACTGCCGAGTGTGCTTGTTAAGTGAAGCAACACTTGTTATGTGAGGCAGAATCTTATGGACAGGTGGACACTCTCCAACTGGAGGAGACACAATACGCACGCGCCGACCCTGAGGGTTGACGCGTGCGTCTCCTCCAACTGGAGGTTGGCGCATGAGGTTGGCGCATGCCGGAGGTTGGCGCATGCGCAGTGCGCCGGGGTTGGGGGTCCGCACTTAGCCCCACCCCTGACCCCGCCCCCGCCCCCAGCTTCCGGTGAACCGAATCTTGGGGGAGGCTCAGCCCACCTCTGGAGAGAACAGCCGTGGAGAAGAGGGAAGCAGCTCAGGGCTAGCCAGAAGGGAGCAGGGGAGAGAGAGTAGGAGAAAGTGGGGAGACACTTTGAAGGTGTCTTTGATGGCAGCCTCCTAACCATGTCTACCCAGAAGTAAGCCCCATTGTGTTAAATGGATCTTTCTCCTAGTAAAGTGTCTTGGATTGCAGGCTCCTAACCATGTCTACCGAGAAGTAAGCCCCATTGTGTTCAATGGGGCTTACTCCCAGGAAAGTGTCTTTAGGATTGCAGCCTAATTAGACTTCATAGGATCATGCAAATTGAAAACATGTTTTGAATTCAATTTCAGTGTTTTGTCATCATTTTTATGTAGTTAATATTTTTATATGAATATTTTGGGGGTTGTGGAACCAATTGTCTGAGTTCCCATTGTTTCCTGTGGGAAAATCCGCTTCACTTAAAGAGCGTTTCACTTAAAGAGCATGCCTCCGGAATGAATTGAGCTCTGTATGTGAGGCACCACTGTATATAGAGAACTATTACATTGTATGTTACGTATACACGTATTACATTACATGTATACTATTACATTATGTTATATTACATTACATTACGTTATAACTATTACATTACGTATGTTACGTATAATGTTATGTATAGGCATAACATTCCCTAATAAGGATGGAAAACCAACTTGATAGTGCAACTTAGGTCTGTTCAACTGACAGTTCAGGATTTGTGAGTATTTGTGTTGGATTTATGATTAGTGCAAATTTGGGACAATATTTAGACAAGGACTGACCAGAGCACAGTCCGAAGACACAAGAGAGTAAGAGGGGAAAGCGGATAGATGTCATTTAGTTTTATTTTTAAAGGAATAAAGAACTTCATCTCCACACAAACACTGAAGAGAGAATAGACATTTTGGAAACATCCACAGAAACCACAAAAGCAATGTTAACAGGCATCAGCTGTATAAGGTTTCATCCTGAGTGGATGTTCTGATGGCCACTAAGACCACCACTCTGACTTGCCCTACTCCCAACACTGTGTGGGTTTTCGGGTGGTGTTTAAGGCTGGAAACACAAATACAGAGAATTCCTCACTCCAGACACTTAAAGGGTTTCTCCCCTGTGTGGGTTCTCTGGTGGCTCTTAAGACTCCCACGCCGAGAGAAGCTTATTCCACACTCCTGGCACTTATAGGATTTCGCCCCTGTGTGGGTTCTCTGGTGGATCTTAAGATGCCCACTCTGAGTGAAAGTTATTCCACAATATTGGCACTTATAGGGTTTCTCCCCTGTGTGGGTTCTCTGGTGGCTCTTAAGATGCCCAATCTGACAAAAGGTTATTCCACACTCCTGGCACTTATAGGGTTTCTCCCCTGTGTGGATTCTCTGGTGGCTCTTAAGACTCCCATTCAGAGTGAAGGTTATTCCACACTCCACACATAGGTTATTCCACACATACGGTTTCTGCCCAGTATGTGTTCTCTGGTGGCTCTTAAGATGCTCACTCTGAGAGAAACTCATTCCACACTCCTGGCACTTATAGGGTTTCTGCCCTGTGTGCGTTCTCTGGTGGCACTTAAGATGCCCACCATGACTGAAGGTCTTTCCACACTCCTGACACATAAAGGGTTTCTCCCCTGTGTGGGGTCTTAGATGAAAAATAAAGCTATTCCTGGTACTGAAGGTCTTTCCACACTGTTGGCACTTATAGTTTTTCTCCTTCATGTGGGGTCTCTGGTGGGTCTGAAGTGCAGTTCTCTGAGTGAAGGTCTTTCCATTCTCCTGGCCTGGAAACAGCCTCATCACTGTGTGGGGTCTTTGCTGTGTAGACTGAGCCTGTTTCCGATTTCTTCCAATCTGGTCCCAAATGGATTCTGCAGAAATCAGTCAAGAAATGCAGTCAGGACCAAAGGAAGAAACTGCAGCCAATTGTGGAATTGTGAAGTCCATGACCCACGTGCCCATGAATAAGGAAGGGGGCAGGGAATTTAATGGGGATTTCTGAATCGTGGCTATGGCCCTCCTGAACCCCCTCCCCGGTTCCCTGGATAAGGATCTACACAAGGCAGCAAATGCTCAAAAGTGACTTAATTTTGACTGGTCATAATTCTAACCAGTTTATGCTGGCCTAACTGGCCTGTCTGATCTAGTGACACCCCAGTTCCAGCAAGAGACATATGCTAGGGCTTAGGCGTGTCTAACTAAAGGTTAGGATTGCAGCCTTAGTAGTTGTACCCAGCCTTAGTAGTTGTAGTTGTACTTAGCAGTAGATCACAGAGTCCACAATCAGTCTTCTTAGGAATGGGTTCACTTCCCACAACAGAAGACTTGCTCTGGGAAGGATCAATGTGAACCAGTTGGATTGAGGGGTTCTCTGGAGGGTCTATTTCAGCCTCATTCTCCTGAAAAGAATTCGGGGCCACAGAGTTGCTGCCCCTGGACTTGGTCTCATTGCCACATGGTGGGCAGGAGGGATGTCCATGTGGAGTCTGTGATGGCCTCCGCTGTCCTCTGATGCCCTGGAGCCTTGCAACCTCTCTGGGAGAGTGATGGGCCAGGGAAAAGCTCCTGAGAAGCACTACCTTTTTCTGCCTACAGAAACAGTCACCATTCATGGTGGTCTCTCAGCCCCCTTTCAAACCATCAGGTGCAAACCATCAGGTGTCTGATCCCTTTGGATCTCACCAGTGCCTCTCAGAGGACAGGGACAGCTCTTTTGGCCAGACATGGGCATCAAAGTGCAGCCTACTCTTTCAAGTGCTTTGTGACCCGCCATGGCCTGTTTGCTGATGGCAGAGCCCCCAACTGGCCTGCCGGCTGTGGCGACTCTCAACATTGAGGCCAAGAAGGCTGCTTTGGCATGGCAGATGCTCCAGCACATGGCCAGGTGATTGAGAGTGATAAGCCTTTGACTCACCAGAACTGAAGAGCCACAGAAACCTTGAACCTTAAGAGGCTTCAACAATATGTGCTCTCCTAGGAAGAGAGTCCTAGGAAGTTCTTGAGAGTCCTAGGAAGGCCAGAAAGGCCACTAAAAGCATTGAGACATGTACATAGCACATGTACGCATGCCCAAAGCATCAATGCCTGGGGATCCTCCACTCTTTGGTTGTGATACACACACACCTGCAAACCGTCATCATAAGATGACATGGGTCTTTACTCGGAGGACGTCCAGCTCCAAACAACTAAGTTCCTGGAGATGTAATGCTAACCAAGCTAGGCCAGCAGAACTTACTCATCTACCCATTCCTGCAGTGGTATGCAGATGGTGGCGCTTGTCTGTGGACTGGCCTAACCACCCTAGGAATCATGCAGATGTGCCTTTGGGCACTTTTGCAACCCTCCCAGGCATTACAGGACTTGTGCTTGACTAACCAGGGAATAGGATTGCTCCGTGACAGTCTCCGCTCAAGAGCTCTTAAGGGGCTACCCTCAACTTCAAGAGATTCAGATCTGGGCAAGCCAAAAGGGGAGCATGTGGGGCTAATCAGGGTAAGAGCAGCCATGCTGATTTCATGCATGTAGACTTTCACCAAGTCCTCTTTGCAATAACCACTGAAGAAGACTTTCATATTCAGAGCATCAAGACATTCAAGACCAGAAATTCCTCCTTACCTACAAAGATCAGGTTTTCATGATTTTCCAAGATGACATCCTCATAAAGACGCCTCTGGCTTGGACTCAGCAGCGCATACTCTTCACTGCTGAAATGCAGGGCTATCTCTGCAAATGAAATGGGGAGCTGAAGGAAAAAAGAGGAATGCCCTCTGAGCAAGTGAGTCAAGGTCATGCCCAAAGGAAAAAGAAGGAGGGTCTTTCTTTTACCTTCCCAGTGAAATATGACATGACTAGCAAAAAGCATATCCGTGTTGTGGGAGTAAAACTCCCCCGTATGCAATCCCCCATGCTCATCAACCCCCCATGCAACATCTCCCATGTTCATTCACCCCATGCGCATCATCCCCCCTATGTACATCATCCCCCCATGCAGAACAACTCCCTTGCGCAACATCTCCCATGTTCATCCCACCTTGCGCAACATCCTCCATGCGCAACATCCCCATATGCATCATCCCCCCTGCACAACACCCCCATACGCAACATCCCTCTTGCGCAACATCCCCCATGCACATCATCCCTTCATGCGCATCATTGTCCCATGCACATCATCTCCCCATGCGCATCATCCCCCATGCACAACAACCCCCTTGCACATCTCCCATGTTCATCCCCCCATGCGCAACATCTTCCATGCGCAACATCCTCCATGTGCAACATCCCCCCATGCGCATCATCCCCCATGCGCATCATCCCCCATGCACAACAACCCCCTTGCGCAATATCTCCCATGTTCATCCCCTCATGCGCATTATCCCCCATGCGCATCATCCCCCATGCGCACCAACTCCCTTGCGCACCAACCCCTCATGTGCAACATCCCCCATGCGCATCATCCCCCATGCACAACATCCTCCTTGCGCAACATCCCCATGCGCATCATCCCCTCACGCGCATCATTCTCCCATGCGCATCATCTGTCCATGCGCATCATCCCCCCATGTGCATCATCCACCATGCGCAACATCCACCCATGCACACCAACCCCTCATTTGCAACATCCCCCATGTGCATCAACACCCATGAGCACCATCACCCTGCGCAGCATCACTCCCAGTGCAACCCCTCCTTCCGAAAACATCTCCCCAATGCACTAACCACCAAATTGGCTGGAGGTTGGTCAGTCTTCCATGTTAAGTATAGGACAGAAACACATTGCACCCCTTTTCAGCACCCTTAAGGGTTAAATTTCTCCACATCGGTTCTTGGTGGGTATTCATGTCACAGAAGGAACTCCCTCCCCAAATTTCATGCTTCATGAAATTTCATGGTTGGGGCAGAATGTTGATGAGTCATCAATTCATCAATGCAAAGTATAGGGAGGAAAACGCGTTGCGCCCCTTCTCACCCCCTTCTGGTTGGAATTTCCGAAAACTGGTTCTTAGTGGATCCCTCCATCATGGAAGGAACACCCTCTTCAAATTTCACACTTACTGGCCTGGCAGTTTTGGCTAGGTGTTGATGAGTCAGTGATGATGATGAAGATGCCTTTTATATATATACTAACGAAAAGCGTACCCACGTTGCGGGTGTAACATTTTCCCCTATGCCATCCCCTCAAGGCACAGAAACACCCCATGTGCCACTTCCCCCATGCGCATCATCCCCCCATGCGTATCATTCCCCATGCACATCATCTCTCCATGTGCATCATCCCCCATGTGCAACGTCACCTCATGCACAACTTTCCCCCATGCGCATCATCCGCCGATGTGCAACTTTACCCCATCCGCAACTTCCCCCATGCGCAACTTCCCCCATGCACAACTTTCCTCGCATGCGCAACTTTCCCCATGTGCAACTTCCCCCCCACGCAACTTTCCCCATGCGCATCATCCGCCGATGCACAACTTTTCCCCATGCGCAATTTCCTCCATGTGCAACTTTTCCCCATGCACATTAACCCCATGCACAACTTTCCCCCATGCGCAACTTTCCCCCATGCACAATTTTACTTCATGCACAACTTTCCCTCATGCAAATCATCCCCCAAGTGCAACTTCCCCCATGCTCAACTTTCCCCATGCACATCATCCCCCCATGCGCAACTTCCACCCATGCGCAACTTCCCCCATGCGCATCATCCCCTCATGCACAACTTTCCCCATGCGCATCATCCGCCGATGCGCAACTTCCCCATGTGCAACTTCCCCCCATGCGCAACTTTCCTCCCATGCGCAACTTTCCCCATGTGCAACTTCCCCCCTGCGCAACTTTCCCCCATGCTCATCATCCGCTGGTGTGCAACTTTCTCCCATGCGCAAATTTCCCCCATTCGCAACTTTCCCCCATGCGCATCAACCCCCATGCACAAATTTTCCCCATGCACAACTTTCCCCCATGCGCAACTTTCCCCCATGCACATCATCCCCCCATGCGCATCATTCCCCCATGCGCAACTTCCACCCATGTGCAACTTCCACCCATGCGCAACTTCCCCATGCGCAACTTTCCCCATGCGCATCATCCGCCGTTGCGCAACTTTCCCCCTGTGCAACTTCCCCCCATGCGCAACTTTCCTCCCATGCGCATCATCCTCACATGCACAACTTTCCCCATGCGCATCATCCGCCGTTGCGCAACTTTCCCCCTGTGCAACTTCCCCCATGCGCAACTTTCCTCCCATGCGCATCATCCTCACATGCACAACTTTCCCCATGTGCATCAGTCCCCCATGCGAAACTTCCTCCATGCACAACTTCCCCATGCACAACTTCCCCCCATGCACATCATCCTCCCATGCACAACTTTCCTCCATGCGCAACTTCACCCCATGCACAGCATCCTCGCCAGTGCAACCTCTTCCTCCGAAAAACATCCCCCAGTTCACCAGGCACTGAGCACCATATTGGCTGGATGTGGTTCAGTCTCCCATGTTAAGTATAGGACAAAAACACGTTGACCCCTTTTCAGCCCCTGAAGGGTTAATTTCTCCAGATGGTTCTTGGTGGGAGTTCAGGTGACAGAAGGAACTCCCAGAATTCCATGCTTCAGACCCAGCAGTTGGGGCGGAATGTTGCTGAGTCAGCAATTCTCAATGCAAAGTATAGGGAGGAAAACGCGTTGCGCCCCTTTTCACCCCATTCCGGTTGGAATTTCCGAAAATCGGTTCTTAGTGCACCCCTCCGTCACGGAAGGAACACCCACCCCAAATTACACGCTTCTAGGCCCAGCGGTTTTGGCAGGGCGGTGATGAGTCTGTCAGTCAGTGAGTCAGTCAGTCAGTCAGTGACTTTTCTCTTATATATATATATAGATAGAATATAGATAGAAGATAATATTATTTATGTATAAGAGTTTTTCTCATTTTTGACCACTAGAGTCAAGCTCAGATTGTCACACCCCTAAAGCTTGTTGTCCAGAGCAATTGCTACCCGCGTGATCTCTTTAGCTACACCACTGGATAAGCCCAAGGTGTCCCCCTCAAAGGTCCTTTACCTGGTCTGGATGAGCAGCAGCCATGTCTGTCCACGCACAGTGTTTGGATTCCTTCGATCCTCTTTCCCTACTCTCTGTCAGGGAGAGAAAGGAGACTGCATGAGGTTTTTCACCTTTGCACACTTGCTTCATGTACATGCAAGTGTTGCATTCCTGTCCCATCATTTGGGGGAAGATGCAGAGGAGATGGGCACAGAATATTCGGATGGTGAGGACGGGTCGTACCCAATGGCTCTTCATTCCTGGTGTATCTGTGAATGCAGAGGCCATCTTGGCTGGGAAGAGCATTGTAAAGGAGCTCTACTCTCCTGAATCACCACTTGGTTCCTTTTGAAAGTGATTATAAATTATAATCTATAAAAAATGAACCCTTGTAAAAAGATATATACAGCACAAGTGGTATTTGAATCAAGAATTTCTTTTGGGGGTGTGGGGGAGCAACCAGACACCAAACGGATCCTCCTTCTGCAAACAGGTTAATAGATCTGAGAAGTCTGGGGGGCCCTCGACATACCTGGGAGCATCAAACCGTCCCAAAGTGGGCTCCGTCAGGCCGTGGCTTTGAAGGTGCAGAAAGAGACTCTGGCAGGTCCTTCTTTTCCTGGGTTTCCCTGGTGGAGCCTCTGCAAGAACCGCAGAGCCACAGCTCTGGTTCCGTCTCTCTCTGCAGGATCAAGAACCGGCCCTTTCCGTGCCTGCCTGGGCCTTCTTGGCACAGCATCTCCCAGGCCATCCCTCTCTCTCTGGGCTCAGACCTTCCCATTCCCTCCTGGCTCCAGCCCCCTAGCAGGCTTTCCTCCTCCCTTTGCAGGTTCCTGGAGGATGCAAGTCGTGTCCCTCCCTCCCTCCAGACCTTCCCTCCCAGTCTGTTTTCTCACCCCAGAGAAAGGCCAGGCAGGCGTCACTTATGGGGCAACTCAGCCTCACTTATGGGGCAACTCAGCCTCAGCTGCAGCCGATGGTGGGCCTGACTGGGGAAGGAGGGAGCCTGGAGCTCCGGTCAGCAGCTGGAGGCAGACCCAGATCAGCTCCCAGAGCCCCGAGCGAAGAAGGGAGCGCTGTGTGGAGCCTCCTTTTGGATGCGCCTTTGCACAAGGCCCTCTCTGCGCACGGCTGTGGTCTTGACTCAGGCCCTCCTGTCTCTCCTGCTGCTTTCCTGGGGGGGCAACAGTGGAAGGGAAAGGAAGGTCAGTTTGCAGGAAACCTTCAAGTCTTGAGCCAGTCAGAGGCCAGATTCAGACATGCCTGGAAAGGGACACAGAACAACGGAAAGTTCTCCGTAAACACAAACCACTCCCAAATGTGCAGTCAATCGATCAATCAATCAATCAATGGACTCTCTTATGGCTTTACATATTTGAAATCATGAATAAAAACAGGTAACACCACTTTCTGCCCTTTTCATTTTGCACAAAACAAAAATCCCCAAATCTCCAGATATTTAAATCATTCTCCACCCCCTCCATTTTCCCTTGAGATGCAAAGCCTGTTGTCACTTCACCCGCCCAGTGGACCCTTAAAGCAATTCTAATACAGTTTTTCCATGGCTTCACCCACATGGATATGAGTGCATGGGGAGGAAAAGACATGTGGAAGAGAGGGGACCAGGGCCCCCCACCACCAAGCACCTGGCTAAAGGGAGCAGGGCTCGCCAGGCAAGAGGGAACACGGGAGCTGGTACTGGGGGCAGATGGCATCCCACCCCACACCCTTCTCCCAGGAAGCAGCACTATTGACACCCCAGTCACAACCCTGGCTGCATCATCCTGAGCCAGCTGCCGTGCCCTGGAGGGGGGATGAAGATTGTCAGATGAGGGGATTCCTGCCACCAATGCCGCCTCTTGGTCCCCTCAGAGAGCAACTCAGATCACCTCAGATGGCTGTGGGGGGAGAAAGCAGGTCCCTCAGATGAGGGGATTCCTGCCACCAATGCCCCCTCTTGGTCCCCTCAGAGAGCAACTCAGATCACCTCAGGTGGCTGTGGGGAGAGAAAGCAGGTCCCTCAGATGAGGGGATTCCTGCCACCAATGCCCCCTCTTGGTCCCCTCAAAGAGCAACTCAGATCACCTCAGGATGCTGTGGGAGGGGGAGAAAGAACGTCCCTCCGGTGAGGGGATTCCTGCCACCAATGCCCCCTCTTCGTCCCCTAAAGGAGAGAGTAGTTGGGGGTAGTCAAGAGGGATTGGGGTTCTGGGGGAGCCAGGCAGCATTTTCCTCAGGATCAAGCATCAAAATGGCTGCTCTTAAATGATGTTGGAACAGACCAGGGCTTGCTTTGGGGCTTCCTCCTGCACTGCTGAGGACAGACACGGATCCCCTGCCTGCTTCTCCTTCCGCCCCCAACTTCCACCCCAACTGCCCCCAACTGCTCTCACTGCCCCCCAACTGCCTCTTCTGACTGGCCCAGCCACAGTTCTGAACCACACCAGTCCAAACCAGGGTGACCAGATGGCCTCTTTCCCAAGACTGGTCCTCTTTTTTAGTCTTGTGTCTTTGAAAAAAATCTTAATTGTTCTCCTCCTCATTAGGAGCTGGCAGCATAGAATTAATGAATTATAGTTAAAAATTATACGTACAGTGGTGCCTCACATAAAGAGCTTAATTTGTTCCGGAGGCATGCTCTTTAAGTGAAATGCTCTTCAAGTGAAGCAGATTTTCCCATAGGAAATAATGGAAATTCAGACGATTGGTTCCACAACCCAAAAATATTCATATAAAAATATTAACTAGATGTAAAAATGATGACAAAACACTGGAATTGAATTCCAAACAGGCATTCAATGTGCATGATCCTATGAAGTCTACTTAGGCTGCAATCCTAAAGACACTTTCCTGGGAGTAACCCCCACTTAACACAATGGGGCTTACTTCTGGGTAGACATAGGAGATTGCAATCAAAGACACTTTCCTGGGAGGCTTACCTGGGCTGCTGCTGGAGGTTCAAGGTGGCCGGTGGGGGCACTTGGGGGCAGTTAGGGGTAGCTGCCTCTGGCACCTACAGAAAACTGCCCCCAAGTGGGGGGCAGTTAAGAGGCAGCAGTGCTGGCTGACGGCCCTTTTAAAGAGCCTCCGTGCGGAGCGTCAGGGCTGCATAGCACACGTGCCCATAGCGCACTTGCTTGTTAAGTGAAGCGGAACTTGTTATGTGAAGCAAGTTTTCTTGGAAATTTTTGCTTGTTATATGAAATGCTTGTTAAGCGAGGCGCTTGTTAAGCGAGGTACCACTGTATTTGTTTTACATTTTTTCATGCTTCGCATTGTTAGATGTTTTACAAAACCCTCAGTCAACTTGACGTATCAAAAATAGGATCTTCTCCTTCAGCTATTACAGGAAGGGCAGCTGAGACAGCTTCTTTACTCCCACTGAAAAGCAGATGGAAAGTCTCAGCTACAACAGCCGCTTTTCAAGGTCTTGCTACGGATCTGACTTCCGGTTATCTCGATCCGGTGACCTTCAGTTCTTATCTTCAGGCAAACGGAGGCTCTACCTCTAAACCAGACCTCCTGCCCAAGAATTCCTCTTGCTCAATATATCCAATTAACATACTAGATAAATACTAAATTTAAATTACAACGGTTAAAGCAAGTAACTAACCTTACGAAAATAATGAAAATTCCAAGCAGCAGACATTTTATTAGCAGTGATAAAAGTAAAAAATTACCATCAGAAAGTGAAGAAATAATAAAATTGGCACAAATTATAACAGTCCTGATAACCCAGACTGCTTTCGTGCTTCACACGAAAGACAGGAGCTCACCCTGTCTTGTGGGGCCGACCCGGGTCTTGAACCCTGGCCTGCTGGTTAACAGGCACAGTGTCTTAGCCACTTGCGCCACACACAGCCCACTAATGAACTAATAGCAATGCAGTGTATGCAGCACCAAGCACAATACCATAGACAGGAGCTCACCCTATCTTGAACCCTGGGTCTTGAACCCTGGCCTGCTGGTTAACAGGCACAGTGTCTTAGCCACTTGCGCCACCCACAATCCACTAATTAACTAACAGCAATTAACTTGCAATGCCAACCTTTACACTGAATAGCAAGCCAACACCAGATATATCATCTTATTCATGTTTTTTTTAAAAAATAGTGGAAAACGCTTCCATAATTTTTGATACATTGGAACCTGTGCCTAATAAGGTGCAGGGCACAATCCTAACTAGGTCTACTCAAAAGTAAGCCCCATTGTGGTCAATGGATCTTACTCCCAGGAAAGTGTCTTTAGATTTGCAGCCATGGTTAAACTTCTGTGTATTTATTTTTGAATGTTTGGAGAACCAATTATAGATAAAGCTTGAATATTCTCTTACAACATTTTTAAAAATGGGAATACAGTTGACAAAAGTTTCTGTTACTATTCCCCTTATTGAATCCTTCCTCTTCTTTGATTGCCATGTTATTACAGTTTAAAAAATATATTAATAAACTGTAATGTATGTTTCTTATGGAATAAATGATATAAAGCGCTATGGGGAAAAAGATAAGCAAAGGCAGTGATTTGAGGTATTACTAAATAATATGTTCTTTATAATTCATCATGAGAATTGAGCAATAAGGCAGATGGATCAATGACACACAATCCAATAAACCCAGATTAATGCTATTCTCCTTAATGAAATTACCTTTTCAGTCGGTTTCAGCCAAGATGCTTTTGGCTTTGCAAAACAGGGGTATAATTAAAAATAAAAACCATGCGTGCCCGTAATATGTTCCCATTGTGCCCATTATGCGTGGAACAAACCTCAGAATAAATGTTCACCACATAGGACTTGAAGTGCTTCTGGTTGCGTTCAGGAGGTCTTCTAAGGAGTTGCATTCCTTGCGTTCCTGGTTGCGTTCCGGTACGTTGAGGATCCCTACAAAATTTAGGGTGCAATCTTCATCTAGGCCTGTCTAACTCATCTGGGCCAGCCTAACTCATCTAGGCCACCCATTCCTATGGTGGTGTAGGCAAGCGCATGCCCATGCACTGGCTTATACCTCACCTTCCCCCAAGAGTGGCGCAACTTACGACATTTTATGACACCTTCAGGTCAGCCCAGGACTCATGCCAGAACTTTGGCTGACCGAACTGGAAGTTAGGATTGCAGCTTTGGTGATTTACATCCCCTCTACACCACTGCTTCTTTGTGGTTATTTATTTATTTATTTATTTATTTATTTATTTATTTATTTAAGTAGTTATGTTCAGTTCATAATGGGAAATTTTTTTCCCATAAAAAGCTATGATAACACCCCTTGCACATCCATGTTTGTTCTCACTAAATAACCGTGGGGGGATTTTATTTTTAAGCCGTGGAAGATTCTGAGTCACAAAAATTGTCTCTTTGTGAGATGTACTAATTAATGATCCACAAGGAAGAAAACAGAGGAGGTGGTGGGGGGAGTGATCGATGCCTGCATCCTGTGGCAGTCAACTTCAATTATACCCTGAAACTTGGAAGGAGCAACGTTGGAAGGTTATTATTTAGTGCCGCACATTTCATTTATTCTAGATTAGACAGACTGCCTGTAAGTCAAATTTCCCTTTCCCTCGAAATCAGGTTTTCCTAACATTGTTCCAAGTTAATTAGCAACAATGGGAAAAAAATTAGTCCCTCTGATGAAATATAGAGGGGTGTAGCCAACACCCCAATGGCCCTACTCAGTATAATTACTTAATAATTATAATTACTAATGGACCAACAATTATAAATTATTGGCTGCAATCCTAAAGACACTTTCCTGGGAGTAAAACCCATTGAACACAATGGGGCTTACTTTTGAGTAGACATGGTTGGAGTGTGCTCATTGTCTCCCAAACTCCCATGGCACACCTGTGGACCATTCGCAGTGGACCAATGTGCTGTGGCACATCGTTGGAAATAGCCGATCTGTTATATGACGTCCCCCACTTTCTGACAGTTCATTTTCTGAGGATTCTGCTCTTTCAGCACCTTTAAGTTATACCCATAACTCATTCAATCAACACATGCTTCACTCTTTCAACCTTTCTCTGCTGGTCTTAAGGCTAAAATTCTCTTCCCTGTTGATTTGCATGTGACATATTGATCCAACTGTTTTTGGCATTTTTTCCAATAAATAACAATCATTCAAATACATAAGATATTCATTGTTCAGACATGTCTTTGTTTAGTATAATTTGGTACATATTTTGGCAATGTGTTAATAAATCTGTGTTATTTAGGCTTTTGAAAGTGATATTTATGGTCCCTACAATCCAGAATAACTACGGGACCACGTAAGAGACATTACTTGCACCTGTAGTTACGGCACCATCTAGTGAAAACCTATGGGAAATTCATATTGCAATCCAGAGTAAATTGTTCTTACACCCAAGCAAGGACTCCATGTAGTTACTCTGGATTGTGCCCAGTATGTCATTTTAGGTGGCCATTTGGTATTTGCAAGCTGAAAAAGACTGGGTTCCACTTTTCAATAAATAAACAAATAAATTGAATAAATTTCAATGGTTTTCACTTTAGGACGGTATCTCTTCCTCACTAGTTGAATAAATTTTCATTTTTATTGCTGGAAGAAAGCCGTTCTATGTGGAAATAACCAAAAAAATGCACGCTCTCAGAGTGTCATCGAGACTCTTGAGCACTGTTGTCGGAAAAGGAACTCAAAGGTTCACTTTCTGTACTTAATTTAGTATTCATGGTGGTTTTTGGACCACCTTGGGCTACATCATTAACAGATGTCGGATCCTTAGAATTTGTTCAAAAGCCAAAACAAATTATATAACGAAACACGCTCATTGTTTTCAGTCTCTGTATGATTATAGTGAGATGAAGGCCAGCAAATCCAAAAATACTTATAGGAACTTTTCATTCATTTCTGGATCTTTTATTCATATGAAACAAATACCTGAGGCAGGGATGCAGCTTAGAGTAGGAGAAAAAGGCTTTAAGGCTCAAAACCAGCTCGATGGATAATGAGGCTCATAATTGGCTCTCACAATAATTCTCATCATGATACTTGTATTTTAGAAAAGTTGGGCAAAACCCATAGCAGTTACAGGTCCAAGCAGTTACGTCATCCTCTAGTGTTACGGAAAGTCACCTTAACCGCTCCATCGCAAAGGGCTTAATTTGACTTTAGGATATGTCTTCTGTAGGCAGGTTCCCTCAATAATGTTGGAGAGCTACTATATTTACTGAGAATATTTATATACCGTTTCTCAATAACACCCAAAAAATGTTTCCAAAGCAAAAGGAATGAGAAGACAGTTCTCTGTCCCAAAGCAATTCATAATTAAACAGTATGGGATTGGTACCCAAACTCTCCAGGAACCTAAGCCCAAGTACCTGTGTATTAAATAAGTGCATGTTCTTCTTCATCTATCCTTCTTCATCTATCTTTCATCCATGACTCTTCCATTCTTATCTCCTACGGCTGCAATCCTTACTCCCTGTTAGGCCAGCATAAGTCCCATGCTGACCCAGGGGTGTCACAAATCTATATCTATCTATCTATCTATCTATCTATCTATCTATCTATCTATCTATCTATCTATCTATCTATCTATCTATATATATATATATATATATATATCTATATCTATATCTATATCTATATCTATATATATATATATATATATATATAAGTCACTCACTGACTGTCTCCCTGACTGATCAATGCCCTGCCAAAACCACTGGGCCTAGAAGCGTGAAATTTGGGGTGGGTGTTCCTTCCGTGACGGAGGGGTGCACTAAGAACCGGTTTTCGGAGGCTGATGCTCCGTGGGGGGGGGGGGGGCTGATGCGCCATTGGGTGATGGTGTACAGGGGAATTTTACTCCAGGCTCCAGCAACACGGGTACACTTTTCACTAGTGTTCCATAAGGCACTTCTGTGCCACTCCTGGGGAGGTTACGCCAGTACACAGACTTGTGCCTGCCTTCCCACACCACCACAGGAATGGGGAGACATGTGAGTTTTGTTGGCATAAATTGGTTAGGATTGTGCCTTCAGTCTACCATTTTCAACCCCTGTGATGTGGCACATTAGTGTGCAATGAGTGATCCACAGGAATTTGATGGTGTGCCTTGCCAGTATGCTATGTGATGAAAAATTAAATCACTGTCCTGAGCCTGCTTCAAAGTGGGAGCCCCTTGGGGCAGAGACCTGTCTTTGCCTCTCTTGTAAAACATACACACATCGATGGCATATAGGAATGAATAACTTTTCCACCATTCTCCATAGTTTTTTGTTGTGTCCTTTTTAATACGGTGGATTTCAGAAAGGTCACAGCGGTTCAAACCGCACAGCGTGCTGGTCAGGATGGGTTTTTCAAAGTACTCTATGTCCATGTTAAACAGTTTGGCACCATCTGATGCCTAGCTGTGTAGCAGCGACACCGCTCTAAAAAGTATTGTGCTAAAAGCCTTTGAAAAAGCACATACTTCTGTTTGGAAATACAACATTTATGAATGCTGCAAATTCAGCTTAGAAGGAGCACAAGTACCAGGTTTATAGACTAAACTCATTATCCATGTGCTTCTGTGTATATACACAGGTTCAACTTCCCTCCTAGCAGTTTGGATAGAAGCCCACTGGGTGCTGAGAGGGGGACCTTGAGATCATCTAGTCTTGATCGCTGGAGGAGAGGTGTTGAAGAAGCAGCCCAGAGACAGGGTGATCAGGTGTCCTCTTTTTCCAAGACATGTCCTCTTCTAATACCCTCCTTCTCCCACTGAGTGCACTTGACAGCAGATCACATCCTTCCTGTAATTAATAAGTTACACACACCTTTAAAGCAGGCCTCCGTCAGTCTTGAAAGACTATGGTATCGTGCTCAGCGCTGCATAAGCCGCATGCAAAGCACAAAAGCCTGGGTTGGATTGTTATGGAGGATAGGCTGTTACCCAAGCAGCAGATCCCCCTCTCCACGCCACTGAATTAGTCCAATGGAAAGGCAGAGCCAATACGATTGGATCCAGCTGGCGTCGCAGAGCTGGGCTAAGGACAGGAGCTCACCCTGTCTTGTGGGGCCGAGCCAGGAATCGAACCCTGGCCTGCTGGTTAACAGGCACAGTGTCTCCTATATTTACTCAAATCTAACATGCCACTGAAACTAATGCGCACAGTTTCAAAGGCTTTTAAAGGCTTGAGATAGTAAAAAAGTTTGCTGGCGATGGTAATGCGCAGCTGCAAAGCAGATGCAAAATTTAATTTTACCGTGTACAGTGTGTTATATGATGAGGATGAGGATGATGATTATATGAGAACGGGTTCATGTCATGAATTTTATCTAATTGCACTATACAACAACGGGTTTATATTACATTTTTTACTACAATATAGTAAACCGTTAAACTATAACACTGATCTATACTGATAATCAAAATACCATATTTACTCAGATCTTATGCACCATAGAATCTAACGTGCACCCTAATTTTAGAGATCAAATTTGGCTGAAATAAGTGCACAATAGAGTCGAGTAAATATGGTTTACTCAAATTATATGGTAATATGGTTTTTAATTTAATAAGTAATCTGATGTTTCAATTGACCACAAGAAATCAATAAATGAGTTAGCTTTTATTTTGTCAAGTCCAATATTTTTCTTGAATGTCGTCATCTTTTGGGGAACTTTGGCAGTTATGGCATCTGATCACCATGCCCAGAGGTGACTCACCATTGCTTTCTAGGGTAGGGGAGCAATCTGGATTCTCTGCAGCCGGATTTAGAGTGGTTCACCACTAGCCTTTGTAGGTGAGGGAGCGTTCCCCTGGGTGGGAAGAAGCATAGCCTGGACTTTGTTTGGAAACTACCAGAGACTGTGTGCTGCACATGGCCAGCCAGCATTGCTTCCCATATACAGGCCACCTCTGTGCAAAGCCAGCTCAACCTCCTTCTCCATTGCCTGGCTCTACCCCAAGACTGTCAGGAAAGGCAGTCATGCAGCCAGCAGGACACACTGTCCTTGGCAGGCTGGAGAGGGATTCCTCTTTGTCAGCCTGCCAGGGGTGGCTTGCTCCCCCCCCCCATGCTCCAGGATCCTGGCACATCACTGCATCTGGGGTGCGCATACAGGGTGTCCAGGTGTCCTAACCACAAAAGAGGACATGGCACCCCAAAATGTAAGCCACCCCAGAAAAATCTGGGTCATGACAAAATAAAAGCCAAAAACACTTGTGGTTTAACACTACGTTGCTCGATATTAAATTTAAAACTATACTAAAATAGAATTTATATTGAATTTGTATCCTATTTTTCTCCTATATATCATATCCCACCTAAGGGACTTCATAATGCAATACATATGCATTATATTTATTATAATGTTTATTACATTGTATAAGATATTTAGGGTACAATCCTTAATATAGTTTCCTGGGAGTAAGACCCATCGAACACATAGGGGCTTACTTTTGAGTAGACATGGCTAGGATTGTGTTCATAGACTAAATATAGATAATAATATTTAGATATTTATTTCATGCAACTTATTGATGCTGCCTGCAGGAATCATTATGGGCAAAAGGAGAACATTGAAGTTCTTTTCCAGGACATGAGGCTACAAAAGAGGACATGCCCTGGTAAAAGAGGACATCTGATCACCTGGCATGTGCATGTTTCTGGGTTTGCCTGGCTTCCTTGCAAAATTTCCTAATCTTGGTTCACACATGACTGTTTGTGACCTGAGTTATGATGCGCCTCTGGTTGTGAACTATGGCAGTTTCATTCAATTAATAAACAAAATACAGTAATAAGAATAATAAAATAATAATAATTTTATTTAGAAAGATCATACACACTTGCAATGTTTAATGCACTATTTATATGCATTGCCAGGCAGGGAGAGGAGCTTCTGTGACATGATGACTCATGTTGCTTTTGGATGGAAGCCTCTTTCGCCTGGGCAGGCAATGAACCCTGGGGGAAAATGCAGACTGCTGAGGCTGCAATCCTATCCACACTCCCCCTGGGAGGAAGCCCCATTGACTATAATGGGACTTACTTCTGAGTAGAACTGCATAGGATTGGGCTCTGCAGCTGCAATCCTATCCACACTTCCCCAGAAGAGGAAACCTCATTGTTTAGAATGGGACTTACTTCTGAGTAGACCTGCATAGGATCAACACGTCCCAGTGGGAGGAAGCCCTACTGACTATAATGGGGCTTATTTCTGAGTAGACCTGCATAGGATTGGGTTCTGAAGTTGCAATCCTCTGAGATCCCACCCTTTCCTGGAGAGTAAAGCCCCACTGACTTCAATGAAGCTTACTTTTGAGGAGACCTGCCTAGGATTGTACTGGAAGGGTTGTGTTTCTCAAACACTGGGTCAGGACCCGCTAGGTGGGTCGTGAGCCAATTTCAGGTGTGTCCCAGTTCATTTCAAAGTGTATTTTATTTTTTACGTATTGGTACGTGACTGTATTTGGGGAACAGGTACAGATCTGTGCTTTTAACAGGCTACTCTGTCTATAGGGATGGTCAGTGGGCTTACTCAAGAGTAAATGTGGATAGGACTTTTGGGAGTATTTTCAAAAACTTTTTGGGAGGGTTAAGGTGTTTCTTTTTTAAAAAATAAACATATATTTAATGTAACAAAGAGCACAATCCTAAGAATGTCTACTCAAAAGTTAGCCCCATGATGTTCCATGGGTCTTACTCCCAGGAAAGTGTCTTTAGGATTGCAGCCGAATTGAGAATCACTAGCAGTCCTACACACTGTGGTGGCGTAGCTAGAGGGGGGTGGAGCAGACAGGCTTGGAGGGAGGAGGCACACAGGGGGGTCCCTCCTTTTTGGATCTGTTCCAGGCAGGGGGGCAAACAGAGACATTTCCACCCCTCTGGAATGGCCCCAAAGGGGATGGAGCCCTCCCTACATGCCTGACTCCTCCACCCCCTCTAGCTATGCCACTCCCATATACACATGCTTTCCTGGGAGTAAGCCCCACTGAAAACAACTGCATTTACTTCTGAGTAGTACATCAGAGGCTGGTAAAGGGATTTGGATGCCTTCCTCCTAGGGTGACACCATGAGTCATTAACACAAAGGAACACAGGGGGGCGCAAAGGAGGACAAGCACCTCACAAAATGTAGGACACAAGGATAGATTCCTAAAGGACTCTTTCCTGGGAGCAAAATCCATTGAACACTATCGGTCTTACTTTTGAGTAGACCTGGCTAGGATAGAACCTAAAGACACTTTCCTGGGAGTAAAACCCATTGAATACAATGTGTCTTACTTTTGAGTAGACCTGGGATAGATAGATAGATAGATAGATAGATAGATAGATAGATAGATAGATAGATAGATAGATAGATACTGCAATCCTAAAAACACTTTCCTGGGAGTAAAACCCATTAAATACAATGTGTCTTACTTTTGGGTAGACCTTAGATAGATAGATAGATAGATAGATAGATAGATAGATAGATAGATAGATAGATAGATAGATAGATAGATAGATATGGAATGGATGGATAGATTTCATGTGCTTAATTTAAGTATTAATTACTTTTGATTGAATTTAAAACTATTACAACTAATTATATCTATTTTTTAATTACATCTAATTACCCCTAATTAATTCTTCAGAAGGCTGGGTGCTGCCTGCTCACTCTCTGCTTGGCTGCACTCCTGAGACCCTTTCCTGGGAGTAAGCCCATTGAAGTCAGTGGATCTTACTTGTGAGTAAGGCTGTCAGTGCTGCTCCTCCAAGGAAGAGAGTGGAGGCTTTTTGTTTTTCTGGTCCCCCTGCCTGGTAGAGAAGGCTTTCCTCCCGAGTAGTACCGGGAGAGAGGCTGGGCTTCTCTGCTGGCTTTTCTTGCCTGTGCTCCAGTGGCAGGGCGTTCCACCGGCGGGGGCGGATTCCCAGCGGAGCCTGACGTCACCATCCAGCCCGCCCGGGTGTGCCCGGCGCTCGGTGCCAGGCAGGCAGTCAGGCGTCCAGTCCTTTCGGTCGCGCAGCCCTCGCTCTGCTCCGCTCTGCCCGTCCGCCCCGCTGCGCCACCCATGTTCGGGCCGGATAAGCTGCTGGGGCCGCCGCTGCCGGCCAAGCTGGACAAGTACGGGAACATGGCCACGCTGGGGGACCTCAGCCCGCTCAGCGCCAGCATCCCCGCCACCCGCGTAGAGCTCTCCGTCTCCTGCAGGTGAGCAGCCCCGGGGCACCCCCGGGCACCGCAGCCTCTCCCAGGGAGCCTCTGTCTCTGGAGCACCTGCCCAGGCAGGTAACCCTCTGTCTCTGGGGCGTCTGCAGCACAGGTGAGCCTCTGGGACACCTGGATGCACAGAAAGTCATCCTCTGGGGTACCTCCAGGGACAGGTGATCCTGAGCTTCTGGGGTACCTCCAGGGACAGGGGAGCTTCTACCTCTGGGGCGTTTGGATGGACAGGTGAGCCTCTGCCGCTGGGGCACCTGGCCAGGCAGGTAATCCTCTACCTCTGGGGCATCTGCAGGACAGGTGAGCCTCTGGGACACCTGGATGGACAGTGACCCTCTGGGGTGCCTCCAGGGACAGGGGAGCCTCTGGGACACTAGGACAGGTGAGCTTCTGCCTCTGGGACACCTGGATAGTGATCCTCTGGGGTCCTTCCATGGGCAGGTGATCCTCTGCCTCTGGGGCACCTGGATGGAACTGGATGGACAGTGATCCTCTGGGGTATCTCCATAAACAGATGACTCTCCACCTCTGGGGCATGTGGATGGACAGGTGATCCTCTGGGGCCCTTCTAAGGACAAGTGATCCCTGTCAGGTGATCTCTGGGGTATCTCCATTATCAGGTGATCCTTTACCTCTGGGGCACCTGGATGGACAGGTGATCCTCTGCCTCTGGGGCACCTGGCCAGGCAGGTAATCCTCTACCTCTGGGGCATCTGCAGGACAGGTGAACCTCTGGAACACCTGGATGGACAGTGATCTGGGGTACCTCCAGGGACAGGTGATCCTGAGCTTCTGGGGTATCTCCAGGAAAAGGTGAGCTTCTGCCTCTGGGACATCTGGATAGACAGTGATCCTCTGGGGTCCTTCCATGGGCAGGTGATCCTCTGCCTCTGGGGCACCTAGATGGAAAGTGATCCTCTGGGGTATCTCCACGAACAGGTGACTCTCTACCTCTGGGGCATGTGGATAGACAGGTGATCCTCTGGGGCCCTTCCAAGGACAGGTGATCCTGAGCCTCTGGGGTATCTCCATTGTCAGGTGATCCTTTACCTCTGGGGCACCTGGATAGACAGTGATCCTCTGGGGTATCTCCAGGAACAGGTGCTCCTCTACCACTGTAACATCTGGATGGACAAGTGATCCTCTGCCTCTGGGGCACCTGGCCAGGCAGGTAATCCTCTACCTCTGGGGCATCTGCAGGATAGGTGAACCTCTGGGACACCTGGATGGACAGTGATCTGGGGTACCTCCAGGGACAGGTGATCCTCTGGGGTATCTCCAGGGACTAGTGCGCCTCTACCTCTGGGACATCTCGATGTACAGGTGAGCCCCTGGGGCACTAGGATGATCCTCTGCCTATGGGGTACCTGGATGGACAGTGATCCTCTAGGGCACCTCCATGGACAGGTGAGACTCTGCCTATGGGGAAACTGGATGTACACTTGAGCCTCCTCTGGAATATCTCCATGGACAGATGACGCTCTATCTCTGGGGCATCTGGATGGACAATGATCCTCTGGGGCAGCCTCTCCCTTAGGGATGGACAGGTGAACCCCTTCCTTAGGGGCACCTGGATGGTCAGATGGCCTATGGGGAAACTGGATGGACAGGTGATCCTCTGGGCATCTCTATGTCCAGGTAACCCTCTGCCTCTGGGGCAGCTGGGTAGACAGGTGAGTTTCTGGGGCATCTAAGGGTGACCGGATATCCTCTTTTTCCAGGACATGTCCTCTTTTTTTAGCCTTGTGTCCTGGAAAAATAATTCTCCTGTGAGCAGGCAGCCCATAGCCTTCTAGAAATTACGTGTCATAAATATAATGTGATAGTTTTAAATTTAATAAGAAATAGTGTAGTGTTTACATTAAGCACATGAAAGCAACATACTGTACATGAGTGTTTTTAAATTTCTGTTTTGTCATGTCCTACATTTTTCTTGGGTGTCCTGCTTTTGGGGGGGCTTTGTTCTCTTTTGCTGTTGTTACATCTGATCACCCTGGGAGCATCTGCATGGATAGATGTGCCTCTCCCTTTGGGGCACCTGGATGGACAGGTGATCCTCTTACTCTGGGATACCTGGGCAGGTGGATCCTGTGGGTTGATTTCAAGGACTGTATGTGTGTTTGTGTGTGGGGAGTGTCATCTGATTTTACTTGTGAGTAAGCTCCCTGGATGTCCTATGCAAGTTTCCAAGTCCTTGCATGCCTGCTCCCAAGTCAGATCCACTGTGGACAAACAAGTATTAACCACCTAGATCAGGGGTCTCCAAACACCAGACCAGGGGGGGCGGATGCAGCCCTTGATGAGCCTCGATGTGGCCCCCTGGCAAGACCCCTCTATCTGGCCCTTGGGCAAGCCTTGTAATCCACTCTAATACATTCTTATATGGACATTTATTCAAATGTGAAATGTAAATTAGTTTTCTGGCCCCCAACATAGTATCAGAGACATGATGTGACTCTCCTGCCAAAATGTTTAAAGACCCCCTGGCCTAGATGAGTCTAAGGAGGGGGGGGGGGTCAGCATCCTGGATCCCCAGGGAGAATACACAGCAAAGTCCTGAGCATCTCTACTCAGAAGTAAACCTCTTGGATCCTTGCATTGTTTGTCCAATTCTGGACAAGCAAGCGTTAACAAGCTGGACAAGCAAGGGTTAATTCTGGGCAAGCAAGGTGATTCTCCATGGGGGTAAGCCCTTGGGTCTTCACAGCAGAGTAATGGACATGCTTACTCGGGACTAAACCCCTTGGATGCCCAGCAAGAGACTCATAGCAGCCCAAGCCTTTGCCTGGCTACTCCCAAGTCAGCCCCTGCTGTGTTCAGTGGTGTCTACTCGGGAGTAAGCCCCCAGAGTGTCTGCCCAAGCTTGCCAGCTCAAGCCCAGATTTGTGTTTATCAAAAAGTCCAAGCCTCGGTGTGTCTACTCAGGAGTAAGCCCTGGGTGCCCAGCAAGGCTTTAAAAACAATATATGACTAGGTGTGTCTGCTCATGAGTAAGTCTCATTGGTGTCTAGTAAATGGGCTTTTACTCCACAAGGAAGGAATCCTTTATTATTATTATTATTATTATTATTATTATTATTATTATTATTATTATTATTATTATTATTAATAATAATAATAATAATAATAATAATAATAATAATAATAATAATAATAATAATAATAATAATAATAATAATAATAATAATAGCATTTATAGGATAGTGTAGGTTAGGTTAGCAGCATTCAAGGCTGTCATCCTGTCTTACCCGCTGGAACCCCAAAACAACCCTGGTGATGCCAAAAAGGTTATTTTTGCCTTGTGATGTACACCCCTCTCTTGGGTGGGGGGGACAGAGTCTGTGTGGGTGGAATGAGCCTTCTAACAGCTGTGATCCCCATGGCATGGATAACCCAGCTCTCTCCCCCCACTTTCAACACAGACACTGAGTACTAGTACTAGTACACCTAGTTCTACTGATCTACTGGTGGTACTGGTGTGAATACGCTTTTTCTGATCTCTATCTTTGCACCCTCTCCAGGAAGTTAGTAAGATATGGCATATCTTTTTTCCCCACATACAAGAAAGGAAAAAGTAGGGGTGCAATCCTTAAGCCCCAGTAGACTCTAAGACTCTCTATGGGCTCTGAGACTGTACACAAGCTCAGGCAGTTCATACTAAATATTATATTTTCTTGTTTGGTTAATGTTTTTAATCTAGCTTTTAACTGTATTTTATTTTTGTATTTTTTTATGTTGTTCCCCACATTTTTTATGTATGTGTTTATGTATGTTTTATGTATGTTACCCACATTTTTTATGTAAATATTTTTGTATTATTTATGTTGTATTTTTTATGTTTGGGTTTCCTTCTTAGGAAGAAAGGCAGGATATAAAATAGAATTAAAAAAAAATATCCGTTTGGAAACTGTATTCTGCGTGGCCCTAAATGGTGCTGTGGATAAGATTGTCCATAACTTAACAACATGGGAAGAAGTGGAGAAAAAAAATCTGAATTTCAAAATATTGAGTAACAACCATTTTAAAAAAGAACAAAACACGCTCTTGTGTAACTTCTCAGCTAGATCCTGGGGGAGGGGAGTGGAGATGTTTGACTTGACTTCCATCTTTGATTTCCTTTCTCTTCCTCCCACCCCAGCTGAAAAGTTGCCAAATTCCTTTCCGCTGCTGGATGCCGAGAGCAAACAAGATAGAAGAATTTCCCTTCCCTGGGTGTAGCAAGCTGGAACTTTTCTCTCTCGGATGCCACCTGTGGTGCCAGCCTGGTGGTGCAGTAATATATCCTCTCCAGCTCCACTGTGGCAGTCAAGGGTGTGATAGTGGCATAGCTAGAGGAATGCCAAGCACTAAGTTTTGCAAGTGCTGTAACACACCGTGCAAGCAGACCCTGCAAAACATAGTGCCTGGCACTCCCTCTAGCTATGCCACTGGGGTGTGAAATCTTGCTCATCACCCTCTGCCCATCAGAAATTCCTTTCCGGTGTTTCTATAGTGGATGCAAGTGACATAAAAATTCTTTGGGTGTCTACAGAGGGGATCCGAATGCTCTCCCTTCTGTGGCGGATGAGGGTAGGAAAGCCACTTGGTGAGGTTGCTTTGACTAGGATCAAGGTCTGGAATATACTTTTCCTTTCAATCCACTCAACCCCCACAGATGTGGAGTGCATAGAAGGCAGAGAGGCAAAATAAAATCAAAATATCCTATATCTTAGAGTCTGAATAGGGTACTAATAGGAGAAGGGGATGCTATTTGTCCCCATTTGGTGGCATGCAGAAGAAGGGATCAAACCAGATACTGAGCATTTGCTTTGCCCTACAGTCTGAGTACAATGCTGTCGTTATTATTATTTTATTTTATTTTTTTGCAGTGTCGTTAAACATTTTTCAAAGCTTGCTAAAATACATTTTACTTGCTTTGTTTTGGGACTAGTTTAGTGGAGAATTTGTTACTTCGAGGCTGAATATTCAACATGCTTGTGTCTCGGAACATGGAACTTTCATAAAGAATTTTAGTTTATTTTCTAATTAAAATCTTATAGCAGAAGAAGAATATAAATGAATGTATATATTTTTCACACTTGGGAAAAATCATACACTATTTGATCTTTATATAATCCTTATGATCCTTATAATCACTATTATAATCAATTTGATCTTTATAATCACTGTTACAAGATCCTAATCTTAACCTATTTAGGCTGGCCTAACTCTCCTGGCATATCTTCCCATGATGGTGTGGGGATGTTGGCATATGCCAGTTCACTATTGTGCATCTATGGGCAAAATCCAGAGTAGCTACGGGGAGTCCTTGCTCCGGTGTAAGAACAATTTACTCTGGATTCCAATATGAATTTCCCATAGGTTTTCACTAGGAAGTGCAGTAACTACGGGTGCACGTAATGTCTCTTATGTGCTCCCGTAGCTACTCTGGATTTGGGGATATGGCACTTTTGTGACACCCCATGTCAGCACAGGACTTAGGCCAGCCTAAGGGTGAAATCCAGAGTAACTATGGGGAGCCCTTGCTCCAGAGTAAGAACAAGTTACTCTGGATTGCAATATGAATTTCCCATAGGTTTTCACTAGGTGGTGCAGTAACTATGGGTGCACGTAATGTCTCTTACGTGCTCCCGTAGTTACTCTGGATTGTGCCCTAAGTGGGCTTTGGATTGCAGCCTGTATTTCCCAAAAAGACAAAAATTTGGCCTGCCACTTGATGTTGAATATCATGAATTTGGCACCTACACTATATTTTTGGAAGCATTTATTAGTAAATCTGGATTTTGTTTCCTCATTCAAGAACGCTTTCCATACTTCCCAGAATTTATTTATATAATTATTCCATTTCCACTCTGCCTTTTGATCCTACTAAGGTCCTCCAGCAGTTTGCAAAAAATACAATAAAATAGTTCATGACGTTCCAGTTTCTTGATCCTATTTCTTGATCCTGTTATTTTAACTGTCCCAAAATGAATCCCAATACAAATTAAAACAAGCATTTCATTAGGAATAGTAACAGCTCTAAATTAATGAATGACTAAGGAACTAAAGAGGGGCAAAAACACAGAGGGGGGAGAGGAAATCTCACATTAAGCACACAGTGGAGCAAAAATGCTCTCACCAGATCATCAGTGAAGGTGCCTGGCAGGCCTTGTGGATTGTGGAGTTCCATAGTCTGGATGCCACAGCTTGGTCCTATTTAAAAATATATATTATTTTTAGATGGCTTAATTATAGAATAGATTTTGGCTAAGATTCATGCTTTCATTTTTTATCTGTTAATAAATTTATTTAAATATTTTATGTACTTTAGGCAGTTACACCCCCCCCCCCCGCTGCCCCCCAGCTAAGTTGCACCCCAACTTGAAACTGAACATTGTGCAGCTTGGAATGTGTCTTTCCTGGATGACTGATGGTGATGTGTGGTGTCGTCACAGTGCATGGAAGGGACCTGCAAGTGATGCTGATCCCTTAAATTGAACACTGGTTTTAGGTTACCTTCAGGACTTATGCTGTAAGGAAAGATCTAAATCTAGGGTTGCCATATATCCAGAAAGACAGGGATAGTCCCGATTTGGGGGGGTTTGTGCTCACATACTGGCAAATGGGACAGAGGGCTCTGTCCCAATTTTGTGGAAGAGAGTTATGGCAACCCTGTATAAATGCCAATAGTATATAAGCAGCCATAGATTGGGTACCAATATAAACCATAGATTGGGTACCATTTTCATGTCATCAAAGCAATTAAGAGACCAGTTTCCAATGCTAATAAAGGTGTTGTATTCCCAGTTTTTACTGGATCTCTGTAGCCAGGTTTGTCACAATTGTTCGCTGGTAGTAACACTGGGCCGGCATAAACATCTGGTTCGTACCCACACAGCTGTATCATGTGTACAGTATCAAGTGTACACTTGCCTCCAGGTGATTTGGAATATTGATTGAGTGATTGATTGAGTGATTGATTGATTTCTCTGAGAGATTTAAGAGATGGCTACAAATAGAAAAGCAATATTGGATTATTTGTACCTTGATCAGGGTGACCATATGACCAGATTTTAGCTTCTTTTTTAGCCTCCGTCTGGGTGTCCTCCAAAAGGGCTTCATTGTCCTCCATTTTGGAACTTTGCAACGGTGTACACTACCCCATCATGTCATATGTCGTTGGATTCATATTGAAGAGCAGAATCCAATGCAAAAATCAGTTTTGAAATATCTCCTTCCTATCAAAGGTTACGGCCAAAAAACTAAAAATCAAAAATATTCATTGAACTCTATGGGAAAATGAAAGTGCCCAATAACGTGGCTTTACTTGTGAGTAGGCAAACATGCCATTGCCCACCAGAAAGGACAGGCTGAGAGGAATCCAAGCCCTTCTCCGCCTGTGGGCATCTGGTCACCCTGATTTTGATGCTATTCCAGAACTGGAGAAACTCTCAAGTATGGTTACTCACGCCTTTAATTGGACACATATGCCTGGGAATCTTCAGCATTGATTTAGATTTTGGTTTCAAGAAATTTAATGCCATTTCCTGAGAAAACCAATGTAGAGATGGAACTTATGTTCCAACTCTCTGTGACCACTAATATAGTTAGACATGCTGTTCCTGCTATTACAAGTTGAAGATGGTGTAGACCAACTCCTGAGCCAACATGGAGTGTTGCAAAGAGAGAAGCGGAGGCAACACTCAAAATGCCAAGAAATTTCTCCGGTGTAACTCATAGTGTGGAAGAGAAACAATTTGCTTTCACACTTGAGGTTTAATTGATATTCTGTTGGTGTCGATGGAGTCGTTCTGCCAGTATAGAATCTTAAAAAATTACTATCAACTCCTTAGGGACACAGTTTGCCTGTATTTCATCATCCGACTACATGTATTATACTTAAGCTGTAACCCCTTGGTTTTTATGGGGTATCTTGGTATCTATGGAATTCCCTATTATCTCGGTATCTATGGAACCTGTTTGAACTTGGTATCTATGGGGGACTCATTCTTGGACCCTGATGTGGGTTTATTTGGACCCCACAATTTGTAGGTTGCAGTCCAGTAGGGGTTCTAGATGCCTAGGGGTTCTCAAAACCTTGTTTGGGTTCTGTCTGGAGGTGTTCTGAGACCTCCAGAGGCCACGCTCTGCTTCAAAGGCAGCGGTATTCAGACATTTCAGACCAGGACCCCTTTTCAAATTAAAAAATCTGTGCGGAACCCCCTGTCAAAATTACTGGGAAGCTGCTTGTGTATACTTGGAAGTAATTCCCATTCTATTCAGGGACTTACTCCCAGGAAAGCCTAGTGCCAGATTCCAAGATGGTGAATCCCACTCTCTCACGACCCCCCTGGTCTGGTGTTGTGATCCCCAAGGGGGTCCCAATCCCCACTTTGCAGACCACTGCTCTGAGGGCTTAAGAAAGGTCTTCATGTCAAACACAGGAGACTTGGTGGATGTCCATGGTGGGTCATTCTGCAGGTCTTGAATCCAGGACTCATCTGTTTTTAATAGGCCTAATTTGGCAGTAAAACTTCTGAATAAAATGCCTAAGATTTCAGTGTTGTTCCTTGCCTACATATTATATTTGTATCAAAGTTACATGTATGTATCAAAGTTACATGTATGTAACAAAGTTACATATTATAGTGTGGTTCATCATGTTAGCTTCTGCGGTATCACAGAGTGACAAATTCCTCCTATAGTCTTTATTAAGACCATATTCATCATCTTTTTGCTGGTTCATGGACAAGGGGTTAATAGATGTGCTGGATGAGTGGGCTATGCTTATGTATTGTAATTCACATACAGTAAGCTTGTAAGTAAGCTTACTGTATGTGAATTACAATCCAATCCAATTGTATCAATGGCCTATGGGCGTCTGGTTTTAAGCAGGGGTGGGCAGATGCCGGTTCGGACCCGAATCGGATCTTCCCATTTCCCTGCCGCTGGCGAACCGGCAGCGGCGGCGAAACACAAAAACATAGTGCACCGGTTTGGGCCGGCCACCATGTCTTTGCTCCCACTGCACAAGCGCCAACATTGGCACTTGCGCAGTGCCTACTCTGAAGCAGGCCTGCCCGCTTCAGGGCAGGCACCGCCCAGGCGCCAACGTTGGCGCAAACACAGTGCCTGTACTGAAGCTGGCCTGCCCACTTCAGTATAGGCACTGCGCAGGCGCCAACATTGCCCGCCCCTCGCCCAGCCCCTGACCTGCCCCAGCCCCGCCCCTGATCCACCCCGCCCCCTGACCCCGTTCTGCCCCCCCCCACTTCCGGCAAACCGGATCTTGGGCCAGGCCGGGCCCACCTCTGGTTATAAGACATTGGCATGGCTATTCTGCTGTTGTGTGTAATGGAGCTGATGGTGGAAATGACCAGTGGCTCTGTCCATGTGCCAGACATGTGCGTGCAATTATTTTCAACTGTTTTCATCTTACATCACACTGGCAAGGCAATAGGCACACCATCAGTTTTTTATTACCATTGACAAAGTACACCTGTTGTGTACTTAGCTGCTGGTAGGGGCTTAAATTCCCCAACTGCCCTATTAAAATAATTCTCCCCAAAGTCCTGTAGCACACCAGCAGATCATCCACGGCACACCAGCTGATCATCCATGGCACACCAGTGTACTACGGCACAGTGGATAAAAATCACTGGGTTAGGATGTGGTTTTATCCCCTGTACTTTATTTATGCTTATGGATGAAAAGATAATTTTAATCTAAGTTAGACTGCAAATCTGCAATGGGAAGTTACTTGTTTGGAGTCAACTGTCGGAGACCCACATCCTAACCAACCTTTCCACACTGGGCCAATAGGACATGCGCTGCATCTTGGAGGTGGGAAACCTCGCTACTGGAAAACTGGGAGGCACAAATGAATTGTAGGGCACAATACTAAGCATATTTACTCAGGAGTAAGATGCATTACAATCAATGGGACTTACTCGTGGGTAAGTGTGTATAGGATTGCAGCCTATTTCCTTCCAGAACAACAGTGCTGTGATCCTATATTTCAAGAATATTTTTTATACAACTTAAGAATTGTGAGACCTGTATACGATGATGTATAAACAGTCCTAATAAATTAATATATAACAATCCAGACTTTTTTCATAGAAGAGGATTGGGGCTATAGGAAATTTTATTGCTTTGATCTAATCTAGTATATCTATCAGGTTACCCATTATCTGAAATTATGAGCACAATCCTAACCTTGTCTACTCAAATGTAAGCCCTATTGTGTTCAGTGGGTCTTACTCCCAGGAAAGTGTCTTTAGGATTGCAGCCTATGTTTGCACTTGCATGCCTTTAGTTCTGCATGAACCATTATTGTTTAAACCAGTGTTACTCAAACTGTGGGTCACGACCCACTAGGTGGGATGCAAGCCAATTTCAGGTGGGTCCCAGTACCCAAAAGCTTGAGAAGCACTGACTTAAACCCATAGTACTTTATTATAAGAGTCTTTAACTTTCTCATAATTTGTTATAATTTTTCTTATCCGCCACCATAATACATGATACATAACTGCATCTAACATTACTTACTAAAGACTAATTAGTATTGCTAATACTACTGTATTATTTTAGTAATACAGATTATAGTAATACAGTATATATTAATTACTATATTATTTAAAATATCTCTGTTTCCTTAAGTGTATCCCCAAACAGTTAACTATTCAGCTGGAAAGTTGAACTTTGTACATTTGTTCTAAGCTTAAAAACCAAGCATTTTTTTTTCTAATGTTCAAAACTAAAAGTAAAAAAAATAAGTTGTTTGCATAGTATGACATTTTAGCTCAGTAAAAGTCAAATCAAAGATAAGCTGGAAGTAATGTTGAATAGTGGGAGTTTCCATGCACTTTCATACGATGAACCATATTTTTTTAGGGCCGATGGAGAGGAAATTTCCAGTGGCAGATGGGGATGTACTCTATATATTACTGTTCAATACTTAACATAGTGTTTTGTTTTGGAACAGAGCATAGAATTGTCCAGACATTTCAAAATGTGCCTTCTAACCTTTGGACGCTTCAGCACCTCCTTGTTTCCAATGCTGGTGGGCAATGAAAGACATTCTCTGTGATCCAGGCTGGATGATCTCTGCTCCAGTGCAAAGGCTGCCAAGAGATTTTTTTGTTGGGATTACAACATGGTGTGATCATGGGACTGGGAGGAATTTGACTGGGTTACACTGGAGATGTCGCAAACACGAGGCCAGGGATACTTGCGTAATCACTTTTTCAGATACTCGAAGTCACAGTTCTGCTAGATGGGGAAATAATCTCGTTTCCCCATCAGCAGGTTTGGATGATGAAGGAAGTTGACATCCCTGAAACAGTTACAGGATAATTATTGCAAAAATTATCTGGCATCCTGTGTTAACTTCATTCCTCATTTCAAGACAAGAGTAATCCAAGCCATCTTGAAGGAAGTGGTTATTATAGCACATTAGGTGAACCTGATCTTAGACCCCAGTGGGTTTAAGAGCCAGTGGCTTATGACAAGGTTGAGCTACTTATGTGAAGCCGTGTCCACTGGTGCCTGGCAGGAGTGCCCAGTTGTTCTTGCTGGTACCTGGTAGGGATGCCTGCTGGTGTCCAGTAGGGATGCCTGGTGCCACGTGGAGCCCACTGTCCACTGTGTAGTGGTGCCTGGCAGTACCCACTGATGCCTGCTGCCCCCGGTGCCCGGTGCTGCCTGCTGATGCCCAGTAGGGATGCTTGCTGGTCCCAGGAGGATGCCTGGTGCCCACCGTCCACTTCATGGTGGTGTCAGGTGATGCCCACTGGTGCCCATTGGTGATGCCCGGTACCCACTGGTGCCCACTGCTCCCTGGTGCCTGCTGATGTCTGTCTCTCCGGGTGTCCGGTGGTGCCCTCTGCTCCCTAGTGCCCAGTGATGCCTGCTGCCCAATGGTACCCAGTAGAGATGCCTAGTGCTCACTGGTGCCCAACTGTGCCCAGGACACAGAAATATTCTTGAAATTTTCCTCCTGCAAGTATTATATAATTTGGGGCAGTCTGTTTGGCTTGACAATCAGAGGCACTCATAGTGGATCTGCTCCTTCCTCGTGAGTAGATTACAGTACTGGGGGACTATAGTTGTGCTGTGTTATATGAATTTTCTAGGAGCGTTGTCCAAAACCTGGAACAAAGTGCCATTTATATGTTGATGACTTCTATCTCTCCTTCTCCATTACAGTTGAACTGAGAGGAGTGGTACAAAGTACATGAAATCAGTAATGCAATACAACTTTAATTTAATTTTAAATGTTTAAAGATTCAGGAGTCTGATCTATTTCATCATCCTGAACAAATGTACTTCAAAGTCAGTTTCTTGGTTCAGCAGTACTTGCTTCCGAATATGCAGGCTGTCAATTTCAGTCACAAAACGATAAACTTTATCATTTTGTTATAAAAAATATAATATTTTGTTATAGAATATAAATATTTTGTTATAAAATATAACCACCTATTTTGCCTATCTGAAAAGTAAGATTTAAAGGGGTATAGCTATGGCAGCTATGCCAGTGCTGGAAAATGGGTCAGGATTGTGCCCAAAGTGTTTCATCCTCAGTTAGGATGCATTTGCACTTGATTTAAATAATACATTTCCTCTAAAATATTTAATTAGTGAAGTTATAACTTATTTCCTGTCATCAACAGGAATCTTCTGGACAGAGACACTTTTTCAAAATCTGATCCTAGTAAGTGTTTTTCTTTTGACATTTCTCTGTTTGATCATAATAATTATGAAATAAAACTGTCAAGTTGTTGTCTTCGTTCATTTGCTTCTCAATGTGCTGCCAACTGCTTTCCTTTGCTGTGATTTAAGCCTTGCAAAGGACTATATGAAAAGGCTAAAGTATACAGGTGGGGCCTCTTTTTCCGCAAATTAGGCATCCACTGATTTGTCCCACTGTGGGCGCAATCCAGAGTAACTACGGGGAGTCCTTGCTCTGGAGTAAGAACAAGTTACTCTGGATTGCAATATGAATTTCCCATAGGTTTCCACTAGGTGGTTCACTAACTACGGGTGCATGTAATGTCTCTTACATGCTCCCATAGTTACTCTAGATTGTAGGGTGTGAATACCAAACCCTTGGACTTGGTACCAAACCCTCACCCCACACAGCCAAACCCAGATGTGACCAGAATCTATTTCTGAGTCTCAGAGGGGCCTCTTGCCACCTTGTATGGCTTCTCCAAGGGCCAGATTGGCCATCACAGCCAGTTTTATTGCAGGTCACCCAAAAGCTGCTTCAAATTTGCTCTCCAAGCTTTGGAAAGGCTATGCAAAGTAGCACATGGCACCACACTAGCTTTTCCCTTTAGCAGGTTTTAAAAATAAATTGCAATCATTTTTAATACATTGCAATCATAAAAATAGCATTTTAAATCAATTGCAATCAATTTTTAACCAATTGCAAAAAAAAATTGCAGTTCTTAAAAAACTGCAATCATTCCAGACCTATATTCTGACCTATATACTGTAACTTCTCAGTATCTCTGTTCATGATCCCTTGTTTATGGGGTGCTGTTGTGCTTTCAGTTTTAGCCCATTAAATATTGCATCAGATGTCCACTTAATATGAGAACATTTTATCAAAAATCCTTCTAATGTTAAAGCAATAGAAATATTAGTTTTGTAAAAGAATCTTTAAGATATAAAACACTGCTGAAAGTTTACTTCATATTTTTTTTTCCCTCCACAGTCTGTGTTTTGTACACCCAAAGTCTTGCAACAAGAGAATGGAGAGAGGTAAAAGTTTCCATTGCTAATATGTGTGTGTTGCTTATTTTGTAATGGAAAAACCTGAAAACATGAAGAGCTGATAAAAATTCAAGGAGACCCATTTGCAGATGGGATGCGGAAGGGAAGGGAAAATATTTATCTTTACCCAAGCTTTCCAATCTCCTTCCCTATAGCAGTGATTTTCAACCTTTTTCATCTCATGGCACACCATTAGTTGTTTTTACCATTGACAAGGCACACCAGGCTGTTCAAATCCCCCAATTTTCCTATTAATTAATGAAATTCCCCGAATTCCTGCAGCACTCCTGAGGACGATCTATGGCACACCAGTGTCACTGGTTGAAAAATCACTGCCCTACAGGATGCATTGCAAGCCTTTTTGGTATGGCTGTATTGGCAGTGCGAGGATAGGATTGGGCTGTTCTTGTTGTAACCTTTGCCTACCTATTACCATATTTACTCAAATCTAACGCTCACCCCTTTCAGCCAAATTTCATCTCCAAAATCAAGGTGTGCATTAGATTTGATGGCCATTACATTTGAGTAATTATAAGTACAGGTAAGTATTTAGTTTAACAGTTTACTATATTGTAATTTTTAAAATGTAACGTAAACCCATTGCTGTATTTATTTTTTATTTTATTTATTTTAAAAAATTGTATCCCCCCTTTCTCGGGTCATAGACCGACTCAAGGCGGCTCACATTAAAACATAATTAAAAACACATAGTAAGGAGTGCAATTAGGTTAAAAGCGTAACATACCCTACAATCCAGAGCAACTATGGGAGCACATAAGAGACATTATGTGTACCCATAGTTACTGTACCACCTAATGAAAACCTATGGGAAATTCATATTGCAATCCAGAGCAAATTGTTCTTACACCGGAGCAAGGACTCCCCGTAGTTGCTCTGGATTGTGCCCATAAACTCATCATCATATTATAATCATATAACTCATTGTTGTATGCAATAAAATTAATTTTTGCACCTGCACATCACAATCACCAGTAAACATTTTTTTTTTTAATCTCAAGCCTTTTAAAATACAGGTGCGCATTAGAGTCGAGTAAATATGGGTCAATATTTTCAAAACTGAAACTTAAAGGAAGCAATCCTAAAGACACTTTCCTGGGAGTAGGACCCATTGAACACAATAGGGCTTACTTTTGAGTAGACATGTTTAGGATTGTGCCCTAAATAGACCAGAGCGCCTCAAGTTGGCTGCTTAGGATGACACATGGGTTGAAGTTAAAGTCACTATAATGCTTACCTGTTTACACTTCTCATTCAAGATGCACATGTTTTCTCTGAGAGATGGCTTATTTTGATGTTGGACCAGCGGCATAGCTAGCGGGAAGTGAAGGGGGAGATCCGCGCGAGTAATGGTAAAGGTTTGGAGAAACCCCATCATGTTATATACAGTTAGATTCCTATTTCCCAGAAGAATCCAGTGCAAAAAGCAGCTTTGAAATACTGTATTTATTCAGCGCTCACCTTTTTCAGCCAAATTCAGTCTCCCAAATCAGGGTGTGCATTAGATTTGATGTTAATTTGAATTGAGTAAATATAGTATTTTGATTATAAGTCGATGCCACATTATATTCAAGTAAATACAGTATCTCCTTCCTAGTTATGGCCAAAAAATTCTAAAGCAGTGGTTCTCAATCTTCCTAACACTGTGACCCCTTTATAAGTTCCTCGTGTTGTGGGGACCCCAACCATAAAATTATTTTCATTGCTACTTTATAACTGTAATTTTGCTACTGTTATGAATCGTAATGTAAATATCCGATATGCAGGATGTATTTTCATGGTTACAAATGAAATGCGTGTTCTATGCACACATTAAACACAATGGGATTTATTTCAGAGTAGGCATGCATAGGATTGGGCCCTGAGGCTGCAATCCTATCCACACTTACATGGGAGTAAAGGCCCCCCTGACTATACCGGCATTTTTTTTCAGAATAGGCATGCATAGGATTGGGCCCTGAGGCTGTCAATCAGTCCCAGTGCACCTGCAGCTACATCTGGAGGTCTTGCAAGCCTGACCTGGACCCCTGCACCAGGGATCTTTCGGCGACCCCCAGGAAAGCTCTAGGCAACCCCCAAAGGGGTCCTGACCCCCACTTTGAAAAACACTGCTCTAAAGCAAAAAAATGCAAGGAGCCCTGTGGAACTTCGCCCATGCACAGTGGTGCTGCAGGCCTGGGTGCCACGGCGCAACATTGGTGGGAGTAATGTGCTGAGGGAGTGTCAAACTCCCTTAGAGCATCGCTCCCATGAGGTATGTCACCTGGTGCGCAGCTCACCAGTTGCACCATCCCAGTGACACCAGTGACAGTAGGCAAATGTGCCATAATCCACTGGAAAAAGCAGGCTGAGAGGAATCCAACACCCCCAGAATGGTCATGATCCAATAAAAGCAGCCCCACAAATCACCTTAGAAGGAAGTCCCTTGTAAACGCATTGAGCTCTACGGAAAGCGAAACTGAGCAACACGGCCACCTTTACTCGCAAATAAACAAGCACGCTTTGGTTCCTACTCAGGTCAGGCACAGAGGAATGCAAGGCCACCCAAATGGTCCCAATCCAGCGAAAGTGAAGCTGAACAAGTGCTCCTAAAGGCAGACTGTTATGATCTTTCAGCCTCACCTACTTTACAGGGTTGTTGTAATGTCAGGGGAAGAATTATGCATACCACCCTGAGGAAGGATGGTATAAACATATAAAAATATTAATATATTCATTAATTGTATTATTAAATTAATACTAGAAATAATTAATAAAATAATTTTGCCACATGCGGATGTCAAAAAATGTCTGGTTCCCGGTGCCACATGACCTAGCTACGCCACTGTGCTGGGCAGTCTGATGTTGGAACCTTACTATACGACGTTACTATATGAGTCTTGCTTCCTCTTCCAAAACTCCTGGTAGTTGCTGTAAAATTCATCGTAAGCTAAATGGAGGTCAAACTACCGTATTTCCCGGCTTATTACACGCACCGGACCATGAGACGCACCAAAGTTTAGAGGAGCAAAACAAGAAAAAAATATTCTGAACCAAATGGTGTACTAATATATTTAATAAAATACAGCAGAATAATATTTCAACCATGTAAAGTCAATAGTGGTATTAAGAACCATTATCACTGTCATTAACAAATGAGGAAAGACTTTAAGCTTCAAGCACTATTAATTTTCTGGTAACCCCAAAAACTCATCATCTCTAGTGTCAGTGATTTGCGACTTTTGCACAAATCTCATTGCAAATAGTCCAGGAAGGCAGGTAAGTTGGGGGGGGGTTCTTCTGGGGGGTAGGTAGGGAAAGGTGAGGGAATCTAGATACATAGGGAAGAGTGAAGGAGGCACAGGCATGGAGCAGGAAGGACTAGGTCTTGTGCATGTCTACTGTGGAGCAAATCTCCAAGCCAGGGAAGGCTGGTTAGGATTGCGACTGTGCCAGGGTGACCAGATGCCAAACCCAAAATTCCTGAACCCCAAGGCCAAATTCCTACCTGCTTAAAAAATTGCCAAAAAATGTTTTTATATTTTTGATTTTTACTTTTTTGGCCATAAATTTTGATAGGAAGGAGATATCTTAAGACTGATTGTTGCATTGGATTCTGCTCTTCAATACGAATCCAACGACATATGACATGATGGGGTAAGGTGCTCCAGGATTGGCCCTATTACTCCATGAGACACACAGATATTCCCCCCCCCCCTTTGGGAAGAAAAACAAGTGTGTCTTATAACCCGGGAAATATGGTACTTGTTTTGTGACTGGTTCCTGCTTGCATAATATGTTGGATCTGCAGCAATTCAAGCAACAACTTGAATTAATCTGAATTACATTTCCTGTACTGGATTGAAGAATACAAGCCTGGTGACCAGGTTTCTCATGAGTAGCTTACAGCCATTATGAAGATATTCTGGTTCCCATCCACACTCCCACACCCCACACCTCCACCCCCAAACCCCCCAGTGACACCACTGAGCAAAAGACGTCCAGTAATTATGAGAGCACCTGCAATGTTATATTTTTAAAGGATAATTTTTGAGGAATACGCGTCCGACCTTATTATACATGGATTTTTTTATACACTGATTTGATTCAACACACATGGTCACTGCAAATCACAGTTTTAAAAACTGCTTTTCTACTGTTGTAGAGGTGGTTGTGCAAGCAGTCATTCCGTTCTTCAGTCCCAGAATCAAACCCCTCCAGATACTGAGGCACAAGCTTTTTCCATTAGGTCCAATGGAGGCACAAGAAACCTGGAAGTGAGCCTTTAAACCTTTTTTTCCATTGATTTCTTTATACACTGATCTTTTTAATCTTGGGAGGTTCCAGAACGGAACGTGAGTAAATAACGAGGGACACCCATAATTGCAGATGCAAATATTGTTTAATGTTCCCATAGGAAGGGCTGCTTTAACTTGCAATTTTCCCCACTCAACCCTATTAAATATTTCTGCTGATTTTTTTCTGTGTTTCTTCCTGATCTGTTATCTATAAAATATTTTTCATTCATAGTTTGGCAGAACAGAAGTCATCGACAATACTTTAAATCCAGATTTTGTAAGAAAATTTATAATGGATTACTTTTTTGAAGAGAGAGAGAACCTGCGATTTGACTTGTAAGTTTATCGACATCCGTCTTTATCTTGGTTGATAGCATTATGACCGTGTCTTGATGTAGCAGCCTTGAAAATAATTAATGAAATAGAAGTTAGAACTTCTTAGCAATATAAATATTATATATAAATATTATATATAAATAAATATAAATTTTAATGTAGCAAGAAAATGTACTTGCGTTCAGTTCACAAAATTGCCCCCTTGGAGTAATCCCACTGCTTATAATAGGGCTTACATTAGAGTACACTTGGAAGGCTTGTTGCACAATCCGGAGTAACTCCGGGAGCTCTTAAGACACATTTACGTCGACGTAGTTATGGAGCCACCTAGTAGAAACCTATGGGAAATTCATAGAGCAATCCAGAGTAAATTTTTCTTATGTCGACATGAGTTCCCGTAGTTACTCTGGATTGTGCAGTAGGTCTTTTCCATTGCCCCTTACATAGGAGTGAGCCCCATTGACTGTAATAGGCTTGCTTTAGAGTATTTAAACATTGACTGGCCTTAAGCTGAGCAGGTGCTGGTGGAGCCATATCCAGTTGGAACTATTATTTTTCACTTGTTTATCAAGACATTGCTTGTATATTAGAAATGTTTGCTTGTCTTGTAAAACACTCTCCATCTAAATTACTCTCCAAGATTTTACTGTATTTCTTTATCCGTGGTTCTTGGTATCCACCGAAGGTCCAAGAATGGATTCCCACAGTTACTGAAGCCCCACCTGTTTGTACTCCTCTGACCCTATGGGATCTTTGTCCCCGTATCAAAGTTAGTAATTCTGTTACGACTTTCAAATACAATGAGTGGCCCATAAAATAACATTGCAGAATCTCAACTGAACCAGTTGTACGTATGCAAAATCAGCACTTGGGATGTGTCCCCCCCACACCAGCCTCTTCTTTCCAGCTCAGCCAAGTGCTGCCACCTTGGATCACCCCAAAATCTCATGTGATCCAAGATTTCAGTGCCCAAATTTCATGTGACCGTGCATGATCAAAGATGTTGGCATCCAAATATTAAGTGATGTAAGGTGGCTGCATCCAAATCTCATGAGAATTTGCAAGATCTGAGATGGTGGTGCCCTGGAGAAGCCGGTGGTAGATGCTACCTGGAGACATCATGCTGCACCCTTATGAGTTTGCCATGTTCGCCTCTGTTTGCTCTACTAGCCTAGAGTAGCTCTGAAGAGGAAGGGAGGTACCACTTGCATGGCACAGTGTGGCACCTATAAAACTAAGTGCTTTGCCCCTTCATATATATTCATATTATAGGGAGGTGGTGGACTCTCCCTCACTGGGGATCTTCAAGCAGAGGCTCAATGAGCACCTGTTGGAGATGCTCTAGGAGGATCTCCTGCTACAGGCAGAGGGTTGGACTAGATGACCTACTAGGTCCCTTCCAACTCTAGGATTCTATGATAATAATTATTTATGTGAATAAATTCAAATCTGTGTTTCTTTCCATTGTAGATATGATGTTGACTCAAAGAGTCCAAACCTTTCAAAGCATGTAAGTACTAACTGATTGTATTTTCATTTTGATGTGTTTTAATGAAAATAGGTTTTCAATAAATAGGTTTAATGTATGCATAAAGATTGTAGTATTTTTTTAGGCTTTTTTGTGCTTTCAACCACCTCCAGGAGGTGAAAATGTAAATATATGCTCAGACAACTACATAGTAACATATAGTTGATTTTACCAATAAATAAATAAACAAACAAACAAAAATAATTAACCTTCTCAAATGTAGTATTGTAAATTTATCATAGGGTATACAGATCAGTTTCTTGGGCAGCTATTGCTATACCAGCACATCTCTTGCAATGATTGTGATATTGCTCCAGGTTGTGTGGAAAGGAGAAATAAAAAGAAGCGTCTGTAAGGGAACATGGACCATCACTGGCGAGTATGTTACTTAAGAGTAGCAGTTCTATGTTCTATAGAATTCTATGATCAACATTATTTTATTTTCTTGTATTTTTGCCAATGCATTCAAACCAGTTTGTACCACACTAGAGAAATTTGCAGGAAGATAATCTTTTATATATTTTTTAATCTGTTTCTTTTTAGTATGATATAAAGTGCATTGAGTGCTTTGGCAGAAAGATGATAAATAAATACCAGAAGCCAGTGGTGTATCTAGAGGGTGGTGTATCTAGAGGGTGCAAAGTATGGAGCATCAATGTAGTGTGCAAGTGCTCCCCTTTAGAGACATTCTGGGTTGTGGGAGCAAAACAGAGGCAGATCTGTATTGTAAGTAGCAGCAGGAACAAATCTGATGGGTGTTTTATTTTAAATTTCAGTTTAAAGTGGAGCCAAGAAGGTCAACACTGATCATTCTGTTCAGTTTTGTTTTGGGATGTATGGCCAAGCTGGAAATTATGTTGCTGCCATTTACTAAACCAACAGTTAAAATCCCATCAGGGGTTTTTCAAATGGAATATTTTTATTTTTGATTCCGAACGAGAAGAATATTTCTGTTTGGTTGGTACCCTTATGTGGCAGAAAATGCTGGAAATTATTCAGATATAAAATGAACTTTACTCTCAGGCCCAAACATTTGGCGTCACTAAAAATAGTGCTAAACTTGCTCGGATTGTCTGGATGCTTTTAGTTTTCAACTTTTCAGTCTCTGATGATGTGTTTGTGTTAGAATGTTTTAAAAATCAAACCCGCAATCATCTAAACTGACACTCTGTTGAGGTTGCCAAGATCCTTAAAGCATCTTAAGAACAGTAGTCACCCTATGGAGAGACTTTCCAAAAATATGTGTTGACGTAGTGTGGTTTCAGTTTAAGATCTGTGTAGGCTTCTTGTTTGAATGGTTAGATTGTCTCCATTTGACATCGCCTTGGTTCTTTCCGCTCCTGTTCCGAGAAACCGGGAAGCCAGCCCTCTAACTCCCTTCCTGGAATGAGTATAAATATAGTTGCCGTTATTTTCCCGTTCTTTACACTTCAGCACAAAAAAAGGAAGTCTGCTGGAATCCATACTCACCGAAGGGCCAGGGTACTTACTATAGGCAACCTAGTGAGTGGCACGTACCTTAAATAAGACGGAAAGCATTCTTGCCTAATGGCAGAGGCCGCTAAATGGAAAGACGAGGCCAGTGGTTCCCAAATTTTTTAGGACAGAGTGACCATATGTCTCTTTTTCCAGGGCATGTCCTGGATTTTAGCCTTGTGTCCTTGGAAAAAACCCACAAAACTTCAGTGTCCTACTTTTCCTTGTAAGCAGGAAGCATGTAGTATTCTTGTAATTAATAAATTATCTGTAATACTTTTAAATTTGGTTATGGCCCACTTTTTAAACCAACACTCTGTAGGGATCAATTAGGATTTACCAACCTTTTTAAATAAGATATAGAAATTTATTTATTTATTTATTTATTTATTTATTTATTTATTTATTTATTTATTTATTTATTTATTTGTCTCCCTGTATTTGCACACGCTTGCAAATTGCAGGTCTGAGCTCTTGGTAGGGTCATTAGCAGCTACAATATATGATTTTTTAGTAGCTTCAGGCTTGAGACAATTAGGTTTCTGTGATCTCTCCATCACACTTTGGTGGCCCACCCAAAATCACGTTGAGGCCCACCAGTGTGTCCTGACCCCCAGTTTGGGAAGCTGATATAAATAACTTTATTTTAGAATCGGAGGATCTGGAGGCTCCCGTTATCTGTAACTCATGAACCTATTATATTTGATGCAGTCAGAATCTCTCTGAGTACATAACTAAGAACATTTTCTTAAGGCCCAATCCTATTCTGAAGACATACCATACTAATTGGGCATACAATACGATACTTGGGCATGAGCTGGTTCCTTGATGCTGGCAAGGGGGGGATTGAGTCTTCAGGGTTACTGGCTGAGAGACGGCTGGCTCCTGAATCCTAGTTTGACAAGTGGGATTGCCAAATGTATCTTCCCAGCAGGGCTGTTGTGTCAGTGCAAGTGATCTAACCAACAACAGCCAGATCACAGGTGCCAGGAAGTCTGGTTGTACCAACTGATTCCCTGCCTGGCACAGAGTTTGCAAAGCTGCAAGGGCCTGGTTGGAAGGAGTAGTTCAGCAAAGTTGCCAAATTTTGCAATGATTTATGATTTGTCATATATTAAAAATGAAGTCACTGAAGCACATGCATAGACGAGTAAATAAAACGGTATCCATGAAACAAAAAATTATTGGGGTTTTATGATTTCATGAATTGTTTTCAGGATTTCTTGGGTCAAGTATTCTGTACGCTTGGAGAGATTGTTGGGTCCCAGGGAAGCAGATTAGAAAAGGCAATTGTGTAAGTATAACTAAAATAATTGATGCTCCACTTCATCTGTTCTGTCTTTCCAAATAGTTCCTAATGTTTGAGATAAGTAGCTCCTTCCATTTTCAGATAAGAATTTCAGTCAAACAAGGCTAGCAGAAAATAACAATTTTAATAATTATTTAATAATAATAATAATTTTAATTTTCAGATTGTGGCCATTTTGAATTGATTGCGATAGTGTATTGAAAGATACACAATCCCCAATCCCACAGTCTGTTGTGGGGTGTTCTGAAGGGTGTACAGTTCACCGGCATGGGCCTCCTAATTTATTTCAGAGCATAGCTCAACCCATACAACAAGAAAAAGATTTCTGTCCTTCCTAATCAGCTGATCCGAATGTTCCCGCGAACAGTGTTATCCCATCTCAGTACTCTTTTGTTCTAGAGGAATTCCTGGAAAGAAGTGTGGCACAATAATCCTGACCGCCGAGGAGTTGAACTGTTGCCGGGTAAATTAAAATTTTGGTTTTTCTTTTGCTAAAAGTGTACAGTGCGGTTCCTTCTTACTATAGAGATTGCGTTTCTTTTTTGTTGGTTAAATCTAAGATCATGGAGAGCGTACATGCCGTCTTTCCAGAACTGATGGTAGGGTATGTGCAGTGAAAGGGCGAGGAACAACTACGAACTTGCTCTTGTATAAATTTAAAGAACTGCAACAATAAAGTGTCAAAGCATAGTTTATTTTAGATTCAAAGCTTTACAGAATTGCAGTTTTTATCTTTTTGGAAACCCTCTGCTTTTCAAAAAGTGGCTGTATACAATGAGTGCTGTGATCTATAAGTGCTACATACGATGAGTGCTGTATACTATGAGTGCTGTGATCCTATGAGTGCTGAGATCCTATGAGTTCTGTATACTATGAGTGCTGTGATCCTATGAGTGCTGTATACGATGAGCGTTGTGATCTATGAGTGCTGTATACGATGAGTGCTGTGATCTATAAGTGCTACATACGATGAGTGCTGTGATCCTATGAGTTCTGTATACTATGAGTACTGTGATCCTATGAGTGCTGTGATCCTATGAGTGCTGTGATCCTATGAGTGCTGTATACCATGAGTGCTGTGATCTATGAGTGCTGTATACGATGAATGCTGTGATCTATAAGTGCTACGTACGATGAGGTCTGTGATCCTATGAGTACTGTGATCCTATGAGTGCTGTGATCCTATGAGTTCTGTATACTATGAGTACTGTGATCCTATGAGTGCTGTATACCATGAGTGCTGTGATCTACAGCGGCTGGTGGGTTTTACTACTATCCCAATACAGGTATCCTCTGCTTTCTGATGGTTCATTTTCTGATGTTCTACTCTTTCAGTTATACCCAGAACTCATTCATTCATTCAATGCATGTTCTGCTCTTTCAACCTCTCTGTGCTGTCCTAAAGGCCAGAATTGCCCTCTCCTTGTTGTAGCTCCTAGTCTGATCCCATTCCCAAAGGTGTTAATGAGAATCCATTTGCTGAGATCTTTGGATGGCAGCAGGAATTTGCAAAATAAAGAGTATTTGGACTTTGGTAGCTAAAAAACCATTGGAAGCATTACAGTGGTGGGCCGAGCCTCCCCCAAGATCCGGTTTGCCAGAAGTTGGGGGGGGGCAGGGGCGGGGGGGGCCGGGGTCAGGGGGAGTGGGGGAGCTAGGGGCAGACCCCAACCCTGGCACATGCGCAGTGCGTCTCCTCCAGTTGGAGGAGACACACTATGCACGCGCCAACCCCAGGGATGGCGCGTGTGCAGTGCGTCTCCTCCAACTGGAGGAGACACACTACGCACGCGCCATCCCCGGGGTCGGCACGTGCGTAGTGTGTCTCCTCCAGTTGGAGGAGAGACACTCGTGCATCTTCTCCTGTGCATCTTCTCCAGCAGGAGGAGACGCGGGGGGGGGGGGGGTAAGATGGCGGCCGGCGCGAACCGGTCCGCCCTCTTTTTCCTTTCCCTGCTGCTGGCGGTTTGCCCACCTGCCCACCCCTGGGAAGCAACATTTATAAATTCAAAAAGATTGGGTTCCACTTTTCAACGGTTTTCATTTTTGGATGGTGCTCTGGTCCCTAACCTGAGTAATAAATGGGGGATGCTTGTACTATCTAACTTTCCACAACTAAAACTTCACAAGTATTTGAAGAGTAATGTGGTCTATTAAAGAGGAGGATTATATCCACCCTGACATCTAGTTTTCAATTGGTGGGTCCTTTATGGGGAAGTATTCACTCATGTGACCTTCCTGTCTTCAGTCTAATGTGGTACTGTGCAGAACGCAAGGCAGAATGTGAGTCATCCTCACTCGGTGAGAATTGGGTACCGTTAAATATTTGGCAACCCTTTTAGAGTGGGGTAGGGTCCAAGATGTGGTTCAAATCTTCCGCTCATCTATGATCCTGCTAATTGGGCAGCTGTTAAAGTCTGTCCTTTTGCATCTTAAAAGAGGGTGATCAGCTGGGATTGGGAAAAGTCCCTGAATCCTAATCAGCTGCTTATAAAGGATCACTTAAAAGGCATATTCACATTTTAAAGTATGGGATGGAACAGAATTGGGGATGTAGATAAACCCTGTGCACTCCACCAACCCCATGCCCATTTAGACTACTCTAGGGCTACAATCCTAAAGACACTTTCCTGGGAGTAAAACCCATTGAACACAATGGGGCTTACTTCTGAGTAGACATGGTTAGGGTGGTGCGTTAGGTGAAAGGAACAGTTTTTGCCTGTCCCTGCATTTCGCCAGCAGTGGTTCCAGGGCAGCATTATAGTACCTTCGTCTTCCTATTTGGAAGTGACATTTTTCTTTTATCAAGCCATCCCTTAAAATGTATTTATCCTACTTTAGTCTTAAATGGGATTTCATTTTCCTTGGCAGAACTACCGTAATACAAAGTCTGAAGATGTAATTATAACAACAGGAGGACCAAAGAATCCTGCTTCTTATTGTAATAAAAAATTTTTCCTTATTCATTAAGAAGCCTTATGAATTCATAGCCTTATGGATTACTTATATGGCATAAGAAGACTAAAATTACTTGTAAGCAGGATTAAAACGGAGAGCGAAAACAATTCACGGCTCAAATCATGACATTTCTCAGCTTTGTCACTATAAAAAGAAAGAAATAATGATAATTTTTTTCTAAAAATAAATCTACTTGAGGATTTGATACACGTATTCATGGAAATGACGCACTCTGCATAACACACACATTAATCTGTATTCTCCACCCTGCTTTTATTAGGATTCTGTCCTGATGCAGTTCTGTGCAAACAAATTGGACAAGAAAGATTTTTTTGGCAAATCGGACCCCTTCTTGGTATTTTATCGGAGCAATGAGGACGGCAGGTAGATATGCTCTAATTCTGTAGTTAAACATAAAGAGTGGTGTTGTGTATACTGCTTTTTTTACTTTCACAGTGCTGTCTTTTGTCACTTTCTATACATGTAATCTACAATTTATTTTCATGAATCAAGAAGAGGCTATTTTCTCTGTGTGGATTCAAACTGCTTTTCGGACATCCTAAGCCTATATGTTCCATATAAAGTTGCAAAGATAAATTGTGTAAACATACTATATGTGTAAGGTTTGTGTAACCCAAAGATAGATTGTGTTGTTACCCTATACATGGCATTTTTCCAACAGATTCTGTGCATGGTTTTATGGGCTGGGGGTGGGTATCCCACATTACTGCCAACTGTGAGCATGGAATCAGAAATGTTCATGAGTTTCAGTTGTCCCTTTAAATGTGAACATAGCATTACAAAAGGATCCATTTGGATTATTACTACAACCTTAGTCAAAGGACACCAGGAGAATAAGGGGCAGTCTGACTAACCCCCAAATGCAGAGTAACTATGGGTGCACGTAAGAGACTTTATGTGCACCTGTAGTTACTGCACCACCTAGTGAAAACTTATGGGAAATTCATATTGGAATGCAGAGTAAGTTGTTCTTACACCACAGCAAGGACTCCCTGTAGTTACTCTGGATTTTCCCCAAAGTCTTTTTTTTTTCTGGGTTTCTTGTGCTTCACCCTAAAATACACTTTCTAATCTCTTAGAGCAGAACTGAACAGAATTTAGACTTGTGGGGTCTATTTTTTTATTGGGATCTTGAGGTGTTTCAGATGGAATAAGGTGTAAAATGGGGACTTGGGGCCAACTTCCAACCTCATCCCATGAGTCATGCTCTGAGATAACTTTTTTTCTCATACAAGTGAAAGTCTACCATGGAATTGGTAACGTTGGTTACTAAACTGTAAAAGAGTTCAGCAAAGGGGTTCAAAAGTAGCCTATGAATACTGAGTTGAACACAAAACCAGCCATACAAAATAGATATAAGACGCAGGTATTTGCCATTTTAATTACTAGTGTTAAACTGCTAAGAGTCAGAAACCTACTACAAATCAGTGGTGGAGGGAGGGATCTAGTACCAATGGTGTTTGCCAGATCCTATCTGCTCCCACCTTTTTCTTTTACTGGGATTTACACCAGCCAAATAGCTAGGGCAGGGCCAAGAAGACCCATTGCTGAGCAGAAGTCTAAGGCTGCAATCCTAAAGACACTTTCCTGGAAATAAGACCCATCAAACACAATGGGGCTTACTTTTAAGTAGACATGGTTAGGATTGCAGGGAGTATATTCCTAATCTGTTCCCTCCTCCCTGGATAAACTACTTGCTTTTTAAGGATAGGATTCGGCTCAGGTTATATGACTGTAGTACAATATTGAACGTGCGTATATTCTGGGTGTAGAAGATGAATATTCTGGGTGTAGAAGATGAATACAGTGGTGCCTCCCATAAAGAGCTTAATTCGTTCCGGAGGCATGCTCTTTAAGTGAAACGCTCTTTCAGTGAAGCAGATTTTCCCATAGAAAATAATGGAAACTCAGACGATTGCTTCCACAACGCCCAAAATATTCATATAAAAATATTCTGGATTTAAAAATGATGACAAAACACTGGAATTGAATTCAAAACATGCATTCAGTGTGCATGATCCTATGAAGTCTACTTAGGCTGCAATCCCAAAGACACTTTCCTGGGAGTAAACCCCATTTAACACAGTGGGGCTTATTTCTGGGTTAGTAAGACATGGTTAGGAGGCTGCAATCAAAGACACTTTCCTGGGAGTAAGCCCCATTTAACACAATGGGGCTTACTTCTGGGTAGACATGGTTAGGAGGCTGCAATCCAAGACACTTTCCTGGGAGGCTTACCTGGGCTGCTGCTGGAGGTTCAAGGTGGTCATTGGGGGCTTTTAGGAGCAACTGCCTCTGGCATGCCCAGGCAACTGCCCCCAAGTAGGGGGCAGTTAGAGGCAGCAGCACTGGCCGGCCGCCTTTTTAAAGAGACTCCACGCGGAGCGTCAGGGCTGCATAGCATGTGTGCTCATAGCGCGCTTGCTTGTTAAATGAAGCGGAACATGTTATGTGAAGCAAGATTTCTTGGAGATTGATACTTCTTATGTGAAACGCTTGTTATGTGAGGCGCTTGTTATGAGAGGTACCACTGTATTCTTATTTCTACTGCCTATTTTGTAAATGTTGCAAGTAACAATAGTTTTAAAAATTATCCTTTTGTGTTCTAGTTTTACGATCTGCCACAAGACAGAAGTTGTAAAGAATACATTAAACCCGGTGTGGCAAGCATTTAAGATATCTGTCAGAGCACTTTGCAACGGAGACTATGATAGGTACGGTAAGGACTGGACTTCTTTGTACAACTATGACTTCAATAAATTCCAAAATCATATTTTTACCTGAAATGTGAGGTCCCTCAGCTAAGTTAAATCATTCCTTATAGAAAGTGTAACATCAAAATACTGTCACATTTAACCTCCTTATCGTGAGCATTAACCTAAATGAATATCTAAGAAGCACACAAGGCTCATTAGTATTTTCAGTGTACTAATAGGTCCCAATCTCTCCACAGGTGATTGACAAGCAGATAAAAAGCAGAGTCTCTCGACACAAGGACTCGCTGCTGCTAGTGCATTAAGAAACTAGTGCATTACTGCTCTGTGTCACTGAAAAGTGATGCTCAAGAAAGACTCTCTTTGTTAAAGAATCCTGGAAGTGCCCACTTGCCTAGAATTCATGGGATTCAGTCGTTAAAAGGAGCAAATCATGGCAAGTGCTTCCTTTCTTTTGATAAACAGACACCTATCATGTGAGCATCTTGCAAATCAGAACCGGAAGTAAGAGTTTAATTCACATTCAGTGCCCCGTATATGTAACCTCTATGTTACGGACAATGTTAACGGCATCTCCAGCTGATCCAATTTTCTTCCACCGGACCATCCTGAATGTGAAATTTCAGGTCGTGCAATAAGAAGCGCAATGGAAAACTAACTTTCCAGAACAGTCTGACAAAGTTGCATCTTACCCAACTATGGGCAAAATCCAGAGCAGTTATAGGTCCGCGAAGTTACGTCACCCTCTAGTGTTATCTTATGGAAAGTCATCTTAACTGCTCCGGAGCAAAGGGCTTAATTGTACTTTAGGATATGGACCTATATCAAGAAGATAGTCAGAATTAAGCAAGAGAGAAACTGGCACTTTAAAAATGCAACATGTGTTTGCATTGTAGAAAACTTCTCTCTCTCTCCTCTTTCTTTTTGTCCAGATCTGAGTAATACATTAACCAACTTATCAACCAACTTTAGAGGTCAAGATGATTTATAGGAAGCAAATTTACATGTGTTTTAAATGCCTACTTGTTAGAGTAACTGGTGTGGTACAGTTACTCAGAACTCACGACAAGATGAAAAATCCCCAAAGCACTACATTTCCAAAATAATATTTTTTGAAAAAATATTACAAAATCCAGTTTTGCTTTTTTGTACGGTTTGTGGAATGAGATTTCTCCTATAGTTTTGTTGATCTGAACAAGAACATCTATCAATATAATTTACAAAAACTTAAATAGTGCTGCTGGATATGGGCAATGAAGCAGTCTTGGAAGACTATGGTTTCGTGCTCGGAGCTGCATACGCTGCATGCGAAGCACGAAAGCCTGGGTTGGATTGTTATGGAGGATAGGCTGTTACCCAAGCAGTAAACCCCCCTCTCCACGCCACTGAATTACTCCAATGGAAAGGCAGAGCCCATACGATTGGATCCAGCTGCTGGATATTTCTGGATATAAATACAGATGTGGGCCCACCAAATGCCCACATTTAAGATTTATTTGGAGACACTACAAAGCTCCATGGATATTATAAATGATGTCATGATTAAAGAAGACGCTTAATTTACTGAAGATGCACACCTTTGACCAGTGGATACTATTTGATATGCAACTTAAGCTGCAATCCTAAAGACACTTTCCTGGGAGTAAAACACATTGAACACAATGGGGCTTACTTTTGAGTAGACACGGTTAGAATCGTGCCCTTGATGCCTTTCTTGAGAAAGAAAACCTCTAACATCCTATCCTCGATATTGCCAAAGTCCTCATTCTTCCATATTTTCTGTCTTTTCCAAGGTAACTTCTTATATCTCTATTTAAGAAGCTTTGCTCACCATAAATCGAGCAGGAATTAAAAAGCAATCCTAATGTAAAATGAATGCCAGATGTCATATGGAGCCTCTGAATAAAATTGTTGGTTGATTTAATTTTGGCAAATATTTTATGTAAGAATTGGAGCAGTAAAAATGGTTGGCCACAATTGGCATCCATCTGGACCTCGCCGATATAGAAAGACTTTTACAAGTACTTCACTGAAATTATACCCATGGTTTGAAATACGTATAATGTCTCTATACCTCCTTCTCTGATTTGTATATGTTCAAATATTTGATAACATCATGCATGGACCGGAACTCATATTAGTGAGTGAAATTGATCCAACAAGTGATCCCATGATTTGGAATAAAAGTCAAAAGCACTGATTTCGTTGACGGATGACGAACCAATTCAGTAATGGATTCCTTCAGGATAAGCGCGTCTTCTACTCCCGGGATTACAATAGACCGTTAACATCCACAGACAAGAACTTCAACTTCAACACCACCAGAATCTTTATATTCAAACTGAAAGTAATTTTTAAAAACTGTAATCCAGCAAATGTGCCAAATAGTGAATGGGCATCTTTTCCGTCCTTGTTTTAAGTATTACTATTGATAATGCACTAAGTGACTGGAGATTTTGCTATAGCAGGAGAATTTGATCCCACCTGCAAAATTGTGTTTCTCTGAGAGTAGATCCAACAATCCTCATTCCCTATCAGATCTCTCTGTTAGGTGTGTGACTTAAAGAGAACCATTTTCATTACCACTGACGCTAGCAGCAGTACTTTGGACTTACTTGCTACATCTGCCTGTCAATCACCTGTGGAGTGGGAAGCTGTTAGTTTGGATATCTGGACCTACCCTCATAGAAATTGTATTTTACAGGTAGGGAAATACCAAAATATTCTTCTTTATTAGAGCAATTTAATTTAATAAGATTTGCTCCAGCATCAATGCGTTCTAAGTGAAGCTTCCTTAACTTAGTATACCAGCCGGGTCAATCACTGACCCGCCAGAAAGTTTGTGTTGTGTTTTTACTGGAATTTATTATTATTACCTGACAAGACTTTCTGACTTTTTTCCTGCTAATTTGACAGTCACAATACCAAAAACATGAAGATTTTGAATTTACAGTTTTTCTGTAAAATCCAATTTATACATATTATACCAAGTCAAGTCATATCGGATCCATGTTGCCTTTTATTGGTTATTCAATATTTTGCTAGCTGAAATTGTACTAAAATCATTATACTAATTATAATCATAATTATTATTCATTATATGTACATTATGTGTACATTATATGAACATTGTATGTACCTAACTATAGTACAGGGTCGCACGGGTCAGAATTGACCCGTGCAGACCTGTGCAGTCTTAGGTGATAAAAATTGTACTAAAAATCATTATTTCACAATAAAAATAATTATACTAAAACTTGACACAACATTTATTCATTATATGTATATTATAGGTACATCATATGTGCATTATATGCACCTAACTATAGTACAGGGTCCTATTGGACCATGTTGCCTTTTACTGTTTACTCACTCAATATTTTGCTAGCTAAAATTGTACAAAAATCATTATACAAATTATAATCATAATTATACTAAAACTTGACACAACATTTATTCATTATATGTACATTATATGAACATTATATGTACCTAACTATAGTACGGGTTTTTAAGTACAGGCATCCCCCACTTTCTGAGCGTTCATTTTTTTAAGGTTCTGGTCTTTCAACTCCTTTCAATTATACTTACTCATTCAACACATCCTCCACTCTTTCGACTTCTTTCTGCTGGTCTAAAGTCTAAAATTATCTTTCCTAATGTTGATTTGCATGTGACACGGTGATCAAACTTATTTTCCTTCCTTATTCTGTAAATAACCATCATTCAAATACATAAGATATCCATTGCCAACACATGCCTTTGCTTATTATACCCCCAACTCCAGAGTAACTACGGGAGCACGTAAGAGACTTTACGTGCACCCATAGTTACTGCACCACCTAGTGAAAACCGATGGGAAATTCATATTGCAATCCAGAGTAAGTTGTTCTTACACCAGAGCAAGGACTCCCTGTAGTTACTCTGGATTTTGCCCTTAGTGTAGCTTGTTATGTATTTTGGTTATGTGTTAATAAATATGTGTTATTTAAGCTTTTACAAGCATGTCTTTTTTGGTGGCCTTTTTGCATTCACAAGCTGAAAAAGACTGGGTTCCACTTTTCAACGGTTTTCACTTTTGGACAGTGCTCTAGTCCCTAACCCATCTAATAAGTGGGGGATGCCTGTACTGTAATTACTTGCATGAAAACCTCTTACAAATGTGGGGAAAATGTTATGTATTTGCAAGTTTGTGTCCTAAATTTTTTCACAATCAGTACATACATATTTTGTATCCCAGGGTGTTGTAGACCTGTGATAGTTTGACTCCTCTATCAGACCCTTTTCTATCATAAGCAAACATACAAATTTACTCAGGTGTCCTCTTTTATGTGGGTGATTTCAGTGGTGTAGAAATTTTATACTGCAACAAGAACCACATTGGATCAGATTAGTAGGTAAGGGTTCACTTAGCATCTATAGGCTACAATCCAGAGTACCCACGGGACCTTTTACACCGATGTAGTTACGATGCCACCTATGGGAAATGCATAGAGCAATCCAGAATAAGTGCCTCTTACGTCTTCCCGTAGTTACTCTGGATTGTAGGGTAAGTGTCTCAGCAGAAACAGCATGGAAATTCATATGTCCTTTATGCCCATGAGTGGTGTTCATGATTTCAGTGTAGTGGTGTGTGGTGGAATTCCTCATAGGCACAAACCCAACCTCAGAAGCTTCCACAATTTTATCAAGCATTATGTTGCTACCTTCATGTGGGGGAAACTTCATCCACGGTTGTGTACTTAACGTGCAGGTAAACTGCTCAGTCCTTCAGTAGCTTGGCACTGAAACAGTGTCATGAGAAATGTGCTCCCAAAAAACAAACTCAGTTTCCAAGTTTATTGTTTACAATACTATGGACCAGTTATTTTCAACCTTTTCCATCTCATGGCACACTGACAAGGCACTAAAATTGTCAAGGCACACAATCAGCCTTAAGACAATTGACAAGGCACACCGTGATGCTGGTGGAGGGTTCGCACCCCTTAACGGCCCTATTAATAAATGTTATTATCTAATAAATAAATAATTTTTCACACCCCCACACCATTGTGCCACTGCACACCAGTTGAAAATCACTGCTATGGGAAGTAATTAGTTTTATACTGCTAAAGTTTTCTTTTAATAAAACATTTAAAAATTTTTTGTTTTTATGTTTTAAAAAACAGCGCACAGTCCTAACCATGTCTACTCAAAAGTAAGTCCCATGGTGTTCAGTTGGTCTTACTCCCAGGAAAGCGTCATTAGGGTCATAGTAAATAGAAGATTAGCTGTGGGTGGCACAAGCGGCTAAGACACTGTGCCTGTGGGTTCAAGACCCGGGTCGGCCCCACAAGACAGGGTGAGGTCCTGTCCTTAGCCCAGCTCTGTGACGCCAGCTGGATCCAATTGTATCGGCTCTGCCTTTCCATTGGACTAGTTCAGTGGCGTGGAGAGGCTATTCTCCATAACAATATCCAGCCTATCCTCCATAACAATCTAACCCAGGCTTTCGTGCTTCGCATGCAGCTTATGCAGCGCCGAGCACGATACCATGGTCTTCCAAGACTGACGGAGGCCTGCTTTTTAGTTATCTTAGGCCTATATCCTAAAGTCAAATTTAGCCCCTTGCTCCGGAGCAGTTAGGATGACTTTCCATAAAATAACACTAGATGGTGATGCAACTGCATTGACCCGTAACTGCTATGGATTTAGACCTTGGGCTACAGACCAGAGTAACTATGGGACCTTTTACATCATCGTAAGTGGCACTTACTCTGGATTGCTCTATACATTTCCTATAGGTAGCCCTGTATCTACATCGTCATACGACATCCCGTAGTTGCTCTGGATTGTAGCCTTACCTCCTAATATGGTAAATGGAATCACTTAAACATGTCCTTATTGGGATGCTCAACATCTGTCTTCTGCTTAGGGCAGAGCCATGTCGTGGATATTTGCATCCACTGTAAAAATTGAGTAGATAATTGAGCTTGTTGCATTCCTTCAGCAATAAGGGATTACGATGAGGATGGAGCCTCACTTGGGCCTGCTATTCGGCAGGACATGGGCTACAATCCCAAAGACTCTTTCCTGGGAGTAAGACCCACTAAACACAGTGGGGCTTTCTTTTGAGTAGTCATGGCTAGGATTGTCCTCATAATCATCTTCAAGACTGCTTGGTCTTAGGGACAGTTCAAAGGGGCAGAGAACTGGAAGATTAGGATTTCCACCTGCACTCGAGGAAGACAAATGTTTGATCCTACAAAACTTCACAGTGTGGATCTGTACAGATAAACATGCAAATAAGAGCTCTTACAGGCCAGAAACCTATTCCTTATTTCCCTGACCTGTGGTCACATTTTAATGCCCTTTTCCACATTCCCTCTGATTCAATCTCAGACAGTTCAGAGTAGGACCATTTCAGCATTTTGGAATCAAAAAGATTTTTAAAAGCATTCTTCTTCTTCTCATTATCTTAAGTATAAAGTACTTAATTTTGTAAAGTAAAATTAAAGTACCTTATTAATTTTGACACAAGAAGATCTACAATTCCCCTTATTTATTTATTTATTTATTTATTTATTTTTGGGTTGTCAAGATGTTGCAAACACATTTGTATCTGGATTTTCTGTTTGAATTATTTTTCCTTTGCAGGACAATTAAGGTCGAAGTGTATGACTGGGATAGAGACGGAAGGTAAGTATTTTGTCGCACTTCGCTAATTTGGTGATATTTTAAAAGTGTTTTATCACTTGAGTTCTTATTGCAGACACATTTGGGAAGTGTAGAATAATAAGGATGTTGGCAATAGCGTAGCTAAAAGGGGTGCAAAGCAATAGGTTTGCTTGGGGTCTCCGCAGGCAGCTTCTCCCCTCCCGTTGGGAGCTGGGAACAGTTCCAAAGGGAAAGTTAAGGCTCTGCTAGTGAGAAATGGTTCTGTAGATAGGAGTAATAATAAATAAATAATATTTCTGCTGACTGGTTGTTTTTACATTGTATTTTATTGTTTTTATTGTATTTTATTGTTATTCTGTTGATTGTTGGCTGCCTTGGGTGTCCTTCAGGAAGAAAGGCAGAATACAAATCAAATCATACCCTACAATCCAGAGTAACTACGGGAGCACATAAGAGACATATATGTTGACGTTGTTACGGCACCACCTAGTGAAGACCTAGGGAAAATTCATATTGCAATCCAGAGTAAATTGTTCTTACGTCAGAGCAAGGACTCCCCGTAGTTCCTCTGGATTGTGCCCATCATTAGTTAGTTTTAGTTACCGTAGTTAGTTAGTTCCATAATTGTGTTATCACTACACAAAAGGCTCTTTTTTCCCTATAGCCAGTCCAAAATTGGAGGCACCTATAGAAGGGCCCCCCCAGATGACCTTATGGTGTGGGTCTCATATGGAGGATGAGATAGCTCACTGTAAGCTCTAAGGGGCTTCAGTACCAATTGTAAGATGTCCAACTGTGTCCCATCCTCTTGTTCATATCACTACACGGGATGGTGCATTTTTGTACAAATTGCTGTTTCTATAGGAAGCCCTAAATAGAACATGTTAACAGTAATCTGGACTGCTTTTCAGGGCATGAATCACTGTGATTGAGGATGATGAAGACACAGATAGCACACCAACCAATTTTGGGGAAAGCACCCCAATCTAACCATTTCAGATTTAGATTTTAGTGTATAGGCATTAAAGGTATAAGGGCCCTAAATATATAAATTGGGATAACCATGTTTTTATAGGAAATAGCGTAGGAGAATATAATCAGTTAGGGCAAATCTGGGTGAGTTTAGTGCTGGGTGAGTTCCAATCCCAACTATGATCCTGTGCACTAATTTAAATGGGAAACAGTCTTCCATTGAAAGCCATTCAGTCACCTAGACTTGGGGTGCAATCCTAAAGACACTTTGGACAAAATCCAGAGTAACTATGGGGAGTCCTTGCTCCGGTGTAAGAACAACTTACTCTGGATTGCAAAATGAATTTCCCATAGGTTTTCACTAGGTAGTGCAGTAACTACGGGTGCACGTAAAGTCTCTTACATGCTCCTGTAGTTACTCTGGATTTGGGGGTTTCTTGGTAGTAAGACTCATTGAACACAATGTGACTTACTTCTGAGTAGAAGCCTGGGTTAGGTTGTTATGGAGGATAGGCTGTTCCCCAAGCAGCAAATCCCCCCTCTCCACACCACTGAATTAGTCCAATGGAAAGGCAGAGCCAATAGGATTGGATCCAGCTGGCGTCGCAGAGCTGGGCTTAGGACAGGAGCTCACCCTGTCTTGTGGGGCCGACCCAGGTCTCGAACCCTGGCCTGCGTTTTAACTGCTTGCGCCACCCACAGCCCTTAAAGTCTTATAATTGTTTATATATAGCATTTGGCAGAAATTCACGATGCAGATTTTGTGTAAAATTAGGAAATATTTCTGGAGTTCTAGATCAGGTTATCTGGAACTCAGTTGGCATTAGGGGGCACTTAGATGACCATCTAAAAATAGCCTAATTTGCATAAATTATAATTGCCAGTCAATGGATCTGGTTGGTCATCTCAGGGTTTGTATTGCCAAACTGGAAAGGGGATATTCCTGAGAGTCCTTTATATTAAAAAGTGTTAATTTTTTGCCATCGTTATCTATAATCACGTTACTAACTGTTTTTTTATTTTTAATTCTAGCCATGATTTCATTGGCGAATTCACAACAAGCTATAGGGAACTGTCAAGGGGACAGTCACAGTTTAATGTATACGAGGTACAAAGATGAATAGTTTTATGTGTATTTCCCTTCCGTGTCGTTTTGGGACTTGTGTCAGCAGCTGGTTCTTATCATATGAATTTCCAGAGATCTCTTCCCCAAAGGAAATCAGAATCTGGATTGTGCCGCTCTCTGGGATGTGGGGACCTCACATGCTTTCAAAGTCGTCCTCCAATTTTATTGTTTGCAATTGGAACAACCACTTTTAAGTGGAGATGCAGATCAAATTGTAGTAATCATAGTAATGGACCTTTAGGATATGCAATCTAGCCTTCCTTATGAAATACCTTTTTTGCAACCAGCTGCAATAAATTATACATATCCATATTGTTAACTGTGAGGCTCAGTTTGAATTCTCTTTTCCGTTCTCCACTTTGGTTGCTTCTAGTAATGAGATCTGGTGGGATTTTGTATTTTGGGGCTGGACTAGGGTGACCAGATGCCTGAGCCCCAAAAGGAGGTTCAAAAGGATTCCTCTCAACCTGTCCTTTCTGGCAGACAATGGCATGTTTGCCTACTCACATGTAAATCTGTGATATTGGGCACTTTCCTTTTCCCATAGAGCTCAATGCATATTTTTTAATTTTTAGTCTTTGGGCCATAATGTTTGATAGGAGGGAGGTATTTCAAAACTGATTATTGCATTGCATTCTACTCTTCAATACGATTCCAACGACATATGACATGATGGGGTACGGCACACCATTGCAAAGTTCCAGAATGGAGGACAATGAAGCACTTTTGGAGGACACCTGGACAGGAGGCTAAAAAGGAGGACAAATCTGGGAAAATCTGGTTATATGATCACCCTGGGCTGGACATGGTGTGATTTGGACCAGGGGCATAGCTAGAGGGGATGCAAAGCACTGAGTTTTGAAGATATTATTCTTTTGAGGAAGAGTTTTGAAGATTATTCTTTATAGTTATTCCTATTTCATATTCTTTATAGATATTCTTTATAGATATTCCTATATAGAATTCCTATATAGATTCCTATCTATATAGATATAGATATTCCTATTTCATAGATATTCTTCTGCCAAACAAATGGATAATTGATCCTTTTGGATAATGGAAGTGGATAATGTTATTGGGGTGATGGAAAGGACTGAAGCTCCAAACGTACGGTAACCTTAAGAATATCTAAATATTGCACATGCACATAATATACTTACGTTTTAATTATTTTCTAGGTTATAAATCCAAAGAAACGGGGAAAAAAGAAAAAATATATTAATTCAGGAACAGTTAAGTACATGATTTTCGTTTGTAATTTCCTATTATTTTGTATTTCATCGGAATGTGTTATAAATTTATAGCTATAGGTTCTATAGCTTTCCACTTTTTACTGCAAGCTCCCTGATATAAGGGATAATGTAGGCTGAGCTATATTCCTGATTTACTTTGGAAATCATGTGTGTCATTTTTTAAAAGGCATTTTTAATGGCATGAAGAGATGAACCATATAGTCCTTTAATTGCCTACTCACAGGCATATAGTTCTATGGCAAGATGGAGGGAAGAAGTTCCCAAAAGAGTGGGTTGGGACCCACTGGTGGGTTATAACCTGATCTTTGGTAGGTTGTGACCAAGCAGAGCCTCCAATGGGGAAAAAAATGTGATGAAGGATGCAATCCTGAACACACTTTCCCAGGAGTAAAACCCATTGAACACAATGGGGCTTACTTTTGAGTAGACATGGTTAGGATTGTGCTTTTAAAAAAATCTTTTTACTATCTCAATCCACTTCTACAGGAAATGAAAGCTATTTTGAAGTTTCAACAATTACATTGAATTTTTAGAATAACTACACAACTTTTTTATATCAATATCCAGTTTTGGAGATTAATTCTCATTGGTCTGTGTTGTTTGCTCTCAGGTAACGTTACTGTCTTTCCTGGTGGAAACAGAAGTTTCATTCCTTGACTATATTAAAGGCGGGTAAGTGATTCATTGCTCTAGCATTCCTTGATAGAAAGAAATAGTGATTATCCCTACAATCCAGAGTAACGACGGAAGCATGTAAGAGACATTTACATCGACGCAGTTATGGCACCACCTAGTGAAAACCTATGGGAAATTCCTATTGCAATCCAGACTAAATTGTTCATACATCGGATTAAGGACGCCCTGTAGTTACTCTGAATTGCACCCTATGTGCAGAGGCATAGCTAGAGGGGGTGCAAAGCACTAAGTTTAATAGGGAGCTTCACCCCAGTGTACGGTTATAAAACTCAGTTATTAAATAATTCCTTTTTATTTATTACACAGGACACAAATAAATTTCACTGTGGCTATTGATTTCACGGCTTCAAATGGTAAGTGATCCCTGCAGTGGGTCTAGATCTAGAAGATAGACTCCAAACCATGTCTACTTAAAAGTCCCATTATGTTCAATGGGTCTTACTCCTAGGAAAGTGTCTTTAGGATTGCAGCCTAAAAGTTATTTTAATAAGGCTGCAATCCTATGTGTGCCTTATTAAAATAATAAAGTAATGTGTGCCTTATTAAAGAGTAGCCCCCACAAGGCACCGTGAGATTGTGGCTGCAGTCCTAAAGACACATTTGGGTAAGTAGATAAAGACACTTATGAGTAAGACCCATTGAACATGATAGGGATTACTTTTGAGTAGGCGTGGTTAGGATTGTGCTCTGTCTAACTAAAAGCACATATGTAATACCTTTTGTTTCAACAGGTAATCCTGCACAGCCAACCTCGCTCCACTATATGAATCCATACCAGCTGAATGCTTATGGGATGGCATTAAGGGCCGTCGGTGATATCATTCAAGACTATGATAGTGACAAGATGTTTCCAGCTCTAGGCTTTGGTGCAAAACTGCCTCCTGATGGAAGAATATCTCATGAATTTGCCTTGGTAAATTATTGTGGTATCTTTCTGTGCTTGTGCACTCACAATAAATACTCCAATGGATGTTAGCTGTTAATATAATGTAATACAGACGGGTCCTCAGTAACCACTGTTTTGGCATCCACTGATTTGAGTCCTCATTGATATTGGAGTCTGCTTTTAAATGCTTTGCAACCTGGGGAAAAAAAACCCCAAAATCCAATTTCCTTCCTTCATAATGTTAAACCAAAATCCCATTTATGATTCTTAGTCTTGCAGAATTTCATTTTTTTTTTATGAATGAGTGAAAAGAATTTCCAATGTGCATTTTGGTGCAAAATGCTGAATTTCCAATACATTCTTCTGGAGTGGAGGAGCAAGAAACCTGGATCTTTTAGACTATTTTTCCACTGATTTGGTATCCACTGATTAATCCATTGGGAGTTCCAGAACTCCATTGGTTAATGAGGCACAACCTGTAATGCGTACTCACAGCACTCTAACCTGATTATTTTAACTGCGTTCCGAAGGGAACTTCGGATGAGTGGATGAGTGAAATAAGTACACTAAGTGTTGTGAAATAAGTGTGAAATCTAGTGTAACCCCCAAATCCAGAGTAACTATGGAAGCACATAAGAGACTTTACGTGTACCCATAGTCTACGTGTACCCGTAGACTTTACGTGTACACGTAGTCTCACATAAGAGACTTTACGTGTACCCGTAGACTTTACGTGTACCCGTGTACTCCCTCCCTTTGGAGGGAGCAGCGTAGTTCCTGCATCACCTAGTGAAAACCTATGGGAAATTCATGTTGGAATCCAGAGTAAGTTGTTCTTATACCAGAACAAGGATTCCCATAGTTACTCTGAATTTTGCCCTTAGTGAAATAAGATGAGTAAAATCTAGCGCTGCTTCTTTACATAGGTGTTATTTCTTAGTAACTGAGTAGAAGGACCATCTTGGAGCCCAACTCTAGAAGGTTTCAAGAGAATCCCATGAGTTCCTATAGTGGTAGTTGAATTTTCCATCTAGGCTTATAAAATCACCATGATGTCAAGAGGGTCAGAGTGGTTGTGTGAATTTACTTTTGTGTAAATTGTTTGCATGTGACTTACTTGCCTGTTACTTACTTCTTTTAGCTGTTCCTTATTGAATTGGTGGTTCGGACATAGTAGTGTGTGATTCTTCATTAAATATTTGCTCCTATTCCCATCAGGAGAGATTAACATTTAAATTTAATTTCAATTTTATTTGCTAAAGAAGATGTGAAAGAAGAAGGAGTTTTATGACTTAGGATGGTCTTAATAGCTAGAGGAGTCTGAAAGGATTTACATCATAAGTCTTACTAAATATAATGAGCTTACTTCTGAGTAAAAAAAAACTTCAAATTATAGCACTTACATTTGACTAGTGGAGAAAGGTTACTTCTTGCTTCCTTTATCTGGGTGAAGTAATGAAAGGAGTGCCTATTTTATGGTTTTCTCCCACACTGGGAATAAATAAGCTATTGATGCTATGGAATCTATGGGGTTAAATAAGGGTTTTGTTCTGCCCTTAGCATCTGTAATGGAATTTGCAGCATTTTATACTCCACAATAACTTAGCCGTTCATCATCACTTTATCCTTATTTTTCACTTATAGAATGGAAACCCTCAAAATCCTTACTGCAGTGGAATAGATGGTGTAATGGAAGCCTACTACAGGAGCCTAAAATCTGTACAGCTTTATGGACCAACAAACTTTGCTCCAGTTATTAATCACGTAGCAAGGTAATGCCCTGATAACTGTTCTGGGAAAACATGGGACCCTGTATGAACTTGCAGTCCTTTGCTTACACAGAAGTAACATCCCAATCCTATTTAATCCCCGCATGGCCTTCTAATTACAAGAATATTTTTTCCCTATAGGGTAAGCCCATGCCAGTTTTCTGGGTCTAGTCAGACCTATGCCAGTTCTGTAGTCCATTTGGAGGGAGCAGGGGATCAAGGTCTAGAAAGGGGTTAGAAAACCAGTGTTTTCACCTTTGCCACTCTTACTGCCCCCTTTACCAACCCTGATGTGCCCTCCGTCCTGCTCATTTCTCATTCTCCCTCACTCATTCCACCCGCTCACTCCCTTCTTCTCACCCCCTTTGCCAACTTTTGCATTATATATGCTACAATCCAGAGTAAGTACGGGACCTTTTACTATGGGAAACCTATGGGAAATGCATAGAGCAGTCCAGAGTAAGTACCTCTTATGTCTTCCTGTAGTTACTCTGGATTGTAGGGACAGTCTACAATAGGGAAACCTATGGGAAATGCATAGAGCAGTCCAAAGTAAGTGCCTCTTATGGCTTTCTGTAGTTACTCTGGATTGTAGGGTCAGTCTGGATTTTACATTTCTTATGCTGTGTTGCAGTTTAGTCTGTCCTGTTACTATTGCTCTGTTATTTCATGTGTCTTTAAATGGCAATTAAAGAGGGAACTTGACATATGTAAGTATGTGTAGTATACTTACTACATTACATAAGTATATGTAATGTGATAGCGGATGTACATACTACATTTATTGTCTTGCTTATTTTTTATGTTTGTTTTGGGCTCAATCCTGCCCAATTTTCCATTGCCAATCCCACCCCAAGTTCAGGGAATAATGGCTGCATCCAAGTTGGAAGATTGGATAGGATTGGGTCCTCTGTTACCTTGTTTTACAGCACAATCCAGAGTAACTACGGGACCCCTTATGTTGACATAAGAGAAATTTACTCTGGATTGCTTTATGCATTTCCCATAGGTTTCCCATAGGTGGTGCCATAACTAAGTTGGTGTAAAGGGTCCCATAGTAAGTCTGGATTGTAGCCTTTGGCATTGGTGATGCAACATTTAGGTCCTGTAGTTACTCTGGATTGTGCTTTATGTAATATATAGAGAGAGAGATTTAAAATTGGTTTTCTAAAAATATTAAAACAGACTTTTTGTGTTTCTTTAGATATGCTGCTTCAGTAAAAGACGGCTCCCAGTATTTCATTCTTCTCATTATTACAGATGGAGTAATTTCTGACATGGCTCAGACAAAGGAGTCCATAGTGAATGTAAGCTGTGTTTAAAGTTGATCTTGGATTAAAACTATATATTTTTAAATATATTAATAAGAAATATGGGCTGATTCTAGTTAAGTTTCAGAATCTATTATTTTTTGTGTTCCACAGCACAATTTTAACTTGCCTACGTTGCATCCAGCACAAAGTTTCAAGCTGGTTGAAACTCAGCCTGGGGCAAGGGGGGAAAATTCCCCTTTTTCCCAGGTAAAACTGCAGCAGCCCCAATGGGTCTACTTAGCTCTACGCCATATGAAAAGGTGTGGTGGAAATCTGGGCTGCCCAGGAATGCCCACCTACTCCCCATCCACCCATCTACCCTCTGCCCATCCAGACCCCTGTGGCAGCCATGGAAAGGCAGGCACTAACTTATTAAGTGGAACAGATTGCCAAGGGAGGTGGTGGACTCTCCCTCACTGGGGATCTTCAAGCAGAGGCTCGATGAGCACCCGTTGGAGATGCTCTAGGGGGAATTCCTGCTGCAGGCAGGGGGTTGGACTAGATGACCTACTAGGTCCCTTCCAACTCTAGGATTCTATGATAAGTGTAGCTGATCTAGCATTTCCAGGCATTTAGAACTGTACATCTTAAAGTTGTTTTAATGTAGTACTTGAGTACAGTGTAATTATACAATCACTGTGCATTGTTGTTGTTTTTGTGAAGGCTTCCAGGCTTCCAATGTCAATAATAATAGTTGGAGTTGGACCAGCAGAATTTGATGGTAAGTAACCCAATTTAAGGATAGCTTTCGAAAGGCAGGTTGCAATCCTAAAGACATTTTCCCATGAGTAAGACCCATTGAACACAACGGGGCTTACTTTTGAGTAGACATGGTTAGGATTGTGCTCGTAGTCTCATAAATCTCAATGCAAATTGAAGCTCAACAATGGAAATTCTACACTTGGGATGGGCTAACTTGGCTAAGTTTTAACTCTTTCCTGAATCCGTGGTATTATTCATACTATTATTATTATGGCTGTGGGTGGCGCAAATGGTTAAGACACTGTGCCTGTTAACCAGCAGGCTAAGGTTCAAGACCCGGGTCAGCCCCACAAGACAGGGTGAGCTCCTGTCCTTAGCCCAGCTCTGCGACGCCAGCTGGATCTGCCTTTCCATTGGACTAATTCAGTGGCGTGGAGAGGGGGATTTGCTGCTTGGGTAACAGCCTATCCTCCATAACAATCTCACCCAGGCTTTTGTGCTTCGTATGCAGCGCCAAGCACGATACCATAGTCTTTCAAGAGTGACGGAGGCCTGCTTTATTATTATTCATACTATTATTATTCATACTATTCAGTGGTATCAGTGGTATTATTCATACTATTATACTAATAGTGTAATAATATACTATTAAAGAAGATTACAACTAGAAGAATGTTAGATATGTAGATACCTTACTAACAAAATCTGGTTTATAAAAGCAAAACATAAGGGCAAAATGCAGCCCCTGGAAAGCCTCATTATAATTGGACTCTCCCAACATAATAATTGGGTTATTAAAATATGAAAATATGAATAAGATCTGCACATTTTCTTGTATCTTTATGATAAATTGAAACAAACTTTTGCAAACATTTGGCTCCAGTCTTAAAAGGGAGAGTCTGATGGGTGTCACAGACCATAATTTATTTGCATAACCTTGTAGATCAGTCATAGCTATCTTATCTTGATGAAGAGATAAAAAAAATGTAACAAAGCAATCCTGTTGCTAAAGTTAATAACTAATTTTTATTTGATTTCTGAGAATTCTTCTATTCATAAACTATAGAGATAAAAGCACTTGGAACTTCCAGGTTGAGGCTGGATCTTTTCCTGTGTAATGACTGCATAAAGAGTAGATTGCAATGTGGAAAGACAATGATCTTGCCATTTAATTTTGTATACTTTGTATAAAATATATACCCCTTTATGGTGGCTTCGTTCAGCTTCATTGTCCAAGATTGTCCTTTTGGGAATAAAATTATAAGTGTGGAATTAATAGTAAATCTACAAGACTGGACTTATGGACAGGATGCGGCTACAATTGTAAATACAGGATTAAGTGCTATCTTAGGCTCCAGTCCTAAAGACACTTTCCTGGGACTAAGACCCATTGAACACAATGGGGCTTACTTTTGAGTAGACATGGTTAGGATTCTGCTCTTAGTGTGTTGGTCTTTAGCTGATCATTCAGGACTGGCACATTATTACCAACATGACCTATTTAAATGGGTCTAATCTGGTCCTGGGTACCATTTTGAAGGTCTCTTAGGCTGCATTCCTGGGAGTAAGCCCCTATTTAGCTCAGCGGGGCTTACTTCAGAGTAGGCATCAGGGGTGGGCCCGGCCTCTCCCAAGATCCAGTTTGCCGGAAGTGGGAGGGGCCAGGCCGGGGTCAGGAGCGGGGAGGGTCAGGGGCGGGACTGGGGAGGGACGAGGGGTGGGGCAACATTGGCACCTGCGCAGTGCCTGTACTAAAGCTGGCAGGCCAGCTTCAGTAGAGGCACTGCGCTTGCGCCAACGTTGGCGCCTGCGCAGTGCCTGCCCTGAAGTGGGCAGGCCCGCTTCTAAGCAGGCTCTGCGCAAGCGCCGACATCGACGCTTGTGTGGAGCCTTCCTAGAAGCGGGCAGGCCCACTTCTAAGGAGGCACTGCACAAGCGCCAACCATGACGCTTGCATGGAGCCTTCCAAGAAGCAGGCAGGCCCGCTTCTAAGGAGGCTCTGCGCAAGTGCCGACCTTGACGCTTGCGTGGAGCCTGCCTAGAAGCGGGCAGGCCCGCTTCTAAGCAGGCTCTGTGCAAGCGTCAAGGTTGGCGCTTGCGTGGTGCCTGCTTAGAAGTGGGCCTGCCCACTTCTAGGCAGGCGCAGTGGGCACAAAACATGGCGGACCGAATCGGTCCGCTATGTTTTTGCGTTTCCCTGTCGCTGGCGGTTCGCCAGCCGCAGGGAAACAGGAAGATCCAGTTCGGGCGAGTAGGCCCAAACTGGTAAGTGCCCACCATTGGTGGGCATGCTTTGGATTGCAGCCTTAGCCTCTGGAAGGTCTCTGCAGCATTATATATTTTGACACTACCTGCACCACACTGTTGCACCACTCTGTTTCTTCTGGATTCTTCTAATGGCAGCTTAGGTACCCAGGGTACCCCTTTTACCCAACCCCATAGATCCCATCGTAGCAATGGCTCATTATCTTCAAATTTGCTATCCATGAGGGTTTCCAGGAACCTGACCAAATAACAAGAACAGATAGTAATAAAAGAAATTTTTGTGCTCTTCTTTTGAAGTTTACTAAATAGATTTCGTTCAGTGATAAAACATGTGTATAAATATATTTCACTTTCTTTTTAAAATTAAAAATAAAAGCTATGGAAGAATTGGATGGTGATAACATACGGCTATCTTCAAGAGGAAAATTTGCAGAAAGAGATATTGTACAGGTGAGAAAAATGAAATTCTGCTGAACAGATATTTAAAAAATGTTTGTTTAAAAAATGTTTGTTTGCCTATAAAAATGTTTGTTCGCTTTTTTGCCTGTGGTCAGGCTGGAGTGGTTAGGAGATGCCACGTGGCACAAATCCCCTTCTCAGAGTGCATAAATCATTTGAATCTTTTTTTATTTTATTCATTTTATTTTAGAGTTAGAGTTTATTTTTTATTACTCTTATCATTCTTTTATTTTTAATATTTTATTTTGTCATTTTTATTTATTTTATTATTATTTTATCTGATACCTATTTGACCCTCAGATTATTGGTATAGCTAGATGGGATGCAAAATGCTACATTTTGCCATTTTAGGCCAAACGTAGAAGACATATCCAATGCGGATTCATCCTGCGCGCATAAAGTTTTTAATGAAATGTAATCTTTTTCATAAATAACACTGTATCTCTAGATTTTAGTGTCCCTACTAGATGACACACAGTTGCAATGATGAATAATATCTTTTTATTATTATTATTATTATTATTATTTCAGTTTGTGCCATTTCGGGATTATATTGACAGAAGTGGAAACCACATATTTAGTATGGCCAGACTTGCTAAAGATGTGTTAGCTGAGATCCCAGACCAGTTTCTGTCCTATATGAGGGTCCGAGGAATTAAGCCATCTCCTGCACCTCCTCCGTACACACCTCCTATTCATGTACTGCAGACTCAGATCTAAGTGCACCAAATGCAGAATGCTTTCCACAGACCATAGAGCACTACTTAGAAAGCTCACCGGTATTGTCATGCGCCAAGAGCCGTTGTGCTGAGACCGGGCGTCCCTCTTTGTATGGTGTTAAACTCTCCAGTGGACTTTGGAGCAGGCGACGTAACTTCGTATACCAAAACGTCCAATCCGGTTGCCTGCGCATCGGGAACAACTTTTATGTACAAGGAGAAAAATGGAGATGTTTGTTTGAGTTTTATTTTATTTCTGACAAACAAAAAGCTGTCACTTTTTTTTAAGAAAGCACAAGTCACGGGTTCAACTGCGAAGTCTTTGTCTTTCCTGAATTAATCTGTACATAAAAATATGTCAGAATACAATTCCTCTGTATCAATGTTTACATGTTACTACTTTTCCAACTTAACGACTTTTTATAATTATTCTTAATCGGAAGAATTTGGAATATTTGAATTGTCGTCTTCTAGCTTGCAATAGTAAAATCCACAAGAGAAGCAATATCTCTTTGAAACGATTGTTCGGACAAAGCTGAATCCAAGGGTAGAGAAGAGGAAGAGGGGACAAATATATCCATAGGTCTTGAGAATTGAACCACCTCACTCAAGTGCTCAGTAATGGATTAATCTGACATATTTGAGAATAAACCTCCAAAATACGTATACTGTAAGAATATGTATTTTTGCAAGATATTCCAGTTTCTGAAATTTGTGTTTACATTTTTTTAAGACTAATTATGCTGGCATAATGAACATCGTACATAGCATAATACTAGGAAACAGCAGCAATGATTAACATTTGGAGTCCTATAATTTTGTTTCCGTAACATATGGAATCCTTAGAGTATCTTGGATAATGACAGTAGAGCTTTTAGCATCCTTTTGCTTTCCGCAGGTGAATATTTTATGACGAGTGATTTAAATCTCTTATGCAAATTGCCAGTTTCTGTGAGGTTGTCTATATGGTCTCTTCAAGGGTTGCGGACTCACATTTGAGTCGGCTCCTGTCACAATTACACTACCATACTGGGGGGGGGGGATGTCATCCTATTAATTACCGGGGTTAAAATTGCACAGCAGTGTTGACTTTGTGCACAACTTTTGTGTATATAACTACTCAAGTATTTTATGATATGCCTGTTCTTATCCTAATTATGAGATGTTTTTGCATGTACAGTTTTTACAAAAAAATAATAATAATAATTCACAGTTTTGTGAGTATTTGTGTCAAAACTTTTATTTCGAACAAATGGCCTTAAATCTCACGAATACCTTGGAAATGATTGTGAATTGCCTTCAGATACTGGAAGATGTTTTACTTTTGTGTTAAAATTGTAACGGCCTTGTCATGTGTAGCTCTCCTCTTTGTCACATAACCTGTTTACTACTTTCTTTACTACTCTGTTATACTGTACAGTATTAAATTAAGGTGCATTTTTTAAGCATGAAAGGATCTTTTTTCCAGAAAAGTATGTATGCATGGGATCAATGGCATATAACCTTATGTAATACAGAATCTTCCATTTTTAATTAAACATATTAAAGGTCCTTAAGTATTCACTTGTTGGAAATTACTTTGGTGTGAGGTCAAATCAATTTATTCAGCGTAGCTGTTTACCAGACAACGTGTACTAAAAATATTTTGCATCAGCATTCAGAAAAAGTTACTATAGGATGACAGAAGGACATATGTTTGTTAACTTAAAGAAGAGGTGACATCAGCAGCTTGATCACTGAGCATGTCTAGTGGCTTGCAGGAGCCATGAAAATGCTGGGATGTCAATAGGAAAAAAAATCAGAATAAAGGACTGGAAGAGAATTGATCAGTCCAAGGTTCACTAACAATGTACCCTACAATTCAGAGTAACTATGGGAAGACGTAAAAGGCACTTACTCTGGATTGCTCTATGCATCCGACGTTCACTGTGTATCCGACGTTCACTGCCAATTGACCCTACAATTCAGAGTAACTATGGGAAAGAGGCACTTACTCTGAGACGTAAGAGGCACTTACTCTGGATTGCTCTATGCATCCAAGATACACTATGGTTGCAATCCTAACCATGTCTACTCAGAAGTAAGCCCCATTGTGTTCAATGGGACTTACTCCCAGGAAAGTGTGTTTAGGATTTCAGCCAATGTAACCGAGGTTCACTAACAATTTACCCTACAATTCAGAGTAACTATGGAAAGAGGCACTTACTCTGAGATGTAAGAGGCACTGACTCTGGATTGCTCTATGCATCCAAGATACACTATGTAACCGAGGTTCAGTAACAATTTACCCTACAATTCACAGTAACAATGGGAAAGAGGCACTCTGAGACGTAAGAGGCACTGACTCTGGATTGCTCTATGCATCCAAGATACACTATGTAACCGAGGTTCACTAACAATTTACCCTACAATTCAGAGAAACTATGGGAAGACGTAAGCGGCACTTACTCTGGATTGCTGTATCCATCCAAGGTTCACTATGTATCCAAGGTTCATTAACAATTTGCCCAACAATCCAGAGTAACTACAGGAAGATGTAAGAGGCACTTACTCTGGATTGCTTTATGCATTTCCCATAGGTTTCCCATAGATGGCACCATAACTATGTTGGTGTAAAAGGTCCTGTAGTTACTCTGGATTGTAGCCTTCGGCCTTGGTGATGCAACATTTAGGCGATGCAATTTAGGCTATGCAGTGCTATCTGCACTGATCTTGTGATTGTTCTAATTTTATTCTGTATGTCATCCCATAGTGATAGATGCAGTAGTGGTGGATGCATAATGATGGATGGATGCTAAAGCACAATTCCTATGGTTTGGGTAACCTTTATGGACTTCTACCGTTATAGACGGTACTTCTATACTTCTACTTATAGACTTCTACCATTACAGTTATATAACCTTTATATAACTTCTGCCGTTCTTGCATAAACATTGAATGCTAATAATTTTCTATCTTGAGTTCTATGAAATATACCCTTATTTTCAGTTGGGAGTTTCATAGGGACACACTCATCCCCATGTACTGTAGTAACCACTTGAAATAATTCTGCATATTAGTCTGAAATTTTTGATGTCCTGCACAATGTTATAGCACAAACCTTACAATCCAGAGTAACTACGGGAGCACATAAGAGATATTACGTGTACCCATAGTTACTGCACCACCTAGTGCAAACCTATTGTGGACCACCTAGTGCAAATTCATATTGCAATCCAAATCAAATTGTTCTTACACCGGAGCAAGGACTTCCCACAGTTACTCTGGATTGCACCCAAAATCTAGTATACATTTAAATATAACTGACTATATTCTGAAAAAGCTTTGTTAACAGAAACCATACTTTTTAAGACTTGTTAAAAAGCAAATTTCAATATAAATATTGACACGTTCACACACACACACCCTACCACCACCACCGCCACAACAACCTTAAGCAAAACAAATCTTCATTGTATGAAATAACAGAGCAAAGCTCCTTTATTGCTCTTTCTGGAGAAGGTTCCCAAAGGAGCTATTTCATATTGCGTGTCATGTAGATTTAAGGACTCCTGTTTCTCATTTGTGTCACCATCAAAATCAAAAAAGCAATTTTCTCCTTGTCGGCTGAAATCTATTTCCTGATGGATGACAATGTTGGTGTCGGTGGTTAAGACTCCACAACTCTGACACAAACTTTTCCAAACAAAATTGAATAACTGATTATGGGTGAAATCCTAACCTATGCTGCCACAACTCATCGTTCCCTTTCCCGTGGTGATGTAGGGAGGCAAGCACATGTCTGTGCATTGGCCCAGGAGTGGTGCAGAAGTGTCTTACAGCACTTTTATAACAACCCCACACCAGTACAGGACTTGTGCTGGCCTAACTGGGGATTAGGAGTACAGCCACAGCCACAACCAGCTTCCTGCCCTCAACTCAAGTTTCTCTACTTCTTCATCAGCATAGGCATGCCATGGTGTAGTGTTTTTGTAACCCCCTAGGACCAGTGGTGGGCATCAGCAGGTTCGCACCTACTCTATAGAACCGGTTCTTAACAAGAGATGGTACATATAAAGTTTAAAAATAGCCATTTAAAAGTGGCTGCCAGATGGACAGAGAACCGGTTCTTAATTTCTTTGAAGCCCATCACTGCCTAGGACATTGCTATAGACAAGACCTCTACATTAATTCTCTGTCCATGCCAAAATGAATGGACCCAATAGACCCCATTCATCTTAGCTTCCAGTCATACAAGAAATGAATCCTCACCAGTGCTGAGTTTAGGAAGTCTACCAATCCAGTGTGTGAGACTTGCAATCAATGCCCGATTCCTTATATTCCTTAAAAAATTCCTTATATTTTGCATTACCTTTAGGAAATAAACATATCTGCGTAAAAATACCAGATATAAATGAAGCCAGGAAAAGGATCCATTGAGACCTGCAAACTAAACCAGCAGGCTCTGGACCCACAGGTGTGGATGGCAATGGTGCCTGGTCCTTCATTCATAAGATGGGGAGAGGCACATGAGTTCACAAAGGGTGGGATTGAGTTTGCTCCCAATCCTGATTTTTTATTTATTTCTGGGCTGTCTGCATTGGAAATAGTGGCTCCCTGGCAAGGCTGGGCCACCTCCATGGTGCTCGTTCATCAACTCTGATGAGTTTACAAGTGATTCCAGTTGCCAGTCCATCGGCCTCTACCATTGCAGTTTATCAAGTGCCTAAATGATGATGGTGATAATGAACATTAAATGATTCCAGGCGCCAGGCAGCTCATTATCTGTTTCCATTAGGAGCAATATAGCCATGGGTTAATGCATCCATGGGCAGCCTTGTTCACATCCATCTTCTTCTAACAACACAGCCAGTTTCATTAGGAGCCTCAGTGATTACTGATAAAATCCAGATTCCTTTGCTTCTCTGTTTTGGCACATCATCATGGCTCCCTCCAGGCCAGCTCCATCTGAGAGACAGAGGAAGAGGAGGAGGAGGAGGAAGTAAAAGTGATCCTTCTTCTGAACGCTGGAAAGCAATTGAGAACAAGATTGCATTGGCCACTACTACTTTTTTTCTATAGCTCTGCCTCTGGCACCAGATTAACTTACCCCCAAAATCCAGAGTAACTATGGGCAAAATCCAGAGTAACTATGGGGAGTCCTTGCTTCAGTGTAAAAACAACTTACTCTGGATTCCAATATGAATTTCCCATAGGTTTTCACTTGGCGGTGCAGTAACTATGGATGCACGTAAAGTCTCTTACATGTTCCCCTATTACTCTGAATTTGGGGGTATGGGAGCATGTCAGAGACTTTACATACACCCGTAGTTACTGCACCACCTAGTGAAAACCTAAGGGAAATTCATATTGGAATCCAGAGTACCATTGTTCTTACACCAGAGCAAAGGACTCCCCGTAGTTACTCTGGATTTTGCCTTTAAGCAAAAGCAGTCTATGCTACTACGGACTCCAAATTTTTGAGGGTACTGCACTACCAGGCCTCCGTCAGTCTTGAAAGACTATGGTATCGTGCTCGGCGCTGCATACGCTGCGTGCAAAGCACGAAAGCCTGGGTTGGATTGTTATGGAGGATAGGCTGTTACCCAAGTAGCAAATCCCCCTCTCCACATCTCTGAATTAGTCCAATGGAAAGGCAGAGCCAATACGATTGGATCCAGCTGGCATCGCAGAGCTGGGCTAAGGACAGGAGCACACCCTGTCTTGTGGGGCTGACCCAGGTCTCGAACCCTGGCCTGCTGGTTAACAGGCACAGTGTCTTAGCCACTTGCGCCACCCACAGCCCTACTGCACTAAATCCTTGCAAACTGTCTGCAGTGAAACCAGCATCTCATGATCTGGCAACAAGGAATGGAAACTCAAGACAGGTGACACAAATCTGAGCCGTAAAGCAAATTATTTTTTGCTGACTCGTGTACACTCGAGTCAGGCATGCCAATGACTTGGCACTGACACAGGCCAGTCTAGGAAACAAGTCCCTTCATGCGCAGACTCGAGTCTGTGCCTGGGTGTGCTTGATGTGCTTTCTTACTTTTTTTGCAGCATGAAAGACCTTCATTCAACTTCTCTTGTCCATATTTTGTCCATCACTCAAAGATGGTGTCATAACAAAAAACGAGGAAAAGGGTGCACACAACACATAGGACATCCAAGAAAAATGTAGGACAAGACAAAACAAAAGTTAAAAATACTCATATATATTGCTTTCATATGCTCTTTCATTATTAAATTTAAAACTATTACATATAGATTATTACATGTATTAAATACAAGAAGGATATATGCTATCTGCAGTCAAGGAAATGGAGGACAATGAAGTTTTTTTTCCATGATACGGGGCTAAAATAGAGGACATGTCCTGGAAAACGGGGGCTCAGAGCAAGCCTTTACTGTGTTTAACATTATGGTTGAGTAATGCTAGCTAACTGGGAAAAATTCCACATTAAGGACAAATTCTTTGGAAGCACAAGATGTTTCACCACTTCATTGGTTTGCTGCAAACTAGTACTTCCATTCTACAAATAAGGCTTGTTTTTTATTTTATTTGAATTATAAAAGCTCCTTTAATTCACAATCCTCCGAAACAACCCTCATGGGGAGGGCACATTATGTAAAATATATTGATTTTGTATGTTTTCAGTTAAGTACCGTCTTAACATATAACATATATTTATACTTTATTTCCTCATGCATAGTTTTTTTGTTGTTGTTGTTTTAAAAGGGAAGTGTCCATTTTGGAGGTGGAGACCGAACATTAGCGCATTGCCGTCTCCATGTGGGTGAGTCACAACATATGGAGCCTTTGTCTTTGAAACTATAGCCGACCCATAGCGAAGTACAGTCCTCTTTTATTTGCAGTACTCCTGGTCTGTTGCTCTCTTATTACAGTGACATGCTTGCCATTTCCAACACTATGATCAGAGCCCCCCATGCTGTTCTGGAGGCTGGGTCAGCATCTGAGGCATGAGTCACATCTCTGAAAGGAAGTCAACGTACCGCGTGTCCTTACCTCGGTGTGTGGGCTGTGAATGCCAAACAATGGCGTTCCTATTTCAGGGTGTATACTTGCTTTTCTTTTCTTTCCGAAATGTTCCTAATTTTGTTTCTCCCCACAGCGCTTGAATCATGATGCTAACAGTCTATCCATTCTGTAGACAAACTGTTCCAGAAAGAATGGGGGGAAAGTTAATAACTGGTACTTAAAGTTAGCCTCAGAAAGAAAGAAAGAAAGAAAGAAAGAAAGAAAGAAAGAAAGAAAGAAAGAAAGAAAGAAAGAAAGAGCGAACAAATGAACTAATGAACTGGGGTCCCATGATTGATGTAACCCCCCTACCTGATATACCTACCCACCCCATAATAATTGATTTAATTTTTATTTAACACATTTTTTGTATCAGTGGGGGGAGTGCTGCATGACCTTACTCCATTAGGAGCAATGGAGGAGCTTTAACGTCTTAATAACTGGTACTTAAAGTAAGCCTCTGCAAAATAGAAAGAAAGAAAGAAAGAAAGAAAGAAAGAAAGAAAGAAAGAAAGAAAGAAAGAAAGAAAGAAAGAAAGAAAGAAAGAGCAAGAAAGCAAGCAAGCTAACAAACTAATGAACTGTTACCGAGGTGTCAGCGAGTGAGCTAACAAACTAATGTCCCATGATTGATGTAACCCCCCTACCTGATATACCTACTCACCCTATAATAATTGATTTAATTTCTGTTTAACACAATTTTTTTTTTGTACCAGTGAGTAGTCCTGCATGACCTTATTCCATTAGGAGCAATGGAGGAGCCCTACAATCTACCATATTTACTCAAATCTAATGCACACCCTGATTTTGGAGACTGAATTTGGCTGGGAAAAGGTGAGAAAATACAGTATTTTCCAGTGGTTTTTTATCCACTGATTTTTTTAAATCCATGGGGTTCTGGAACTGAACCCAAGTGGATAATGCAATACATTAGAGATGGCATTTGAATGAAGAGGCTCAAATTGCTAGCATTTCAACATACACCACAGAATTAAAGCACACACTTAAAACTGAGTCTCGTACCCTCACCCCATAAGCGGCTTATCTACACATACAGGAATAAATACCACAGAACCAGCACACCACATAAAATATCTGGAGCGTGTTCTGAGGACTGGGAGGCCTTCCAAAAGTTTTCCAAGAATTTCAGAGGGCACAAAAAGTTACTTTTAGAAATTTTGGGGAAACCAGAAAGTGACGTTTTTAGAAGGGAAGGGATTGAAGGGAATCATGGGGTCAAATCCTGTGTTAAGTCCTCTCCTACTCTGCATGAATCAGCACCAATAAGTTGGGACAACTTTAAGTTTGCCTCCTAAATAAGGACATTTGCTCCTATGTAAGTCAACACAGACCGCATACATTTCATCACACCTAAGAGTATACCTGCAGGAAAAGGCCACGTGCTTCCAATTCAGTCACTTGTCGTCTTAACATAGAAAAATTGTCACGTGCAAATACCATATTTACTTGAATGTAATGCTCACCTTTTTCAGCCAAACTTCGTCTCCAAAATTGGGTTGAGCATTAGATTCAATGGCACATTAGATTTGAGTAAATACAGTATTTTGAATATAAAAGCAGCAGGAAGACTGTCAGTCTTGGAAGACTATGGTATCATACTTGGTGCTGCATACGCTGCATGTGAAGCATGAAAGCCTGGGTTAGATTGTTATGGAGGATAGGCTGTTACCCAAGCAGCAAATCCCCCCTCTCCACGCCACTGAATGAGTCCAATGGAAAGGCAGAGCCAATACGATGGGATCCAGCTGCGTCGCTGAGCTGGACTAAGGACAGGAGCTCACCCTGTCTTGTGGGGCCGACCCAGGTCTCCAACCCTGGCCTGCTGGTTAACAGCTACAGTGTCTTAACCACTTGCACCACCCACAGCCCTACATTTTTGAGTATAAACATGGGTTAATTTAGTTTATCAGTTTACTATATTTTAATAAAAAAATGTAACATAAACCCACTGTTGCAGAAAGTAGTTCTATTAGGTAATAATATTATTATTAATAAAAATAAATATTGTCATATTATTTGCCATTGTCATATTATTATTATCCTATAACTCATTGCTATATGCACTAAAATTAAATTTGCACTTTGCAATTATGCATTACTATCATCAGTAAAACATTTTTTAATCCCAAGCCTTTTAAAATTGGGGTGGGCATTAGATCTGATGGCAATTCAAGTAAATATGGGTAATATTTAAAAATTGTAAATATTAATATTTAATTAATATATAAATGCAAATATTAATATATTAATATTTAATTAATATTTTAAAGTTTTAATAAATGTGAAATTCTTCAGCATTCATAATTTCCAAGTTGGGACCTATGGTTTAATTTGGCTTTGTGTAAAAGTGCACTTTGTTACTGCCCAGTTTTGTCGAAAGGTGGTGGCCCATTTCGGAAGTCTAGTGACGTACACATCAGGGAGCTTCACAAAACTCCTCCGCAGAGGCGTACCTAGGCAAAATTTTACCCGTGGCAAGGACTGAAATTTCGCCCCTATCAAAACAATTAGAAGGGATCCCAGGAGGTCATCTAGTCCAACCCCATGCTTGTAGCAGGAGAGATCTCTGCAAAGGACTAGACCTTTGCACTAACACACACACACACACACACACACACACACACACTGCTGCTGCTGCTGCTGCTGAGGCTGCTAGGAGTATTCTAATTATCCACAAGGAAGGGGAGGCGCTTACTCCAAGCCCGCATCACTGTTACCAGCTCTGGGAACATCCAGAGCCATGCACAATTAAAAAATGGATGCCCTGGAGTGCGCTGACGAGTAGAGAGGGAGGAGGAGCATGGGAGGAGCGCAGGAGGGTCTTCTGGGGGGCCACCAGAGGAGTGTCAGGGGCACCCCCTGGTGTCCCTGGTGCCCTGTCACCCATGGCAGATCGCATCCCACGCTATACCTTCATTACGCATCTGCTCCTCCAGCAATCTTGAATTCTCTTCCAGCCGCGCCACCGGTGCAAAATAAATAGACTAGCCAAGCCGGTCGTGGCTGGCAATTAAGTGTTTGCCCTCGCAACAATAATGCTTGGGGAAAGAGTGGTTAAATTCTCCACAGGCCCACTGGGTTTGGAAAGGAGGAACGCAGAAATCTCTTGGAACCGAGAAGAGGGCTGTTTTGCAACATTTCAATGAAGAGAGAATTTGGCTGCCTGCATGAATGGCAGGAAATGAATTGAAAATCCCACTTATTTCAGACCTAGGAAAATAATGGGCACACTTATTTTTATAGAGGTATTTTTAAAAAGGGAGTTAATGATCATGCTAAAAGCCAGTGGTATAGCTACAGGAGGTGCAAAGCACTAAGAGTCTCACTGCGGCGTGCAAGCTGATCCCCGTTTTTGGAGTTATTCTGGGATGAGGAAGCAAACAGAGTTGCACATGAGATGCCACATTCTGCATTGATTGCCATCTTCTGAACCATCTTCATCCATAAATTTGTAACAATAGTCCAATCTTGATGTCAGAATTTCTGGAGCATATCATTGTCCAGGTTTGAGACGTTGGACACCCTAGTCTAGCAACAGTACGGGAATTTCCTGCTTCAGTCAGGGTCGTTGAAAGCAATCAGTTAATTTGCTCAACCACACTAAAGGCAGACCATTCTAGAAGGTAATATAAAAGCAGTTCAGATAAAATTTATGTCAATACAGCATCTCCTGAAAACTGACACACCATGACTTCTCTACACAAAAATAAATCTCCAAGCTGAAAATCCATCACAGACTCTTGATTAATTCAATGTTAGCCTGGCTAGAAAAATAATGTGCTTAGTAGAGAAAGGAGCTTGATAGGCAGGCAGGAATAGGAATACCCAAAATAAGGTTGTTGTCAGATCAAACACCTGAAGAATAAACCACTTTGCTTCTTTTTCAATGTTATTACTTTCAACCAGGAGTCTCCAGTTGTTTTGGCCAAAGGTCACATCATATATCCAGCACAGTGTCAAGGGCTGAAAAAAAATTTTAAATATAAAATTTAAATAAATACATTAAAGACGGAACTTAGTATGAACAAATACAATCAAATGAACACACACTTAAATGTACCCCTCAGCATCACAGCTCCAGTTGTGTTTGGTCAAATGGGTCAGAGACTCTTATGGGACCAGAAGCTTGCGGCAGGCTAGTTAGAGGCTTGTAGGGGACTTATCTGGGTTCGGAGACCCCGTTTAAATGAATGAATATTGTATTTTCTTAAATCCCTGTTATAAAAAAATGTCTGGTAAATCTAGGTGGGTCATGATAAGTCTGGGCACCATGTTCCTACAGACCCATCTTCAACAAGGAACAGGTGCTGCAGCAGGAAGGGAGGATCCTATAGATATATGGAACCAGCCTTGTTTTTTTTCCTTGAATAACAGGTCTTGCAGTTTACAGATAGCATTTTGATGTTTTGGGTTAACAGCAGAAGGCCTCTCATTTCCTTGGATATGAAGCTGACCAAACTGAGCGGACGCCAAGAGTTCCGCCGAAACGCAACAACCATTAAAAGCAACAGCAGATGGTATCTCTGTTTGCCAACTCAGTGAAACGTTGGCAGTTGAGCCCTTTTTTAATAGCAACATCAGCACCAGTGCTGGAAGAGAGGCCTTCATGGGTTTCTTAATTGCTGATTTCCATGACTTCCAGAAAGACACAGAAAATAATATTATTATTGCTGTTATTTCTTGTGTCGTTCTTCAAAACAATATAGTTAGTGGAAGTAGACTTATTAGATTGCATCTTACAATCTAATACTCTATTAGTAGATGGATCATATGAGAGGATGAGCTACAATTACAAAATGAGCTATAAACTAGTGTTCCAGAATAAAATATTGATAATGTAGACAGACAGACAGACAGACAGACAGACAGACAGAAAGAAAAAGAAAGAAAGAAAGAAAGAAAGAAAGAAAGAAAGAAAGAAAGAATGAATGAATGAATGAATGAATGAATGAATGAATGAATGAATGAATTGGTGGGCCAAAGAAAGAAAAGAAGAAAGGAAGGAAGGAAGGGGTACATATATGTACAAATGCAGTACAAATGCAGAAAAAGTTGCCTTTTTCATACACATTTTGGAAACAGCAACTTAAAGTTCATATCTGCAGCTATCTGTGTAGCATATCTGTGAACTCATTAAGATATAATATTCCAAGCTATATTCCTATCTACACTTTCCTGGGAGTAAGCCTTGTTGACCGTAGTGGAACATATAGTAGGAGTTGCATACTGTTGGAGTAACACAGAATGGCTAGAGAGGCTGCATTTCGAAGGCTGCATTTGGGGTCTCAAGGTTTCTTGTTAGCCTTGCAATATTTTGCCATTGTCCATATAAGCCACTGTTAGTTAGTTAGTTAGTTAGTTAGTTAGTTAGTTTATTAACGATCCAAGATCAAACAATATAAGCCACTGTGAAGACCTGAAATGAGAGTTGTTATATAAAGATTAAATATATAATAAATATATTATATATTTTTATACATACATACATACATACATACATACATACATACATAATATACCCATATATAATGTATAATATATATATGGGAGGGGATGAAAGGGGGTTGTTGTTTGGGAGAGGATGAAAGGGAGTCATGCAACACTCATATACCCAGTTCCAGATTCTTCCTTTCCAAAAATGTGGAACGTCATTATTTTGACTCAGCTCTGATATTTTTGGAGCTAGAATAAGATAGCGAATGGCCGGCAACGTTGAAGTGAAAAACAACAGCGGTAATAGAGTCAATAGCTTCTGATGGAAAGAAAAAAGAATCTAATATAACACCAGTTCCCAAAAGAAATAGCATTGCTGCCAAACGCTGTTGGGAAAAAAAGAGGCTAGCAAAGAATCTCATATTCAGCTGTCCTTAATAGGAAGTTAGAGGACACCATGGAGGCTGCTATGTATGTATTAATAATACCATTTACCCATTTGGAGTAGTAACCAATTGGAACTATGACTGTGATTAAGTGGTGAGAAATATTTCTCTGACTATTTGAGTATAACACTGGAGGGATTTTTTTAAAAAAATTGACCATTTCAGTGAAATGATTTGTTTCCGCAAAGGTATGTGCAGAACTTTGGATAAAATAGAGTTATTATGGATAAGGACATTCATGTCGGTGTTTCAGTTTGGAGCACATTTCACACCTGGTGGCCTTTATATTATCAGTGTGGGATAGTAACTCAATGCCCTATCACTTTGACCCTACAATCCAGAGTAACTACGGGAGCACATTAGAGACTTTACATGCACCCGTAGTTACTACATCACCTAGTGAAAACCTATGGGAAATTCATATTACAATCCAGAACAAATTCTTCTTACACCGGAGCAAGGACTCCCCGTAGTTACTCTGGATTGCGCCCTGAGTCTATGAATAAGTATATATTTTTTTTAAATTCAAATTTCAAATCTTGCAAAACAAAATCCATTGATGATTCAGGATTGAGATTTGAAAATATCTTGTTCATTATCAAGACTGTAGTAAATGATTGGAAAAATAAAATGCATGTTTTTGTGGTTTTCAAGTGTCCTTTAATTTTGTTCTAAGTTGTTGTAAGATGTTATTTTATCATTATTCCCCTGAATATTGATTTTGAGGTAATTAGAATTTTGTTGTATGAATAAGCCTGAGTGGTCTTGCATTCTGCATATCATGCCTATTACCTTTCACAAAGATTATGGCTGCGATCCCAAACACGCTTTCCTGGGAGTAAGTCCCATTGAATATAATGGGACTTGCTTCTGAGTAGACAGGGTTAGGATTGTACCCTAAAGTGATGAAATGGGTCACTGGGACTAACCAGTGGCTTAGTAATGATGGCTTAGGGAAGGGGATCCCAAAGTGGGTGTCAGGATGCTTTAGAGCAGCGTTTCTCAAAATAGGGGTTAGGACCCCTTTGGCGACCCCTAGAGCTTTCCTGGGGGTCGCCTAAAGATCCCTGGTGCAGGGGGCCAGGTCAGGCTTGCCAGACCTCTGACTGAAGCTGCACATGCACTGGGGCTGACTGACAGCCTAAGGGCCCAATCCTGTGCATGCCTTCTCTGAAAGAAATCCCATTATAGTCAGGGGGGCCTTTACTCCCATGCAAATGTGGATAGGATTGCAGCCTCAGGGCCCAATCCTATGCATGCCTACTCTGAAATAAATCCCATTTTGTTCAATGTGTGCATAGAACACACATTTCATTTGTAACAATGAATATACATCCTGCATATCGGATATTTACATTACGATTCATAACAGTAGCAAAATTACAGTTATAAAATAGCAACGAAAATAATTTTATGGTTGGGGGTCCCCACAACGTGAGGAATTTATAAAGGGGTCACGGCGTTAGGAAGATTGAGAACCACTGCTTTAGAGCATATTGAATGCTCACAGGGACCTCAAACCCATCAAATCACTGCATATTCACAGGGCCATGAAAGGAAATCAGTGGCCCCACCTGTTCCACCATCCCATCATCTTGGATCTTGCAAGATCCTAGATGGTGGCACCACCGTCTTGAACCTCATAAGAATTTATGAAAAATAAGATCCAAAATCTTTGATTCAGGATTCAAGATCTGCTGAGCCAGGCTGTGGGACATCACAAACCAGGTAAGTTTTGGAACCACTGCCTTTGCACACTATCAGAGCCAATTTTGCCGGGGCTGAAAAATAAAGCTGCATCTGGGGAAAGCCAACATTGCTTGTTGTACTCCTCAATCAAGAGTTATTTAGCACTTGAATACAAAATGTTGACTTAAATTGGAAAAATCTCATCGTTTGCATACAAGGAGCCAGCCTATGTGGTTGGTTTCCGCACACTTGAGGCTCTACTGAATTGCCTCTCAGTGGTTCAGCTTGCATCTGTGATGGCAAGGCAGTGGCATAGCTAATGATCATATTGCCTGGTGCAAAGCTCAAAATGTAGCCCCAGAAGTGACGCCACCATCAGAAGTGACGTCATCCCTGGGTATTTTTTTAAAAAAATTGGGGCTAAACCTGCTTCTTCCTCCTCAGCAGTTCACCACCATTTGCTCTGCTAGTGGCATAGCCAAATCACCTATTTGCTATCTGAAGAAGATTTTCCCCACAATCCAGAGTAACTATGGGAGCACGTAAGAGACATATACGTCGACGTAGTTACGGCCCCACCTATAGAAAACCTATGGGAAATTCATATTGCAATCAGAGTAAATCGTTCTTATGTCAGAGCAAGGACTCCCCGTAGTTACTCTGGATTGCGCCCTTTGTTTCCTCCCCACCCCTTTAGTTAAGGGAGGAAAAAACAATCAAGTCCTTGCTCTCTCACATGGAGCCGGATAGGAAGAACCCACTGGGCATGATCCATCTTCATCAGGACATTGTCCTGCTAATACTTTATTGGTTTCCTGCTGTGTCATAATAACATCTTATTGGCTCTCAGATCCATCAGTTTAAGTGGTCAGTTTTGAGTTAAAGAAATTCACTTCTTGTGACATAAAGCAATTGAGTTTTCCTGTTCTGGTTAATTGGTTATAAAGATTGATAGAATATTTCATTGGTATTTTTAAAACTGCATTCTGCATTAAATTGATCATCGAATTATATATAGCATGAGGATATTATCTTAAAATACCAAGATTTTCAGAATTTTGGCCAGTTGTAATATCACCCCATACACTCCATACCCCAACACTCCCTAGTGATGCCACTACTTGGGCTGCAACCCCTCTATGCATTCACCTTATTGTAAGTCCCAGCAGAAAACTAGCCAGCACAAAAGGTCCATTATAAACAAAGCCTACATTTCTGCCATCTAAGGGCAAAATCCAGAGTAACTACAGGGAGTCCTTGCTCCGGTGTAAGAACAGGTTACTCTAGATACCAATATGAATTTCCCATAGGTTTTCACTGGGTGGTGCAGTAACTATGGGTGCACATAATGTCTCTTACATGCTCCCGTAGTTACTCTGGATTTGGGGGTTAATCTAACAGGCCCAGCTGCCTAAACATAGGAGTTGTTGTATCTGGTTGGAACTGTTTATTCATTTGCAAAACCACTGCAAAATCACAGTTTGTGTCTTTTCATTGGTACAGACACATCTGGTCACAATCTGGACACACATCTGGACACAATCTCTGGCTTTGTCCAACCATCCATGTCTGTAATAAACTTACTTCAGAGTAGACATGCATATGCTGCTCTCTCAGGAGAGGCTGAGCAGGTGCTGGTGGAGCGCTGAAACCGGCCGTATGCTGTCCAAGACTATTTATTTTCACTTGTATTATATACAATGTTTCACATCGCTTGTCTATCAAGTTAAAATAAAATATAAATGTTTGCTTGTCTTGCAAAACACTCCTAATCAAAGTTACTCTCAATCTAAAGTTTTGCTGTATATTGCCTGAAAACTAGCATTCACATTTTGTGTAAGTTAACATAATTTCATATATGCAAATTTGCAGAAAATTCTGATTTAATAATCATATGAAATTATGATCTAATGGAGAACAGAAGAGGCCCCCAAAAAACTTGGTACCCCCAATATGGGTCCAGAAGAAACTTTATATATCCTGATAAAATTCTTCTTTGAGACCTTGTGCAAAGGTGGTGTGGCAGTTAATTGTCAAAAGTAGAAATTAGGAGATGATGTTACTCCTTAGGATGTTACTCCTTAGAAATTAGGATGAAGATGTTACTAGTAGAAATTAGGAGATGATGGGCAAAATCCAGAGTAACTATGGGGAGTCCTTTCTCTGGTGTGAGAACAATTTACTCTGGATTGCAATATGAATTTCCCATAGGTTTTCAGTAGGAGGTGCAGTATCTATGGGTGCACATAATGTCTCTTACGTGCTCCCGTAGTTACTCTGGATTTGGGGGGATGTTTAGTAACCAATGATGTTACGAAAATCCAAGGATGTGTTCCTTTTATAGAAATCATGGCAAATTTCTGTATGTGTGATGTGATGTTTTTGCTTTTGTTGCAGTGTACTGTGTTGTTGTTACCATTGCAAAAGCACCTAATTTTGTTGTACATGTGTACAAAAAAAGCAGGCCTCCATCAGTCTTGAAAGACTATGGTATCGTGCTCAGCGCTGCAAACGCTGCATGCGAAGCACGACAGCCTGGGTTAGATTGTTATGGAGGTTATGCTGTTACCCAAGCAGCAGATCCCCCCTCTCCACGCCACTGAATTAGACCAATGGAAAGGCAGAGCCAATACGGTTGGATCCAGCTGGCGTCGCAGAGCTGGGCTAAGGACAGGAGCTCACCCTGTCTTGTGGGGCCGACCCGGGTCTCAAACCCTGGCCTGCTGGTTTACAGGCACAGCGTCTTAACCGCTTGCGCCACCCGCAGCCCATATACAATGTCAATAAATTTCTATTTCTTTCTAAAAGCTGGGAGCCCATTTATAATCACACATATGCAGACTGAGCCACAGCCAGTCCCAGCCACATGGGTTTCTGTCTCTAGCCAAACATTAACAACTACTAGAGATTACTTTCTCCCGTGACATTAACCCGTCAATAAACCTGATATTTTCCAATATAAGAATTTTAAGGGATGCTCCATCTCTTTCCCTTTCATTCATTGACATAAAAGATCTCTCTGCCTTTAAGGTGACCAAGGAGTAACGTAATTAGGGGAGCATTTTGAAACATCCTCATACATAATGCAGCACTGGGACACCACTGGGATTCCGCCACCTGCAGATATTGACAATATTGCATATGTTTTATTACTGAGATTGTATTGATTGCGCAGAGAGTTCCTGGTGCCAAGCTGAGCAACGTTCCCGTTTCCTTGGCAGAAATCCATGGAAAGCACTGAGGTTTTGCATCTCAGTTCAGGAGATCTGAGGTTTGGTAACAGACATCATTCCTCATCACACATGATGTCACACAATGTCACACAATGAAGACATTTTTGGGTGTAAGAATGGAAACCATGAGACTACCCATAGCACATGCTTATTTTTAGGGCCGGCTTTCAGTTAATTTGACCAACTACTCCCAATTGGGTCCCATGCCAAAGGGCTCCCTGCACTAGAGTCAACTACAAGGTCCATTAACTTATAAGTGCTTTTTAAGTGTACATTTTGATTGTTTTCCATTCTACAATTCTAACCATGTCTACTCAAAAGTCATACTTCTAGGGTCATACTCCTAGGAAAGTGTCTTTAGAATTGCAGACATAAATTATTAGACATAAAAATGCAGACATAAATTATTAGATATAAAAATGCAGACATAAATTATTAAATTTACTTAGGCTGCAATCCTAACCACACTTTCTGGGGAGTAAGTACTATTGAACACAATGGGGCTTACTTCTGTGGAGATATGCTTAGGATTGCTCTGTGAGAGTATATTACTTATGAAATTTAAAACTGCTGTATTATATATAGAACATAATGCAATCATGTCTACTGAAATGTAAGCACAATCTAACCATGTCTACTGAAATGTGTTCAATGGGTTTTACTCCCAGGAAAGTGTCTTTAGAATTGCAGCCAGAAATTATTAAATATACTTATTGTGCAATCCTAAGCATGTCTACTTAGAAGTAAATCCTATTGAACTCAATAGTATGTTGTAATCCAATTGTATTCAATAGTACTTACTCCCAGGAAAGTGTAGTTAGAATTGCAGCCAAATTTCTGTCTCTTAAACTCTGCATGGTGAGGTTCAGGACTGGTGATGGTCAGGAATGGTGAGGGTCAGGAGGATGTTGGCAACTTCCTCTTTCATCCCCCACCCTCATTTTGGCATGATATATTGCAAAATTAGCACTGAATCTAACTACAGTATGTTGCATTTAATTGTGGGAAAGGCGCATTTCCTAAACATGTGTGTGCATGCAGTGTAGCCGCATCAACAAATCTTAAATATGACATTCTTGACCCCGCTTATGCAGATGCAAAGACGCCGTCCCAGAAATAGATTTTTAATACGTGGTCAGGAAGAGTCATGGAGGTAATTACAGATATAATTGCTCTTTATGCATTTTTCACCTGCGGAGTTTGTGTTAAATGCCCATCATCATAAAACGAGATAAAAAAATTATGGGGGTGATTCAAAGATTAAAGTCCATTGCTGCGCTATCGGATCATATATATGTAAAACTTAGGGTGCAATCCAGAGTAACTATAGGGAGTCCTTGCTCCGGTGTAAGAACAATTTGCTCTGGATTACAACATGAATTTCCCATAGGTTTTCACTAGGTGGTGCAATAACTACAGGTACACGTAATGTCTCTTATGTGCTCCCGTAGTTACTCTGGATTGTAGGGCTAGAAATCTAACACTGCCATTCTATCCAACACAGCCTTGCCTTGACAAAAGAATTTGTTTCCCATACAAGGCTAAGGAGATTTTCAAATATTTTATTTTTTAATGGATGGATTTAAAGCAAAATAGGTGGTGCGAGGAAGATACCAGGTGTTCCACAGGTGTATGGGAGAGGAAAAATTCCTTACTATACCCATTGGGGGTGGTGAAGTCCACTCACAATCCATTTTCCCTTGTGAATTATTTTTTTATAGTGATCCTTGACAATCGTAGCCCCTTTTTCAATGTGTCATGCATTGAAAAGGTTGCAAATCAGAGAAACCGGTGTAGAGAATCCAACCCAAGTGGGAATTAATCAGGAATGAAATGGCATGAAATGTCTCCATATTGTTAGAGGGAATCAGATGGTTAATGGATTTTAAACATTTTCTCTGCTGCATAAATCTCGAAGCAATTTCAGCCAATTTACCCGCATGTGGATCATATTCCAAGGAGTCGTCTGCATGCTAATGTTTCTCTGGATGCCCATTCTTGGCATCTGCTCGGTGTTTATGGAATTCTTTCTGCCCTTGGGGCTTGTCATAATCCAGTTATTTCCAGGAACTTTGCACGGCGTTTTAACTGGACCAATATTTACGACTCAACATAAAAAAGTGAGCTATTTGCAGTTCTATTGAGAAAATTCTGTTTCCAATAATACTGCATTTACTCGAATCTAACGCTCACCTTTTTTCCAGCCAAATTCAGTCTCCAAAATCAGGGTGCGCATTAGATTCAATGGTTAATTAGATTTGGGTAGATACGTTATCTTGATTATAAGTATAAGGTACACATTAGATTTGAGTAAATACGTTATGTTGTCATTGTGAGCTAACTCGTGTTTGAACATAAGGGTTTACTAGAGTGCACCCTTGTTTGAGCTAGTGGGGGGGCAAAGGACTAAGGGCAAAATCTGGAGTAACTACAGGGAGTCCTTGCTCTGGTGTAAGAACAACATACCCCCAAATCCAGAGTAACTATGGGAGCACGTAAGAGACTTTACGTGTACCCGTAGTTACTGCACCACCTAGTGAAAACCTATGGGAAATTCATACTGCAATCCAGAGTAAGTTGTTCTTACACCGGAGCAAGGACTCCCCGTAGTTACTCTGGATTTTGCCCTTACTCTGGATTCCAATATGAATTTCCCATAGGTTTTCACTAGGTGGTGCAGTAACTATCGGTGCATGTAAAGTCTCTTACGTGCTCCCATAGTTATTCCGGATTTGGGGGTCAGTTTTGCAGGGAGCCTCAACAAATTGTGCAAGCAGCCCCTCACTTCCATAACCATTCCATGTAGTCAGATGGATGCATGTGCCTCTGTTTTGTTTCCGCTGCCTGGAATAGCTCTGAAGGCAATGGGCCACTTGCATACGGGAGGGGGGGGGTCCCTGCTAAACGGAGTGTTTTGCACCCCTGTCTATCTAGTCATTTGGCATACACATTCAAATAGAAGTGTGAATCATGGCTGATTGATACATGCAGTGAGAGCAACACATTTCCTGCAGAGCTGCATTTGCTCACAGGAGCAGGGAAGAAGCCCCGTGTGAACCAGGCGCATTCATGGGAGTTAGTGACACATTATTATTTCAATCTGCACTGTTACGAAAGGTTCAAAAAATGATTGCAGAAATTGCAACACTTGATACTAAGCACATCAAAACTATTCCGTTCCCCCACGGAGTCCAAGCAAGTTCAACACAAAGAACATTCACCTGTAAGAAATTCACTCACTGTTGTGAAACCAGCCGACAGAATCAGACAAAATGTCACTTTTGTTATTGTTGTTGTTTTTTCCAGTGAAGAGTTCTTGCATATTTTGTTGAAGCTTTTAAATCTGGACTAAATAGTACTTTTTTCGATAAACAGGGCCAGTATCACAGTAGGTCTGGTCAGACAGATGCTGAGGATCCTATAGCAGGAGATCCCAAAGTATGTGTCATGACACGATGTGTTGTGTCACACACTTCAGGATGTTCCCAGTGTTCATCATTTGGGATCTTGCAAAATTTCACAAGATCCAAGAGGGTGGCCCCCAAATCTCACAATATTTGGATGCTGCCATTTCGATTCCAACTTAATCTTGAGTTTTAGGTGCCACCTTCTAAGAACTTGTTAGATCCAAGATGAACGAACTGGGAAGAAAAGCATACAGGGACAGACATCTACCTATTGCTTGCGCTGCCTCAAATGGCTGTGAAGATGAGGGGCTCTCGCACACTACAGTGAAACTCCCTGTAAAACATAGTGCTTTGCACCCCTCTAGCTATGCCACTGGTATTGGTAAACTGGTATTTTGAAAGTCATATAATAACTCACCAGGGTTGGAATTGGAACCATCCCACAGTGAACTCATAGTACTGAGCAGGGGTGGGCCCTGCCTCGCCCAACAACCGGTTTGCTGGAAGTTGGGGCGGGGCCCGGGTCAGGGTTGGGGTCAGGGCTGGGCTAGGGGCAGACCCCACACCGGCACACTGCGCATGCGCCGACCTTGGCACGTGGGCAGTGCGTTTCCTTGGCACGTGGGCAGTGCGCGACTCCGGCGCGCGTGCTGTACATCTTCTCCAGCAGGAGGAGATGCAGTGCGCATGCACTGAGGTTGGCACATGCGCATTGTGTCTCCTCCCCCAGCATGCTGAACCAGTATGCCGGGTTTTCTGGCCACCCCACAGCTACCGGTTTAGGTAGTGGCGGGGTCACGGAAACAACCGGCTTGGGCCCTCCCCTGGTACTGAGTCAGAGAAATAACATTGTAGTTGTAAGCTTGCAAAAGGGGCATTATAAAAATTTTACAATAGCATCAGCTATTAACCTGACCCCCTCCACATGTTCTCTTGATTCTGAGCAATGCATGTTAATGCACATTCTTTCTCTTGACATTTGAACAATATAGTAGGGGGTGAAATGAAACTTAACCCACCTGCAGAACAGATGCTCTTCAAAAGCAAATGTTCAGAGTAAAACATTAGTTTCTCTTACATTCTTTTCCCCCTGAATGATCAACCTTGATGAAAGTGGCAAGGTGGCACATTTTCCATTACGTGTCATTATTTTCCATTACGTGTCATGGTTTCATTACCATGTCTGGTACCCATGTCATAAAGTATTTATTATCTGGTTCCCGTGTCATAAAGGAGGCCAAGGAGCCAAAAGAGGGCCCCCCAAATTTCCTGGTATCTTATATTTTCTGATCTCACCACTGAGTTCTGTGTGCATGCAAAAACAATCAAAAAATGTAAATTATTGAGCAGGTCACCATTTTACAACTGGATCCATCTTGTCGAGCTATCATTTTGAACTGGTAGTTCTCAAGGCTCTAGAGCAGGGGTCTCCAAACCCCGGCCCTGGGGCCGAATGCAGCCCTTGGCAAACCTCAATGTGGCCCTTGGGAAGACCCCTCCATCTGCCCCCTGGGCAAGACTTGTAATGTTGCTAAGAGCACAATCCTAACCATATCTACCCAAAAGTAAGCCCCATTGTGATCAATGGATCAGATTCCCAGGAAAGTGTCTTTAAGATTGCAACCTAATACAATCTTATATGTAAATTTATGTAAATATATTCAGATTTGACATGTAAATAATTTTTCCGGCCCCTGACACAGTGTCAGAGTAGACATAGACGCTTGGAGACCCCTGCTCTAGAAAGACTCCTGCTTTATCATTTTGAATTTTATTCCAGTTTTGTAATCATTTTTATATGAATATTTTTGGGTTGTGGAATGAATCATCATCAGAGTTTCCATTACTTCTCATGGGGAAATTTGCTTTGATATACAAGCGCTGTTTCCGGATTACAAGTATGTTTCCAGAATGAATTATGCTCGCAATCCAAGGTTTTACTGTAGCTGCCACATCCTGGTGTTGGATCTCCCACCCAAAGAGAAGGGATCTCATGGCAGGCAATTAGCTAAAATGTGGAACTAGTCCTGGCTAACCTGATACAGGTTGGTAGAAATTAATAATATCTAATGCATGCAGCTCTTTTTTCAAATGATAAATGATAGTCTTGTCAGGGGAAATCACGGATGTTGTAATATCCATAATAGCACTTTGCGGAGACCCAGATATAAAGGGTATTTTACAATTGTGTGATGCTAGTCATTGGAAGGGATGTCTTTATTATCCTTCCTCTTGACTCAGATTGCTTAATAAATCAGGCACTTTTGAGGCCGCCAGTCATTGTCGGATAATGAGCATGAGAAGCAATAATTTAGGAGTCAAATTAATCGTAATGTAAATGTTAATGCTAAAAGGAGACAGCAGGACGAGCATTCGTAAGGCAGCGTTTCCAGTTCTTGTTGTTTCCCTACCCGTGATTTGTTGCATTTTTGATAGACTGATTCATCTCAATTTCGGAGCCAAGCGAGCAGCCCACATGCTCAGGTTGATTCCAAACAACGACAGAACTGGATGCTTAATACGGGAGAAACACTGCTTTTCCTATGAGCAAAATATTTACCTGATTGACTCGTTGGAAAATGTGACATGACTCCCAATACACAAAATCACTGCTCCAAGGAAACAACACAAAGAACACACAGAAAATGTGGCTTGACTTCAACATGCAAAACCACTGCTCCGAGGAAACAACACACGTGACTGAGAAAAAAAATGCATACATTGGGGGACACACACAAACACACAAACAAAAGTGCAAAGGACTAGCACAGCGGTAGTGTGAATATGCTAGTGTAACCTCCCAGATTATTTTTTCAATATAGGCATCCCCCACTTATTGGTCAGATTATGGACAAGAACACCATCTGAAAGGAAAACTGTTGAAAAGTGAAACCCAATCTATGGGGAATCCTTGCTCCGGTGTAAGAACAATTTACTCTGGATTGCAATATAAATTTCCCAAAGGTTTTCACTAGGTGGTGCAGTAATTACAGGTGCACATAATGTCTCTTACAAGCTCCCGTAGTTACTCTGGATTGTAAGGTTAGTGTTGCTTCCAATGCTTTTTTAAGCTAGCAAATTGCAAATGCCCCTTTTATCTTGCAAATTCCTGCTGCCTCACAAAGATTTTTGCAAATGGATTCTCATTAACTCCTTTGTAGACCAGGAGCTACAACATAGGAGGAGGGCAATTTTGTCCTTTAGATCAGCAGAGAGAGGTTAAAAGAGTGGAAGAAGTGTTGAATGAATGCGTCAGGGGTATAACTGAAAGGTGCTGAAAGAGTGGATCATCAGAAAACGAACTGTCAGATAGCAGGGGATACTAACCGGTTTTCAATTTCTAGCCTTTGAGCGCTGTCACAAACAGTAGACTAATAGTGTTCCGTCTGTTGGATTGTGCCTTATCATGTCAAGAAGTGGTGACACTAGGTGTGTGGTGGGTGTGGATCACACTGGATGAGATGTCACACTCACAGGAGGTGACACCACTGGTCAAAACTATAAAAACCTGAGAGAGAGAGAGAGAGAGAGAGAGAGAGAGAGAGAGAGAGAGAAGGTAATTTTATGCAGAATGCAATGAAACAAACTGCATTGTAATCTCTATATTTTATCAAAAGTTATAGCCAAATAACCAGGAAAACAACATAAAAAGTCACAAACAGTGGGTTGCCTTAACTTAAAAATCAACCAGTGAGACTGAATGTGCAATCCTATCCAATTTAGGCCAGCACAACTTACCAATCTCCTGTTCCCATGGTGGTGTGGGGAGGCTGGCGCATGTCTGTGCATTGGCCTAACCACCCAAGAGTGGCACAAAATTGCCTTATGGCACTTTTGCAACACCCTGAGGCCAGCACGGAACTTGTGCTATCCTAACCAGGGTTTAGGATTGCACTGTGATGGTTCTGAGAAATAATAAGATGTTACTGTGTCACCATCGGGAAACAATAAGGTGTTAATAGTTGCCAGCTCACATTTCCACGGATCAGAGCAAATCCTAGAAAATCTTATTTTTAGTTGCATGAGTGTCATCATGTTGGCCATTGATGTTTTTTGTTGTTGTTGCTGGTTATTGATTTTTAGGCTGATCCGTTCTATATTGAAATGAATGAAGTTAATGGGGTGACACTCTAGCAGTGCCACTGCTTTTAGGCTGCGAGTATGATATAATTTATCTTGTATGGTCTGGGACAGGAGAAGCTCCATCACAGGGTAAAGCAATGAGCTCTGGCACCAGGTGATGCAAATCCTCATAACACCCCAGGTAAGGAAAGTCTGTGGAGACAGATTAATCTGGCTTCAATTTTTTTAATCCCATTTTTTCCTAACTGCACCATCTTTTACTTTTACTGCTAACATTTTATGAAAGCCAGAAATTTCCTGGCTCTCCATTTCTCTGGCTCATCAGGAAATCCTTTATGTCAGCTGAAAGCTGTAAGTTTCTGGTCTTTTGCCTTCTTCCTTCAGGTCATATTTTAAAAGATTTTGCCAAAATGGCCACACTGATAATAAATTGATGAGGACTCATTCTATGGTTGGGGGATGCATAAATATTTTAAACCCTACATGGGCATTCATAAATGAAGCATGAGTTGGTTCTTGTGCCACACCAGTGAACATTTGCATTGCAATTTTCCCCACTACTAAATAGGAAAATATTCCAGAATAAAATCAACAATTTCCAATTATAAACTACCCATATTTACTTGAATATAACACACCGTCGAATATAGCGCGCACACTATACTCATAATCAAAATACTGTATTTACTCAATTCTAATTAACATCAAATATAATGCATACATTGAATATAATGCGCACAAAACAGTCTTCAGTTTTGGAGAATGAATTCGGCTGGAAAAGGTGAGCATTATATTTGAGTAAATACAGTATTCCTTCTTCACCAGTAGATCAGAAAATATCTGGAATATCCGCCGCCTGGAATGTCTCCAGAGAGGAGGGGAAGGGGCCGCTTGCACACTGTGGTGTGGCTCCCTGCAAAACTAGTACTTTGCATCCCCTATAGCTATGCCTGACAATGAAAAAATATGGGGAGGAAACACTAGATTGTCTTTGCTTATTTTAAGCAATGTGCTTGTAGAAGCATCTTTTGAACCCTCAGTCTTCATTAGAGAAATGGGACTGACCCTACAATCCAGAGTAACTACAGGAGCATGTAAGAGACATTACGTGCACCCATAGTTACTGCACCACCTAGTGAAAACCTATGTGAAATTCATATTGCAATCCAGAGTAAATTATTCTTACACTGGAGCAAGGACTCCCCATAATTACTCTGATTGCGCCCTGAATCCACTTCCCTCCAACAGAATACAATTTCCTGAGTGGTTGGAGTCTTTAAAAAGCATGAATGTCTATATATTATTTTAGCACATGGTCAGCCTCCATTGTTAGAAATCTACTTACCCATGCATATATATATATATATATACATATATATATATATATATATATACATATATACATACACACACACACACCCACACACACCAGCATCATAATGCCAGGCTGAAGCAACACAGTGTTCAGATAAAAAAAATGCCACTGTTCAAGACCATTTGTTACCAGTGTTCCTAATTGTGAGTTTCTGAGCACAATGGGAGTTTCTGAGCTGGGCGACAATGACAAAGTTGGTATGTGTAGCGCAGGCACTACAATGCCTCATGTAAGCAGCCCCTTTCATTGGAGCCATTCCAGGTTGTGACAGCAATGCACAGCAATGCACAGGTGCTGAACAAACCCAATGGCATCTCCTGCACATTGCTTTCTGATGGCAAGTGGGAAGACATGATGTGCTGATAAGGCATATCATGGTGCCGTATACTTACCACCATCCGCTCCAATAGTATGCAACTGCATCCAAGATTTTGCACACAGGTTTCAATTCCTCCCACAAAAAAACTCTGAAATTTTAAACGTCTGGCAAGCAGAACTGGAGGGAGCAAGGCCTCCTGCTGGAGGCAGATGCTTTTTCTGGCACAGGAGTAGCTCTGGGGAAAAAAGTTGGCAACCTGCCTCGGTAACCCTGTTTGCAACTGTTCCAATAATTGCTTAGGATTGTTGTTTTAAAACACAAGCGCTTTGCCTGGGAAAAGAAGCTATTACATATCCATGTATCACCCACTTTCCGTCAGTTTATTTCTGACAATTCCCTCTTTCAGCACGATCAACGGGATTCTGATAAACCCCTCTTTTCCAGTTATACCCAGAACTCATCATCAATGCATGTTCTGCTTATTCAACCTCTCCATGTTGTTTTAAAGGCCAAAATTCCCATCCCCTTTATATTATATTATAGCTCCCCTCCCCTTTATATTACATTATAGCTCCTGGTCTCATCCCATTCCTGAAAGGAGTCAATGAGAATCCATTTTCAGAAATCTATGTGGGGCGGCAGAAATTTGCAAGCTAAAAGGGGCATTTGCAATTTGCTACCTAAAAAGACATTGGAAGCAGCATTTATAAACTGAAAAAGATTGAATTCCACTTTTCAACAGTTTATACTTTTGGACAGTGCTCTGGTCCCTAATCCATCCAATAAGTGAGATAATTTTACATACACAATAAGAATACTTATACTCGTACATATACATTTTGTATATACTGTATATACATCAAGAAGAATACTTATACAGTGGGGCCTCACGTAACAAATTTAATTTGTTCCGGAGGCATGTTTGTTACATGAAACGTTCTTTACGTGAAGCTGATTTTCATCTGGAAGCTCAGATGATTGGTTCCATAACACAAAAAAATTCATATAAAAATATTAACTGGATGTAAAAATGATGACAAAAAATCTGGAATTGAATTCAAAGCATGCATTCAATGTGCATGATCCTATGAAGTCTATTAGGTTGCAGTCCTAAAGTCACTTTCCTGGGAGTAACCCCCATTGAACACAATGGGGCTTACTTCTGGATAGACATGGTTAGGAGGCTGCAATCCAAGCCACTTTCCAAGCGTCTCCCCACTTTCTCCTTCTCTCCATCCTGAGCCTCTCTCTCCCCTGCTCCCTCCTGGGTAGCCCTGAGTTGCTTCCCTCTTCTCCACTGCTCTTCTCTCCCTCTGCCCAGCAGACGCCCGGCCACAGGAGGAACAGCGCGGAAGTGTTGCTTTTGCAATGGGCAGGCATGCTAGGCAGCCCTGATGCTTTTTAAAAGGGCTGCCATTCAGCGCGTCTGCCCCAACTGCCAACGAGTCTGTTCGTTATGTGAAACACAGTTTGTTATGTGAAGCAGAATCCTAAAAAAAATTTGTTTGTTATGTGGAACATACTTTACATGAGGTGCCACGTAAGAAGGTTACATGCTGCCTGCTCACAAGGAAAAGGAGGACAATGAAGATTTTTTTTTCCAGGACAGAAGGATTAAAAAAGAAGACATGTCTAGGAAAACAGAAAAATATGATTGCCCTGCTTTTCCAATAAGGTTGCTACTGAAATAATTAAAGTGAAAGATGAAGGAATTTTTGGGTGGCAAAACCAGTATCAGTTTGTAATGTCTTAAAACTAATATTCTGGTCACCGGCTGTGTGAAAGGTAACGTTTGAGTTTTTTGGGGGTCGGGGGAACAGCTTTATCTCAGACAATTGTAGCAATTTGCCCCCCGCCTTCCCTTCTTGCTTTTTGCTTACCGGTTGGCTGTCAAATGATTTGGCTTCTTCCCAGTTTCCTCTGCTGGAGCCGGTTATTCTGCGCAACCTTTTCCTGTGTGGGCTATGATAAATGCGCAGAACATTCAACAGTGGCGCACAGACTCGCTGCACCCTGTAGTCATTCAAATCTCCTAGTTTCCATTTCAACTTGTTTTTTTTCCCTCCTGTGTTTCTTTTAATGAGCCTTGTTCTAGTCTTTTGAGCAACATTACAAGATTTGGCTTTGAAAGAGAAGTCATTAATGTTGTTGTGCAAACACAACGATGACCAGTAAGACTTAAGATCTATTAATAGAAAAGCATTGATGCACCCAAATGTTTCAGCCGCATGGTAGATGTTTTAATGGTGGACTGGGTCCCAAAGAGGTACCCGCAGTTTCAAAACGCTAACATGATGCCTCGGGCACCATCTTTATGAGCAGTTGTGGCTCTTCACTTTAGGCGTGGTGGACATGATGATGGACATGGGTTGTGAACCATGTTTGAGATGTACAAAATCATGGCTGGTGGTGGACATGATTGAGCGGACATGATGGGATGGACAGAGTGGTTAATGGGATGCTCATATATCACCAGAACCAGGAGATCAAACCCATTTCACCACATATGTGGTGATGGCATCTGGCCTAGATGACTTTAATAGAGAACTGGGCAGAATGGTGGAAGAAATGCCCATCAGTGATTGCAGTGATGGGTATGTGCAATTACCTGGTTTTAGAGAAGTACTATATCTCTGAATGCCAGATGGAAGGGAGAGGCACAAGGATAAAGATCTGTTGTTGTCTTGTATGCTCCCTTATTCACCTGATGTGCCACTGTGAGATCCAGCTGGACTAGGTAGATGCATGGCCTGCTCCACAGGGGCTCTATGAACATGGTGGGGAGGGGGCTTGGATCAGTGTGTCAGTGATCAGTGGTGGTGGGCATTTTGGGGGCTTGGACTGATGGCACTGATGTCATTTGACTCTTCATTCTATAGATAAACAATTGGGTCCCTGTCCAATTCAAGGGAATCACATTCTATAGAGTCTCAGGGGTTTGAAGTGAAAGACAACCACATCGTGTTAAGGCTGCAATCCTAGAAAAACACAGTGGGGCTTACTTTTGAGTAGACATGTTTAGGATTGTGCTCTGAGGGCGCAAACCTGAGTAAGTACGGGGAGTCCTTGCTCCGGTGTAAGAACAATTTGCTCTGGATTGCAATATGAATTCCCCATAGTTTTTCACTAGGTGGTGCAGTAACTACGGGTGCACGTAATGTCTCTTGCGTGCTCCCGTAGTTACTCTGGATTGTAGGGTCTGTCAAATATTTAGGAATAAGAAAGAAGCCTTTCAGAAGGCAGAAAAATGTAAATGGTGGAAGACTTCACATGCTGACAGACTACTGAAATGCCATTCATTTGGACTAGATCTCGTCTTTTTCTCACCACTGTGAATTTCAGGCTAACTACAATGAGAATATTTCAGTGTAATGGAAAAGAAACTGTTGGTTTTTCTATGACTTGGTACATTTTAAAAATGTACAAAGTATATTGAGTATAGTGAAGAAAAAAAATAAAAAGCAGAAAATCACTTAAGAATAGAGTTCACCTGGCAACCATATATGATCACTATCTCAGGAAAGAAAAATCTGGTTTTGTAGAAAACAATGCGCATAGTGGTGGGGATGCTGATAGCGCATGAGATGAACCATAATGGTACTTCTCATTATTCTCAAAATATCAAGAGCAGCTGTGAATCAAACAACAGCATTCTCCACCCTCTGCTCACTTAAGGGTTTTGGAAAAAAAAAAGCAAGCAGAAGTCATTACAGTGCACTTTGCACCAAATGTAGCCTTAAAGATTGGATATTTTCAGCCCCGGTTTTTCAAAAGACTGCACAACGCAAGCATCTGAATTTTAATGATACATTAGGGCAGTGGCTTGGAATTTTTGTATGCCACAGATGTCATTTATATGACAATAGCAGCTTTCGTTGCACAAAGAGACTGATGGCATTTTAATTCTTGTTGGTTTCTGATCTTAGCACCGAGGAGGTCAAAATCTGCAAAGAAAAATCCAAGGAAGGGCAGGTTTCTAAAGTGGGAAAAGGAAGTCCATTTAAGTCTTTATAATGACAGCGAACATCAGCAGGACACTGTTGTTGGGCAAGTGATGGAATTGTGTTCCTGGTGATTTTATAAGCACTGTGCCTGTTAACCAGCAGGCCAGGGTTCGAGACCCGGGTCGGCCCCTCAAGACAGGGGGAGCTCTTGTCCTTAGCCCAGCTCTGCAACGCAGCTGAATCCAATCGTATTGGCTCTGCCTTTCCATTGGACTAATTCAGTGGTGTGGAGAGGGGGGATTTGCTGCTTGGGTAACAGCCTATCCTCCATAACAATCCAACCCAGGCTTTCGTGCTTTGCATGCAGCGTATGCAGCGCCGAGCACAATACCATAGTCTTCCAAGACTGAGGAGGCCTGCCTGTGAGCATAGACACTGATGTTCTCTGTCAATCGACCCCGGGTTTTAAGTTATATATGAAGAGGGATATGCCGGAGACAACACTTACCCTAAATCCAGAGTAACTACGGGAGAATGTAGGAGACATTATGTGTACCCGTAGTTACTGCACCACCTAGTGAAAACCTATGGAAAATTCATATTGCAATCCAGAGGAAATTGTTCTTACACCAGAGCAAGGACTCCCTGTAGTTACTCTGGATTGCATCCTAAATCTGAGGCTTTCAATTTTTCTCCTTGAATTGAGTCACCCTTAGAGTGACCAGATATCATCACCATTAAAGAGGATAAGCCTCTTTCCCAAAAATGTATGACATCCAAGAAATATGTAGTACATGACAAAATAAAAACAAAAAACATGTATGTTGATTTCATGTGGTTAATTTAAATGCTATCATATTCAAAACTATTATGTATTGTTTATTATATATAATTTATTAATTAAAGAAGGCTACATATTTCCTGCTCACAAGAAATAGGAGGACAATGAAGATTTTCTTTCCAGGACACAAAGCTTAAAAATGAGGACATGTCCTGGAAAAAGAGGACATGTGTGGAAGTGGGGGGGACAACCGAGCACTCATACAAAAGTAAATCTTACCTTGAGTTTGAGGGTTTCTTCGCTTTTTAGGGTAAAACCCCCGAGTCCTGAACCCACCTTGTTAAGATGTGTGACTTGAGTTGCCACAAATAATTAAAAGCACACATTTTGGCAACTCATCGAGTCCACAGGTCACAGCCCTGTATATGAATGAGGCCACACTTTAAAAAAAATTCATATATCACTTATGGAGAGTCCTTTCCTTGGGTGATCCTTCTAATTTCATAAGTGCAGGACCTTCATCCAGTCTGATGCTTGCCACATATATTTATTTCAGCATCGCATTTCATGACCTTTGTGAAAATTGATTCTAATGCTATCACACAATGCGCACTGGAATGCCACAGGAATCTTTGCTTTATTAATTCAATGTGTTATATGCAGCAGAAGTGTAAGTGAATTCAATTATAGCTCCCACATATTGCTTGATAGCTGTCACTTCTGTGCTGTGTACACAGCCCACATTTTATGGAATGATCAACAGGAGCCTGATCCTGCTTCAACTACGGTCTTCTATAATCACAGGAAGAGAAGTGGCCTCCAAGCCTGCTAGTGATGAATCAAGAGAAAGAGAGGACCAATTTATTCTCCACAAGTCAATGGTTCCCAGACTTACCTGGGTCATGGCACCCCCAGAGGGAAAAGCTGGCACTTCCCCACCACCACCAACTAGCCCCTGAGGCAACCAACTCAGTAGGTCTTAGATGAGCCAACTCAGGAAAAATTTTATTTGGGTGTTTAAGCCATTGACCTTACGAAGGTACAGTGGTACCTCTCATAACAAGCGCCTCACACAACAAGTGTTTCAAATAACAAGCAATTCCATAACAAGGAATCCTGCTTCACATAACAAGTTCCGCTTCACTTAACAAACAAGCACGCTATGGGCACACGTGCTACGCAGCCCTGATGCTCCATGCAGAGGCTCTTTAAAAGGGCTGCCGGCCAGAGTTGCTGCCTCCAACTGCCCCCATCAGCCACCTTTAACCTCCAGCAGAAGCCCTGGTAAGCCTCCCAGGAAAGTGTCTTTCCTGCCTCCTAACCATGTCTCCAATGATCGCAGCCTCCCAACCATGTCTACTCAGAAGAAAGCCCCGTTGTGTTAAATGGGGCTTACTCCTAGGAAAGCGTTTTTGCAGTTAAATGGGGCTTACTCCCAGGAAAGTGTCTTTAGGATTGCAACCTAAGTAGATCTCATAGGCTCATGCACATTGAATGCATGTTTTGAATTCAGTTACAGTGTTTTGTCATCATTTTAACATACAGTTAATATTTTTATATGAATATTTGGGGGGTTGTGGAACCGATCGTCTGAGTTTCCATTATTTCCTATGGGAAAATCTGCTTCGCTTAAAGAGCGTTTCATTTGAAGAGCATGGAACGAATTAAGCTCTTTATGTGAAGCGCCACTGTAATTGTCTTCCAGTTTAAGGGTGCTCTGTGATTTAACTACAATTCTTTTAACGTCAAAGACCTTTAAGGGGAAAAAATTCCCAATTTTTGCTGCTATAAAATTTTATTTATGATCTTTAATATGTTTTTGTTTTTTTCTCCAGCTCTGCAGAGCCTCCAGCAACTCTCAGCAACATCCATGAACTGGGTGTTATGGAGATAAATTAAATACATTAACTTCGAAGGATCATATACAAAGAAATGGGGCATAACTTAAGGCTCCGATTAGTGCACAGAATATTTTGTATAAGCAGGTGAAGGGCCTTGAATAAGGAATTTTGCCCGGGCTTTCATTAAAGGACAACATGGGGAAGCAAACACATGATGCAGCTGAGGCAACCCTGCACAAAGGGACCCTACAGTGCAATCCTGAGCATTTCTACTCAGAAGTAAGTACTTCTTACTTCTTGTTCTACTTGTTCAATAGTACTTACTCCCAGGAAAGTGTGGTTAGGATTGCAGCCCTACTCTCTAAGAACTCAGTCCTAAGCATCTCTATTCAGAAATAAATCCCATTCTGTTCTATAGGACTTAAGTATGTTTAGGATTCCAGCTTAAAACACTTAGGGAGGCAGCTTTCAAAGTGCCCCCCCCCCCCCCGGGGGAGTCATGTCACTAAGCTTCCCTAGATCTGATTCTTTAAAAATATTTTCTGGGGTGGAGGGGGAGAGTGTGAGTGTATGTATTGTTTATGTGTATTTTGTTGTTTTGGGAGGTGGGGGCTGGCGGGGCTTGGAGGGAAGCAGTTCAAATAAGGGACTTTGGCCATATGGCCCTGCTTAAACATACACCCATAACCCTTTTTTCCAACATTGACCCTCTACATGCCTTCTTGTTTGTTGCTATTATTTATTTACTAGCAAAAAGCATACCCACGTTGTGGGAGTAAAATTCCCCAGTACGCTATCCCCCACTGCGCATCAATCCCCCACACACATCAATCCCCCATGCAACATCACCCATGTTCATCCACCCATGCACATCACCTCTCCCTATATACATCATCCCCCCTGCATAACAAACCCCATGTGCTATATCTCCCATGTTCATCCCCCTATGCGCAACATCCCCCTATGTGCAACATCCCCATGTGCAATTTCCTCCATGCGCAACTTCCCCATGTGCATCAACCCCCCATGCTCATTATCCTCACATACGCATCAACCCCCTATGCACATCAACCCCCCCATGCGCACCAACCCCTCATGTGCAACATCCCCCCATGCGCATCAACCCCCATGCACAGCATCCTCCCCAGTGCAACCCCTCCCTCCGAACAACATCCCCCCAGTGCACCAAGCACCAAGCACCAAATTGGCTGGAGGTTGGTCAGTCTTCCATGTTAAGTATAGGACAGAAACACGTTGCACCACTTTTCAGCCCCTGAAGGGTTAAATTTCTCCACATGGGTTCTTGGTGGATGTTCATGTGACAGAAGGAACTCCCTCCCCAAATTTCATGCTTCTAGGTCCAGGGGTTGGGGCGGAATGTTGATGTGTCATCAGTTCTTCAATGCAAAGTATAGGGAGGAAAACGCGTTGTGCCCCTTTTCACCCCCTTCTGGTTGGAATTTCTGAAAACCGGTTCTTAGTGCACCCCTCCGTCACGGAAGGAACACCCACCCCAAATTTCACACTTCCAGGCCCAGCGGTTTTGTCAGGGCGTTGATGAGTCAGTAATGACGATGAAGATTAGTTTTATAAAACGCATTGCACCCCTTTTCACCCCCTTCTGGTTGGAATTTCTGAAAACTGGTTCTTAGTGGATCCCTTCATCATGGAAGGAACACCCTCATCAAATTTCACGCTTATAGGCCTAGCGGTTTTGGCTGGGTGTTGATGAGTGAGTGAGGATGATGAAGCAGGCCTCCGTCACTCTTGGAAGACTATGGTATCGTGCTCGGCGCTGCATACGCTGCATGCGGAGCATGAAAGCCTGGGTTTGTTATGGAGGATAGGCTGTTACCCAAGCAGCAAATACCCCCTCTCCACGCCACTGAATTAGTCCAATGGAAAGGCAGAGCCAATACAATTGGATCCAGTTGGCGTCGCAGAGCTGGGCTAAGGACAGGAGCTCACCCTGTCTTGTGGGGCCGACCTGGGTCTCGAACCCTGGCCTGCTTGTTAACAAGCACAGTGTCATAGCCGCTTGTGCCACCCACAGCTCCACCCACTTGCGCCACCCCAGGATGATGGGGATGCTTTTTATATAGAGAGATTTATTAAATTCCAATAAAGGGTGTGTGTGTGTGTGTGTGTGTGTGTGTGTGTGTGTGTGTGTGTTTATTTATTTACTTACTTACTTACTTACTTACTTACTTACTTACTTATTCTATTTATGATCTGAGTTTCTTCCTAAAGGAAAGACACTCAAGGTGCCAGCGTTCTTTGTGGTACACTCCAGATATCACAAAAGTGTAAACCAAATGACTAGCAACAATTGATTGTATGGAAAAATTGTATGGAAAGACTGTATGGAAAGACTGTATGGAAAAATTGGCCGTTGGTGACAGTCAGCAGTCAGACATCAATGTGGAATTCCTGGCTCTCAAAATACATGGCAATGGAGCATTAACATCTGTTTTACCATAAGTCCATGTATTTCCCATAAGCTAAATAAATATATAAACCCAACACAGCTGTTTGAACTCTTTGAGGACAGGGACTATTTTCAAAATTTAAAAAATGATGTTTGTTGGTCCATCTTACTCCCTTCTTTCCATCTGATCTGTTGCCCCCTTACTATCTTTGTTCTCTATCATCGTTTTATCTTGTGCTAATTGCTTTCAGACCTTTAGGGGGCTGTCATGAAGATGCACAAAATGTTGATGGCTTAACTGTTAATTAATCTGGTGGAACAACAGTGGAAAAGAGGCACCAAACTGTTAGATGGAGAAGATTAAGAAGGAATAAAAGCCACATTGTTGTTGAGTGACAACAGGGAGGCATAAGTGTTAATAGTTATCATTTACATTTATCAATTTTTTCATGTTTTTTGGCACATGAAACAATCTTACAATGTGAACGGTTATGAAATAGTGGCTAAGACACTGTGCTTGTTAACCAGCAGGCCGGGGTTCGAGACCCCCGCAGTGTGAGCTCCTGTCTTTAGCCCAGCTCTGCGACGCCAGCTGGATCCAATCCTATTGGCTCTGCCTTTCCATTGGACTAATTCAGTGGCGTGGAGAGGGGGGATCTGCTGCTTGGGTAACAGCCTATCCTCCATAACAATCCAACCCAGGCTTTCGTGCTTCGCATGCAGCATATGCAGCGCCGAGCACGATACCGTAGTCTTCCAAGACTGACGGAGGCCTGCAAAATAATAATTTTAGCACCCACCTTGCAAATAAATCAAAGCAATATCTCAGGCCAGTCCTGATTCCCATGAGAGTGTTAGGAAATAGTATTTTTAATCAATATTTTTGAAAAATTTCCTGCCTTAATGGAATTGTTTTTTACCTGCTGAAGAATTTCTGGGTGTTGGTCAAGAAACCCCAGGTCCTTGCAGAAGATGCTGACACTCGGTTTCTACCATGTGCAGTCAGTTAATTTGGAGCATGAGCCAAACCATTTGCCATCGGAATCACACCATCACAAACTGGGATCCTACACACTCCAATGACTGTGCATGGCAGGGAAATAGATGAGGCTAAGGCACCAATCCTGAAGAAATGTTCCTAGGAGTAAGACCCATTGAACACAATTGCTAGACCTGTTGAACACAATGGCTTGCTTTTGAGTAGACATGGTTAGGGGATTGTGCTCTAAGAGACAGAGAGTGTGACTGGCCTTAGATTGCCCAGGAAGCATCATGTCTGAATATAAAACTTCCATGACTAATTTCCAGATCACTGGACCATAGACCCCCGCTTTCTCATGGCTCCTTTTCTGACAATCCACTCTTTCAATTATACCCAGAACTCATTCACTCAACTCATGTTCTGCTCTTTCAACCTCTTTCCGCTGCTCTAAAAGCCAAACTTGCCATTCCCATGTTGTCGCTCCTGGTCTGATCCCATTTCCAAAGGTGTTAATGAGAATCTATTTGCAGAAATCTTTGTGTGGCAGCAGGAATTTGCAAAGTAAAAAGAGCATTTGCAGTTTGCTAGCTAAAAAAGCATTGGAAGCAACATTTATAAATTCAAAAAGATTGGGTTCCACTTTTCAACTGTTTTCATTTTTGGACAGAGCTCTGGTCCCAACCTGTCCAATGAATGGGGGATGCCTGTATTGAGCTATTATAGCCTATGTCCCACTAATCACCTGTGAAGGTGGAGATCCTCCATCAAGGTCTGAAACAGCACTATTAAAATATACTCAGGTCTACTCAACAGCAACTCAACACACTTACAGTGTTGAAAGCACAAACTGCTTCCTTTTGACAGGTCTTAACAGTATGGGATATACTGAAGTGTGCCATCCTCCCACCAGGGTGATTAGATGACAGGAATTTCCCTACCAGAACTGGAAATGAGGCCCTAGAACCAGAAGTCAGGAATTTGGGGGAGGGGGGGCTTTCCATCCATTCCTGGGATTGAGTTTGGCTTTGGAGAGAAAGTTTGGCTTTGGAGAGAAAAGAATTAATTTTTTTATAGCAGGGTTGCCAACTGATCAAACCCCAGCCTCTCCTGCTCCTATGCCTTTATAGATGGATCCACCAATATATAGTTTGCACAAAAAAGCATGTATTTCACAACAAGGGCTTGAGTTGTTCAGGTCTGGAGCCTTTCATCCAGCTATTGTCAAAGCAGACGATCACGACTAGGTGTAAAGTTGGCAACTTTCTCAGGGTAGGGATGGTGGGGATAACTCCTGGCTTCTTAAGTTTTAAGCCTCCAAGCCCAGTTGTGTATTATAGTCAATGGAGCTTATATTGTGTAAAGGGCAAAGGAAAGGAGGCCAAAATACCAAGCCTGTGCATTCCTGTCTGGATCACTTAAACAAGTGCATTTTTGGTTGGTGTCTGCTCTGTTGCAATGAGATTTGTGCAAAAATTAAGTACAAGAATGCAATACAAGTGTCTTTAGCTTTATTTTAACATGTCCTACATTTTGGGGGTGTCCTACATTTTTAACTGGGTAGGAATTTTGGCTTGGAGGACAGGAATTTTGGAGAACTGGGAGGGGGGGTGAATTTTGAGTTAGTCATCTGGTCACCCTGCCTCCCACACTTCGCTAATATGTTGTCAGATCCAGCAGTACAGCTCATTCCCAGCCGACTGACAGTACTGTATCCTCCTAATTCACGCTTCCAGCATTTAAGGCTTATTTGTAAGTTGTCATCGCCACAAATTCTCATGCTGTGAAAAGTAAACAGAGTCCCACATCCGGCAGTACTTGCTTATATGAATGTAAAAAAAATTGCTGGATGAGAGTATGAGGCTGAAATCCTAATACACACTTATTTGGGAGTAAGCCCTGTTAAATATGGTGGAACTTACATCTGAGTAAACATGAATAGGATTGTATTGTGAGTCCTGAATCGTATTGTGAGTCATCTAGTCCTGAAATGAATCTCTAACAGTGGTCGTTGCCAGGCAGATTTATTTCAATTTTTTTTAATTTATATACACTGTATAATTTATATACACTGTATACAATATAAATATATACACATTTATATAAAGAAAGTATACACTTTCTTTCCAAATGCTCAAGATGGGTGTTTTGGAAACTCACAGATACGGCTATGATGTCATAACTTCGCCCATATAATAGTGCCATGATGTCATAACCTGGTTATGATGTCATAGTGATGTCAGGAACCTGTTTGTTCCTCTGGATCCAGCCATACTGCTTGAAATGCAGTTATGCCAGTCCTGTTATTCCCCTCCCCGCCCCCTCCCCAAAAAACCAGTTCAAACGCTACAAACCAGGCCGGGTTCATTCATTTCAGTTAAAAGTCCCCATATTATTATTCAGTTAACAGTCCCCATATTATTCTCACAAAGCATCTCCACTGCAAAGCATCTCCACTCCACAGACCTGCATTTGTGTAGTGCCCTCAAGTCACTCTTTTGGCAAGTGTTACACCTCAGGAAATGAACAAGTTGTTCTGTTGCTTCTTTTAAAACAACAAAAGCGTATTGATACCTTTTCGCAGCTGTTTTGGGCACTCATCCAACTTTCAGCTAACTCTAGAATTACGACGCACACATCGTTGTGTTGTTGTCGGATCCCTGCTGCCTGCCTATGAGTTACTGAGAGTGACTGGCAGAATTATGGTCGCACCTGCAGGTAAGTGGGAGTTGTACTATAATAGGAAAAGCTTTTCACTGCGTGAACATCCAAGTAATAGATACTAATAGAACATTAGCATCAGTGCTAAATACCACAGCGTTTTCCACATGATACCTGTATGCATAGATGTCACCACTGTGGGCAGTGGGAGTGCATGTGACACCATGCCATGTGATACCCACTACCTTACTCAATAAAAAAGTCATTTGCCCCCAAATTGCCAAAAATTATGGCATCAATGTGTCATCATGCACACTACCAATTTGCTTCTAGGATGTCCATTTCTGGTCAGTGGAGCCTCAGGGAGCATGGGGTCCTTGGTTGCTTTTGCTCCAATGGACCCTCTCCCTCCACTTGGACCAGGTCCTTTGAAGGCTGGAAGATAGATTGTTGAGCATCACTTGTGTAAGTTGAGCATCTCTTGTGTAAACTCATAATCTTCATTAAATATTTCATACATTTTCATGCAACATCACTTACAACTGGCCTCTTCTTTTCCTGTCTTAATAGCATTGTGGCAGTAAATTGATCTTGACACGTTTTCTTCGGCTCGGAGGGAGATATTCAGATTCTGTTTTTCTCAGATGTATTTTTGGATCTGACCAATTACCGGCCTGATGGAATCCGACAGCTTTCTCTCACCGCAGGCAGCTGATCATAGAAGTGAAGAGTTCAGAAAAAAACCAAAGAATATTGAACACTTTAAATTGGTTCTAAACTTTTAAGCTTAAAGAACGGCTTCATGCTGGACAACCTGGTGTCAGGAGGTGTTGCTGTCTTATTGACGGCAATTCAATGAGGTAAAATGGGAATCTGTATCCTTTTCCAATCTGGAGTAGCCTACACCATATCCAACTCAGGAGCATGCTGCGGGTGTCCTCAGTGAAGGAGAAATAGTTAAATATTGGATGCAAATATGGATAGTGTGTTAGAGGTTAGGACCTTGCGCTTCCTCCACTGATCCTCTCCTAGGCTTGTTCCACCACATTCCTGCCCTCATCTTTCCCTTTATGCCCTTCTCTCCTCCAGATTGCAGGCCGGCTATATATACCCTCTGGAGGTCCAGGTGCCCCACACCCTAGTGATGGCATCAGAGGTGGGCTGCAGCCAGCTTGCACTGGTTATATAGAACTGGTTGTTAAATTGGTCCCAATCCTAGCAAACCGTTTGTCTCAGAGCTCGCTGAAATAGCGCTGTGCGCAAAGACACACTGCGCATGTCCAAGAGTTTGGACATGCCCACTGTGTCTCTGCGCACCCACAGGGCCTTGCTCTGGAGGCGAGGCCAGCTGCTCCACCTCCAGAGCAAGGCCCAATGGCTGCGCAGATGCACTGCGCATGTCTAAAGTGTCAGACATGAACAGTGCGTCCCTCTGTGAGGCCATTTGGCCTCGCTGGGGAGGCAGAGCAGCAAGTGCCGTCCTGCCTCTCTAGCAAGGCCAAATGGCTCCGCAGAGGCACAGACCTCCTCTTCTCCAAGGAGGAGCTGGAGGCTGGTGACAAGGAGGAGCTGGTGGCTGGTGGAGGAGCTGGTGGCTCCTCCTTGGAGAGGAGGAAGTCTCTTCTGAAGCCGACCGGCTTCAGAGGACACTGCGCACATGCTAACTTTGGTTGGCGCGTGCGCAGTGTTCTGGGGTGGCTGCGAACCGATTGTTGGCCGGTTTGCAGCCCACCACTGGATGGCATCCCTGTAGATTTTATTATCCACTGACCTCTGTATCTGTAGGGGTACCTGAAATTGTTCCCCCACAAATACTGAGAACCAAATGTAATCACTCCAAACTTAACAAAAAGGCTACAATTTCAGGGAATACCAAATCAGCCATTATTTTAGCAAATGGCAGACTGATTTTGAGTTGCCTGAAAAGCATCCTTCCATCAATTACCTGTACAAATGGATCAGGAAGTGGCTCAGGAGATGGGGAGAACAAACCAGCCGAGACGCATATCATTTTAACAAATTGGAAACTCCAAACTGTTCATTTCCTTGGTTATGGTACACATAAGAATTATGAGTTATTAGCAGCTCTTTGTGGCATATATTTTACTGTTGATTGCAGCGGGAAAGGAAGGCTCCATGCAATCTATAAACAAAGCCATCTGGCCCACATAAAAAATGTGCATGACATTAAAATTGGGTTTGCATATTGATGGAATTCCTCTTTGATGTACTTGTGTCCCATCTACATACATACATACATACATACATACATACATACATACATACGTACGTACGTACAGACAGACAGACAGACAGATATTTCACATTGGTTGTCTATTGCCATCCTCAGTCCTCATAAAAACTGTCCACAAATAAGCAATACAATCTGGAGCAAGGCTGGAAGAAGCAGGAACCATCATGCAACAATTAAAAATACCCATCAAAAATGGGCACAAAAATAAAAATACTCATATTTACTTGAATCTAATTTGACATTGAATCTAATGCACACCTCTATTTTTAAACATTTTAAAATGTTTAATGGTGTTTGTACCTGCAGGTGCTAAGCAGGTACAAAATTTAATTTTACTGCATATAACAATAAGTTATATGAAAATAAATGGCAATGTTTATGTTATGATTTTTACCTAATTGCACTACTTTATACAACAATGGATTTATGTTACATTTTAATTACAAATATAGTAAACTATCTATAGTACTTATAAACCGCTTTTCAACTAAAAAGTTCACAAAGCGATATACAATGAGAAACTATTAAACTAAACACTAACTTAAGGGCACAATCCAGAGTAACTACAGGAGCACGTAAGAGACATTACGTGCACTCGTAGTTACTGCACACCTAGTGAAAACCTATGGGAAATTCATATTGCAATCCAGAGTAACTTGTTCTAACTCTGGAGCAAGGACTCACCATAGTTACTCTGGATTTCACCCTTATACTTATAATCAAAACAACTGTATTTACTAGAATCTGATATGCCCTCAAATCTAATGAGCACCTCAGTTTTGGAGAATAAATTCATCTGGGAAAGGTGAGCATTATATTTGAGTAAATAAGGTAACATCAGAGGCTTGGGAATGGTGCATGCCATCTTGGTGCCCCAATTTTGGTGCCTTTTGGGTTTGTGGTGCCAAATCAAAAGCAATGATAGAAGCAGCAGTTGGAACATCAGCATTTAAGGGCTGCCTCCAAGATGGAGTGAATTCAATATACCCCACAGAAAATTGGTTCTACATGATCTCATTGCCCTTTATGGCAAACTACTCAAATCAGTCTCAAAAGAGTAACTTGTATTTGTGTTATACTCTTCAGAACACCACGATTTAGCCCAGCCAAGCCAAAATCTTTCCAGTTACACCAACATGGTCAAGGGATGCAGCCCTAAGACATTAGGGTTTGCCCAAAATGCTTCCATTCCTCTGCTTTTTCCATTTCTTCGCAAGCAGATGGAAAGCAAAGATTAATTTCAGGTCATTGTGGAGTTTTGCTGGACTTCATACCAGCACTATTTTCCCCATTAATTTTCACAGGTGGATAGTTTTAGGACAGGGTGACCATATAGAATGGAGCACAGAGTGGCTCTACCTTTAACCATTGCATAGAAGGGGGAATTGAGGCAAGATTAGCTCAACATCGAAGGGTTTAAAAAGCAGCAACTGCCTACATTTCCTCTTCTATGGAATGGTTAAATATCAGCTTTTATGTGGGGCTGGTAATTGCCTGTAAGGCAATGGTCTCAATCTTCCTAAAGCCGTGACCCCTTTATAAGTTCCTCATGTTGTGGGGACCCCCAACCATAAAATTATTTTCATTGCTACTTTATAACTGTAATTTTGCTACTGTTATGAATCATAATGTAAATATCCGATATGCAGGATGTATTTTCATTGTTACAAATGAAATGTGTGTTCTATGCACACACTGAACACAATGGGATTTATTTCAGAGAAGGCATGCATAGGATTGGGCTCTGAGGCTGCAATCCTATCCACATTTGCATGGGAATAAAGGTCCCCTGACTATAATGGGATTTATTTCAGAGTAGGCATGCATAGGATTGGGCCTTGAGGCTGTCAGTCAGCCCCACTGCGCGTGTAGCTACAGCCGGAGATCTGGCAAGCCTGACCTGGCCCCCTACACCAGGGGTCTTTAGGCGACCCCCAGGAAAGCTCTAGGCGATCCCCAAAGGAGTCTCGATCCCCAAAGGAATCTCAACCCCCACTTTGAGAAATGCTGCTCTAAAGCCTTAGCTGAGGTGAAACTGATAGAACACAGCTCAACGATATCAGCTGAGCATGTGCATAAGAGATGATGCTCCAAATGGTTAACAGAAGTCTCTCATTCTTGAGCTAATTAAAGTTATCTCAATGTGAGTCAGTTACCTCAGAGAAGGTAGCGAGTTAAGATCTCGCTGTAGCTAAAGTCTTTACAGAAGTCTCTTGTTCCTGAGGTAATTTTACCTCAGAATCTGAGTTACCACAGTGCGAGTCAGTTACCTCAGAGAAGGCAGTGAGTTGAGATCTCGCTGTAGCTGAAGTCTTTACAGAAGTCTCTCATTCCTGAAGTAATTTTACCTCAGAATTTGAGTTACCACAGAGCGAGTCAGTTACCTCAGAGAAAGTAGCAAGTTGAGATCTCACTGTAACTGAAGTCTTTATAAAAGTCTCTTGTTCCTGAGGTAATTTTACCTCAGAATCTGAGTTACCACAGTGCGAGTCAGTTACCTCAGAGAAGGCAGTGAGTTGAAATCTCGCTGTAACTGAAGTCTTTACAGAAGTCTCTCATTCCTGAGGTAATTTTACCTCAGAATTTGAGTTACCACAGTGCAAGTCAGTTACCTCAGAGAAGGTAGTGAGTTGAGATCTCACTGTAGCTGAAGTCTTTACAGTTACCTGTAAAGGTAACTGTTCCTGAGGTAATTTTACCTCAGAATCTGAGTTATCTCAGTGTGTCAGTTACCTCAGAGAAGGTAGCAAGTTGAGATCTTGCTGTAGATTAAGTTTTTATAGAAGTCTCTCAATCCTGAGGTAATTTTACCTCAGAATCTGAGTTACCTCAGTGCAAGTCAGAGTTACCTCAGAGAAAGTAGCAAGTTGAGATCTCACTGTAACTGAAGTCTTTATAAAAGTCTCTTGTTCCTGGGGTAATTTTACCTCAGAATCTGAGTCACCTCAGTGCAAGTCAGAGTTACCTCAGAGAAGGTGGTGAGTTGAGATCTCACTGTAGCTGTACATGTTTTTACATGCTTTGACTGGTGATTTGTGGAAATTGACATTTGGACTGGATTTATGACTATGCTCTTACGTCTTACGTAAAACTGACTGCTGTGAAAAAATATATATGTAAATAGAGTTTCTTCATGACAGAATCTATTGAGTGCCGTCTCAGTTTTTCTTCTTCACACACAAACTGCCACAGCCATTAGAAGTGCTAGCGGACTTCTTTACAATAGTTCCTCTGTAGCACACTCTGACAGTAATGGTACAGGCACTCTGTCCTTCATTCTATATGGACACCTTGTTTTATGACCCCTCCAGGCCTTAGAAATCTCAGAGTTTTGAATGCATTGGATCTGGAAAGCTAAATATAATGTGATTTTTTTGGGGGGGAAATGCTCCCCTTTTCCATTGCCCTTTTTCCAGAGTCAAGTTCATAGAATCATAGGGAAAAATCCAGAGTAACTACTGGAGTCCTTGCTCCGGTGTAAGAACAACTTATTCTGGATTCCAATATGAATTTCCCATAGGTTTTCACGAGGTGGTGCAGTAACTACTGGCGCACGTAAAGTCTCTTACATGCTCCCGTAGTTACTCTGGATTGGGGGGATAGAATCATAGAGTTGAAAGGGACCTAGTAGGTCATCTAGTCCAACCCCCTGCCTGCAGCAGGAAATCCTCCTAGAGCATCTCCAACAGGTGTTCATCGAGCCTCTGCTTGAAGATCTCCAGTGAGGGAGAGTCCACCACCTCCCTTGGCAATCTCTTCCACTGCCGAACCCCCCTCACTGTCAGGAATTTTTTCCGGATATCCAACCGGAATCTCCTTTCCTGCAGTTTGTACCCATTGGTTCCAGTTCTGCTTTCAGAGGCAGCTAAGAACAAATGAGCCCCTTCCTCCATATTACAGTCCTTCAAGTATCTGAAGAGGGCAATCATGTCTCCCCTCAGCCTCCTCTACTCCAGGCTGAACATCCCCAGTTCCCCCAACCTTTCCTCGTACGGCTTCCCTTCCATCCCACTGATCATTCTTGTCGCTCTCCTCTGGACTTGCTCCAGTTTGGCTGCTTCTTTCTTAAAGTGAGGTGCCCAGAACTGAACACAGGACTCAAGGTGAGGTCTCACCAATGCAGAGTAAAGAGGAACAAGAACTTCTCATGACTTGGAAGCTACAGTCCTCTTAATGCAGCCTAAAATGGCATTTGCCTTCTTTGCAGACACATCACACTCTTGATAACACCTCTTCATATAACGCCTTCAGCTATGTTCTCATTTAAAAAGAGAACACGATTGTGACTTTCCCCCTGGGTGGATACCTGTCTTATGACACATGTAGCTTCCTGAGTAACATTGCTTCGAATTGATTGCAAACAGATCAAATGGAATACCTTGGGTCTGTCTGGGCAGTGCAAATTCTCCAGCAATCCATTTTAGGTAAAGTTTGAAAGTAACATATTTACGCATTTACAAAGAACATTCACCATGAATATAGGGAAAAACCTTTATTTTGGGGTCTGGTTGTTTTAATGTTTTGCTGTCACTATGAATCAGTGCACCTAATTAGATGGCGATGTTGCAAAGCTTGGCTTTCCAGGTTTTGCATCACCGGATTTTGCATATGATGTTTTATTCAAGCACACGAAATGCTTTCCCCACGGACCATGGAACAAGCACAGATAATGAGGTTCTGTTCTATGGGGCAGCTTTAAAAATGTTTTCCTGCTAAACCTGGGAGAAGAAGATTAATGCAGAAAGGTGGAGACCGTGAAGCTTACGGCCAGCGAGCCAGGACTGATGGATGGTGCGTTACTCTGGGTGTAGGTTTATGCGACAGTAAACAAGGATTAACCAATCCATTCAAGACAGAAAAAACCTTGAAGGGTGTGAAGGCTCCTTAAGATTAACACATTTATTGCAGCATCCAGTTTAATGGACGAAAGTCCACTTCATCAGCGGAATGAAGCATTATACTTAGTTAGCAGGAATATATAGATGAAAGTAGAGAAAACGGTGGATCCAATGCAAGAGATGCTCAGTGCAATCCTAACCTCTGGTTTGGTTGGAACAAGTTCCAAGCTGGGCTGGGATTGTTGCAAAGGTGCCATAAGTGCCCCCCCAGAGGTGGCCCCAAGTTGGTTCGGGCTGGATTGCCCAAACCAGTTGTTCTCTGTGGCCCCCCGCTACCGATCCGGTAGCTACGGGGGAGGGCACAAAATCGGGCGTACCAGTTCAGTGCACCCGGCGGGAAGCCCTACACTGCTAGTGCATCAAGCTTAGCTTGACTCATGCACAGTGCGCCAGGGTTGGGGCCCGCCCTTGCCCCGCCCCTTGCCCTGCCCACCTGCAGTGTGCTGGGTGGGTGGCGTGCCCTCCTGGCCCCGCCCCTGACCCTCCCCGCCCCTGCCCCCACCCCTGGCCCTCCCCTGACCCTCCCTGCCCCCTGACCCCAGCCCCACCCCCTGACCCTGGCCTGGCCCTCCCACTTCCGGCGAGCTGGTTGGTGGGCCAGGCCAGGCCCATCACTGCCCCCCACCCAAAAAATCCTAGGGGGTTAGGCTAGTGCATAGATATCTGCCAGCCTCCCTACTCCACCATAGGAACAGGGAGATTGGTAAATTATGTTGGCCTAAATTGGTTAGGATTGCACCCACAATCTCTGACAATTCAGTGTAACACTTAAAATAATCACAGTGATCATCCACATTAGCAGTATTTGGTGCTAATAGTATCTTCCTTGCTTCATTTAAGTAAACTGGTAGGACTTAAAATTATTATCTCATCTCTAGCCCAAACAAAATCAAACCTATGTACACTTTTATCATTAATTTCTGGATGAAGCCAAGATACACAGAAATGGCGATATCAAGAACCAAGGTGCCAATATCTCATGTGGAAACCCCACTGAGTTCAGTGGTACCTTTGAGTATCTACAGTATTGATATCTATCTACAGTATTAACTGTATATACCACTTTTCAACTAAAAAGTTTACATAGAATATGAAAAAAATTAATGGCTAATGCATGGTAGACATGGATAGAATCGTGCCGCGAGTGTTACATCATTACAACTGTATTCTCTTCCTTATATATTTTCTATAAGGTTGTCCATGGGGGATGTTGTCAAATAATGGCATCACTAGGGATTGCAACACCCCATGTGGGAGGCCAACACTTCGACCCCAATGGTATAAGGAAACTTCTAATGATGCAAATCCTTCCTGGTTGATTGAGCAGGACTATGACATGAAGAAGGAAGAACTCAGTTCAGTGGATTTATTCATTTACCCAGATTTCTCCACACTCATCTCAATGTCTCACTTTTGTCCTTTGATACGGATCTGTCACAAATTATTTGCATGCACTCCAAGTGAAAATGGCAGAATTCAAACCAGGCAGCAGCCCAGGATGACTTTCTGCAGAGCTTTGGGGTGATTATGGGAACGCCTGGCGATCAGAATGACGGTTTGCTTACCCAGCAGTAAATGGGCAATCACCCCATGAACACTCAATATTCATAGTGTCAAAACACATCATCAAAGTGTTGACATTTTCAAGGTTGGAAAATGCCATTGAAATTTTACTTAAAATGGAAGAACCTGAAAAAGCCACGTTGCAAGCTATTTCCAAACTTTCTTAGTAGGAATGTCCATAGTCTTGTTCAGCCCAGTCTGAGTTTACTTGTAAGTAAGTCCCAATGAGTTCAGTGGAAATTATTCCCAAGTAAGTGTGTCTCATATCGCATTTTCAGTCATGCAGCATTTTGGGGCTATTCTTTCTCAGGGATGTCCAGAGAAATTTTAATTTTAGTGCTTTAAATTTTAATTTTAAGCACTTAGGGCACAATCCAGAGTTACTATGTGGAGTGTAGTAAGAACTCCGGTGTAAGAACAATTTGCTCTGGACTGCAATATGAACTTCCCATAGGTTTTCACTAAGTAGTGCAGCAACTATGGGTAAACATAAAGTCTCCTACGGGCTCCCGTAGTTACTCTGGATTGTAGGGTAACTTTTACTTTTACTTTTAACTTTTAATTTTAGTGCTCCTGAACCTTTAACAACTGTAAAGAAGAGGGAATTTCAGCAGGTGCAGCTTTTGATATGTGAGATGAGAAGCAGCATCCCTCCTTTACACAATTCCCTTCTTTACGCAATTGTTAAAGGTCCGAAAACCTTGAAGTTGAATGTTTGGATACTCCTATCTCCAACCAAGAAGAAGAAATGTTTTAAAATACATTAAAATATCTTGTTCTTTTTACTCATTGTTTTTGTGTAAGTGTATTTTAATAGTAGTTCTCCTCATTTATATAGATCAGGGGTGTCTAACACGCGGCCCACGGGCCGCATGCGGCCCAGGACAAGTGTGGATGCAGCCTTCCTGGTTCCTCCCCCTACCTGCCTCCTAGCACTCAGAGAGCTTCAGGTGGCCCCTGCAGACCTTGCAGCACTTGCCCACCCGCATCCCCCAAAAGCAGCCTCAGCATCCATCCCAGCTGCTGCCTGCTGCCCTTGAGACCTACTCAGAAGTAAGCCACATTAAAGCCAATGAGGCTTACTCCCAAGTTGCAGTCTGAGAGCCCAGTGATGCATAGGATGGGCTGTGATCCTCTCCAAGCTTAACCTTGGAGATATGCTGCAACCCTAACCATGTCTACTCAGAAGTAAAGCCCATTGTACCCAGTGGGTCTTACTCCCAGGAAAGTGTGTTCAGGATTGCAGCATATCTCCAAGGTTAAGCTTGGACAGGATCACAGCCCATCCAATGCATCATGCCTCCTCAGAAGTAAGCCCCACTGAAGTCAATGAGGCTTACTCCCAAGTTGCAGTCTGAGAGCCCAATCCTATGCATGCCTACTCAGCAGAAAACCCCATGATAATCAGTGAGACTTACTCCAAGGTTTAGCTTGGAAAGGTTCACTGCCCATCCTATGCATCATCCCTACTCAAAAGTAAGCCCTGTTAAAATCAGTGAGACTTACTCCAAGGTTTAATGTAGGAAATCCTACACTTTGTCCTACATTTTTAAAAAAAAGTTGTTAGTGTTTATGTGCGGCCCAAACCAACTCGTCTTCTTCCCATATGGCCCAGGGAAGCTAAAAGGTTGGACACTCCTGATATAGATCCTTCTCAGTGTCCAAAGTGGTTCATGGCCCTATCAGCTGTTATGAGGCCAGATAAAAAATAACTTGATAAGCAGAATTAATGCAAAAAGATATAAATTATTGGTTGTTGAATGATTTCAGAAGCAAATACAGGTCTTCCTTGTTATCCACTAGGGTTCTGTTTTGGAAACTCCAGTGGATACAAAAAATCAGTGGATAAAAAGAGCAGTGGAAAAATAGATTTAGAAACCCACTTTCAGGTTTCTTCTCCTCCTTTGCTCCTACTTGAATAAGATTGTATAAATTTACAAGGGTTTGAGGGACTCCCTGCTGGTACCAAAAACCATATTTACTTGAATTTACTGCACCATCGAATCTAATGTGCACTCCTATTTAATGATGAGTTGTAAAACAATAAAATGGCAATGGATTTATGTTATGATTTTTACCTAATTGCACTACTTACAACAATGGGTATATGTTACATTTTAATCACAGTATAGTAAACCATTACTGTTGTGGAGGGGCAGTAAGCAATTAGAAATGCAAAGGACCCCCTGCCTTTATCTTAGCTGAAAAAGGTGAGCGTTAGATTTGAGAAAATATACTAATTATTTTTCTTGAGGCTGCCACTGTCAACAGAACCGCCTCTGAATAACCACATTTCTTGAAAATATTGATCTTTTTCATTAAAGTATAATGCAGGAATTTATTTGCTAGATCCTAATATCTGACTTCATTGAGTGCATCGCATTGAAAAATGTTTTGTATTTTCTTTTTATACTCCCTCATTTTTCCCTCTCCGACCCATTCTTCTTATTCATCTTCTCACTGGCTGTAGTGACAGGTAGGCTCACTAATAATTAGCATTTATATAGGGCTTCATCTCTGAAGCATATCATAAACATTAGCCCATTGTGTGTCTGTTGAACAGAGCAAGGAATGAGGCCGGCCGGATATCTGACAGTCCTATAATTGGAAACAGCGGCAGGCAAGGCAACTCACCAGTCATTGAGACTGGTTTATATTGGGGTTCAGATCTTCAGCCCAGAATCTCTTTGATGGTGCATTTGAACGACAGTTTCCTGTGCTGTGAAATTTAACGTAAAGCTAAAGTGTTGGAAATATAGATTGCGAGCCCTTTTGAGACAGGGACCCATTAGCTATTAATTAGCTATTATTATTTTTTCCATTTTCTTTGTAAACCGCTTTGTGAACTTGTTAGTTGAAAAGCGGTATATAAATACTGTAGATAGATAGATAGATAGATAGATAGATAGATAGATAGATAGATAGATAGATAGATAGATAGATAGATAGATAGATAGATCCAGTATACATCATAGATAGATAGATAGATAGATAGATAGATAGATAGATAGATAGATAGATAGATAGATAGATAGATCCAGTATACATCATAGATAGATAGATAGATAGATAGATAGATAGATAGATAGATAGATAGATAGATAGATAGAAATAGCATCTGTGATGCAGCGGCATAGCTAGAGGGGGGTCAAAGCACAAAGAATGCCACTATTTTGCTCCCTAGAATGATTCCAAAGCGAAGAGGAAAGGGCAGTTTGCATACTGCAGTGAGGCTTCCTGCAAAACGTAGTGGTTTACACCCCCTCTAGCTATGCCACCACTTGATTGGAGTGGAAAATGATGGAAGGAGCTCCATAGAGGGGTTGCACAGCAGCTTCTGAACAAATCCCTTTTCTGAACTGTGCTTTCCATGTTGATCACACTAGTCCCTTGGATGGATATTTGCACACTGAGAATGAAAATGAGGATTTACACAGTCCCTGTGAGTGTTTGGTGGTATCAGTTGCACTGAATCAGCACATATTCCTTCCCTCCTTCCCAGGGTGACCATATGAAATTTTATTCCAGGACATGTTCTCTTTTTTAGCCTTGTGCTCCCCCCAAAAAAATCTTCATTGTCCTCCTTTTCCGTGTGTGCAGGCAGGATGTAACCTTTTTGGAATTCATAAATTATATCTAATATTTTAAATTGAATAATAAGCAGGGGTCTTTTTGATGGGCTTCTCACCGGTATTGATTACAAATAATATCTTCATGATGAGTATCCTATATTTAGTTCTAGAATAAAAGCATTAATAAGTACTTAACATAATGTTTAAGTTAACCTGGAGATAGAATATGGGCAAAGGCAATTTTGGCCTTTAGAACAGCAGAGAGAGGTTGAAAGAGTGGAACATGCATTGAATGAATGAGTTCTGGGTATAATTGAGTGGATCATCAGAAAACGAACTGTCAGAAAGTGGGGGACACCTGCATGGCCTCTCCACTGAAGGTGTAGGTGTTTGCTATATATGTTATAGCCACTTAAACCTGTCATGCCTGCTAGACCAGATAAGGCAACAGTGGAGGCAGATATAAATCTGGTAGAGACAGACTGGGTGCAAAACGGAGCAGGGAGGGAGGAAGAGCTGGGGTGGGGACAGGGCAAGACAGGTAGATCAGAGAAGTTTAATGTACCAGATCCTACCTCTCCTTTCTGATATTTTAACCTATTTCCTAAATCAGACATACACTCCAAACAAAGTGATGTATGTCCAAAGAGACCAAACTGAATGATGCCAAGATGCACATGTGCACACCTCCCACTTGTGGTCAGTATTAATTACCAGGAGGGGACAACATCTAGATTTTCTCCCCAACACACCAAAAACTCTTGAACCAACATTGGTCTCAGGCCCATTTCAAGCCACTTATGCAAGTTTTATGTTTTATACTGGTTTATGTTTTGAAAACCAGTACAAAATTAGTGGTAGACAGGGCTGCCGTAATCCTTTTCCTCTGTCCCATTTGCCAGTATCTGAACACAATCCCCCAAAATTGGGATTGTCCCTGTTTTTTAGGACATATGGCAACCCTAGGTGTAAGGAAAATGGAGACAATCTCATTGAAACGTGGGTTTCCACTTCTAGTGCATTCATTTGAGGTGCACCACAAAGCCACTACAATGCACAACATTCACAGGTCTGACCCAGCTGACCTTTATCCTGAATGTGTAGGAAGAAGCACCCTGGTGGCCATGTGCCTCTGGTCTTACCCAATCCTGCTGAACTTGGGGTAGTCCTGCTGCTCACTTCCCGGTGAGTTAACAGTATAGATCCCACGATGGTTTCATCCTGGCTGTTCGGCTGCTTCCTCCTAACACAGAAAACATCTTACTGAACAGCGGGAAGCAGAACAAAACATGACGGAGGTGAATAAAAGCTGTGCAGAGCCTATTTAAAATGAAACATTTCCTGCATAATAAACAGTAAAATTCCTAGTAAACAGTGAACACAATCCTAACCATGGCTACTCAAACGTAAGTTCAATGTTCAATGGATCTTACTCCCAAGAAAGTGTGTTTAGGCTTGCAGCCTTCAGTCCTGTGCTTCCCAACACCCAGGGATCCAGTGGTGCCGAAATGGTGACAGCTGTATCCCTGAGGCTGAGAAGCAGGGTGATTATGAGACTGGAAATTTCTGGATTTGTCCTCATTTTTAGCCTCCTGTCCAGTTGTCCTCCAAAAGGGCTTCATTGTCCTCCATTTTGGCTTCATTTTGGAACTTTGCAAAGGTGTGCAATACCCCATTGTGTGATATGACACTGGATTCATACTGAAGAGCAGAATCCAATGCAAAAATCAGTTTTGAAATATCTCCTTCCTATCAAAAGTTATGGTCAAAAAACTAAAAATAAAGAATATGCATTGAGCTCTATGGGAAGGTGAAAGTGCCCAATATCGCAGCTTTACACATGAGTAGGCATATATGCCATTTTCTGCTGGAAAGTCCAGGCTGAGAGGAATCTGAGACCTTGTCCTCATTTTGAGGTTTGGGCATCTGGTCACCCTAGTGCCAGGACTACACAGGGTAAGGACTCAGGGTAAGTAATCAGGACTACTCATGCTTCCTAAGCCCATGTAATGCCAAGGCAACCCCAATGCATCTCCATGGATCTGTGTCCACAATTGAACAGGTACACATTCAAGGATGGAGATTAGGCAATGGTGGGATTTAAATAAATGAACAACAGGTTCTATGTCCTAATAACCTAAATTAACAACAGGTTCTATGTCCCATTAGTAACTGGTTCTCAAAACCAGGCGCTCATTAGCAAAGGGTTCTATAGAACCTATGAGAACCCCCTGAAGCCCACCACTGAATATGGCAGAAGAGCCTGAAAGCTTCTAGCAAGACAAGCAGGTAAGACATTAATTTTTTAACTTTAATTAACTTTTAAAGTTAATTAACGAAAAGTTAATGTTTAAAAGTAATTAAAAAGTCCTGCTTCCCCTGAATGTTTGCTGAGTTGTCCCCCTCTAGCTGCAGGTCACCTGCCTGATTGTCTTAATATATGCTTTCCTCTTACAGCATCTGGCTGAAGCAAGTACAGGTATCCCCCGCTTTCTGATGGTTCATTTTCTGACAGTCCGCCTTTCAACACCTTTCAATTATACCCAGAACTCATTCATTCAATGAATGTTCTGCTCTTTCAACCTCTCTCTGCTGTTCTAAAGGCCAAAATTGCCCTTCCCCAGCTCCAGATCTAATCCCATTCCCAAAGGAGTTTGCAGAAATCTTTGTGTGGCAGCAGGAATTTGCAAGATAAAAGGGGCATTTGGAAATTGCCAGCTAAAAAAACATTAGAAGCAACATTTATAAACTCCAAAAGACTGGGTTCCGCTTTTCAACAGTTTTCACAACAGTCCATAATCTGTCCAATAAGTGGGGGATGCCTATATACAGTACCTTTGAACCACTATAAACAGTAAAGGTAATGGGTGCAGAGGGGACAGTGCACCACAGGGAACCGTGGATAAGTGACCCATGGACACTGGGAGAACACACCTGTAAATATTTTGCATGCACACTGATGACAATTTAATGCATTACAAAAACAACAACAATAAGGCAGCTATTCTTATTTTGCAGGTCTTCCAGGCTGTAGGGCTTCAAGGCCAGCATCTGTCATCATCCAAAGTGAGTAGTTAATATTAGTTTATTGTGTGATTGTTATCAGGCAGTGTTGAGTCCTTCGCATGACAGTTTTTTTAGCTACTTCTATTGACAGGTGCAGAGATAAAATAAAAACACTAAAAAGATAGAAATTGTTTTGAACTGGTTCTGTATTAACATGAGTAAAAAAAAAAAAGCAGGCCTCCGTCAGTCTTGAAAGACTATGGTATCGTGCTCAGCACTGCATGCGAAGCACGAAAGCCTGGGTTGGATTGTTATGGAGGATAGGCTGTTCCCCAAGCAGCAAATCCCCCCTCTCCATGCCACTGAATTAGTCCAATGGAAAGGCAGAGCCAATACGATTGGATCCAGCGGCGTCGCAGAGCTGGGCTAAGGACAGGAGCTCACCCTGTCTTGTGGGGCCGACCCGGGTTTCGAACCCTGGCCTGCTGGTTAACAGGCACAGCGACTTAACTGCTTGCGCCACCCACATGAGTAAAAGCAGAACAAGAAGTCCAGGTTTACTCAACAAGGTAAAGTACTCTTTACATGGAATATATTACATATCCAAGGCTGTATCTCTTGTAATTTCACAACTTCGGCTTTGCAATACAGTGGTACCTCTCATAACAAGTGCCTTGCATAACAAGCGTTTCACATAACAAGTATAAGTTTCCAAGAAATCTTCAACTTCACCACCATAGCAACAGGGAAAATAGCATTGCAAGGTTTCTTGACCGACTGCTTTCGCTCGGTACTTTTGGAATCATTTATTCCGAGTCTCAGCCTCAGAAAGACCTGCTTTGTACGACCTCAGAAATGCGTAGCAACCAGAATGCGACAGCTCAGTTTCTTATTGACTCCTAAGCCTGTTGTGGCTGCACACTCTCCCCCCGGGGGTCAACCTGTATGACGCATGACCTGTTCTTTTCGTAAATAGAGCACGCTACGGTGAGGCTCCCTGCAAAACGTAGTGCACTGCACACCCTGGCTCCGAACAGACTTCCTATAAAGGGGACAAGAGAAGAGCAACTTCTCCCCTTACGCAATTGAATTTTACACCCATAGCTTATGGCCATAAGATATTTTCCAGATACGGTTCCTTTGCCTTGGGGCGAAAACAAACTCAACCATTTAAGAGTGGTAGAGTCCAACCTGGACTTCTGAGGTGTGAGGTGTAACCTGGACCAACCCACCTGGATGTGAGGGCGATCTAGGATGTCAGGGCAATCTGGCTGCGACATCTGTCGCCCCATTGATCGCCAGCATTGATTCGGCTGATCTGGCTGGCTAGGCGGATGTCCTCTTCCTCCCTCACCACTCCATGTGCGTCCCTCCCAAAGCTGTGCGCTCAGTGGAAGAGGATGATCATCCCAGATAGAAGGAGTGTACCGTTCTTCGGTCAAGGTTATACGGTAGCTGCGCTCCCCTGCTAGAACCTTTAAACTTACTGTGGATAGGATCTATTGGAAACCTAAATGTCATTCCCTAAGGATGGGGCATGTGTAACCCACACACCATTCCCTGAAATAGATTTTTTCAATGGTTTTTAAAAATCTGGTGGAAAGAGAGTATGAAAGCAAACAAGAGCAAAATTTGCTCTAGGGCTGCAATCCTAAGAACACTTTCCTGGGAGTAAGCTCCATTGAAAGTGGGGCTTACTTCAGAGTAGGCATAGGATTGCAGCCCTAGGTTGAGTATACCTTATCTGGACTGCTTATGATGAGAACTGCAATTCAATGGGCAGATGTGTAAGTTGAGAGAATGGAACGAACTGCCAAATACTATAGTTTCACTTCTCCCTATGTTTGCATTCTGAATCTGGAAGTTATTGCTGTGACTCAAAAGGATCAGAGCAAGGTTTTTCCAAACAAATCTGCAAGAGTCAGAAAATTCGTTCGTTCGTTCTTGTTTGGTTGGTTGATACCCCGGCTTTTGACCTTTCTACCCAGCTAACAATTAAAAACAACAAAGAATAAGAGCAGATAGGAGCAGTTAAAAACAAACAATAAAATACCATTAAAACAATATAAAAACAAAGAAAAGTTAAACCCCTGCGACTAGTGGCATAGCTAGAGGGGGGTCAAAGCACGATGATTTGCACGGAGCCTCACTGCAGTCTGCAAACAGCCCCTCCTCTGGAGCTATTCTGGGTAGTGGGAGCAAAATGGAGGAAATTGTCTCCCTGGAGCATTCCCAGAAAGTATTTGCCTCTACGTTTTCCCCAAACCCCATCTGGAATAGCTACAAAGAGGAAGGGAAGGAAGTCTCACAATTCTTTGAGACTCCCTGCAAAACTTAGGGTGCAATCCTTACTTAAGCCAGCACAACTTATTGGTCTTCCCGTTCCTGTTGTGATGTAGGGAGGCAAGCGCATGTCTGTGCACTGGCCTAACCCTCCCCCAGGAGTGGCGCAAATGTATCTTACAGAACTTTTTTGACACCACCAGGTCAGCACAAGACTTAACACCATGGCTTAGGCCGGCCTAAGTGGAGTTTAGGATTGCAGGTTTAGTGCTTTGCCCCCTCTAGTGCTTTGCCCCCGTCTGCTACTCCATGCACTCTTTCTCAACCCTACAGAGCACAGAACGGATGCATTATATTTGCCTGGAATTTTAATTGGCTTATTTTTATGCGGCCGCCGTCAGGCTGACACTACCGCACGGCTCCACTACTAGAAAAAAATAATTTAAATGCTGTGCTTAAGACTTCAGGTACTACGTGCAGCAGAAAAAAGAGATGCTTAGTGACCATTTGCTTTTTTTCGACAACGCTTCAAGGATCTCTGTGGGTCAAGTAGAAAAAGGCTCAATTAAGGGAAAGACAAGAAAAGCAGAGATTTTGGGAGAAGGAAAACAGTATTACTCAGTGTCGGCATGCAAGATTTTCACTTGTACTGTGTGCTTCTGTTGGCAATTTTCCTTGTAGGAGATGCTGGTGGGTGGGTGTCATTCACTTGGAGGGGAGAATGATGGGCTCCAATCTCAATCTCATTACTTCCACGCCTGGCCGTTGATCCTTGTTCAGGAAGCCATTTGATTTCTATTTCTATTTCCTAAATGTACGCTCATTTCAGAAAAATGTGTACATTCCCCGCTATTCTCTGTCATTCCCTGCCACATCCAGGCACACAAACATGCACATTTATTTATGTACAGCATTTATTTATTTAGCATATGGCAAATACAGAGACTTGCAGTAAATCAGATGTTAATGCTCCATTGCCATGTATTTTGAGAGGCAGGAATTCCACATGGATGTCTGGCTGCCAGTTGTCGCCAATTGCCAATTCTTCAATGTAGTCTGGCTGCCAATTGTTGCTAGTATTATAATTCACACTGTTGTGCTATCCGGGGTGCACCAGCAGGAGGCCAACTGGCATCACACCCTACAGACATGCACAGCTCACCCCATATGCATTACACAAACACAATTTATTTCACTCTTGCTTCTCCTCAGGCACACGTTTACCCGATACAGTGATTTTCAACACTTCTCATCTCATGGCACACTAACAAAGTACTGTACTTAAATGATCAAGGTGTACCATCAGTTTTTAATAATTGACAAGGCACAACCTGCCCGACACGGGGGCTCACATCCTCTAACAGCCCCACTAATAACCTCTCCCAAATTTCTGTGACATACCTGGAGATGATTCACAGCACACCCAATGAAAATGGTTGTTCTAGCATCTAGCTCCTCCAAGTAGTTCCTCCAACTACTACCTTTCCCATCTCCCAAAACAAGAAATAAATACTGTAAATTAGCAAGTAGTAGTAGCCTATACCATTAGCTTTAGCTGGTGAGACCCAGGAGACTAAAAGAATCCTACATTTCCAACTCCAAACGGGCTGATAAACCTAAAAGCTAAAAGAGTATAGGTATCCCCCATATCTGCAGGGATTGCATTCCTGCTCCCCACAGATATGTGCAACTGTGGCTAGGGACAAACCCTGACTCTGCAGCCTGTGCCCCCATCCCCATTACCTTCATTTATCTCCTTTACACTTGCATTTCTTTCTTTTCCAGGACTCAATAAGCAGAAATATAAGCAGAGGGCTATAAGCAGATAGGATAACCATATGTCCTCTTTTTTCCAGTACATGTCCTCTTTTTCAGTCCTGTATCCTGGGAAAATCTTTGTTGTCCTCTTTTTCCTTGTAAGCAGACAGTATGTAACTTTCTCGTAACCGATAACTTATATGTAATAGTTTTAAATTTAATGATAAGTAATACAAAAAAAAAAACAGGCTGTGGGTGGCACAAGTGGTTAAGACACTGTGCCTGTTAACCAGCAGGCCAGGGTTTGAGACACAGGTCGGTCCCCACAAGACAGGGTGAGCTCCTGTCCTTACGCCCAGCTCTGCGACGCACCTGGAACCCATCGTATTGGCTCTGCCTTTCCATTGGACTAATTCAGTGGCATGGAGAGGGGGTATTTGCTGCTTGGGTAACAGCCTATCCTCCATATCAATCTACCCAGGCCTTCGTGCTTCGCTTATAGCGTATGCAGCACTGAGCACAATACCATAGTCTCTCAAGACTGATGGATGCCTGCTAAGTAGTACAGAAACCGAGATGAGCGATGGACCATAAGGGTGATCACAGCTAAGACAGCTAGCAAGGGGTAACCTTACTGTAAAGTGTTTAAATTAAGCACGTGAAAGCAATATAGCCTACTGTATATGAGTATTTTTAGCTTTTATTTTATCATCCTACATTTTAGGGGTCCTTGTCAGTGGTGGGATTCAAATAAATTAACAACAGGTTCTATGTCCTAATAACCTAAATTAACAACAGGTTCTATGGGCAAAATCCAGAGTAACTATGGGGAGTCCTTGCTCCAGTGTAAGAACAATTTACTCTGGATACTAAAATGAATTTCCCATAGGTTTTCGCTGGGTGGTGCAGTAACTACGGGTGCACATAATGTCTATTACATGCTCATGTAGTTACTCTGGATTTGGGGGTATGTCCCATTAGTAACCTGTTCTCAGAACCAGGCACTTATTAGCAAAGGATTCTATAGACCTGTGAGAACCCCCCGAAGCCCTCCACTGGTCCTTGTTCTCTTTTTTGGTTATGTCATATGGTCACCCTGGTCGGATATGCTGATTTCCTGCAATAGGCAGGGGGTTGGACTAGATGACCTATTAGGTACCTTCCAACTATATGATTCCATGAAAGCTTATTGACAGACCTTATTGAAATACATGCTATTTAGGATGACTTAGCAAATGTTACTAGGAAGCAGGGGATGGGGAGAACTGCAGATAACCAGATCCATAGATACTGAATCCACAAATACTGGTGGATATATTGTCCGTACTCTTCAGACATAAGATATCCATTCGTCCTGGAAATAAGTGGTCAGTTTAAGGAGAATCCACTTAGGAAGTGTTCTGGCAGCTGTCTTTCATGGTATGGTGGGCAACTGGAGAATGATTCTCGATCTACCGTACCATGGCAGTGTTTGAAATCTCTGTCTTTTGATTTTCTATGTCTTTCAAATATTTCTGTATCTTCTTCAAAGTCCATATTTCTCAGTAGAACATCATGTGTTCATTTGATGTCTCAGTTTCAAGACCCGTCTCTGGTCTCTGCTTATTTTATTTCTGATTTTAAATTCTGCAGAGTCTTGGAGACTTCTTTTCCATTCTTGGGCATGGTGGGTAGGTAAGGACGTCAATGGGAAGCAACACTAATTAACAAAGGCTGCCATCCTAAAGACACTTTCCTGGGAGTAAACCCCATTGAACATAATAGTGCTTACTTTTAAGTAGACATGGTTAGGATTGTGTCCGTAGTATGTTAGGGGGCACTATCTCTAGGTATGAAGAGTATGGCGTCTTCATGGCCTGCAATGGAGTCAAGACAGATCAGTCCTTAAAAGCCTGGATTTTTTTTCCTCTTCTTTTTCAAAAAAAAAACTTCTTATCCAACCATACTGGCATCTAGCATAATTGGAAATGGGTTAACATTTGTCTGAGGCTGCAATCCTAAACACACTTTCCCGGGAGTAAGACCCATTAAACACTATGGGACTTACTTTGTTGTAGCCATGCTTAAGACTGTACTCTGTGTATGGTTCCTTGTGCCACATTTGGAATTAACTACTGATTTGCCTGTGTGGACATCTCTGAGGATGTCATTATCAGTTGAATTCAGTATTTATTTTTTGGAAGGAGGAGGGAATCACAGAAAAAATAATAAAAGTTATTATTACTTTTATTTTATTTATTTTACTTTTATTTATTTTATTACTAAGAGCCCAGAGTGTAGATAGTGGGGTACAAATACTGCCCTACACCAGAGGATGCAACGCACATCAGGGTGACCATATAGAATGGAAGACAGAATGTCTGTACCTTTAAGACAGAATGTCTGTACCTTTAAGTACCTTTAAGAACAGAAGAGGGAATTTAGGCCGGTTTAGCTTGACATAGAAGGGTTTAAAATTTAGGCACTTGCCTAAATTGTCTCTTCTATGCAATGCTTCAACGTAAAGTCACTCTGTCCTCCATTCTATATGGTCACCCTGAGCACGCCCTACTGGCACTATTGCACCAGCACTGAAAAATTGGATAGGATTGGGTCCTTACTTTATGAGTGGGACTTCTGGATTGTGCTTTGAGTCCAGTATATGGGACTTTAAAGGATCAGAGTACAAATACACAGAGCACATTTTGCTTTTTTGAGAAAAGCAGTGGCTCCTTTCCAAGTCAGAATTAAGGGAAGCCCAATTCTTCAAAGCCAGTACTTTAAACGAGTTGCAAATCCAGATCTGATTGTTTTCTGAGATATATAATTCCCACATTTCTCACCTCTGGAGGTATGCATATATATAACATTTTCTAAGGAAGTTAGTGACGTTAAAATTGATGGATACGAGCATATTTTAAACACAGTTTAAAATAGATGTGCAGGTGGTGGAGCGTTTCATCGTGATTCATAAGCTTTTAATAAACAGCAGGAACATAATAGTTGCAGCTTCACAGCACGTATTTTTGGCTAAAGAAACCCAAAAAAGCCACCAAGTCAGTAGTGATCTGTGTCCAATCTGACCACTCCACTTTTTCATTACGACAAAACATCTAATAATGTTCTTTTGGGACTCATAGACTCAGCCAGTGAACATCTGGAGGGAACGTACATCATAAGTGTCATAACATTTTTGTGACAGAACTTAAGTCAGGCTTACCCCCAAATCCAGAGTAACTACGGGAGCATGTAAGAGACTTTACATGCACCCATAGTTACTGCAACACCTAGTGAAAACCTATAGGAAATTCATATTGCAATCCAGAGTAAGTTGTTCTTACCCTGGAGCATGGACTCCCTGTAGTTACTCTGGATTTTGCCCTTAAGCCAGCTTATTTTAGGTGAAGATTGCAGCCCTAGTGGGACTGGAATAGGTGCACTAGAGAGCAACCAAACAATTAGCAAGCTGGGGAAATTTCTTTACAGAGCTTTGGGGTACTTCATACTAATAAATTGTGAATTTTGTTGTATTTGTACATTGTGTATATATGTACAATGACAATAAAGAATTAAATTTAATTTAAAAAGGCGCATTAATGGGCATATGAGTGAGATGTATCAAATAATGTAGAGGATTGATGGATAGAGTCAGGGTGAGCATATCATTTTCCAGATTTGTCCTCTTTTTTAGCCTTCTGTCCGGGTGTCCTCCAAAAGGTCTTCATTGTCCTCCATTTTGCCTTCACTTTGGAACTTTGCAATGGTGTGCAGTATCCAGTCACGTCATATGTCTCTTCTAGCACAATCCTAACCATGTCAACTCAGATATAAGCCCCATTGTGTTCAGTAGGTCTTACTCCCAAGAAAGTGTCTTTAGGATTGCAGCCTGTTTAGCAGAGGGTTCATGGATATGAGCCCCCACCCATATAATCTAAGGATGAAATCCAGAGTAACAATGGGGAGTCCTTGCTCCGGAGTAAGAACAAGTTACTCTGGATTGCAATATGAATTTCCCATAGGTTTTCACTAGGTGGTGCAGTAACTACGGGTGCACGTAATGTCTCTTATGTGCTCCTGTAATTACTCTGGATTGTGCCCTAAAAGTGATAGAGCCCAATTCAGATTTACCTTAATGGGCTTAATGAGAACCAGACAGTCCAAACATAAGCTTGCCTCAACCTACATCATCTTTATGGCTACATCATCAACCTACATCATCTTTATGGCTCATGAGCAGCTGCTGGTAGTGTGTATAATTCATTTTTTTAAGTCCTAAGGGAGAAAAAATCCTATAATTAGATATCGCTGTCCCTTTCATTTCCCTAACCACGTCTATGAAGCTATTGTGTGTAGTCCTCATTTGCACAACAGAATGACTGGGGGAAGAAAAGCAAAATCTTATATGGACAGGAAAACTTAAAAGCATCCTTTTTTCCTTACCCATCTCTTGTATTAACTCTGATTTAAACACAAATTTTAAGTAAAAAAAATAAGATGACGGAGGTTTATTTAAAAAAAAAATAAGGAGGGCTTTTCTTGTAGATTTTCGTTTGCCGACAGTGACGGTAATGATGCCATTTTAAATAGCTCGCTAATTTTGTTTACAAAGGCACATACTGTAACTGTGGCTTTCCTGTTTGATATCATTCAATATCATCATTGTACTGATCTGCTCAATTACCCTGCCTAAGTGTGTTCCTTTTTTTTTTTTTTGCTTGCAAACGCAGCGCAGCCCACACGTTCCCTCGCACATGCCAGGCCGGCGCAAGCAAATGTTTCTCTTTTCCCTTTTAGAATAATGAAGTCTTGGGGGAATATGCCGAAAGCTGTCATCCGAGATTCAGCGCTGTGGAGTCAATGGCAGAATGCAGAAATATAGGAGAAAAATGTTGCACGCAACATTTTTTTTTTGGGGGGGGGGGGGGGAGATGGGCTGAGAAGCCTCCCATAATTAGCACCCAGTAGTAACCGAGCGACAAACCAGAAACCTTCCAGTTTGCAATTTAAAAATAAAACACTGCTAGTAATATTATCTTACCCCCAAATCCAGAGTAACTATGGGAGCACGTAAGAGACTTTACGTGCACCTGTAGTTACTGCACCACCTAGTGAAAACCTATGGGAAATTTATATTGAAATCCAGAGTAAGTTGTTCTTACACCAGAGCAACGACTCCCCATAGTTACTCTGGATTATGTCCTACATCTACTAATATCTCTGCAGGCAGGGTGACCATATGGTACACCTCAAAATGTAGGACAAGGGTCCCCCAAAGGTCAGATTTTCACTTGAAAATCCGGACTTTTGGAGGACCTTGTCCTACATTTTTTAAAATGTAATGCCCTACATTTTGTCCTATATTTTTAAAAAAAGATTACTCCCCGGGGGCTTACCTTGTCCAGTGATGGGGGGGGGGCCTGTGTTGTGCTTTGCGACCACTAAAAAAGTTGCTCGGATCGGTGCGCGTCTATAGCGGCTGTCCAAGCAGCCATCTTGGGAGAGAAAGGCTGTGCGCATATGCACACTCCATCCAAGAGACCAAGCGGTCTCACAGCCTCTGCTTGTAGAAAAAATACTGTGGGCAGGGATAGAGATGGCTGCTCGGATGGCCGCTGTAGACGCGCGCCGGTCTGAGCAACGTTTTTAGTGGTCGCAAAGCACAACACAAGCCCCCCATCCCCGGACAAGCCCCCCCTTACCAGACAGGCTGGACAAGTCCTCTAATTCTGGACCTGTCCGGGGGTTTCCGGGCGTCTGGACGCCCTGCCCTGCAGATCTCTTCCTGGAGGAAAGATGGAGCTCACCACTGTACATACAACAATAAGAAAAAGTTCTGTACATGTCCAAAGTATTGACCTGTAAAATTCGGATCTATACTGTATATAGCAAAGTATCTCATAGAATCATAGAACCATAGAGTTGGAAGGGACCTAGTAGGTCATCTAGTCCAACCCCCTGCCTGCAGCAGGAAATCCCCCTAGAGCATCCCCGACAGATGCTCGTCGAGCCTCAGACATTTACAAATTAAAGTATTGATCTATAAGGGGGTTGGACTAGAAGATGATCCACTGGGTCTCTTCCAACTCTATGATTCTATAAAGAATACTTTATACCTATAAAGCATTGATCTGTAAAGGGGAATAGAAAAGTGGTCCTCAACATTTTTTGTTCCACAACCAAAATTGGGATCCTTGTATCTTGCCATTGGTGACATTTGGGCACAGTCCAGAAGTTCCAAGGGTCGTGATGCAACACTATGACAGGTGTGCACTGGTTGTGGTTCTGCAGGATTGTGGTTCTAGAACTTAGCAGGACAGGCCAGAGGAATTGCAGGAAATCTGTAGAAAAATAGGCTTCCTGGCGATAAAAGAACATTAGAAAAATAAATATCATGTTCATGTAGATGAGTAGTACTAGGGCTTTTCAGCCCAGGACCACTTTTCAAACTTAAAAATCTGTCCGGGACACCATGTCAAACTCTTCAGGATGTGACATCACTGTGATGTCAGAGTTTACTTGGAAGTAGGTCTCATTGTGTAAGTCTCTTACTCCCAGGAAAACCCAGTGCTAGATTCCAAGTTGGTGGATACCACCCTTTTATGACCCCCGCCCCAATCCAAGGTCGCAACACCCCAAGCGGGTTCCGAGAGCCACTTTGAGTACCACTGAATTCACAGCATGCTGTACATGTGGGATTGGTGAATCCCCCCATATCCGTGTATCCAGTCTGCAATTTCCACATTTCAAAAATGCTAACCAGGACACAAAGTACTTATTTTCTGATGTTTGTAAACATATATACGTTATATGATTTTTATTTTATTTTTATTTAAATTTATTTAATGTATTCATACTGAGGGCCAAAATATGTTTTAACAACAATTGTAGTCGTGTAGAGCATATTATATAAATGAAAATGGTTTTCATTTAAAAAAAGTTTACTTGCCCATGTATGGAAGCTTATGGGACACCCTGTGTGTGTGTGTGTGTGTGTGTACATATACCATGTGTATATACACATACCTGGAAAACCATCAATATTTTAGTGTACACACACACACACGCACGCACGCACACACAAGCACACTGTGTGTGTACATACACTAAAATATCGGCCCACCATAGCATCGATGGTTTTCCAGATCAGGCTTTAAATGTGTACAGCCTTCAGAATGTTGCTTGGTTCATGTTATAAGCTTCGGTGACTTGCACACACTTTTCTGTTTGTCAAGCTTGCCAAGTGGAACCGCTTCGATTTAGACAGACAGGTGTGATGGATTGCGGTGTTGCCTTCCACTCACCAAGTGGAGATGCAGTTTTCTCATGTATATTGCAGGAGGAGATAATGGACCTTCTGCACGATGTGATCAGAACTGGAAGACAACAAACACACAGGAGGCCAGGCTTGAGATGTCCAAGAAATAAGAGGTCAAAAATGGACCCATTAGCTATTAATTAGCTATTAATTTTTTCATTTTCTTGTAAACCGCAGTTGAAAAGCGGTATATAAATACTATAGATAGATAGATAGATAGATAGATAGATAGATAGATAGATAGATAGATAGATAGATAGATAGATAGATAGATAGATAGATCGATCGATCGATCGATCGATCGATCAAGAGAAGTGTGATGACAATTTGATTTCTAGGACAAACATCCTTCTCTCTACCCCACCATTGCCCAAAGCAGGCTGGTTGCATTAAATAACCTGAAAAGGTTTTTTAAAATTATTATTATTATTTCTATACTATGCTACCTTTAAGGCTGGGTAAATATATATATAAATATATATATTTATACACACACACACACACACACACACACACGCATATATATAGATATAGATATAGATATAGATATAGATATAGATATAGATATAGCTGCACTATGAATACGTCTCCTTCCATCATAGGCAGAAAAGATCCTGCTGGAAGCTGGAAAGAAATCATAGGTCAGTGGCATAGCTAGAGGGGATGCCAAGCACTACGTTATGTAGGGACCCTACTTATCAGTGTGTATGGGCACAATCCAGAGTTACTACGGGGAGTCCTTGCTCCAGTGTAAGAACAATTTACTCTGGGTTCCAATATGAATTTCCCATAGGTTTTCACCAGGAGATGCAGTAACTATGGGTTGCAAGTAACGTCTCTCACGTGCTCCTGTAGTTACTCTGGATTTGGGGGTAACTCTACCACCTTTCACAACGCTCTCCTTTCTAAGAAGTGTGGCAAGAAAAGCCAAAATTAGCAAGATTATTTGAATATGTAGGCATCAGGCCCTTTGTGAAGACCCCTCTGAAGAGCCCAACCCAATCTGCCATACTTATTTACATCATGATCTAATGATCTATCCATGATAGATATCATGATATAATATCTTATGATTTATATCATGATCTAATGGTCATTCTAAGCTAGATATCATGATATCAATTGGTATGGCATGATCTATTGATCTATGATAGATATAATATAATATCTATATTATGATATATTCCCAACTCTAAGGGCAAAATCCAGAGTAACCACGGGGAGTCCTTGCTCCGGTATAAGAACAACTTACTCTGGATTCCAATATGAATTTCCCATAGGTTTTCACTAGGTGATGCATGAACTACGGGTGCACGTAAAGTCTTTTACATGCTCCCATAGTTACTCTGGATTTGGGGGTAACTGAGAATCTTACTCTGTGATGCTAATTCAGATTAGACTACTTTGGAACAAGGATGCTCACTATTTTTTTTTTCCTTTGGGGGCATAAAGCCAACTCTTCTGCTGGCCCATCTATGGAAAACCCAAACCATGAGAGATGCTTACATTGCACGTTCCAATCAGAACTATTACCCTTCAAGTCTGTATTTCTGGTGACCTCTTTAACCCCCAAATCCAGAGTAACTATGGGAGCACGTAAGAGACATTCCGTGCACCTGTAGTTACTGCACCACCTAGTGAGAACCTATGGGAAATTCATATTGCAATCCAGAGCAAGGACTCCCCATAGTTACTCTGGATTTTGCCCATCGTGACTCCTGGATTAAGTAGGAATAAAATAACAGTTGGGTGACGTACTTCTTTTTGAGCAAATAAGCTGCAGGGAGAAGGATCTCTCCCTGTGATGAACTCCAGTGTCTACAAGTGCGCTGTTTAAATTATATCTGTGGCTTAGGGTGGCATAATGGAAAATGCTTCAATGTCCATTACTCAGAGAACAGATTAATGGGATTCTTCACGGCTTAGGTGCACGCCTGAAATTCAGGATGCTTGTTTGGTGGTTTGACAATATACTTGACGTGCCTGCGATTGGGCGGCGGTAAGAGCAAAACCATGTTTCGCTTCAGGGAAGTAAATGAACGCATGAGAAGGCAGCCGCGCACTCGATAGCATTTCCAATAACATTTTCATTTTGAGTGACTGACGGCCTGTTGTGATGCCTCATATTATAATCTTGCCTCCGGGCCTGGGATTTACTGTCACTTACGTTCCACGTTCCTGTTTGGACTGACATTCCATATGTCTCGTCCCCATCAAAAAGCAAATTGCTTTGGATAGTTTGATAAAGATCTTTCTATGGATTCCATTTACTTCTCCCAAAAATAAATTTATCCCCTGAAAATGTGGAAGATTTCATATTCACTCTATTAATACCATTTGCTGCCTAAAAGCAAATGCTTGGGCTCCCATTGCGGGTCGGCACCCTGGACAGCGGTGGAGATCTAGAACCTTCAACAGACTCCACCATCAATTCCTAACGGTATTTCTTCCATATTCTTGCAACTACCAATATCAAAATGATATTTCTTCTATAATTCTTCCATATAGCTTTCTGTTCCCCTGCTTTGCTTCCTCCAAATCAACAAGGAGGCACTAACCCCCAAATCCAGAGTAACTACGGGAGCATGTAAGAGACTTTATGTGCAGCCGTAGCTACTGCACCACCTAGTGAAAACCTTTGGGAAATTCATATTGGAATCCAGAATAAGTTGTTCTTACACCGGAGCAAGGACTCCCTGTAGTTACTCTGGATTTTGCCCTAAGGCTACAATCCTATACACTAATGGTTCCCAAATCTATCTGGGTCACATTCAGCCAGATGCCACCATCTTGAATCTCATGAAATTTTCTGATATCCAAATATCCCATATTTTAAACCCTTCTATATTGAGCTAAATCTGCCTCACTTTCCTCTTCTATGCAATGATTAAAAGGTATGGGCACTCTTCCTTCCATTCTATATGGTCACATTGGGTATAGGTATTCTTTGGAGATATAAGGAGCTATAAGTATCCTCTGGTGGTGTAGAGAGGCTGGCTCATGCCTGTGCACTGGCCTAACCCTCCAAGGAGTGCGGCAGACCATGCGCTGGCCTCCCCACTCCACCAGAAGTTATGCCGGGTGATTTATGCCAGCCTTACCCCCAAATCCAGAGTAACAACGGGAGCATGTAAGAGACTTTACGTGCACCCGTAGTTACTGCACCACCTAGAGAAAACCTATAGGAAATTCATACTGGAATCCAGAGTAACCCTACAATCCAGAGTAACTACGGGAGCACGTAAGAGACATTATGTGTACCCGTAGTTACTGCACCACCTAGTGCACCTATGGAAAATTCATATCGCAATCCAGAGTAAATTGTTCTTACACCGGAGCAAGGACTCCCTGTAGTTACTCTGGATTGTGCCCTAAGTTGTTCTTACACCGGAGCAAGGACTCTCCGTTATTACTCTGGATTTTGCCCTAAGTTGATTAGCACCCCCATTTTCTCTTCTCCTCATCCTCATTCTCAAATGTGGGGGATTCTGTTCCAAACGAAACGGCCCAGTTACGATGCTCACAAGGTGGTTTGGGGCTAACTGGTATTTTTCAACATAACCAACCTCACATGATGGTTGCCATTAACCCCAAGCAGGCTACCTTGAACTTTTCGGAGAAATATTATTTATTAGACCTGACCCAAGACTAGGCCCTGGCACTGGCTATGAATAGTAGATAACAGGTGCTTTCAGGACAAAAAAAATTAATAGTTCATTCCGATAATAAAGCAAAAGGCCAAGAGATTGACTCACATCCTGATAAGCATGAATGTGGAGGAAAACCTGCGTCTTCCTACATCTTCCTGTGGGTAATTCGTTTAAAAAACTCAGCATGCGTTTAAAAATCATTCTGAGATGGTTTTCTCCCGAGGGACTGTGACAGTTCAGTACAATCCCTCCGTCTCTCCTTCCCACCACTCTTCTCTTATTTGTAACTGATAAGAATAGAATGATTCAACTGCTACTTGGTGTAGTTTTAAACTCCTACCACAAAAAAAGAGTGTGATTCTCTATTTTACCACCACGTAAATGATGGATCTTGCTCTGGAATTGTGAATCAATTGGTTGAAATATGCACGCAGACACACACACACACACATATACACACCAAGATGCTATTGGAGCTACTATGGAGCCCTATGGAGCTACTACTCAGTGGAGCTGTTCTAGTCCTATCGAGCTACTACTCAATGGAGCTACTTTGTAGCCCAGTGGTTCACAATCTTTCTTACGCCGTGACCCCTTTATAAGTTCCTCGTGTTGTGGGGACCCCCAACCATAAAATTATTTTCGTTGCAACTTTATAACTGTAATTTTGCTACTGTTATGAATTGTAGTGTAAATATCCGATATGCAGGATGTATTTTCATTGTTACAAATGAAATGTGTGTTCTGTGCACACATTGAACACAATGGGATTTATTTCAGAGTAGGCATGCATAGGATTGGGCCCTGAGGCTGCAATCCTATCCACATTTACATGGGAGTAAAGGCCCCCCTGACTATAATGGGATTTATTTCAGAGTAGGCATACATAGGATTGGGCCCGGAGGCTGCAATCCTATCCACATTTGCATGGGAGTAAAGGCCCCCCTGACTATAATGGGATTTATTTCAGAGTAGGCATGCATAGGATTGGGCCCTGAGGCTGTCAGTCAGCTCCAGTGCACGCGCAGCTACAGCCGGAGGTCTGGCAAGCCTGACCTGGCCCCCTTCACCAGGGGTCTTTAGGCGACCCCCAGGAAAACGCTAGGCGACCCCCAAAGGGGTCCCGACCCCCACTTTGAGAAACACTGTTCTAGCCCTATGGAGCTTCTACTAGCCCTACTCTATGGAGCTACTACTCTATGGAGCTACTTTCGATCTGGGGCTTCTTTGGCTCTCCTTATTCCTTGTTTTTATGGCTATTAAACCATGACTTTTGGTTTTCACTGAAAATCAGAAGCAGCAGTTTTTAAAAGAATCGTTATTGCAAATAACGATTTAAATAACTGCATTATATGTATGAGGGAGACACGGATGCAATCCAGAGTAACTACAGGGAGTCCTTGCTCCAGGGTAAGAACAATTAACCCCCAAATCTAGAGTAACTATGTGAGCACATATGAGACTTTATGTGCACCCATAGTTACTGCACCCCCTAGTGAAAACCTATGGGAAATTCATATTGGAATCCAGAGTAAGTTGTTCTTACACCGGAGCAAGGACTCCCTGTAATTACTCTGGATTTTGCCCTTACTCTGGATTGCAATATGAATTTCCCATGGGTTTTCACTGTGTGGTGCAGTAACCACAGATGCACGCGTAACTCTTACGTGCTCCCGTAGTGCTCCCGTAGTTACTCTGGATTGTAGGGACTAACGTGCTCCCGTAGTTACGTGCTCCTGCTGTTACTTTGGATTGTAGGGACTAACAAGTTATTACTCCAAGTCCATAATATTCTTGACTGAAGTTTACTGACAGTACTGGTGAATCCTGATTCCATGACAGACATTGAACAAAATGTAGTAAATGATGGATGGAGGGAGGGAGGGAGGGAGGGAAGGAGGGATAGATGGAGGGTGGATGGATGGATGCAACGACACTGTTACAAGGGAATAAAAACCTGTAAAATGAAAGGTGGTAGAACTGCACAGTATCTACGCCCTCTGGCTAGCAGGACACTTTCACTGCTTTATAATTTAAAGACATTATTGGTGGCGAAAGGCTGTGAGGCGGCAGGTTAAAAGTGATCGGGGAGATACAGCCATGGCTGTACTTATTGCCAAGCAAGGTTGAATTCCTCCCTGCTTGTCCTCAATGACTGTAATAATAAAAGGTTAACTGAGACCTTTGCAACAGAGGTTGTCGGTTGCCTGGTTCAATATATTGTAAATGGCAATGTGCGTCCCTTAAGTATAAAGGCATCCCAGTGACATATAATGTGGCTAAATAAAAATCTGATTCCTTTAAAAAAGAAACCCATCCTGAAATCAGTGGTGAGAAAACGGGGAAGGAAAGTCCTCTGCAAAATGCTGGATCCCCAAGGAATTCCAATGTCTCCTCCAGCGGAATAGCCCACATCTTGTTATTTCCATGCACAACCTGATGCTCATGTTCCTTCCTGCCCCAAAGAAATAATATAAGATTTTCATTGAATGTGGCATATGCTGCAATAAGTCAGAGCTGTTCTACGAGTGTCTATGCTACGCCCAGGCAGTACTCAAAGCGTATTATTAGTCAGCCAGGAAGAGTCGGTGAGACAGCCTTGCCTGTATGAAAGGGCAACACCAGATTAGTTACATTCCAGTTCTGTTGGTCGTGATCCTGCAAACATTGGCACAATGTTTGGTAAGTCAAAGGGAGTCATCCAGCTGGAACGGGATGATGGGCGCAATCCAGAGTAACTACATGGCGTCTTTGCTCCGGTGTAGGAACAATTTGCGCTGGATTGCAATATGAATTTCCCATAGGTTTTCACTAGGTAGTGCAGTAACTACGGGTACACGTAATGTCTCTTACGTGCTCCCGTAGTTACTGTGGATTGTAGGGCCTATAATGATACACATGGGGCAGAGGCATAGCTAAGGGGATTTGGTGGGGGCATCCTAAATTTTAGGCTGCAATCCTAAAGTCACTTTCCTGGGAGTAAGACCCATTGAACGCAATGGAGCTAACTTTTGAGTAGACACTCAAAATCAATGTGTCTGTTTTGTGCCGTTTGTGGCGTTAGGATTGTGCTGTTAGAACAGCAACAACCTGAGCTTGACAACTTGGTGAAATGGTTTTAAGTTGTTAACAGTTTATGTTGTCAGCCACCTTGGATCTGCTTGCAGAGAAAAGTGGGATATAAATAAATAAATAAATAAATAAATAAATAAATAAATAAATAAATAGTGGCCGCAATTATGAAAACCCTGGTATTTTCAGATAAAACCAACACGGTACATGCAGTTCAATTCGGAATTTAATGAAGCGTGCAGTAAAACAAACCACGTCAAAATATCTCTTTTTTTAATCAAAAGTTTTTGAGCCACATAACCGGAAAATTTAAATAAAACCGCTTTTATGCGATAAAAATGGATTTTCTTAACTCAAAACTGATGGATAAAATGGATCGTTCCAAGAATTAGTTAGGTGCTGCACTGTGAGATCCATTAAATTAAGAGTATAATCCAACCATGTCTACTCACAAGGAAGCCCCATTGTCTTCAATTTGTCTTATTCCCAAGAAAGCATATTTAGGATTGCAGCCTAAACCATGTTTAATGTTCATGGTGAGTAAATCTGTATGCTTCTGCTGTATCTTTTTTAATTCTTTAATTCTATTAATTCTTCTTTTAACACATATCAGATGTGTCAGCCGCAGCAATTCTCAATAGTTTAGCATGTCTAACCCCCAAATCCAGAGTAACTACGGGAGCACTTAAGGGACTTTACGTGCACCTGTAGTTACTGCACCACCTAGTGAAAACCTATGGGAAATTCATATTGGAATCCAGAGTAAGTTGTTCTTACACCGGAGCAAGGACTCCAGTAGTTACTCTGGATTGTGCCCTTGGTGATTTGTAAGGTGCAAAGCATCATTTTAGTGGAACGTGCGGAGCCACACATGTGGCACTGGGCACAAATCCGCTTCCTGAAAATGGCAGGGTTTTTTTTTAGGTAAATACACACTTTACCTTGAATTAGACACATGATTAACAACTTGAATAAATTATAGACATCTGTTGTGCCACAAGCTTTGTTATTCCAAAATACAGAAAGAGGAACCCAAATTTCACATATCCGTTTGTCCTTCCTCCGCACGTACATAATCAATCCATTAGCCATTGTGTGCCATGTTCGTTCATTTTTTTTCTTTCCATTCTTTTAGGGTTGGCGCAGCTGCCAATCGTTGGCACTTTTCACAAAGAACCCTCATGTTTTCCTTCCCCCCACCTTTTATTGAAACAAAAAATAAAGTTGTTTGCCATTGCGGATGAGAGGAAACGCTGGAAGATTTATGAGTGGTCCTCACTAGTGGTTGAACATTCACTCTCGGTGCAAGAGCGCAAGAGCAGAATAAATCCACAGTGACAGCACTGTTCGGTGATACAACTGAATAACAACCAGAGGATTGGAGGACATTGTTATTGTGCCCTAGATTTCCCTACCACCAGCCAACTGCCAAATTTACTGTTACAATACTCTCCATGAGCTGATGTTTTACGATGTTTGAAAAGTACATGCATCCCCTGCTTTCTGACAGTTCATTTTATGATGATCCACTCTTTCAACTTATGTTCTGCTCTTTCAACTTCTTTCAGCTGTTTCAAAGGCTAAAACTGCCATTTCCATGTTGATTGGTCTAAGGGCAAAATCCAGAGTAACTACGGGGAGTCCTTTCTCCAGTGTAAGAACAATTTACTCTGGATTGCAATATGAATTTCCCATAGGTTTTTCTCTTCTGTGCTCCCGTAGTTACTCTGGATTGTAGGGAATGAGTGTTATTTTTTGCAAGTGATATTTATGTTTTTTGGGTGCTGTTTTGTACTTGCAAGCTGAAAAAGACTGGGTTCCACTTTTCAACGGTTTTCACTTTTGGATGGATGGAGGGAGGGAGGGAGGAGGATGGATGGATGGTTGGTTGGTTGGTTGGTTGGTTGGTTGGAGGGAGGGAGGGAGGGAGGGAGGGAGGCAGGGAGGGAGGGAGGGAGTGATAGATAGATAGATAGATAGATAGATAGATAGATAGATAGATAGATAGATAGATAGATAGATAGATAGATAGATAGATAGATATGAGTAGATGGATGGATGGATGGATGGATGGATGGATGGATGGATGGATGGATGGAAAGAGACTCCACTCACGAGGTTTCGGGGACATGCAGTCAAGGGAGGCAGGGCCTCAGCAGATCCAGCAAGTATTTTGGAAAAACCACCTTGCCTTTTTGAAACATTCCTTTTTTCCCTAGCACAAATAATGAATTAAGCAGCACATGCATACGTACGTACGTACGTACGTACATACATACATACATACATACATACATACATACATACATACATACATACATACACTCTACAATGCAGAGGCAGTTTGCTTGCAGATCTGCTTCAATCAATTAGGCTGCAATCACGGCTGGCTTCCAATCAAAAACTTGCAGGTCAGCTGCATCAGCAATCACTGGGGAGGCAGCAGGCAGAGTTGCCTCCGCTGTGTTAATACAAAACCACAAAAACTACGGGAGCTACACAAAAGGACCAGCTATCTAAAGTACTAGGGGGGCATATTGGGGATGGCTAGTTTTTTTAATTTATGGGATGGGGAGAATATATTTATGTGGCTGTGCCTCGCTGGGCCTGGGTCTCGTCGCACATCGTTGCAATGTCTGACAACCAATCTTCCCTTCTCAACCCACTTCTTTAAGAAAAAGTGCACATAATTTGGTCAGCAGCACCAAGGACATCTGAGAGAGATGGGGTGGGAGAGAACGAGTTTTAAAGCCATCAAAGCGCATCCATCACATCAAAGGCAGTCAGAAATCTTTTAAACCTTTTTACAGAAACGAATGTCGCCTACAAGAATCCGCTTTTGATGCACCTTTTTTCAGAGACAGTTCCTGCCTTCAGAAATGTTCACAGATCTGACTGTGAAGGTTTCAAGTAGCGAAAGGAAAGGGTTTGGCAGGAAAGCCAAACATTAATGCATTCAGTCTGTCGCAGCAGGATCCCACTTTTGCACAGTGGCGTCGCTGGAGGAGGTGCAAAGCACTAAGTTTTGCGGCCGCCAGAACATGCAGTGCCAATGGCCCCTCTCCGTCTGCCAGGCATATGCTTCCATTTTGCTCCCACTGCCTGGAAAGGGTATTGGAGAGGGGCCGTTTGCGTGATGCATTCAGGCACATGCAAAACTTCGGATGCAATAATCTAACCGCACATACCTGGGAGTAAGACCCATTGATGAAAATTAGATTTATTTCTGAGTAGACATGCATGGAATTGGGCGCTTTGCACCCCATCTAGCAGCACCATGGCTTTTGCACATACTTCATAAGGTATATCATACAATCATGTGTGCACTCTATGCATGCATGGAGTATGTGCACAGCACTCCAGTCCTGCAGAACTTAGAAGTTTTGAAACTCCAATATCGTTCTGATCAGAAAGAACCATGTAGCAGGATCCTTTGTAGACCCTCATCTCACTTGTTTAAATTAAAGGGAGATCATTTTTGATATCTCCTTATGTGCAGGACCTCCTTATGTGCAGGTTTGGCCTCTGTGGATTTGAATATCTGCACATGGATATCCGCACATGGTCCATAGCAGGGGAACTCAGAGGACCTACTGGATGTGATCAGAAGTGCTTGATGGATGTATGGATGGATATGGATGGATTAGAATTCCGCCGTTCTCCCCGAAGAACACCCAAGGGCCTTCAAGTCACTTCAAGTCATTGATATTGAGGGCCCACTGTATAACCTGATAGACTTCTGATGGTGACAGTTCAAGGTTTAAAATAGCTAAACCAAGATACTTAATAAATGAACAATTTCTATGTTTTGAATCTGAGGTCACACTTGCGGCTAGAAATGGTGCCTTTTTCAACTGAAGCTGTCCCTGAGCTGCAAATGTAATTTATATACTGATGTAAAGGTCATGTAGGGCCAAACTATAGTGCTCCTTGTGCCATGATCCTTATTTTCAACTTTTATTTCCCAAGAAAACAGCATTTGGGGAAAGATTTAAGAGTTAAGGACTAGATGAAAGAAAAAGGAGGCAAAGGTTTTTGCTTGCCAGTTGCATATCGACTTGATCCTTTTAACCTGCATTTCAACCCATAGGGGAGTGTGTATCTTTTCCACTCCATCCCCAGCAAATGGAACAGGTTTAGGGTGGAGAAATGGTTGGCAGGAAAGGGTTAAACAAAACCTCCCTTCCCCTTTGCCATTGAAACTATATGGACCCACATGTCATGTTTGATCCCAGGCTCCCTGCAAGACTTAAAACTTTACACCCCCTCTACCTACGCCACTGAAGGTATCACAAATTATGGCTACAATCCAGAGTAACTATGGGACCTTTTATACCGACGTAGTTACATTGCCACGTATAGGAAACCTATGAGAAATGCAAATAGCAATCCAGAGTAAGTGTCTCTGGATTGTAAGGTACAGAGTAAGTGCCTCTGGATTATAAGGTACAATAAGTGCCTCTGGATTGTAAGGTACAATCTTCCTGTAGTTACTCTGGATTGTAAGGTACATCTGCTATCTAAACAGGAAAATATTAAATCGGGCAGCTCATCAAACTCAAAATCAAGGAAGGGTGCAATCCTTTGTCTACTTAAAAGTAAACTCCATTGTGTTCAGTGGGTCTCCCAGGAAAGTGTCTTTAGGATTGCAGACACAGGGCACAATCCTAACCATGTCTATTCAAAAGTAAGCCCCACTCTGTTCAATAGGTCTTACTCCCAGGAAAGTGTCTTTAGGATTGCAGCCCAAGTTACAGATTTCAAGATATGTTAATTTACATTTGGAGTAACCACTGTGGGAATATGAACTACTTCTGAAACCAGATTTATTCTGTTAAATAAAGTAATGGGATCGCTGCACGCCATTCAGACCCATGGCGCAGACAGACAACATTTAGTAAACAACATGCAGATGAAACATGCTCACAGCAAAATATCTGAAGGAAATATTTTATTATAAATAACACCCACAATATTCTGGATACGCTAATATTTTTTAGAGGAAAGTTTCCGTACTAAACAGATACAGAGTGAAAATAACTCTACATTAGAAAAACACATTTCTTGAAAATAAAAGGCAAATGCTTTATTTTACACACATATAAACAACAGCAGGAATATTTTGGCAGGTAAAAAATGGAAGTCATTGCTTTATACGCCATATGTTTGAGTCTGTATTTGATACTCATCCTCTGTGGCTTGTAGCCCATGGAAGACCCTGATCCAGTGATTGTATGGCAAACCACCAATGGCTGCCCTATTCAATGGCCGCCCTATTCAATTCAATGTCCGCCCTATTCAAACCATGGCCGCCCTAAACCATGGCCGCCCTATTCAATTCAATAGAGGCAACTGCAACCCCAAAATATATATCCCCAAGAGACTGATTCCCCAACTTGTTGGTCATGATGCAGCAACGTGATCCCCAGTTTGGGAAAGAATGGGGTTCCTGCTTACCTGAAACCAGTGACAAGTTCTATGGGGTGTAGGGAGCCCAAGTGAACATCTCTACAAAGCTCCTCACTTTTTAAAAAACTGATTCGAAGCCACTTATATTTCTGATCACAAAATCAAGCACAAAATCAGAAGTGATTTTTGATCATGGTTTATTTTTTAAAAAAATTTCACGTTTTGGGGAGCCATTTGGAGATGTCCATGGAGCTCTTTGTCACCCCCAGATCCTGTCACTGGATCCGGTACCCCAGGAACCCTTCCTTTTCCCAAAGCAGCACCATCTTGAGATCAGTGTTGCAATCCATCTGAGGGTGCAATCCTAAAGACACTTTCCTGGGAGTAAGACCTATTAAACAGAGTGGGACTCAATTTTGAGTAGACATGGTTAGGATTGTACTCTTCCCACCTTCTAGGGAGGACTTTGGGAACCACTGGTGTAGAGAAAGAAAGTGGTGATTTTCACCTAGGTACAAGGATTTAAAAGATACAAGAGATACAAATTCTGGGGACCAAACCTCCTTGGCTTTGCATGTCTTACTAGAACGGATGTGACATTTAATGTAAGATCACCAGATGGCTCAAAGCCCTTTGAGAATACTCTTAAAACACACCTCACTTACTCCAACTTTAAGAAAAATACAGTATTTTTGGAGATGCTTTCTATTCCCATTGAACAATATTGCTTCTTTCTTAATGGGAATTAAATGCTATCTAATTCCAATGGTCAAATGTTTCTTCTAAATATAAAAAGTAATATGTTCTCCATTAATTTTGCTGATTTTCTCCTAAAATACAGGCTTAAACATCACTGGTTTCAAACACAATTCTAAAAACGTCGACATTGCATTGGTTTAAAATGGCAATTTCTAGGAAAAACTACCGCAAAGATAATCACAGACTTAAAAAAAAATAAAATTACATAATAGGATAGAATTCCTCATGTTTTAACAGAAAAACCTTTTAAAATGCCATAAAATTGTAAATGATTTAACCTGGGTAGCTTATTTGGAAAAAGAAGATCAATAGTGCCATCTGGTGAAAACTGAGTGTTTTTTGTCAAGAGATGGAGCAACAAATAAGTATTTCTCCCTGGTGTGTATAAAAGGCTGGCGAATTATTATTATTATTATTATTATTATTATTATTATTATTATTATTATTAGCAGCTTGGGGGGAGTACATATTTTTTAACTGGCAGAAGTAGGAGTAAAATGGTTTTTGTAAAATAGTGTGTGCCAGTGTGTGCAGAAAGTGGTTTTTTATTCAAAATGTACATTAAAATTATAAATTATAGTGAAATGTACCCACGTTGCAGGACTAAAATACCCCATATGCCACCCCCATTGTGCAAAACCTTTTATTGCACATAGCCCCCATATGCATCAACCCCCCATACACAACATCCCCCCTTGCGCATAAACCATCATGTGCAACATGCCTCCACCCATAAACATAAACCCCCATTTACAATATCCCCCATGTGGATCATCCCCCCATGCGCAACACCCCCTCCCATGTGCAATACCCCCCAACAACGTTCGGCACCCCTATCTGGCAAGTTCATGATTTGGTACTAGGTATTGATCAGTCTTCAATGTTAATTATAGACCAAAAATATGTTGCACCCCTTAAGGGTTGAATTTCTCAATATCTTGGTGGGTGTTGATGTCATAGAAGGAACACCCTCCCCAAATTTCATGCTTCCAGGGCTAGGGGTTGGGGCAGGGCAGTGATCAGTCAGGGATTCTCAGTGGAAAGTATAGGGAGGAAAACGCGTTGTGCCCCTTTTCACCCCCTTCCGTTGGATTTTCACAAAACCGGTTCTTAGTAGTTCCCTCCATCACAGAAGGAACACCCTCCCCAAATTTCATGCTTCAATGCCGAGCAGTTTGGGCTGGGTGTTGATGAGTCAGTCAGTGAGTGAGTGACTTTTCAGTTTCATATATATATATAGGTTATTGCTTTTAAAAAATGTACCCGATAGGTGATATTGGGGGTTTAGTGTCAATGGATACAGCCAGTCAATACTAAGCTTACATAATAAAACAATTAAATGATATAATAATGATAAAATGTATTATTCTGACATCTTATGCAGCAGAGGCTTAGCCAGTCTGTAATGCCCTGCAAGACTGTGATGCCCTGGGGTGTCCTAACATCCAGATTGGGAACCTCTGGATTTGCAGATTGGATTAACTGCATGGAGATCTAAAACTAAGAGCATAATCCTAACCATGTCTACTCAGAAGTAAGCCCCATTGTTTTCAATGGGTCTTACTCCCAGGAAAGTGTCTTTAGGATTGCAGCCACAGACAGAAATTGAAGACCCTTGGCCTGGGTGCTATGCCACGCGGGGCACATGATAGCTCCCTGAGGCTCTGCCCTAGTTACAAAGGTGGCAGTGGCAGCTTCTCACTTCTTATAAAGTCTCAGGTAGAGGTTTCCTTGAAGGAAAGCATCCATAGAATAGGAAGCACAAAGCCCCTATAGTGAGCACACCTTTTGGGGGAAAAAAAAACCCTGAAGTGAGGGCACATCTCATGATTTCAGTGCCCTGGAAAGTAAGTTTCACCTCTGATGCGGAGACATATGAATTATTGGCCCTCTTTCTAGCACAAGATTGATTTCAACAAGTTCCACTGTATTGTGTAAAATGTAACTGTCTTACCTTGAGGTCCAATTCTTGAAATAACACCAATAAATTAATTGGTGTTAATTTGTCATTGTCTTTCTCTTCTCATTCCTCATGCAGAGATATTGGAGACTCAACGCAACATGGAAAACTTGAGCTTCGATGCAGTGATAAAATCTCAGGTGTACATACTCATAGAATGGGGGCTTTCACAAGATTTTCACACTATGTAATAAGACTCCATATGAGGCTCAGGTCCCAATCCTAGCCAACTTTCTACAGTGGCTGCAGCCATGTCAAGAAGGTGCATGGGGAGGAATCCTATAGGGGTGGAGGCAATCATGGATACTTCCTCAAAGTAAAGGAACATTTGTTCCCTTACCTTAGGATTGCACCGTGGCTCCATTGGTTCTGAAATGTTTCACAGGGCAAAATCCAGATAACTACAGGGAGTCCTTGCTCCGGTATAAGAATAACTTACTCTGGATTTCAATATGAATATCCCATAGGTTTTCACTAGATGGTGCAGTAACTACAGGTGCATGTAAAGTCTCTTACGTGCTCCCGTAGTTACTCTGGATTTGGGGGATAGTTTAGGGTTCTCAATGTGATCACTCCCTACGGGAGCACTGTGCTACCATATATATATATGGCACCCCATATATATATATATATATATATATATATATATATATATATATATATATACACATACATACACACACACACACACATATATATATATATATATATATATATATATATATATATATATATATATATATATATATAGCACCCCAATTTTGTGATGTAACTAGGATGACAAACCAGGATGACATAGAGCACAATCCTAACCATGTCTACTCAAAAGTAAGCCCCATTATGTTCAATGGGTCTTACTCCCAGGAAAGTGTCTTTAGGATTGTAGCCAAAGTCCCTTCATTCACATTCTGGATACGCGGTGAAATATATTTATTTCAGTATGTCAACCTTATTAAATTGGTCCCACACCTGCAAAAACAGCACGTACAATTTTACATTATAAAATTGAGCAACAAAAGTGTCCGGTGTAATATGTCTTCCTGTGAGTAAATTCTACATTTCCTGCTTTTGGGGGGCCTGCTGGGCGGTTGCAGAATTCAATCTTTGAGCAAATGCCAACTTACCACATAAACCTCTGGGTTTCTGTGCTATTTGGCCATTGAAATGGTTTGTTTAAAAATAAATAAAATGTCACCCCGTTCACTATAAGGTAAAAAACCAACTCAAGGAAAAGTTTCAAAAGTGACGGCATTGGAATATTCAACCTATATATAATATACGGCAAAATGAAATATCGAAATTCTAGTAGCTTCTGGGGGACTGTGGCAACAAACATACATAGAAAATAGAATAAATTCCAGAAAATACCATTGGATTTCAGACTGTCTATAAAACTCCAGCCAGCAAATATATAGACTGGGACCAAAATATACTTTACTGACTCATGTCTTTGAAATATTTTTCTCCAAATGTAAAATGTGTAATGTCTGTTGTCGGCAAGCAAATACTTGTGAACGTATGTAAATTTCCAGACGAGGAATAAAGAGATGAGGAAGAGGAGGCCATATAGCAACCAATTCCTCCGAACCAATTGAAGAAAACGGGTGATTTTGCTAAAGGTCAATAGATGGGGAAAGGAAAAAAGGAGAGTGAAAGAGAAGAAATAAAAGAGTTGAGGAAAATGTAGGGAGGCTTCATGGTTGGTTCTGTCACCCACAACTATGCCATTGTTAAGGAACATGAAAGCCAAGAACACCATCACCACAGTGAGGTACGGCCATGGCAGAAAAATAAGAGCGGCTACGTTTTTCGGTGAAATGAGGTATTTGGTGAGAAACCAGAAGACGCTGCTTAATTCTGAAAAGGACGCTTTTTCCGGCATGATCTTCTCTTCTTTGTTCTTCACCAATTCGGTCTTCCAGGCCTCACCTAGTTTTTGGGCAACAACATTTCCGCCGCAGAAAACCGTCCACACGATGTTTGTCTGACGAAACATGAAAGCGCAAAACCCGAGCGAGGCTGCAGTTTTGTGGTGGCCATAAAGGCACATTAAATATGAAAAGAGAGTGAAGAAGGCCGAGCCGGTGTCGGTGTAATAAAGGAAGGTGAAAAAGTAAAGGACCGGAAATACCGCCAGCGTCAAGGTTGAAAGGATTCTTTGGAAGCCAGTGGCATCCTGGAGAGGAGAAAAAAGGAACCACATTAGGGCGCATGCTTGCGCAAAAGATAAAACCACAATGGGCAACATCCACTAGAAACTGCTTCTGTGCAAGTTCCATTGAACTGGAACATAAGCATTTTCCATAAGGCACGGCCGACAATTTTCATTTGAAAAAATAGTTTTTAGAATTCTAAATACTAAAAAAATAGCAATTTCGACCAAATGTTTCACAAAGGTGGGATTATGACCTTGTGGTCAAGGAACAGGGTAAATTACCCCTAATGAGGTAAAAATGAAATTCCTGAGGGTAATCTATATGCATGCCCGGCTGTGTCTCGGCAGCACGACTGTCCATTACCCCCAGGAATTTCATTTCATTGCATATAGAATCAGTGGTCAGGGAACAGGGGTAAATTACCCCAAATGGGGTAAAAATGAAATTCCTGGGGTAATGGACAGTCGTGGTGCCGAGACACAGCCTATGCATGCCTGTCTGTGTCTCGGCAGCACAACTGTCCATTACCCCCAGGAATTTCATTTCATTGCATATAGAATCTATATATAGATTCTATAAACACACCTGGCTGTTTGTTACATTACTGTAGTGTACAAGGTCCTGACACAGCACACTATAGTAATAATATATGATTTCCTTCCTTTCAAATCAAAGGGGTAACGTCGGCGTATCTAAATATATTTTGGGGTAAAAGGTAAAAAAGTTCCCTGACCCCTGCACTAGAGGACTGCAAAAACCCTAAAGAAGCACAACTTCTTCCAGGACGCTACATAAACACATCCTTTGACTGTCATAACAATCAGAGAATCTTTGGAGTTCCGTCTGATTAGCTGTCGCAGGTGTCATGCGCAGCACGTGCGCCAGTCTTTGCTTACCGTAAAAGCTTCCTATTCATTTTAGAAAAACAGGAAGACAACGTGATCCAGGGTGCTGGGAAGATTCAAAGGAATATCCTTTGAATAGGATACAATCCAACATCAGAGCTTGGTTGAAATGCGGACGCGCTAATGGCGTCACTGTGTGTAGGAATGGCGCTATTTTAAGTAAAACACATTTTTACCTTTTTAGGGTGCATCTTGCAAACAAGCAAATAGAGTAGGTAGAAGTTCCCGATGCCAAAGAGAAGATTAATGAATCGGAGCATTGCCGTAGAGCAGATTACGCTTCCAGACAACCCAAAGAGCCACGCTGCGGGTTTCACAAGCCCAATGGTGATCAAGTATAAACCGGGCAACGTGGTGATCATGGGGTCCCACTACCAAAAAATAACACAATGGCATTAAAGGGTTAAGCAAAATACACATTTGAACTTGTTCCTCATCTTGCAATAAGTTGAAAAACTAATTTTGTGGACACTAACCAAACGCTGCAATCCTAAAAGCACTTTCCTGGGAGTAAGCCCCATTGAACCCAATGGAACTTACTTTTAAGTAGACACAAATAGGATTGCACTGCAAGCTGAACTGCAACATGGAACGATCATGCAGGTGGATCCTGTATCTGCAGATCTGGCAACTACAGATTCAGATATTTGCAGATCAAGGGCCTCCAGTGTACCCATTATATGGTCTTATTTTTTGTGTAGCTGTACTGGGAAATTGCTGCTTCCTGTTAGCCTCTCTGTAGTATGCAGGTTGGTTGCTGGCACGTCCCATTCCTTTGTTTGTCCCATGGCTTTGTTTTAATAATAATAATCGTTTCGATCTAATATACCAGGAACTGATATAAACACGGCTTTACGTCACAGGCTTCTGGCACAACTTGGCACACACGTACTCAGTGCCTCAAAGGGGTTTTATCAGGAGGTCCAGTGCTTCTTCCAGGGCTCTTTTGGGGTTCCAAAGTTTGGGGGGTGCCTTTCCCTTCTCCCCTGATTGTAACTTCTGCGAACTGTGATATATAAAGCCAGGTAGGTTTTGACATGAAATGTCCACCTTCCCCTAATACAAGCAGAATATCTTCCAAGGTTCCAGGTGCTGTCCAGCTCCTCCCTTGGCATCTGGACCCCCATTCAACCCTAGGCCTGGTTACTATCAGCACCCTATATCACACCCCCACCCCACACATACATACATATAATGGACCCTGCTGGTGTTGCCCAGAAGGTGGCTCTCCAAGAGCCTATGCACAGGGTGATCATCATCATCTATATACATAAAAGAGAAAGGTCACTCACTGACTGACTCACTCACTGACCGACTGACTGACTCATCACTGCCCTGCCAAAACTGGTAGGCCTAGAAGCGTGAAATTTGGGGTGGGTGTTCCTTCCGTGAGGGAGGGGTGCACTAAGAACTAGTTTTCGGAAATTCCAACCGGAAGGGGGTGAAAAGGGGCGCAACGCGTTTTCCTCCCTATACTTTGCATTGAGAATTGCTGACTCATCAACATTCCGCCCCAACTGCAGGGCCTGAAGCATGGAATTCTGGGAGTTCCTTCTGTCACCTGAACTCCCACCAAGAACCATCTGGAGACATTTAACCCCTCAGGGGCTGAAAAGGGGGCAACGTGTTTCTGTCCTATACTTAACATGGGAGACTGACCAACATCCAGCCGATTTGGTGCGCCGTGCCAGGTGCAGTGGGGGATGTTGTTAGGAGGAATAGGTTGCAGTGTGGAGGATGCTGTGTATGGGGGGAAGTTGCGCATGGGGGGAAGTTGCGGATGGGGGGAAGTTGCGCATGGGGGGGTTGATGCATATGGGGATGGCATACGGGGGAATTTTACCCCCGCAACGCGGGCACACTTTTCGCTATTACGTCATAAAAGGAGGACAAGGGCCTCCTAAAATGAAGAATTACAGATTCATCAACACCCAGCCCCAACCCCTGGATCCAGAAGCATGAAATTTGGGGAGGGTATTCCTTTCTGTGACATAGCAACCAAACAGAACCGATTTGTAGAAATGTAACCCCTAAGTGGGTGAAAAGGGGTGCAATGTGTCTGTGTCCCTCTACGACTAATCAAAACCCAGCCCCAACCCCTGGACGGAGAAGCATGAAATTTGAAGAGTGTATTTCTTCTGTGATCCAAGGACTCACTAAGAACCAATCTAGTGTCTGGTGGTTTCTGATGCTGCCTAGTGTTGCCTGTTGCCCTGTATTCCCTGCTGGTGCCTGATACCTGACAGAGATGCATGGTGCTGCTCAGTAGGGATGCCTGGTGGTGCTTGATGCCCAGTAGGGATGAGTAGTGCCTGATAGGGATGCTTGATGCCTGTTAGTGCCCACGGCATGGTGGTGCCTGTTAGGGATACCAGGTGCCTGCTGCCCACTGGTGTCTGCTGCCCTCTGCCTGGTGGTGTCTGGTTATGCCCACTGCCTGCTGGTGCCCTTTGGTGTCCAGTGGTACCCACTGCCTAATGGTGTCTGCTGTCTGATAGGGATACTGGGTGCCCAGCAAAGCCTGCTTTTGCCTACCACTGCCCTTGGTACCCTTTGGTCTCCAGTGCCTGTCAATGCCCAGCTGTGACCCACAAATACTGTATTTACTTGAATCTAACGCTCACCTTTTTGATGGTTGATTAGAACTGTGTAAATACAATGTTTTGAATATAAATATAAGCTGTGCATTAGATTCAACGGCGCATTAGATTCAAGTAAATACAGTATTCTTGGAATTTTACTCCCCCACTGAATTCTGCTAGTTTATTACTTCTAATTTATTGATTTCAAGAGGGCTCCCAGCCGCCTCTTCACAAGAAAAAGGAGGATAATGAAGATGTTTTTCCCAAATAACAAGGCTAAAAAAGAGGACACGTCCTGGAAAAAGAGGACATCTGGTCAGCTTGGCTATGAATGCCACTCAGATGTAAGTCCAACAATACTCAGCGGGAATTCCTCCCAGGAAAATGTAAAGGATAGCAATCCAAGAGCCCAACTCTAGGTAAGTCTACTCAGAAGTAAATCCCATTATAGTCAATGGGGCTTCCTCCCAGGAAAGCGTGGAGAGGATAGCAGCCCAAAAGTATAATTCAGTAGTTCTCAAACTTCCTAATGCCGTGACCCCTTTATAAGTTCCTCATGTTGTGGGGACCCCCAACCATAAAATTATTTTCATTGCTACTTTATAACTGTAATTTTGCTACTGTTATGAACCGTAATGTAAATATCCGATATGCAGGATGTATTTTCGTTGTTACAAATGAAGTGTGTGTTCTATGCACACATTAAACACAATGGGATTTATTTCAGAGTAGGCATGCATAGGATTGGGCCCTGAGGCTGCAATCCTATCCACGTTTGCATGGGAGTAAAGGCCCCCCTGACTATAATGGGATTTATTTTAGAGTAGGCATGCATAGGATTGGGCTCTGAGGCTGTCAGTCAGCCCCAGCGTGTGCGCAGCTACAGCCGGAGGTCTGGCAAGCCTGTCCTGGGCCCCTGCACCAGAGGTCTTTAGGCGACCCCCAGGAAAGCTCTAGGCGACCCCCAAAGGGGTCCCGACCCCCACTTTGAGAAACACTGGTCTAATTCTAGGCAGGTCTATTTGGAAGTAAGTGCCATTCTGGCCAAGGGGCTTTCTCCCAGGGGGCCCAACTCAGGACAGGTCTACTCGGAAGTCAGTGCCATTCGAGCCAATGGGTCTTCCTCCCAGGAGCCCAACTCAGGACAGGTCTACTCGGAAGCAAGTGCCACTGCAGCCAGAGGGGCTTCCTCCCAACTCAGGACAGGTCTACTGGGAAGCAAGTGCCATTGCAGCCAGAGGGGCTTCCTCCCAACTCAGGACAGGTCTACTCGGAAGCAAGTGCCATTGCAGCCAGAGGGGCTTCCTCCCAACTCAGGACAGGTCTACTCGGAAGCAAGTGCCACTGCAGCCAGAGGGGCTTCCTCCCAACTCAGGACAGGTCTACTCGGAAGCAAGTGCCATTGCAGCCAGAGGGGCTTCCTCCCAACTCAGGACAGGTCTACTCGGAAGCAAGTGCCACTGCAGCCAGAGGGGCTTCCTCCCAACTCAGGACAGGTCTACTCGGAAGCAAGTGCCATTGCAGCCAGAGGGGCTTCCTCCCAACTCAGGACAGGTCTACTCGGAAGCAAGAGCCACTGCAGCCAGAGGGGCTTCCTCCCAACTCAGGACAGGTGTACTCGGAAGCAAGTGCCATTGCAGCCAGAGGGGCTTCCTCCCAGGAGGCCCAACTCAGGACAGGTCTACTCGGAAGCAAGTGCCATTGCAGCCAGAGGGGCTTCCTCCCAGGAGGCCCAACTCAGGACAGGTCTACTCGGAAGCAAGTGCCATTGCAGCCAGAGGGGCTTCCTCCCAACTCAGGACAGGTGTACTCGGAAGCAAGTGCCACTGCAGCCAGAGGGGCTTCCTCCCAGGAGGCCCAACTCAGGACAGGTCTACTCGGAAGCAAGTGCCATTGCAGCCAGAGGGGCTTCCTCCCAGGAGGCCCAACTCAGGACAGGTCTACTCGGAAGCAAGTGCCATTGCAGCCAGAGGGGCTTCCTCCCAGGAGGCCCAACTCAGGACAGGTCTACTCGGAAGCAAGTGCCATTGCAGCCAGAGGGGCTTCCTCCCAACTCAGGACAGGTGTACTCGGAAGCAAGTGCCATTGCAGCCAGAGGGGCTTCCTCCCAGGAGGCCCAACTCAGGACAGGTCTACTCGGAAGCAAGTGCCATTGCAGCCAGAGGGGCTTCCTCCCAGGAGGCCCAACTCAGGACAGGTCTACTCGGAAGCAAGTGCCATTGCAGCCAGAGGGGCTTCCTCCCAACTCAGGACAGGTGTACTCGGAAGCAAGTGCCATTGCAGCCAGAGGGGCTTCCTCCCAGGAGGCCCAACTCAGGACAGGTCTACTCGGAAGCAAGTGCCATTGCAGCCAGAGGGGCTTCCTCCCAGGAGGCCCAACTCAGGACAGGTCTACTCGGAAGCAAGTGCCACTGCAGCCAGAGGGGCTTCCTCCCAACTCAGGACAGGTCTACTCGGAAGCAAGAGCCATTGCAGCCAGAGGGGCTTCCTCCCAACTCAGGACAGGTCTACTCGGAAGCAAGTGCCATTGCAGCCAGAGGGGCTTCCTCCCAACTCAGGACAGGTGTACTCGGAAGCAAGTGCCATTGCAGCCAGAGGGGCTTCCTCCCAACTCAGGACAGGTCTACTCGGAAGCAAGAGCCATTGCAGCCAGAGGGGCTTCCTCCCAACTCAGGACAGGTGTACTCGGAAGCAAGTGCCATTGCAGCCAGAGGGGCTTCCTCCCAGGAGGCCCAACTCAGGACAGGTCTACTCGGAAGCAAGTGCCATTGCAGCCAGAGGGGCTTCCTCCCAGGAGGCCCAACTCAGGACAGGTCTACTCGGAAGCAAGTGCCATTGCAGCCAGAGGGGCTTCCTCCCAACTCAGGACAGGTGTACTCGGAAGCAAGTGCCATTGCAGCCAGAGGGGCTTCCTCCCAGGAGGCCCAACTCAGGACAGGTCTACTCGGAAGCAAGTGCCATTGCAGCCAGAGGGGCTTCCTCCCAGGAGGCCCAACTCAGGACAGGTCTACTCGGAAGCAAGTGCCATTGCAGCCAGAGGGGCTTCCTCCCAACTCAGGACAGGTCTACTCGGAAGCAAGTGCCATTGCAGCCAGAGGGGCTTCCTCCCAGGAGGCCCAACTCAGGACAGGTCTACTCGGAAGCAAGTGCCATTGCAGCCAGAGGGGCTTCCTCCCAGGAGGCCCAACTCAGGACAGGTCTACTCGGAAGCAAGTGCCACTGCAGCCAGAGGGGCTTCCTCCCAACTCAGGACAGGTCTACTCGGAAGCAAGTGCCATTGCAGCCAGAGGGGCTTCCTCCCAGGAGGCCCAACTCAGGACAGGTCTACTCGGAAGCAAGTGCCACTGCAGCCAGAGGGGCTTCCTCCCAACTCAGGACAGGTCTACTCGGAAGCAAGTGCCATTGCAGCCAGAGGGGCTTCCTCCCAACTCGGGACAGGTCTACTCGGAAGCAAGAGCCATTGCAGCCAGAGGGGCTTCCTCCCGGGGAGGCATGGGAGGTTTCTGCAGCGGTGCGGGGAATACCTGTAGGAAGCTGCCCCTGCAGAAGGCCTGTGCCTGGGGCACGTGGAAAGCCTCGTCCATGTAGGGGCCTCGCTGGGCCCGGCTGAGCGCCCAGAAGAGCAGGCAGGAGAGCAGCAGCGCCCCGCTCAGCGCCGCCGCCAGAGCCCGGCCCTCCCCAGGCTCCATCTCCCCTCCAGCCAGCCAGGCACAGCCGGGGAGCCTCTCCAGGCCCTGCGCAAAAGTGATGCGTAAAAGTCCTGCGCCTCGCTCTGCGCGCGCACCGCCTCTCCTGGCAGCCCTTACTCCCGAGGAGACCTAGCAGCCAGGTAGGCACAGGCCTCGCTCTGCGGGACTCCCTGCCACTGGGTGGGGGCTCGTGCTCCCTTCAGTCACCTGGAACTGCCCTCCAGGGACACCCCCTCCTCCTCCTCCCTCTGCTCAGCCAACTGGCTCTGCCTCTGGTTCCCCTCTTCTTAGGGGTGTCCCGAGCCTGTGGAACTCCCCGCCACAGGGTGTGATGTGATAGAGTGGCAGGGAGTTCTACAGGCTCATGACAAGCTCCTCCTTCCTCTACTCAGCCTCCTGACTCTGCCTCTTGCTCTCCTCTTAGGGGTGTCCTGAGCCTGTGGAACTCCCTGCCACAGGATGTGGGGTAGAGGCTGGTGTGTTACCCCTGTGTGCCCTGTGGGGACCCCGTGAGAGGTAGAAGCACTTCTTATGCAGTGTTCCTGCTGAGCATTCTGGCTCTGGCTCTAGGTCTTCATCTGCTCTTAGTATGTGTGTCCCTCGTCTGTGGAACTCCCCACCACAGGGTGTGACATGGGGATAGAGTGGCATGGAGTTCCATGGAGTTCCGCAGGGTGTGACGTGGGGATAGAGTGGCATGGAGTTCCATGGAGTTCCGCAGGGTGTGACGTGGGGATAGAGTGGCATGGAGTTCCGCAGGGTGTGACGTGGGGATAGAGTCAGTGATGGGCTTCAAAAAATTTAAGAACCGGTTCTCTGTCCATCTGGCAGCCACTTTTAAATGGCTATTTTTAAACTTTATATGTCCTATCTCTTGTTAAGAACCGGTTCTATAGAGTAGGTGCGAACCTGCTAGAGCCCACCACTGGATAGAGTGGCATGGAGTTCCGCAGGGTGTGACATGGGGATAGAGTGGCATGGAGTTCCGCAGGGTGTGACGTGGGGATAGAGTGGCATGGAGTTCCGCAGGGTGTGACGTGGGGATGGAGTGGCATGGAGTTCCGCAGGGTGTGATGTGGGGATAGAGTGGCATGGAGTTCCACAGGGTGTGACCTGGAGATAGAGAGGCATGGAGTTCCGCAGGGTGTGACGTGGGGATAGAGTGGCATGGAGTTCCGCAGGGTGTGACGTGGGGAGAGAGTGGCATGGAGTTCCGCAGGGTGTGACGTGGGGAGAGAGTGGCATGGAGTTCCGCAGGGTGTGACGTGGGGATAGAGTGGCATGGAGTTCCGCAGGGTGTGACGTGGGGATAGCGTGGCATGGAGTTCCACAGGCTCGTGACAGGCTACGTCAAGAAATATTTTTTGGGTCAGTCCTAATTCTCCCTATACAAGGCCCTTCTGATGTTCTGCATTCTGGCACTGCCTCATCGTTTTATGTTCTTGTGCATGTTATTAGTCTGTGGAACTCCCTGTCACAGGATGTGGTGATCAGACTGGGACAGAATAAGTGTGTCATTAGTCTGTGGAACTCCCTACCACAAGATGTGGCAATGGCATCTGAGACTGGGACAAACAGAAGTGTGTCATTCATCTGTGGAACTCCCTGCCACAGGATGTGGTGATGGCATCTTGTTTACTGCCTGATGAATGTGGTGGGCCACTGTGAGATCCAGAAAGCTGCATTAGTAGTTGTTCTTATTGGGCTGCAGGCACCACCAGGCACTGGGCACTTGTGGGGAGTAGGCATCCCTACTGGGGACAAGCAGGCAGCACACCAGTGGGTGGCACCCCCTCTCACCTACCAAGCACCAGGCAGCACAAAGTAATAAGAACCACAAGGCAGCAGCAGGCACTACCAGGCACCAAAAAAGTTGTTGGTAGTTCCTTTCATCACAGAAGGAATATGCTCCCCAAATTTCATGCTTCTGTGTCTTGGGGTTGGGGCTGGGTGTTGATCAGTCAGTCATTCTTCAATCTATATATATATAAGAGAAAAGTCACTCACTGACTGACTCACTCACTCACCAATTGACTGACTCACTCATCACCGCCCTGCCAAAACCGCTGGGCCTAGAGGCATGAAATTTGGGGTGGGTGTTCCTTCCATGAGGGAGGGGTGCACTAAGAACTGGTTTTCGGAAATTCCAACCAGAAGGGGGTGAAAAGGGGCGCAACACGTTTTCCTCCGTATACTTTGCATTGAGAATTGCTGACTCATCAACATTCCGCCCCAACTGCTGGGCCTGAAGCATGGAATTCTGGGAGTTTCTTCTGTCACCTGAACTCCCACCAAGAACCATCTGGAGAACTTTAACCCTTCAGGGGCTGAAAAGGGGGCAACGTGTTTCTGTCCTATACTTAACGTGGGAGACTGAACCACATCAGCCAATATGGTGCTCAGACCCTGGTGCACTGGGGGATGGTGTTCGGAGGAAGAGGTTGCACTGGCGAGGATGCTGCACATGGGGGGAAGTTGCATCATCCCCCATGCGCATCATCCCCCCATGGATGGACCAAAACAAAATAAAGTTTTGATTTCCAAGTTATTCAAATTTTAAATTAAAAATGTTGAGAACCACTGGGATGATGTTACACATGGGGAAAAGTTGCGCATGGGGAGAAGTTGCGCATGGGGGATGATGCGCATGGTGGAAATTGCACATGGGGGAAGTTGTGCATGGGGGATGATGCGCATGGTGGAAATTGCACATGGGGAAGTTGTGCATGGGGAACTGATGTGCATGGGGGAATTTGCGTATGGGGAAAGTTGCACATGGGGAAGTTGCGCATGGGGTGTAGATGCGCCATGGGGTGATGGCGTATGGAGAAATGTTAGTCCTTCAACGCAGGTACGCTTTTCGCTAGTGTTAAATATAGGGGAAAAAACAGAAGGCACCCCTTTTAACCTCCTTCCTATTTGAATTTCCAAAATTGGTTCTTAGTGGGCTCCTCCATCACAGAAGGAATCCCCTCCCCAAATTTCACACTTCTAGGTCCAGTGGTTTAGACTGGGTGCCAAGCTTAAAACTACTCCCAAAGTTGCAAGGCTGAAAGTACTGTACAGACATCCCTTGTTATCAGTGGTGGGCTGAGCCTCCCCCAAGATCCGGTTCGCCGGAAGTTGGGGGCGGGGCGGAGTCAGGGGGTGGGGCTGGAGGCGGATCCCTCCCCGGCGCACTGTGCATGTGCCAAACCCTGGCGCATGTGCAGTGCGTCTCCTCTGGCCGGAGGAGACGCAGTACGCATGCGCCGACCCCGTGGGTTGGCGCGTGCGTACTGAGTCTTCTCTGGCTGAAGGAGACGCGGGGGGGAAAGATGGCGGCCAGCGCGAACCGGTCCGCCCTCTTTTCGCTTTCCCTGCCGCTGGCGGTTCACCAGCGTCTGGGAAATGGGAAGATCCGGTTCGGGCGAGTAGGCCCGAACCAGCATCTGCCCACCCCTGCTTGTTATCCACTAGAGTGCCATTCCGGAACCGCCTGTGAATGTAAAAAACCCGTGTATAAAGAAAACGTGGAAAAATTTCTTGCTCCTCTATTGCACAGTGGAATAAGGTAGTGCCTCAACATCTGCAGGGGTTTGATCCTGGAACTGAAAGATGGAATGATTGCTTACATGACTGTCTCGCTACAAATAAATATAAATAAATATAAATACAATAGAAGAAAAAACAGTGTTTTTTTTAAAATTGTGGTTTGCAGAGGCCATTCGTGTTGAGTCAAATCAGTGTTTAATGAGACTGGACCTGGATCAATAATTATCCATCAATTTTCCAGGTTTGACAGAAGCGCTTACTCTTTTGTCACAAGATGCAGCATTTAACACACCGATTGGAGCTGTTTCCTGACTGTCTTGTTACTCTGATCCTGTTTAACGATGTGAAGAATTCGGCAGTTCTAAGAAAAAAAGCAATGGAAGGTGCCATAGACGGAGCGTTAGTTAATCCTGCCCTGGTGAGTGAGCAAAAATTCTGGTTTACTGTATATTTTCTTAAATGATAGCATAAGGTGTGCAAATTATGAAGGGGATGGAAATTGTATAGTGGGATTTCTTTTCCCTCTTATACAGAATGAAGAACCATCCAGAACCAAGGAACATCCAGAACCAAGGAACAATGTTCAGATTGAACATTGGGAGAGTTAGAACAAGCAAATGAAAGTATCTATCTAGCTACCTACCTAGCTACAGTATTTATATATCACTTTCAACTATCCAGCATGATGTTCATTTGTGGAACTCCTTGCCTCAGGATGTGAAGGTAGCATTTGGCCTAGATGAAAATACCTATCTAATCTAGTCTATCTAATCGTATTTCTGTACCACTTTCAACGATCCAGCATGATATGAATCTGCGGAACTCCTTGCCACAGGATGTGAAGGTAGCATCTGGCCTAGATGAAAATATCTATCGATCTAATCTAATATCTAATCTTTCTAATCTAATCATATTTATATATCACTTTCAACGATCCAGCATGATATGAATCTGTGGAACTCCTTGCCACAGGATGTGAAGGTAGCATTTGGCCTAGATGAAAATATCTATCGATCTAATCTAATATCTAATCTTTCTAATCTAATCATATTTATATATCACTTTCAACGATCCAGCATGATATGAATCTGTGGAACTCCTTGCCACAGGATGTGAAGGTAGCATCTGGCCTAGATGAAAATATCTATCGATCTAATCTAATATCTAATCTTTCTAATCTAATCATATTTATATATCACTTTCAACGATCCAGCATGATATGAATCTGTGGAACTCCTTGCCACAGGATGTGAAGGTAGCATCTGGCCTAGATGAAAATATCTATCGATCTAATCTAATATCTAATCTTTCTAATCTAATCATATTTATATATCACTTTCAACGATCCAGCATGATATGAATCTGTGGAACTCCTTGCCACAGGATGTGAAGGTAGCATTTGGCCTAGATGAAAATATCTATCGATCTAATCTAATATCTAATCTTTCTAATCTAATCATATTTATATATCACTTTCAACGATCCAGCATGATATGAATCTGTGGAACTCCTTGCCACAGGATGTGAAGGTAGCATCTGGCCTAGATGAAAATATCTATCGATCTAATCTAATATCTAATCTTTCTAATCTAATCATATTTATATATCACTTTCAACGATCCAGCATGATATGAATCTGTGGAACTCCTTGCCACAGGATGTGAAGGTAGCATTTGGCCTAGATGAAAATATCTATCGATCTAATCTAATATCTAATCTTTCTAATCTAATCATATTTATATATCACTTTCAACGATCCAGCATGATATGAATCTGTGGAACTCCTTGCCACAGGATGTGAAGGTAGCATCTGGCCTAGATGAAAATATCTATCGATCTAATCTAATATCTAATCTTTCTAATCTAATCATATTTATATATCACTTTCAACGATCCAGCATGATATGAATCTGTGGAACTCCTTGCCACAGGATGTGAAGGTAGCATTTGGCCTAGATGAAAATATCTATCGATCTAATCTAATATCTAATCTATCTAATCATATTTATATTCTATTTTCAACTACCCAGCATGATATTAACCTGTGGAACTCCTTGCCACAGGATGTGAAGGTAGCATTTGGCCTAGATGAAAATATCTATCGATCTAATCTAATATCTAATCTATCTAATCATATTTATATTCTACTTTCAACTACCCAGCATGATATTAACCTGTGGAACTCCTTGCCACAGGATGTGAAGGTAGCATCTGGCCTAGATAAAAATATCTATCTAATCTAGTCTATCTAATCTAATCGTATTTATATACTACTTTCAACTACCCAGCATGATGTTAATCTGTGGAACTCCTTGCCACAGGATGTGAAGGTAGCATCTGGCCTAGATGCTTTCAAAAGGGGACTGATAGAGGAAAAACTGATGGAGGAAAAGTCCATCACAGGTTACAAGCAGTGAAGGGTACAGTAGGTGCAACCTCCTGAAACCACTGGAAGTAACTGCTAATGATATCATCACCAGTTACTTCTGGGTTTGGAGTCCAGATGAGACACTACAAAGACCAGTAAGAGGCTCAAAGTGGATGGGAGGGCTTTTTCGAGAGCGGAAAAGCATGCTTTGGAGTAGTCTCCTACCTGTCTGTTGCATCATATTCTTGGTCTTGTTGACCAGTATCGCCTGCTTACTAGAACGTGTCCTGGGTTCACCACCCTTTACTACATCAAGTACCACTTGTAGTATCTATACCACTCATTGAGAAATGCCAGTTTAGTCACTGAGAAACACTGGTTTAGTTTGTGTTTGTGCTGTTATGACTGATTCTGTGGGTCCCAGGAGGATGTCACAGAACCCAAATATTTATGATGTGTGTAAATAAAGAAATTATTTTTTAAAAATACTTTTTGGTTTCAGCATCTATTAGCTGGAAGTCTTGGCTTTTTAAGCAATTTCTAAAGTATCTTAGGGTGCTATCCAGAGTAACTACAGGGAGTCCTTGTTCCGGTGTAAGAACAAGTTACTCTGGATTGCAGTATGAATTTCCCATGGGTTCACACCAGGTGGTGCAGTAACTACGGGTGCACGTAACGTCTCTTATGTGCTCCTGTAGTTATTCTAGATTGTGCCCTTAGGAAAATAGCAAGCATCCTTTGAGACCTACCACTTAACACCTCTGGCTGCAATCCTAAAGATACTTTCCTAAGAGTAAGACCCATTGAACACAATGGGGCTTACTTTTGAGTAGACATGGTTGGGATTACACACTAAATGTTCTTCCTTTCCCTTTGGCAGATTGTTGATCCATTTCAGATCCTTGTGGCGACCAATAAAGCTGTTCATCTCCACAGGGCTGGTAAAATGAAGACCCGAACTCTTAATGCGGAAATCATTTTCAACCTGTCACCTAACAATAACGTAAGATGTTACATCAGTTAGTAGATAATCTGGCAAGATTAGGAGACATGTGAAAAGAGGGCTTTCCAAAGTTTCCATAAACCCAGGAAAACTTGTGTCTGATTAAGGGTGCAATCCAGAGTAACTACAGGGAGCCTTGCTCCAGTGTAAGAACAATTTGCTCTGGATTGCAATATGAATTTCTCATAGGTTTTCACGAGGTGGTGCAGTAACTACAGGTGACGTAATGTCTCTTACGTGTTCCCGTAGTTACTCTGGATTGTAGGGTAAGACAATGGTCAGGGCAAGGCCACCTGATAAGAACCAGAGTTCTGGAAAGTCCTGGATGCCAAAGAAGGTTAGGGCGCGATCCAGAGTAACTACAGGGAGTCCTTGCTCCGAAGTCAGAACAATTTACTCTGGATTGCAATATAAATTTTCCATAGGTTATTAGGTGGTGCTGTAACTACGTTGACATAAATGTCTCTCACGTGCTCCATAGTACCTCTGGATTGTAGGGTTAGTCTTTATAGATGGAGCATCTAAATAATATTGTTTCCAGATGGTTGACTTCCATTTTCTTCCATTTTGTGTGTTTTTGGACCTAGTTAGTGGTAGTTTTTAAAAATGAAATGCCATTGCAATCTAGGGGCAAGTAACTACAGGGAGTCCTTGCTCCGGTGTAAGAACAACTTACTCTGGATTCCAGTAAGAATTTCCCATAGGTTTTCACTAGGTGGTGCAGTAACTACAGGTGCACATAAAGTCTCTTACATGCTCCCGTAGTTACTCTGGATTTGGGGGTTAGTCTGTTTGATGTACACAGATAAATTATTATTAAAACATTCCAGGGATTGTGTACCTTTTAATTGAATGTTTCCTCTTTCAAGTTCAGCCCATTTTTTTAGCTTCTGATATATAATGAGGATTTAGGGTGCGATCCTAAGAATTTTAGGCTGGCCTAACTCACCTGGCCTATCTATCCATGAAGATGTGGGGAGGTCGGCATGTGCCAATATGTTCATTGGCCTAACCCTTCCAAGAGTGGGGCAGTACACATCCCCAGATCAACACAGGACTTATGCCAAGGCTTAGGCCAGCCTAACTGGAGCTTAGGATTGTAGCCGTAGGGTGAAATCCAGAGTAACTACGGGGAGTCCTTGCTCCAGAGTAAGAACAAGTTACTCTGGATTGCAATATAAATTTCACATAGGTTTTCACTAGGTGGTGCAGTAACTACGGGTGCATGTAATGTCTTGTACATGCTCCTGTAGTTACTCTGGATTGTGCCCCTAGTGAAGAATTGCACTTTGGATAGTGTTTCTGTGATTTGTCTCCATTCATTTTATTTTTCTTCTGGGAGGTAAGTTTTTAGTTAAGCCCTACAATCCAGAGTAACTACGGGAGCATGAAAGAGACATTATGTGTACCCGTAGTTACTGCACCACCTAGTGAAAACCTATGGGAAATTCATATTGCAATCCAGAGCAAATTGTTCTTACACCGGAGCAAGGACTCCCCGCAGTTACTCTGGATTGCGCCCACAGTTTCAGTTCTTTTTAGAATTATAAAACAACACTATCAAGAGACCTGCACATCACTTGCTTAAATAAAGCTGTCTTTTAAACAGTGTCTTGTATCTCTGTTTTGTGATAGATTTCGGATGCCTTCAAAAAGTTTGGCATTTCAGACAACGACTCCGCTGTTTTGATAGTTCTGGTTGAAGACCAACATAAAACCGTGAACGTGGAAGACGTAGTACGTCAGGTTGAGGGCCAGCAAGTCTCCCTTGAAGATCTCCCCAAAATAACAGATATACCAAAAGTTAAAAAGGTTTGTACGTGCTTGTTGGAGAGTGGAGGTAAGGCAAGGCAGTATTTTGTGTGATGGGTGGCACAGTCCCAACCTGCACTGGTATGGCCTGGCCACATGCCAAGTTAGGAACGGGTTGTAGATCATACTGGGATAAGGACATATTTTTCCACTACCCTAAGTCATGCCCCAGCCTGCCCTATGCAGCTATTATTTAACAGGTGTACATCCAAAAAGCTCAGGAGCAAGGATTGGTATACAACACCCTCTGCCACCCACCCCCTTTGCCACCATGCTCTTCTATCTCAGCCAGTTCAGGGTCAGGATCTGTCTGCCTGAATCTGTGTGGGCCTCTATGATGCCACAACTGGCTGCTGAATATGTATAAATGTGCCACGTGGCAAGTCTGTGACACTTACCCAACAATCCAGAATAACTACAGGTACACGTAAGAGACTTTACGTGCACCCGTAGTTACTGCACCACCTAGTGAAAACCTATGGGAAATTCATATTGCAATCCAGAGCAAATTGTTCTTACACTGGAGCAAGGACACCCCGTAGTTACTCTGGATTGCGCCCTTAGAGTCAGCGCAGGGAGATGTCTTGCTTTTGGTGAAGCAAGATTCAGCTGTCTCACCTTATGTGCTGACTCTTTTCAGCTTGAAAAACTAACTTGGTACTATCCTTAACAAAATACATTTATACTCCACCTTTCTTTCATCATGAAACTGCCAGGGACATACTTATGTTTCCCAGATGGTCACCCAGTTAGGCACTGACCCAGATCTAAATCTGTTTAGCTTCAGTTAGGTGAATATCATGTACTGTGTATGCAGACCGTACACTGACACATTAGCACCTTAACCTATAAAACCAGTATATGGTCAATACATTTTAGAAAGCTTCCTAAACCAGTGGTCAGCCAAAAAGGGGTCAACCTTTTTGACCCCATGGACTGGTTCTGTGGGGAAAAAAATGTCCCTGGACCAGCCCAGGGATGGGGAGAGAGTTGTGCCTCTGGCGACCTGGAGTGGGGGGGCTTCCTCATCTAGAACTCAGCACAGCTGCCTCCAGCTGGAAATCCCATTATAATAAATAGAGCTATTGCTCAGTTACTCTGGATAGGATTGCAGGTGAGAACCCAATGGCACAATGCATGTCTACTCAGAGCAGGGATTTCAACCTTTTTCAGTGCAGGAAGCACTGAAGATGCACAAAGCCATCCTAGGGCAAAATCAAGAGTAACTACAGGGAGTCCTTGCTCTGGTGTAAGAAATATTTACTCTGGATTCCAATATGAATTTCCCATAGGTTTTCACTAGGAGGTGCAGTAACTACGTTTGCACGTAATGTCACTTACATGCTCCCTTAGTTACTCTGGATTTTGGGGCTAGTCACTCTTATTGGAGAGTAACAGTGCAATCCTAAGCCTGTGTACTCAGAAATAAGTCCTATTGTATTTAATGGGGCCTACTCCCAGGAAAGTGTATTGAGGATTGCAGCCTTTGCCTCATTGACTATAAAGGGACTTATTTCTGAGTAGGCAGGCATTGGATTGGACTCTGAGGCTGCAATCTTATCTGTGCTTTCCTGGGAGTAATCTCCACAGCCTATGATGGGACTTATTTCTGAGTAGACAGGCACAGGATTGGGCTCTGAGGCTGCAATCCTGTTCACACTTTCCTGGGAGTAAGCTCCACTGACTACAATGGGACTTATTTCTGAGTAGACAGGCATAGGATTGGGCTCTGAGGCTGCAATCCTGTGAAAGAGCCCTCCTGCTGTGCAGAGAAGAGGCACTTAGAGGAGTCCTCTTGCGGACCGGTCAGGCAGCTGTCAAGGACCTCCAGTGGTCCCCAAACCAGGGTTGAGAAACCCTGTTCTAAACTATATGTTGCTCCTCCTGAAATCTCTTTCATTTTTCTTTTGCAGGTGTATAAGCTTACTCCAGAGGAAGAAAAAATAGGCACACTGCTGGATGGCGTCATTTGCAGAATGGCAACAAAAGACGTTTCTTGAAAAAAATATGCTTTTGAACAATTTTATCCTGTTTCTCTAACCTAGGTTTATTTTTCAATCTGGCTTGACCCAGAGAAGCCAGTATTTTAATGCTTTTATTATTTTTATTTTATTTGGAAGAAGAAGGTGGCGTAGTTTTGATTCAGAAATTGATAATATAGTTTAGGTAGTCATGATTAAAAAAAAAGTTAAAACAGTTTATCAGTTCTCGGTTATTGTATTCTTAACGCATTTATAGACCACTCTTCTGCCGGTGTATTCAAGATAGTTCACAGTTTAAAATACTGGAAACAAATATTGTTAGGAAGTAACAAATATCGACAAGCAAAATCTCTTGGACCATTTGGTTTAGCTGTCGATGGTATGGCACGTCTGGTGGCCTTCAAACTTTTTCATGCTGTGATGCCAAACAAATATGGTACGAGATTAGGGACACACAGCGCTAGCCACCCTCCCCTTGTTTCCTGTTTCCTCCTACTTCTTGTACCTGCACAACAATCTTGTGAGGTAGTAGCCTGAGCAGGACTGGCCTGAATAGCTGTGGAACAAGACAGTGAGAAGAGGCTGTGCAAGAGGATCCAGAACTCAGTTTTGACAAATTATTGGATCAGAGCCAAGCCCTCTGGTGCACGGCTTGGAAACGTTGTCGCGACCCCAGAAATGAAACTTTGAAACCAAATGGGGTTGTGACCCACAAGTTGAAGAACACAGTCTTTGAAACAGTTTTATTATCCATAATCTCTTTGGAAACAAATCAAACCTCTTTGGCTTTGGTTGTATTAGAATCTTTGGGGATGGAAACAAAATATAACATGTTGACTATACTTTTCTGCTGTAATCTGACTGCACGTTTAAATTTGACTGAGCCCTTGAACTGTTTCTGGGAACCAGAATAAAGAAGTTGGACAGTGTTCAAATCACGTTGATCCTTTAAAATGGGCATTTGCTATGTGCTTTCATTTGCTCTTTGCTATTTGAACTTCCTTTAGGAAATAACATGTGAGTAACATTGGAGACTGTCCCTACAATCCAGAGTAACTACAGGAAGATGCAAGAAGCACTTAGGGCGCAATCCAGAATAACTACGGGGAGTTTTTGCTCCGGTGTAAGAACAATTTTCTCTGGATTGCAATATGAATTTCCCATAGGTTTTCACTAGGTGGTACAGTAACTATGGGTGCACATAATGTCTCTTAAGTGCTTCTGTAGTTACTCTGGATTGTAGGTTTAGGCCCATATCCTAAAGTCAAATTGAGCCCTTTGCTCTGGAGCAGTTAACTCCAGAGCAGATGTAACTGTATGGACCTGTAACTGCTGTGGATTTTGTCCTTACTCTGGATTGCTCTATGCATTTCCTATAGGTGGCACCATAACTACATCGGTGTAAAAGGTCCTGTAGTTACTCTAGATCAGGGGTGAGGAAACTTTTTAACCTTTTACCCCCAAATATATTTAGATATGCCGATGTTACCCCCTTGATACGCCAACGTTACCCCCACCAAACCCTGCATCCATTCCTTCCCTAGTGTCCCTTGCTTCCCCTATAGTGTTCCATTACCCCCAGGAATTTCATTTTTACCCCATTTGGGGTAATTTACCCCTGTTCTCTGACCACCGCTCTAGATTGCAGCCATAGGTAACATTTGAGAAAATTGCAGCTCATAAATGTGGTGATGGCCACAAGATTTCTCTTCCAAAAAGCAAAAATAGCAGCAAAAAGTGGATTTTTTTCCCCAGATTACTTATCTGCAGATTGTTTCTCTGTAAAAAGCAGAACAAGCAGCCTTTTAAAAACAGAGGAGAGATTCACAGGATAATATCTAGATCTGGAAAAGGCAATGAGTCTGAAGCTTCTGCAAAGGAACACAGAGCAGAGTTAGGAGTATAATCATGGAAAATTAAAAGCTTGTTTTCATTCTCTCGACAAAGCGAATGGCACATGGATTGTATCATCGGGCTTGTTGGCCGAAAGGCAAATGCTATTTTTGGTCTTTGGGACTAAGAGCAAGCAGGTAGATTTAAAATATATCCTTTTTTGAACATGTGTGAAAAATATCTTCAGTCCTCTGAACATAAACAGAAGGGCTCGTAAACCGATCCCTCCTGATGCAGACGACTTGAACGTTCCCATTCGTATCTCTACAAATGCCCCTAAAGATGGAATAAATAAACGGCTTTTGGGGGCTGTAAATTATTTTATTATTTTAAATAATTTTATTATATAATTATGATGTTATTAAATAATGTTATTATTTTAAATTATTTTACCCTTGGAGTAAAACTTCAGCTGTGCTTTTCTGGTGTCTCCCACATTAGACATACCCGACAATCCAGAGTAATTATGGGAAGATGTAAGAGTCACTTATTCTGGATTGCTCTGTGCATTCCCATAGGTGGCACCGTAACTATGGCCTATATACTAAAGTGAAATCATAGAATCCTAGAGTTGAAAGGAACCTAGTAGGTCATCTAGGGCACAATCCAGAGCAACTATCCCTACAATCCAGAGTAACTACGTGAGCACGTAAGAGACTTTATGTGTACCCGTAGTTACTGCACCACCTAGTGAAAACCTATGGGAAATTCATTTTGCAATCCAGAGCAAATTGTTCTTACACCGGAGCAAGGACTCCCCGTAGTTACTCAGGATTGCGCCCTATGTGGAGTCCTTGCTCTGGTGTAAGAACAATTTGCTCTGGATTGCAATATGAATTTCCCATAGGTTTTCACTAGGTAGTGCAGCAACTATGGGTACACATTAAGTCTCTTATATGCTCCCGTAGTTACTCTGGATTGTAGGGCTAGTCAATTAAGGTCATCTAGTCAATTAAGCCCCTTGCTCCAAAGCAGTTAAGTCTTTCCATAAGACAACACTAGAGGGTGACATAACTGCATGGACCCATAACTGCTATGGACATTGCCCTATGTCCGTGTAAAAGGTCCCATAGTTACTCTGGATTGTAGCCATAACTTGTAGCCATAAGCCATAACCTTTTAATTAGAAAAAATAAACTGTATTAAAACCATCTTTAACCCTTGGTGAGTGGTTGTTAATCTGTACCTCTACTTCAGGATACAGAGTTAGAGCACGAGCCTAACAACGTCTACTCAAAAGTAAGCCCCATTGTGTTCAATGGATCTTACTCCCAGGAAAGTACGGCTGCAATCCTAAAGACACTTTCCTGGGAGTAAGACCCATTGAACACAATGGGGCTTACTTTTGAGTAGACATGGTTAGGATTGTGCTCACAGTAGTATTGCAGCCTTAATTAGTGTAATTAACTTTTCCATCTAACCAAAGTTGGAGTAACTAACTTTTCAATTTGGACTTTTTAAGTGTTATGTAAAGGATGGTAGATACCCATCAAGGTGCCCTGATTCTCATAATCAACTCGAAGGGCAGTGCTCGTCCCCGTTACATGGCTGTAGAGTCCACGTTGTCTGAAGACATCTCCGTGGTCATGTGGCTGGAATGACGAAACGCAAAATGCGCATGGAACGCTGTTACCTTCCCACCGAAGTGGTACCTATTTATCTCATGCATTTACATGCTTTCAAACTGCTAGGTTGGCAGGAACTGGGCAAGTCATATCCTGCTGAGTTCTCTGCAAGAAGAGGTCCACTTTTTTGTCCAGTTAGTGACAGTCGTATTATTTTACCACCACATGGCAGTGGTGGGCGTCAGGGGGTTCCCACAGGTTCTATAGAACCCTTTGCTAATGAGTTCTGATTACCGATTAATGATTCTGATTAATGATTCCGATAACTGGTTCTGAGAACCAGTTACTAATGGGACATAGAACTTGTTCATTTAGGTTATTAGGACATAGAACCTTAATTTATTTGAATCCCACTGCTGCCTTCACCCCTATTAGGACCAGGGTACATCTTATACTTGCTGCCAGCACTCCTGTGATCAAACTATAGGTAATAAATGAAGTGCTTCTAAAATAAGCAACCTCTAGGAAATGAATATATATACATAACCTTTAGCTCAGTTGCTCAAAGTGCTTTTGTAATGTTCACGAATTCACTTTTCCAAACCCCCAGTGATATGGGTCAGTATTGCACTAAACAGATCCAAAACCTTCATACATGTCATCCTGGGTGTCAGCAGCTATACAGTTGCAATTACATTTTGGAAACCAAACTTTTGGTATACAGTAGTGCCTCACATAAAGAGCTTAATTCATTCTGGAGGCACACTCTGTAAGTGAAACGCTCTTTAAGTGAAGCAGATTTTCCCGTAGGAAATAATGGAAACTCAGACGATTGGTTCCACAACCCCCAAAATATTCATATAAAAATATGAAGTGGATGGAAAAATGATGACAAAACACTGGAATTGAATTCAAAACATGCATTCAATGTGCATGATCCTATGAAGTCTAGTTTGGCTGCAATCTTAAAGACACTTTCCTAGGAGTAAACCCCATTTAACACAATGGGCTTACTTCTGTGTAGACAAGGTTAGGAGGCTGCAGTCAAAGATACTTTCCTGGGAGGCTTACCTGGGCTGCTTCTAGAAGTTCAAGGTGGCTGATGAGGGCACTTGGGGGCAGTTAAGGACAGCTGCCTCTGGCACCCCCAGGCAACTGCCCGCAAGTTGGGGCAGTTAAAGGCAGCAGCGCAGGCCGGCAGCCTTTTTAAACAGCCTCCATGTGGAGCGTCAGAGCTGCGTAAGTGCTTGTTAAGTGAAGTGGAACTTGTTATGTGAATCAAGATTTCTTGGAAATTTATACTTGTTATGTGAAACGCTTGTTATGTGAGGCACTTGTTACGAGAGATACCACTGTAGTTGCAATTATATTTTGGAAACCCCTTTTTCTCCTCCTATTTAAAAACAACTCCAAAAGCTTGATGATATTTACACTTAAAATATTTTCTTTAATTTATCTGCAAAGTGCTATAATTGTAGACTTTCATTACATTTAATGTAGTATCAAAATTACATGTAATATATTGGTAATATATATATATATATATATATATATATATATATTACATTTGACACTTTGGCACATTCCGTGCTCAAAAAGATGATTTGCATGCATGAGCAAAAAAAGTTCTGCGTCCTTTTTATTGGAATACCCCTTAATTCTTGAGTTGTTGATGCATTTCTGCAGTTTTGGGGGCATTTCTGAAGCCTTACGGGGTATCTTTTCTTGCCCAAACACCCCATAGCGCAATCAGGATCACCATGACAATAAGCGTGTATAGCGTGTGGACTGTTGTTTGCTCGTTTTCACACCACTGTTTGCAGCCGCAATAATGTTGCACGTTTTCACCAATGTTTGCGGAGGGTTTAGCTCTGTGAGCACGAAGACAGTGTATTCTGAAAAACAAGAAGAAAGACTGGGGTTCAGCATGGGGGTCCCAAACATTTTTTGCCCTCTTTAAAAAACACAACACTCTATTGTGACCCAGCTAAGTTTCTGAGACTAACAAAAGGAGATCTAGAAAGAAGCACCATATTTCATTTATCAGTAATAATCAGTAATCAGTAATAATAATCAGTGATAAGAAGAAGAAGAAGAAGAAGAAGAAGAAGAAGAAGAAGAAGAAGAAGAAGAAGACTCTTGGGAAGAGTCCGACTGGTGATGTGAACGAAACCAGCACGAAATTGTTCACTGTATATTTATGGATAATAATAATAATAATAATAATAATAATAATAATAATAATAATAATAATAATAATAATAAAGTCCTTCAAATATTGGGTTGCAATCCTGATCACACTTTCCTGGGAGTAAGTACTATTGAACACAATGGGACTTACCCCCAAATCCAGAGTAACTACGGTGGCATGTAAGAGACCTTACGTGCACCCGTAGTTACTGCACCACCTAGTGAAAACCTATGGGAAATTCATTTTGGAATCCAGAGTAAGGCTACAATCCAGAGTAACTATGGGAGCATGTAAGAGACATTACGTGCACTCGTAGTTACTGCACTACCTAGTGAAAACCTACGGGAAATTCATATTGCAATCCAGAGTAACTTGTTCTTACTCCGGAGCAAGCACTCCCTGTAGTTACTCTGGATTTTGCCCTTACTTCTGAGCAGACATGCTTAGGAATGCAGTGTGTTGTCTCCAAAATCAGGGTGCATGTTAGATTTGATGGTTAGATTCAAGTAAATGTGTTTTGATTATAAATATAGGGTGCGCATTAGATTCGATAGCACATTAGATTCGAGTAGCATATTAGGTTCGAGTAGCATATTAGGTTCAAGTCAATACAGTAATTTTTAAATTGGGTCCCATTAGTAATTTCCTGGCAGATCCAGAGCAAATCACCAGCATGGCTTATTTATTATTTTTATTTGTATCCTGCCTTTCTCTGCAAAGCAGACTCAAGGCGGCTAACCATACAGATTAAAAAAACATCATGAAATATTTAAAAACATTCATGAATTATACTAAGGCTGCAATCCTAAAGACACTTTCCTGAGAGTAAGATTCACTGAACACAATGGGACTTACTATTGAGTAAACATGGTTAGGATTGTGCTCTAAATGCAACTGGAAAAACCCAAACATGCTAGATCTTTTCCAAACTAGGAACAAGACCAACCCATGTTTACTCAGAAATAAATCCCATTGAAGCCAGTAGGGCTTCCTCCCAGGAAAGTGTGCCTAGGTTTGCCACCTATATCCTTTGTTTAACCTGGAGGAACAGACAGAAAAGTTCTCCGCAGTAATGATTCACATTGTTTAACTCTTATAATCTGACATAACTATCTTGAGTTCACTGTGTGTTCCTGATCAAATCTGGTGTTGGCACAACTCTTAAGTAAATCTGAGATCTAATTTAAAATGTTTTGAATTCTCCCTCCTCTCTCTAAGTTTCCTATTTCAAATAAACTAGTTTTTTGGGGTGATAAAAGTCTGAGAAATTATAGGATGAAATTTGTGTTGATGTTCATGCTGTTCGGAAACAATCTACAACTCACTGATAGGAAAATAGATTGGGGTTTTTGTTTTTGTTTTCTCCATGCTTTCCATCTATGATGCCATACATTCCATCCTTAGAAACAGATGAATAGCCATTTACCGTACTTGACAATGGGGTATGTGGTTACTGAATAGTCAGTGTTTGCATATAGCAAATCCTGGCCAGAGTGCAAACAATGGGACCAAGAACTCAAAAGACCATGAACTCAATGGCCACAACCATGAACTCAGTGACCAGGACTATGAACCCAAAGACCGAGAAAGACTGCCACACTTTTAGCGACAGAAGTGCCACATCTCTAACAAGAGTGTCACCACTGAAGCATTGAGTTCCTTCCCATAGAACTGTGGGCCGAGAATGGGGTAAATTACCCCAAATGGGGTAAAAATGAAATTCCTTGGGGTAATGGACAGTCGCACTGCCAAGGCACAGCCACACGTGCATATGAATCTACATGCATGCCCGGCAGCGTGACCATCCATTACCCCCAGGAATTTCATTTCATTGCATATAGAATCTATACATAGATTCTATATGCATGCCCAGCTGTGTGTGTTACAGTACTGTAGTGTACAAAGACCTGACACAGTGCACTATATGAATAATATATGATTTCCTATTTCCTTTCAAATCAAGGAATTAATATTCCTTGATTTGAAATAATATATTATATTATATTAATAATATATGTCCTATTTCCTTTCAAATCAAGGGGGTAACATCAGCATATCTAAATCTATTTTGGGGTAAAGGGTTAAAAAGAGACCTTACGTGCACCTGTAGTTACTGCATCACCCAGTGAAAACCTATGGGAAATTCATATTGCAATCCAGAGTAAATTATTCTTACACCGGAGCAAGGACTCCCTGTAGTTACTCTGGATTGTGGCCTCAGTCTGCTTTGAAGGGCAGACTGAGTGGAATGCAATGCCACCAGAATGGCCACAATCCAATGAACGTGGGCCCCAGAAAACACTTGAGAAAGAAGTCCTTTTAAATTTAAAACTATTACATATAATATAACTTATTAATTACAAGGAGGCAACATGATGCCTGATTATAAGGAAAAGGAGGACCCTGAATTTTTCCCCCAGGCTAAAACCCAGAATAATGTCCTGGGAAAAGAGGACATATGGTCACCTTGTTAATACATGCTCCAGAAGGCAGCCCCCATCATAGTAAAAAGAATATAAACTGAAGTTGAGGATGCAACTCTACCCACTCTTACCTGGGCATAAGCCCCACTGACTATCATGGGGTTGACTTCTTCAGTAGATATGCAATCCTAAAGTCACTTTAGGATTCCTGGGAGTAAGACCCAGGTAAGATTCCCACTCTTCCTGGGAGTAAGACCCATTGAATACAGTGGGGCTTACTTTTGAGTAGACATAGGATTGTGCTCTGTGATCCTAAACACTTTCCTCGGAATAGGTCCTACTGAATACAGTAGGACTTACTTCTGAGTAGCCATGCTTCGGACTGCACTCTTAAGCTAGGTGGCTTCCAACAGGGTTTCAGTGCTAAAACATTTGGGAACCACTTGGTTGGTCGATTGGCAGGTCAAGATGGATGACACATCAACTGTCAATCATCACATAGCACCTCCATTCACACCACCACCATCACCATTTTAGCTAGGGTTGCCATAATCCTCTTCCCTAAAATCGGGACAGGACCCTCTGTCCTATTTCCTAGTATGTGAACACAATCCCCCCAAATTGGGATTGTGCCTATTTTTCGGGTCATCATGGCAATCCTGATCTTAGCATTATTCACATCATTGCACTGTTAAGAATGCTCTGCAACGGCACTACATACATACATATGTACATACATACGTACATACGTATCTACGTAACTAATTACCTACCTACCTACATACATGCACGCATTACTTACCTCCTGGAGGCATTCATCTCTTCTTGATGAACAACGGTTCCTGGCCCTTGTTTCTTCCAAGCCCAGATCCAGCCACTGAGGGACCGCAAGGTGCTCAACCTGTGGGGAAAAGCTTCCTGCGCATAAAGAGTTGCAAGCAATTCAGATCTCCGAGCCCCAACCAAAGCAAAGTGTGTGTGTGTGTTTTCTCTCCCCTTGTCAGGACCTTTATAAACAGGAGCTGCTTGGCCGCTGCCAAATCTGGAGCACTCCAAGCAGGCAGCCCTCCTCATTGGCAAGGCGCACTTGTGCGCGCATGAGTACACAAAGAGCAATGGGGTAGAACAGCTTGGCTGGAATATTCCTGTGGCTCAGCAGATGCATGCTCTGCATGGACCATTTTTGCAACATCCAAGCACTGGAATGCAACCCAGTGGTGATTCTCAAATCTTTTTTAGAATGGGATCCAGCAGGGCCCACTGGATGTGATGTCATTAAGCTGGGAGTGATGTCATGGCTCATGGCTGTCATCATCAAACGTCATCATCAATTTAGACTTCAAATTTATGCTGCAATCAGCCATGGATCCCATTACACAGTGCGCTTGTGCCATACACAGGGTGTCCAGATGCCCTAACCTTAAAAGGTGGACAAGGTCTTGGATTCAATGGCACATTTCCCTACTCACAAGTAAAGCCATGATATTGGACACTTTCACTTTCCCATAGAGCTCAATGCATTTTTTTGAATTTTAGTTTTTTGGCCATAACTTAGAGGAGATATTTCAAAAGCAATTTTTGCATTGGATTCGACACTTCGATATAAATGCAATGACATATGAAACGATGGGGTCCTGCACCCCATTGCAAAGTTCCAAAATGAAGCCAGAATGGAGGACAATGAAGGAGGACACCCAGACAGGAGGCTAAAAAAGAGGACAAATCTGGAAAAATCCAGTCATATGATCACCCTCACCATACGTTCCAGCTTGGAAGTCAAACCCAATGCAGACTTGGATCCTTCTCCAACCCCTAAGTCCTCTTACCAACATCCCATCTTCCAGGAAAGTGTGTCTAGGATTGCAGCCTTACTCAGAGCAGTAAATAATATATAGTGAAATCCTATTCATATCTACTCAGAAGTATGTTCCATTGAGTTTAATGGGGTTTACTCCCAGGAAAGTGTCTTTAGGATTGCAACCATAGAGAGATTACAGCAGAAATCATCCTTACACTGTTTGCTGTGACAGTGGCTGCAATCCTCATGACACAGTCTTTCCTGGAGGAAGACCTATTAAACACTATGGGGTTTACTTTTGAGTAGACATGGTTAGGATTGTGCTCCATTGTCACCCTGTGCTTAAAGACATTTGTTTTGTCGCAGTGCACAATCCTAACCATGGCTACCATCCTAAAGACACTTTCCTGGGAGTAAGACCCATTGAACACATGGGGCTAACTTTTGAGAAGACATGGTTAGGATTGTGCTCCATGTCTACTCAAAAGTCAGCCCCATTGTGTTGAATGGGCCTTAGGGAAAAATCCAGAGTAACTATGGTGAGTCCTTGCTCCGGTGTAAGAACAATTTGCTCTGGATTGCAATATGAATTTCCCATAGGTTTTCAGTAGGTGGTACAGTAACTACGGGTGCATGTAATGCCTCTTACGTGCTCCTGTAGATACTCTGGATTGTAGGGTTACTCTCAGAAAAGCATCTTTAGGATTGCAGCCACAGTTACTTACTATTGGCTGACAAAAATGTGAACTGGCAGTATTAATACATGGGAATATTAAATTAAAACTAACGCTAACACCTAATTAATAGAGCAATAGAGCAACACTAACACCTAATTAATAGAGCAACAACTAATTAAAAGAGCACTGCTGGTAAGATGGCAATTAAGGGGTTTTAAAAAAAACACAAATATTGTACCAGGAGGAAAAAAATTGTTTGGGGCTTACAATTTACACAGGAAATGCCGAACGGTTAACACAAATGAAAAGTACAGATAGTTTAACAACAAAGTGAAGACCAGCCATGGAAAACTTTCATTAAAGCCATCCGTCTTCTGCTCTTCTTTCCTGACGGCCATGAGTCGTTTGATCGCAGTACAGTAAGATCACTGCGCAAGATTATCCGAAATGGGGCTGAGATCTCAAGATGAAACCGATACGAAGCTAACGAAAGCGTCTCTGGACGCATCATTCCTAAGGATGACATCTGAAATGGAAACACAGTGTGCTGCGAGTACAAACACGTACCGTTCTGGACGGTACTGGGGGTTGGTGCAGCGCAGTGCAAGGACTGGTTAAGAAAATGGACCAGTTGTCTGGTTCAGATCCCAGTTCACCTTCAATCTCACTGTTTGGTGCTACATTAACAAAAGGCCCATCCATGAGTTTCCTACCCCCAACTTTATTATGGGGTTTTCTCTGGGGCAGGGCGGCCTCTTTTTCAAGAATATGGGCAAAATTCAGAGTAACTATAGAGAGTCCTTGCTCCAGTATAAGAACAACTTACTCTGGATTCCGATATGAATTTCCCATAGGTTTTCACTAAGTGGTGCAGTAACTACGGAAGCACGTAGGGCGCAATCCAGAGTAAATACGGGGAGTCCTTGCTCCGGTGTAAGAACAATTTACTCTGGATTGCAATATGAATTTCCCAGAGGTTTTCACTAGGTGGTGCAGTAACTACGGGTGCACGTAGTGTCTCTTATGTGCTCCCGTAGTTACTCTGGATTGTAGGGGTAGTCTCTTACATGCTCCCATAGTTACTCTGGATTTGGTAGCATGTCCTCTTTTTTAGCCCTATGTCCTGAAAAAAAAAATCTTGATTGTCTTCCTTTTGTGGGGTGACCAGATGCCCAAACCTCAAAAGGAGGACAAGCTCTTTCAGGCTCCTTGAATGTGTGCCTGTTCAACTGTGGGCACAGATTCACGGAGATACATTGGGGTTGCCATTGACATTATATGGGCCAAGGAAGCAAGTGTTCCCTTACCCTGAGTAGACCTGGCACTAGGGTGACCATATGCCCAAATCTCAAAAGGAGGACAAGGTCTTGGATTCCTCTCAGCCTGGTCTTTCTTGCAGACAATGGCATGTTTGCCTACTCAAGAGTAAAGCATATCGGGCACTTTCACCTTCCCATAGTGCTCAATGCATATTTTTGATTCTTAGTTTTTTGGCCATAAAGTTTGATAGGAAAAAGATATTTCAAAACCAATTGTTGCATTGGATTCTGCTCTTCAGTACAAATCCAATGACATATGACATGATGGGGTTCCGCACACCATTGCAAAGTTCCAAAATGAAGCCAGAATGGAGGACAATGAAGCCCTTTTGGAGGACACCCGGACAGGAGGCTAAAAACGAGGACAAATCCAGAAATTTACAGTCAAATGATCACCCTGCTTGCAAGCAGGCAGCCAACCAACCCATCATTAATAAATTAAGTGAAATAAATAATATGTAATAGTTTGGAACGTAATAATAAATAATCTGGTGTTTAAATTAATAAATATATGAGGTTTTTTTTTAGCTTTCATTTTGTCATGTCTTATTTTGTTCTTGGGTGTCCTTCATTTGGGAGGGCTTGTTCTGTTTTGCGGTTATAACACATGATCAGTGCAATCCTAAGCATGTCTACTCAGAAGTAAGTCCCATAGTACTTACTCCCAGGAAAGTGAGTTTAGGATTGCAGCCACAGTCACCCTACTCTGGGGGAGAAAAGGAAAAAAAATGCGGCAAATGAATAAATAAAAGTAGTAATGATGACCTGCCATCATTACTGCGCAAGGCTGTGCAGTAAAGTATACTGAGCTAATGTATGTGAAATGTGTGGAGTATTCAGGGAAAAGCACCACATGATCAATATAATGATTATGGCTACAATCCAGAGTAACTACCGGAGCATGTAAGAGACATTATGTGCACGCATTGATATTGCAACAGCTAGTGAAAACCTAGAGAAAATTCATATTGCAATCCAGAGTAACTTGTTCTGACTCCAGAATAAGGACTCCCCGTAGTTACTCTGGATTGTGCCCTTAGACTAGCCCTACAATCCAGAGTAACTACGGGAGCACATAAGAGAGATTACATGCACCCGTAGTTACTGCACCACCTAATGAAAACCTATAGGAAATTCATATTGCAATCCAGAGCAAATTGTTCTTACACCGGAGCAAGGACTCCCCATAGTTACTCTGGATTGCGCCCTCATTAACCTAAGAAGAGCCTCACTGATGATATGAGGCTATTTGTGTTTGGGGCAATTGTATGGATATTAACCTTTTTTCTTTTTATGATACCATATACAGTGGCGCCTCACGTAAAGAATGCCTCACGTAAAGTATGTTTCACGTAACAAACAAAAATTTCTCTAGGATTCTGCTTCACGTAACAAACTGTACTTCACGTAAAGAACACATTTGTTGGCAGTTGGGGCAGACGCGTTGGCCGGCAGCCTGTTTAGAAAGCGTCAGGGCTGCCTTGCGCACCTGCCCACAGTGAAAGCAACCCTTCCATGCTGTTCCTCCTGTGGCCGGAGGGAGAGAAGAGCATGGAGAAGAGGGAAGCAGCTCAGGGGTAGCCAGAAGGGAGCAGGGGAGAGAGGAAGGCTCAGGAGGAAGAGGAGGAGAAAGTGGGGAGACACTTTGAAGGTGTCTTGGATTGCAGCCTCCTAACCATGTCTACCCAGAAGTAAGCCCCATTGTTTTAAATGGGTCTTACTCCCAGGAAAGTGTCTTTAGGACTGCAGCCTAAGTAGACTTCATAAGATCATGCACATTGAATGCATGTTTTGAATTCAATCCCAGTGTTCTGTCATCATTTTTACATAAGTTAACATTTTTATATGAATATTTTTGGGGTTGTGGAACCAATCGTCTCAGTTCCCATTATTTCCTATGGGAAAATCCGCTTCACATAAAGAATGTTTCACGTAACAAACATGCCTCCAGAACAAATTAAATTTGTTACATGAGGCATCACTGTACTGTATTATGATACTAGAAGAATTAACCTGTTGTTGCAGGAGTAACATTTCAAGAATATTTGTGTGCCCTGGTTATGGCTGGACACCAGGCTCTGGCACCAGGTAGTGGGCAGTGGGTACAACCGGCCACCAACAGGTCACCTAGTGGCAGGCAGCAATCAGAACCCCCCACTGGGTGTCATCAGGCAGTGGGCACCACCAGGTAGTGGGGTAGCAGGCAGTGGGCAATACAGAGCACCAGGCGTCCTTACCAGGCACAACTGAGGACCAGTATGCAGAGGGCAGTGGACTTCATTGGCCACCGCTTAGCACTCATACTGGGCACCAGTAGGGACTGGAAAAACATTTAGTGATTTATTTTGCATTATAAAATGATTTGCAAAGTACTTTTTTGTGGAATATAGTAGTATTCTTAATATTCTATAAATGGTTATAAAATGCATATACCGTAAATGAAATTATAATTAAATAAAAGTGACTATGTGTATGTATACACACACACCATATACATATATATATATATATATATATATATATATATATATATATATATACACACACACACACACACAACATATATACACCATATATAATAAATAAATATAAATAATAAATAAGTAAAAATATATAAAATATTTTTATATATTTTAATAAATAAATAATATAAATAATAAGTAAAATAAATAAAATAAATAATTATTATTTATTTTAATAAATAAATATTAAATAAATAATAAGTAAAATAAATAAAACAAAAATAAATAAACAATAAGTAAAATAAAAAATAAAAAAATAATAAGTAAAATAAATAAAACAAAAATAAATAAACAATAAGTAAAATAAAAATAAATAAATAAATAATAAGTAAAACAAATAAAACAAAAATAAATAAACTAAGTAAAATAAGTAAAAACAAACAAATAAAAAACTTAAATAATAAGTAAAACAAATAAAAACACATAAAAATATATGATTAAAAATAAATATATAAAAACAAATAAAATAGTACAATATTCTCAACAAAGCAATGGGTGCAACTTGGGGCAGCACAAAGTCCCATGCAAAGATTGCACAAAGAAGCTACTTTTTATTCTGTAGCTGAGAAAAGACCGTTCTACCCATTTCTGTCTCTATCACAGGCCATAGAGATGTATCATCTCCCAGATTGGTCTTACTTCCATCGATGTTCCTAGAGCGGCCGAGAAGGCTGTGAGATGTCAAAAGCGTCGCCATATTGGAGGAGTTCCTCTGCGTCAGAGGCACAAACTACAAATCCCTCAAGGCGTTGCGGTGAAGATAGATTTGGGGGCGGGGATTTTTTTGATTGGTTGGAGTTCGGCGAGAGGCGTTTAAACCCGCCAATGAGAAGGCGCCGCCTCAGGCTGCGGGGCGGGAGCGGCTATTTCGAATGTGACTGCGGGGTCGACGGTCTTCCTGAGGTGAATTCAAAGGGAGGTGAAGGACGGCTCTGGGCAGGTAAAGAGGACCTCCAGGGACCCCCTCCTCTTACAGTGGCCCCCTCTGGCCCTTCAGAGGTTTAGACACGTGTACCGCCTGACTCGTGTTTGCATGTGTGAATGATGCGTGTTAAGGGCTCTGGAGGGTCGGGGGGGCCTGTAGAGGCTGGGAGGGGGCTTCTTGTGGCTGGGGAGCCCCCTGAGACCCCTGGAAGCGAGAGATAGGGACTCATGTCTTGGATGTCCTGTGGCAGGGAGTTCCACAGGTTAACCACAAGCTGGGTGAAGAAGTGTTTTGGGGGTCTGTCCCAATTTCCCCACACAAAGCCCTTCTGGTGTTCTTAGGGCTCCTCCTGAGCATTCTGGGGCTTCTTCATAGTTTTATGTTCTTACTGGGAGTTACATTTCAAGAATGTTTGTGGGCCCAGAGCAGGCCCAGCACTACTGCGCACCAGCACCAGTTGGCAGGCACGGGGCACTGCCAGGCACTGGGTAGTGGGTACCACTGGGCACCACCGTGCAGCCCACCGGGCACCACCAGACACCAGTGGGCATCTCTACTGGGCACCACTGGGCATGAGGGGGTAGGGGACACCAGTGGGTTCCTTACTGGGCACCAGGCATCCCTACTGGGCATGAAGTAGCACTGGGTACCCCCTCCTGGGTACCAGTGGGCACCAGCAGGCACCAGTTACCCTTACTGGGCACCAGGCAGCTCTACTGCGCATGAGCTGGCACTAGGTACCCTTTCTGGGAACCAGGCATCCCTACGGGGCATGAGCTAGCACTGGATACTAGTGGGCACCAGTGGGCACCAGCAGGCACCAGTTACCCTTACTGGGCATCAGGAATCCCTACTGGGCATGAGCTGGCACTGCGTATATCCTGCTGGGCACCACTGAGCATGAATGGGTTGTGGACACCAGCAGGTACTGGGTACCGCCACTGGGCACCACTGGACATGAGCGGGTAGTGAACACCAGTAGGCACCAGGCACCTTTACTGGGCACCAGACATCTCTATTGAGCATGAACAGGCAACAGGTACCACCTACTGGGCATGAGCGGGTAGTGGACACCAGTAGGCACCGGGTACCCCTATTGGGCACCACTAGGCATGAGTGGGTAGTGGACACCAGGGGGCACCAGGTACCCTTACTAGGCACCAGCCATATGTACTGGGCATGAGAGGGCACTGGGTACCCCTTGCTGGACACCACTGGCCATGAGTGGGTAGTAGACACCAACAGGCACTGGGTAGCCCTACTGGGTTGTGGACACCAATGGGCACCAGGTACCTTTACTGGGCACCACTGGGCATTGAGCACTGGGCTGCACGCACCAGGCAGCACAATGCATCTTTACTGGGCACCAGGTGCAACCAAGCAGGCAGCTGGCACCACCATGCATCCCTACTGGGCACCAGCAGGCAACATTGAGCAACAGGCACCACCGGACACCACACAGGTTCTTAGTGGGTTCTTACATCACAGAATAAATACACCAGGACAGATAGAAGAAATGTGTGTCATTAGTCTGTGGAACTCTTTGCCACAGGATGTGGAGATGCATCTCAACAACAGGACAGACAAAAGGACGTAGAGATGGCATCTCAAACCTGGGACATACAGAATGAGTGTTTTTCATTAGCCTGTGGAACTCTTTGCCGTGGACAGAATGTGGCGATGGCATTAGATGCTCCCCCATCTTGACCTGACACAGCTGGATTCTCCCTGTGTTCATACTGCTGAGCGTTCTGGAAGGACTGCGTGCACACGCCTGGGCCAGCTTATGATCATGTGTGACAAAGCACCCCCCCCCAAAAAAAAATGTATGAGGGACCGAGAAAGTAAACTGATAAAAGCTTGAACATCTCAATATTGTTTATTAAATGTGGTGTCTATGAAACTATTTTGCAGTTACACTATGGAGGAGAGAAAAACAACCCAGCCTTTAGGAGAGAAAACATTGGAAGTCAAACTGAATGAGTGTGTGATTGATGGTAGGTGGTAAAAAGTTATTAAAGAAAAATATTGTTATTGAAATTATGCTGACATTAAGTGTTTGCAGTCAAGCTGGGTTCACTGGCTTTATTTGATGAGTAACCTATAACTATTCATAGCTAATGTCAGTCCTATGCCCAAGTGGTTGGCTTTTGCACCACACCTGCATGTCTAGCCTTCACATTAAACTACATATCCAGCCCACAGTCTGCGAACATAGATGGTTGGCAGGGCTGAAGTCACAGGTTGATCAGGCTGAGGACACATGCCCATCATAAGGGGGTCCCACTAATTGGGCTGACCCCTGAAGTGGAGGGAGACTGCCATGTGCATCCAGTGCTTGGCGAAAACTTGAACTACCGGTAACTTCTCCCAGTGTGCCATGTCACATTCTGTAGACAGTTGTCCCTGCTAATCAAGTGTATGTATGTGTGTATGTTGTGTGTGGGCTGTGGGTGGCGCAAGTGGCTAAGACACTGTGCCTGTTAACCAGCAGGCCAGGGTTCGAGACCCGGGTTGGCCCCACAAGACAGAGTGAGCTCCTGTCCTTAGCCCAGCTCTGCAACACCAGCTGGATCCAATCGTATGGGCTCTGCCTTTCCATTGGACTAATTCAGTGGCGTGGAGAGGGGGATCTGCTGCTTGGCTAACAGCCTATCCTCCATAACAATCCAACCCAGGCTTTCGTGCTTCGCATGCAGCGTATGCAGCGCCGAGCACGATTCCATAGTCTTCCAAGACTGATGGAAGCCTGCTTGTGTGTGTGTAAACATGGAATAACAACAGAAATAACTTCAGTTTTAATAATAAAAATAATACAGGCATTTCTATACCACTTTCCTGATCTTTTGGATTGCTCCATAGACTTTCTTCAAAACGGTTTACATAGGCAGGCTGATCTAACTCACTGGCCGGCCTAACTCACCTGGCCTATCCGTGATTGTGTGGGAAGGTTGGTGTACACCTGTGCATTGGCCTAACCCTCCCAGGCATGGGGCAGTGCTATCTTATTGCACTTTTATGACATCCCCAGGGCAGCACAGGACTTATGCCAGAGTTTAGGGCGGCCTAAGTGGAGATTAGACTTGTAATCTTAGTGATTTGATACTTGGCCTGAGTGAAAGAGAACTAATATAATGCTCTGAACTCAAGATTGCCTTTGTTTGCACTTTCACATAGTCAGTTGTTTGCATGTGGGTTTGCTGTACAAATAGTCAGTGCTAGGGTCAACTACCAAGACCTACTTCCAGATTTCTTGCTCCTTTATTGCACCTCATGGAATAAGGTGGTGCCTCAATATCTGCAGAAATTTGATCCTGGGACTGAAAAATGGCGTGATTGTATGTATGACTACCTCTACAACAGTAGAAAAAGCAGTTTTTAAAAAAACTGATTTGCAGTGGCCATTCGTGTTGAGTGAAATCTGTGTATAAAAAAATCCATGTATAACAAAGTTGGACCTGTATAGGAAAATGTAAGCTGCTGTTCTCATAATGTTAACTGATGGTGTACTATATAATTCCAGATGTTCCTCTCCTAACAGATGAAAAACTTGACTTCAATATTTCGCTGTCTCCTACAAGGTAAATGAAGTCTTTAAAGTAAAGTGAATTTTTTTAAAAGCAAAGTATTTGTGTCTGACTTGTTGTCTGCCTCCTAGTGAGCAAGAGGATGAAGTTTTTATCGGACCGATGGGCCATAAAGAAAAATGCATTGCCGTGTGTCTTGAAGCCGATGAAGCTCCGCAACCCGAGGCGGTATTGACCTGGAGCCCTCTGGCAGAGGAGAAGTTTGTGGAGATTTTCAAAGAGGCTCACTTGGTGGCCTTTCAGTTGCGAAGCGGGAGCAAAGCCAAAAGCAAGGACGCTCGCCAGCTCAAACCTGGGATTGTGGAAACATTTGTGCAAGAATCAAAGTCGAAGCTGAAAATCATTGAGAGAGGGGTACCTACGGAAAACACACCCAGGGCAGTGAAAAGGGAAACTTACTGTGTGTGGGAGAGCCCGCTATGCCAGCTCCCACCTGCACTTCAGGCTTGTTCAAAACTACCTGGAGCAGGGAACTCAACTCCTCAAATGCCGGTCAAGGCTTCTAGTCCTCTTGGAATGAAAAAATCAACCAAAACAGCTGCTGTATCTGCAACACAAACACACATTGCCAAAACCAAGCCCAACATGAGCCTATTGCAGCCTGTCAAAACACACGCCTCTAGGAACGGCAGCCAGACAGCAGTGGAACAGGTAAGATTTCTCCCTACGGGTACACTTGGAAAGAGCAGTAATCTTGTAACATGAGCGGTGGTGTTTCCTATAGATTCTTGTTTAATCTTATGAACTTTACTTTGACTTCATCAATAACTCCATTGTTTCAAATGTGCTTTAGTGAAGTGTGTGTTCTTTGGCTGCAGTCCTAACCTCCACTTAGGCCAGCATAAGTCCTGTGCTGACCTGGGGTTTCACAAAAGTGCCATAAGACACATGTGCCACTCCTGGCAGAGGGTTAGGCCAGTGCACAGATATGCGCTTGCCATCCCTACAATACCACAGGAACTGGAAGACCAATGAGTTGTGCCAGCCTAGGTTATGATTGCACCCTTAGAGCACAATCCTAACCATGTCTACTCAAAAGTAAGTCCAATTGTGTTCAATGGGTTTTACTCCAAGGAAAGTGTCTTTAGTATTGCAGCCATAGTGTGTGTTCCTTTGTTGGGTGGCTAAAAGAGAGTGAACTCACTGGCCACTGATAATACAGAAGGACTTGCATGATCTTTAATGAAATCTGGATTTGCACAACTTATCATTGTATTTTAGTAAGGGGTTGGCTGCAACCTGACAAGATATAAGGCTAGTCAAATTAATGGAGTAAGATTTTTCTATCCAATCATACGGCGCAATCCAGAGTAACTACGGGGAGTCCTTGCTCCGGTGTAAGAACAATTTGCTCTGGATTGCAATATGGATTTCCCATAGGTTTTCACTAGGTGGTGCAGTAACTACGGGTACACATAATGTCTCTTACGTGCTCCTGTAGTTACTCTGGATTGTAGGGATATTCTTAAAAATGATTTAAAATATGATTATAGGCAAAACAAGCAAGGCCCCCTGGTCCTTCCAGCAGAAATAGCTTGAACAGTACAGGATCATCTGAAGACTTGCTCTCTGACAAATCAAGTATGGATTCACACGTGGAAGACATATCATTCTGTGGCAGTTCAATGGTGCGTGTCAGCAGAACCCTTTCTACTCCAAGCAAGGTATGTGCTCTTAAATGCAATTTCTAGCTCATAATTATTGATAGTATTAATTCAATATCTTGTTAAATTTTGTGGAATTCAGGTAGTGGATTTTGGATGTTTGTTTGCATTCACTGAATGGGTAGACTTGGAGCACAATCCTAACCATGACTACTCAAAAGTACACCCCATTGTGTTCAGTGGGTCTTACTCCCAGGAGGGTTTGCAGCCATAGTAAATACTGTAATCCATACTGTTATGTTATGCTATAGATTTAGCATAATATAACATAATATAGAATAATGTGGCATAATATAGATTTGTATTGGATTTGGTTGCTTGCTAAGTAGGATGCCTTTTCTATGTTGCTAGATGAAAGCAGATTCTTCCTCAAAATTCATACCTTTGAAAGAATTTTCTAGGGCAAGTGTGTCCAAAATGTCAACTTTAGGACTCCTGGACCTTTAACAATTGTGTACAAGAGGAAATTTCCACAGGTATAGCTTGTGATCTGTGAGATGAGAAGCTGCACCTGCTGAAATTCCTTCCTCTGTTCAATTGTTAAAGGTCCAAGAGCACTGAAGTTAAAAGTTTAGACACCTCTGATATAGGGAATGTTTCAAACCTCAGAACCACTAACCTATACTTGCACGTGACCTCTAATTGAAGTAAACCTCCATTACATTAGTGCAAGAGTGTTTAAATTGACTATACTTCACCTGCTTGCAACAAATCATTTCTTAAATCTCAGCATGGTGGGACATCAGCAATGGGCTTGTCACATTGTTTCTGATTCATTATCCTATAGGAAATGATTCTAGAAATTACAAAGGCACAGAATTGTAACTACATATCTGTGTATACGTACTGTACATAAATGATACATCGTATATGTATCATTTATATAATTAGCAAGTAAATAAATGATACATCAGCAGGTGTAGATAGGCCAATAATGTAGGTCTGTTGGCTGTTTTTATGAGACACTGAAGGGATCCTAATGTCTTCACAGGTGGGGATAAAGACACAACTAAAGCTTCCTAGTAATGTTCGCATGCAAAGTGACTCATCATCATCATCTTCACTTTCCAGCATGAACTCTAGTTTTAATTCCAGTCGATCCATCTCTCCTAAAAGAGGCAAAGGTAATATTTATAAGATCACTACTGACGAGGTCAGTGGTGTTCAACCTTTGCTATGCCATGACCCCAATAAGACTGGGGACCCACTGTTGATTTCTGGAGCTAACCTGCCCACTCTAGCCCCCATTGCCATCCTTTCTTGTATAACAAAGGAATTTTGTTCTACAAAATCTGCTTTTCTCTCTTCCCAAACTGGCGCCATTGATTTAAATTATTCTTATTCTTCCTACAATTGACGGTTGTGTGCATTAATTTTGCTGTTACCTTTGTCTTGGTGTTTTTCCTCTATTTTCCTGCTGTGTTTGATGTTCAGATTATAAATCCCTTATAGTGGAATCTTCCATCAACTACATTTTTTTGCTTGTGCAATACAATAAAGCTTGAATTATAGTACTGGTGTTATTTTGAAAACAAATCAATTATAGTTTTACTCATCTTCCAGCTGCAAGTGTTGGTCCAAAAACTTCTGCAAGCAGCTCCAGGCTCTCCTCTGGACCAAGCAAGATCTCTGTGGTTAGACCTCTGATGAGGGTGTCATCTGTACAAGCTTCCCATTCTGATGTGTCTTGGAAACAGCCTACCAGTGCTACTAAGGAAAGTTCTTCTGCAAATATACCTAAATATAAAACTACATTTGCAACTACGAGCTCTGAGCCTACTCTTCACAAATTGTTGCAGAGAAGCCTTTTGGAAACGCAAAGAAGTTACACACCGACAACCAAAATGGCGTTGCCGCTCTCGACAAAGCAAGTTAAAAACACTGGTAGGTGATGGGGAATAAATACTGAATAGGGGGCATAAATGTGCTTGTATTTGAAAAGGCTGAAGTAACTGGGAATTCTTTCTCTTAGGTTTATCTTCTGAAAATTCTGCAGCCAAAGTATTACAACCAATTGGGTTGTTGTCATCAGGCAATATTCGAAGGTAATATTTGGCCACTCTACACACTTGTTCTATCCACCCTCTATAGGGTCCACTTTGTAGACATACAGAAGGTTCCAGATGGTTTGTGTTTAGGAAACCTGCTTCCTTTTACTCAATAAGAGGCCCTAGTTGCTTCATACTTCTATCATATGGTAAAGAGTTGAGTGTCTATATCAATACTCATAAATTATTCATTTGCCACACTTGCATGTTTATAAACTTAAGAGGGGATTAGACAGTTCAAATAGTCATTTAGCACTCAACCCTTATGTTTTATGATAGAGATAACACTTATATGATTACTGTTTCATGCATAACTTGACTGGGATTACTCCAAATTTGATATGTGCTTCAGCAGAGTAAAGTATCTGGATTTTAAAGCCACTTGTAATGGGATTAGAGTTGTGATCTTAGGCTGCAATCCTAGAGACTCTTTCCTGGGAGTAAGCCCCATTGAACACAATGAGACTTTTGAGTAGACATGGTTAGGATTGTGCTCTTATTCTTGCTTAAGTTCTATTTCAGTTGTGAAACTTTACATACTAATATTTCTTCTGCATATCTGTCTAGTAATGTAGCATTCAGTCCACCTAGGAAAGAGTCAGAGACTGTGTTAAGCTCCTGTCCGGCTCTGAAACGTACTTCATGGACCCCAGCAAGTAAAAAGTATTCTGCATTGCCTACTCCCACCAGTCGTCGTCTTTCAGGAATTCCAGTGACACCCAAAACTCTGCCCAGATTAATGTCCTCTACTGTTGCAATGCCTGCCCATCGAGTCTCCAGTGTATCTTCCAAAAAGTCCCTACAAGCTAGGTAAATGTCCTGTAAACCCAACAATACTATGGAGTATATTTTACTTACATGAATGTATTTTGATCCTGCAAATTGTTTAGTCTCTAAATTCTATAGATGATCAGATTTCAAATAGAAAGCCAATTCAGTGTTCCAGCTCCTTTGGAATCCAGTTACAACTTGAACAGGTTGAATGTATGTGGCTGCAATCCTTAAGACACTTTCCTGGGAGTAAGACCCATTGAACAGAATGGGGCTTACTTTTGAGTAGACATGTTTAGGATGGCACTGTAAGACTGCTTTAAAAAACTTTAAAAATAAGACTAATCTATGAGTAATTTTCATTAAATGTATAAACTGCTAAACTTTTATTTTTGGAGGTAAAGTATTATGTTTAAGAAATGCCTGTAAAATGTCATGCGCATGTGATACAAACTATATACAGTACCTTTCTTTTGGTTTGTTTTCTGATGGTTCACTCTTTCAGCACCTTTCAACTATACCTGGAACTCATTCATTCAGCACATGTTCCACTCTTTCAACCTCTCTCTGCTTTTCTAAAGGCCAAAATTGTCCTTCCCTATATTGTAGTTCCTGGTCTTATCCCATTCTCAAAGGAATTAATGAGAATTCATTGCAGAAACTTTTGTGTGGCAGCAGAAATTTGCAAGATGAAAGGGGCATTTGCTAGATCAAAAAAGCATTAGAAGCAACTTTTATAAACTAAAAAAAGATTGGGTTCTACTTTTCAACAGTTTTCACTTTGGGGTTACTCTGGTCCCTAACCTGCCCAATAAGTGGGGGATGCCCATAGTTGGAACAAATGTGTGCACATGTAGAGGGAAAACATGCATCTTCCACATAGCACTTTCCACATAATATGAAATGAATGAAGACTAGGATAGCTTTCTGCTTTGTTCATATTCATTTGGAAATATTTGCAGTTTAGTAACATCAATGTATGTTTTGCTAGCATGCTTAGAACTTAAGGAACTGCAAACTAAGTAGATTGTTTGCTTTTAGAAGACCTGTAACCATTATTCTTATTTCTTTAGTTCTAAATGGTCAAAGGAGAACAAGATTCGATTCACCTCCAGCTCATCCTCTTCAGCTGAAGAAGACTTACCTTGGCAACAAACTGTATCTCTTGCACTTGATTTTTCACCAGAAAAGACCTGTCTAGAAAGAGAACCAGAAAAAGAACCAGAGCCAGAAAAAGATTTGACTGCAGAACCAAAACCAGCAGAGGAAACGCAAATTAAGGAGGCAGGTTGCACTTTCTTATCCTCTTAAAATCTATCTCTAACGTCAGTGGAAAAATCCAAAGCATCTTAAAAAAATCCAGAGTAACTACAGTAACAATCCAGAATAACTGCAGGAGTTCTTAAGAGACATTGATGTTTACGTCGTTACGGCGCCACCTGGTGGAAACCTGTGGGAAATACATAGAGCAATCCAGGGTAAATTGTACTTACGGTGATGTAAGAGCTCCTATAGTTATTCTGGATTGTGCGGTAAGTCTGCAAATACAGCATCAGTTAAAATCAAATGTTGCTATTGCCATCAAGTGTCTCTCCATTTTGATGACAATTTCTAGTACAAGGCCTCTTATCACTGAATTTCAATAATACTAGTGTTGGTGGTCCTACCTTTTTAGATTATGCTATGCAGTTTTGTACCTTGTTGTAGAAATTAATCTAAACTATGATGTGCAGAATCGGCAATCCATGCTTTGAAATTTACACAAATGACTGCCTTATTTAATTATTGATCTTAGCCTTGTGCAGCTTTCAGAAAAATTTATATGGGAATCATCCAATTTCCATATAAATAATGAACTTACAGTGGTCAAGCCTACGTATTGTAGGGTTGGTTGATCATGGCAACAACAGAAAAAGAGCTGGCTGTCATTCAGTAGCTGCTTCTGTAATAGTGCTGTTTTAAACCAGCATTTTATTTAAGGAAATGCAGCAGTTAATCAAACAACTTGAAGTCTCCTTCTCTCTCCTCCAAGCAGGGCATACTGATAGACGTCGAAATAAATAAGATGCCAGTTGTTACCCAGGAATGTGAAAACAAACTTCTCATTGATTTCTTTAACACTCCTGAGACTATTAAAGTTCAGCCATTAAAGCCTACAGGACAGGTAAGTTACAACCCAATTTTATCTTAATGCTGCTGGCATGCTAGGGTGACTTTGGGATCAATTTTAGCTTAAGGAAGTCTTAACTTTTTTTTCATTTTTTCTAGCTAATTGATCTGAGTTCACCACTTATCAGCCTTAGTCCAGAAGAAAATAAAGAGAACCTGGATTCTCCTCTTTTGAAGTTCTGATCTACACAAGACTAGTTATCTCAACTTGGAATCTAATCCCAGCATTTGAGGGATTAACTGTTGATGTGTTGTTGCTCAGGTGATGGAAGATAGTATTTAATTTTTTAATTTAAATTTTATTTGAATTGAATTAAGGTTAATGAATTGAATCAAATTAAGGTTAATGTAGCAAATGGCATGTTAGAAAACACTTGCTTTTGCTAGAAGAGTTTTAAAACATGAAATTTTGAATTTGTTTTGTCAAACATCAGAGGCTAAAATAAAGCCTTTGTCCATTTGTCCATTTTTTGTATAATCAATATTTCCAAAGAGCATTTCTGAATGCCAGTTGCAACCTGCAGTGAGCCTCCATGGAACTTGCAGCCAGCCTCCCTCATCCAGCCTTCAGGCACCCCAAAGGGTATTTGAGTACTGGGGAGGCTGCACACCCCTCCCTCTCTGTAAGAAAGTGCTTATGTCTGAATTCATTTATTTATACATTCAGTCTATAATAATTTATTCATGTAAATTTATTCAAATTTCACACAGGAATAAATTTTTTTCTTCTGGCCCCCAATACAGTGTCAGAGATGATGTGGCCATTCTCCCAAAAAGTTTGAAAACCCCTGTTCTAAACGAATGCAAGCAAGGATAACTCAAAAACAAAGCATTAATTCCAGAAAAATATACAAATAGTACATAATGGATTTATTTGCAGATGAGAAGATTGCTCTTCTGTAGTCACGAGAAATTTTCATCAACATTAATAGACCACTTTTAGACATAAACCTTTAGACCAGTGGTTTTCAAAGAGTGTGCCATGGATGGTTCACAGATGTGCTATGGGATTTTGGGAATGGTCATTTATATTAGGATAGTTGGGGATGTGAGTCCCTTAACTAACAGCATGGTGTGCATGGTTAATAAAAAAGCTGACAGTGTGCTTTGACAATTTCAGCACCTTGTCAGTGTGCCATGAGATGGCAAAGGTTGAAAATCAGCAGTTGTCTCTTGCTGCATAGGCTCTTTTTTTTTTAAAAGGTGCTTTCATGTAGCAGATATTGCCAATCGTGTCAAATAGAGATCTGTGTCCTTTTTCCCACAATATATACAGCAAAATCTTTTGAGTGTTTTGCAGGACAAGCAAACATTTCTAATAAATTTTGACTTGCAAAGCATTGGAGGGAAGCTAAACAAGCAAAAGAAATAGTCCCAGTCCAGTTTTGGTGCTCCTGTATCAGCCTCTCCTGAGAGACCAGACTATACTTCTCTACTCTAGTACAGTCAATGGGGCTCACTCCTATGTAAGGGGGCAATGTAAAAGGAGCCTGAGAAACCTAGCCTTGCATGTCTACGCTACAGTAAACTCCATTAGAATCAGTGGGGCTCACTCATTTGTAAGAGGGGAAATGGAAAGGAGCCTGAGAGACCTATAGTGCATGCAATCCTAAGCCTGTCTATTCGGAAGGAAGTCTATTTTATTCTCTCAGAAAAGTGTTTAGAATTGCAGCCATAGCCTTGCGTGTCTGCTCTAAAGTAAGCCCTAATAGAATCAGTAGGGATCACTTCTGTATAAGGGGACAGAATGCGCCCTGGAAGACTAACCCCCCAATCCAGAATAACTATTCTACTAGATCCATTGGAGCAAAGACCATTTGTGTCAACGCAGCTACAACGTCATCTAGTGTAAACCTCTGAATAATTCATATTGCAATCTATAGTAAATCTTACATCCGTCAGAGCAAAGACTTCCGTACTTACTCTGGATTGGGATGGGGGGCTCAGTGTGTTAATTTGCTTTATTTTTCTTGATATTTTGTGTTTTATTACTTTGTATTATATACTACAGTACTGTCATTATTTTTATATGAACATTTTGGGTCATGGGACAAATTGAGCTTCCATTGTTCCTTACGGGAAAACCCGCTTTGATATACAAGCATCCTTCTGGAACAAATTATGCTTGTAGTCCAAGGAATCACCGCATATTATCATTAGTGTCAGAGCTCTACATGCAAGTGAGTCCCATTGCATCCAATCCCAAGAAAGTGGCTTGAATGTCCTGTTGCAAAATGGTGGCAGTTTCAGATTTTAAGATGGCGGAACTTGAAGGTGAGGGTCGTGACCCCCCACCTTGCGAACCGCTGGTGAAGGGTGACCATACAGTGTCTGTGTACCTCCAATGTCTGTAATGCCAATAAAGATATTCATAATTGTAATCTTGTCTGTGTTCCCCCCTCATCTCAGCTGAGCCAGAGTTCCCACCAAGGCAGGTCTACCCAGAAGTAAAGCTCCCTGTATAGAGGCAGGCTCCCTCTCAGGCAGTGGCATTGCTAGAGGGGGTGGAGCAGTCAGCCTAAGAGGGAGGCGATCTATCTGAACACAATCCTAACCAGGTCTGCTCAAAAGTAAGACCCATTGTGTTCAATGAGTTTTACTCCCAGGAAAGTGTCTTTAGGATTGCAGCATCTGCCTGTCGCATCCTACATTTTTCTTGTGTGTCCTACATTTTGTGAGATGCTTGTCCTCCTTTGCGCCCCCCTCTGTTCCTTTGTGATCATCACCCATGTTGTCACCCTGGGAGGAAGGCATCCAAATACAAGCCTCTGTTGTACTACTCAGAAGTAAATGCAGTTGTTTTCAGTGGGGCTTACTCTCAGGAAAGCATGTGTGTATGGCAGTGGCATAGCTAGAGGAGGTGGAGGAGTCAGGCATGTAGGGAGGGTCCATCCCCTTTGGAGCCATTCCAGAGGGGGTGGAAATGGCTCTGTTTGCCTGGAACAGAAGGAGGGAGCGACCTGTGTGCCTCCTCCCTCCAAGCCAGCCTGCTCCGCCCCCTCTAGCTACGCCACCGCCTCTCCACAGGGCGAGCGCCTCCTCCAGGCCGGGCCTTCTCTCCCTCCCCGCCCCTTTGTGTGCTCAGCTCCGCCCTGAGGCGGCTCCGGCCCGGCTCAGCCCTCCTTTCCCCTCCTCTCTCCGGCAGGACGAGGATGCTGGGGGCGGCCCGGCGACGTGTGGTCTGCGCCCTCTCCGGGGGCGTCGACAGCGCAGTGGCGGCGCTGCTGCTGAGGCGGAGAGGTGAGTAGCGGACTCCAACCTTCGCCTTTCTGAGGTAATAGCCCCGCCCCTCCCCCTCAATAGCCGCCGCGCGATGTGATTGGCTACTTCCCTGGCGCGAGAGTCGCCTCCGTCACGGTCTGAGGGCGGAGCATGCGCAGTACTGCCCTCTCAGTCGCCTCATGCGCTCGTTGCCGCCCCATCGCAACGGAGCATGCGCAGTATTGTCCCCTCAGTGGCCTCACGCGCGCGCTGTCGCCCCCATCGCAACGGAGCATGCGCTGTTCTGTCCTCTCGGTTGCCTCACGCGCGCGTTGTCGCCCCATCGCAACGGAGCATGCGCAGTACAACCCCCAATCGCCTCACGCGCGCTCATTCCGCCTCGATAAAGCAGCGCATGCGCAGTTCCGTCTGTGAAAATGGCCTCACGAGCTCATCCACAGCCGTTGAAGCGGAGCATGCGCAGGAACGCCCCTCAATCACCTCGCGCGCACACATCAAAGCAGAGCATGCGCAGTATCGTCCTTGAAATCATGCGCGTGCATCCCCAACAGTTAAAATGAAGCATGCGCAGTACCGACCCCTCAATCACGTCGGAGTGGAGCATGCGTAGTTCCGCCTCAGCTTCATATCTGCGCATCCCGTCAAAACGGAGCATGCGCAGTACCGCCCACAAGTGCCTCGCGGAACACACTCCTTTTGAGCATGCGCAGTTGTGTCTCTTGACTTACCTCACACAAGCACTTTTCCTGCCCCTAGGTGACGCTCTGTGCATTGGAACGTGTACCTTTCGCTGCTCATTTCCAAGTCGGCATGTCTAGGACCTCACTCTATGACCTCCAATTTAAAGTGAAACATGGCGTCTGTTTCTCCACCTGTGGAATTCTGGGAGTTGTAGTTCTGTGTGGAGGGAGTGCTGGACAGTTTGTTTATGGCTTCCTGACAGGCTCCCTCAGAGGAATCCCTCTAATTAGCTCCCCTCTGAGCCCTTCATCAGTCTTCATGTGTCATGTGACTTCCTACAAAACAATTTCTAAAACTCAGAGTGTAATTAGCCTGTGGAACTCCCTGCCACTGGATGTAGATGGTGCTGATTGTGTGAGAGGGAAGTTCTCCCTCTTACACAACACCAGTTCCAGATTGACACAAATCCCCTCAAACTGAGTGTTGGGAGAATTTCTGACAGACCAAAGGAAATATTTCTTTACCCAGAGTGCAAGTAGCCTGTGGAACTCCCTGCCACTGGATGTGGTGGCACTGATTGTGTGAGGGGGATATTTTCCCTCTTACACAACATCAGGACATATTGACTCAAAATTACCTCAAAATGACAGTCACGGATAGAAAAAAGAAAATATTTTTTAACCTAGAGTGTAATTAGCCTGTGGAACTCCCTGCCACTGGAGGTGAGTTATCCCATTGTGTGAGAGGGATATTTTTTACTGTTGGGACAGTCACGGATAGAAAAAATGAAACATTTCTTTCCCTAGTGTGTAAGTACCCTGCGGAACATCTTGCCACTGGACGTGGTGCTGGTGATATGAGAGGAATGTTCTTCCTCTCACACAAAACCAGGGCCATATTCACTCAAATCCCCCCAAACTGAGTGTTGGGAGAATTTCAGTCAGACCAAAGGAAATATTTCTTTACCCAGAGTGTAATTAGCCTGTGGAACTCCCTGCCAAATCAGATTGTCTCCAGTTTCCTCAGACTGAGTTTTGGGTGAGTCTCTCACAGACCAATGGAAGTAGTTCTGTCAGCATTAGTCTGTAGAATTCCTTGCCACTGGATATGGTGACGCCTTATGAGCAGGGTGACCACATGACCAGAAAAACCCGGATTTGTCCTGACTTTTAGCCTCCTGTCCAGGTGTCCTACATTTTGGCTTCATTGTCCTACATTTTGGCTTCATTTTCAAACTTCGTGATAGTGCACAGTACCCCATCATGCCATATGTTGTTGGATTCGTATTGAAGAGCAGAATCCAATGCAAAAAACAGTTTCGAGATATCCCTTTCCTAGCAAAAGTTATGGTCAAAACACAGCAAAACAAAAAAATACATTTTTTGGCAATTTTTAAAAGTGGGTAGGAATTTTAGCCTTGGGGTTCAGGAATTTTAGCCCTGGGGTTCAGGAATAATCTGGTCACCCTCCTTACGAGGAAAGCTATAGTGTTTGATGCTCTTCCATCTAGAAAGAAGACGCTTGGCATCACAATCCTAACTTGCTCTGCAACAAGCAGTTTGGCTTACCCTATAATCCAGAGTAACTACAGGAATATGTAAGAGGCACTTACTCTGGTCTGGATTGCTCTATGAATTTCCCATAGGTGGCACCAGTGGTGGGCTCCAGCAGATTCGCACCTACTCTATAGAACCGGTTGTTAACTAGAGATAGGATATATAAAGTTTAAAAATAGCCATTTAAAAGTGGCTGCCAGAAGGGCATAGAACCGGTTGTTAATTTCTTTGAATCCCGTCACTGGATGGCACTGTAACTACATCGGTGTAAAGGGTCCTGTAGTTACTCTGGATTGTAGCCTTACAGCCCAATCCAGAGCAACTAATCTGTCCACATAAGAGCCCTTAGGTTGCCCTATCTAACACTAGGTTGGAGCAACTGCAAGATGCTCCAGCCCAGTTACTCTGAAGGAGGCTTAGGGCAGAGCAAGGCAAGATAGGGTGCCCTAAGAGAGGTGGACCTGCTCTGCGCTAACTGGGGCAGCCTAAGCAGCTCAGGAGAGGCAAGTTGAGGGCATGTTGAGCATTGCCTAGGGCAGAGCAGTTACTCTGAATCCAGAGCCTATTTCCAAGGCAGAAATGCCTTCTTCCAGCCCTCAGAGTTATACCACCTCAGGAGCAGGTATAGTAACGAGTAGACCCATAGGGATCCATGATAAGGCCCGAGTAAGAATGGCAGTGTTGACAAAAAATCTGAGTTCTTGGCCATCCTAGGTGCAACCCCTGCCTCTCAACCTCAGGATATGGAACAAACTACGGCTGCCCACAAACCTCAGGATACAGCAGGCCACTCCAAGAAGCCCCTTGTATTCACTGTAGAATGTACTGGCATCTCATCAGGGACTCCTTATAAGACAGGCACCCAGTGGCGTCACCAGACTGGTGCGGCTGGTGTGGGCTGCATTGGGTGATGTGCTCCGTATGGGGTGATGTGCCGGAGGAGTTTGACTGTCCTTTGGCAGGCCCCAGGCGTCAGCACCCCCATTCAGGCCTGCTCCAAGGCGGAGCAGCAGCCAGAAGCTGCCTCTTGTCTGAGGAGCTGGCCTGAACGGCCATCTGAGGTGCACTGCGCAGAAACACACTGAGCATGGCGAACAGCTTCAGAGGAGACTTCCTTAGAGCAGAGAAAGTCCGCGCCTCTGCACAGCCATTCGGCCTCACTCAGGAGGCGGAGCGGCAGCCGAATGGCTTCAGAAAGAGTACTGCACAGGCACCAACTCTGACGCCTGCACAGTCTCCCCCGAAGCCAAAAGGCTTCAGAAAAGTCAGTTGGCTTCAGAAACTGAAGCCAGTTGGCTTCAGAAACAACTGCGCAGGCGCCAACTTTGGTGACTGCGCAGTCCAGGTGGGGGGGGGGCGTGCATCCCAGGGATGACGCACAGACTTCCGCACCAGGTGATGTGCAGAGTCATGTTACCACTGTAGGCACCACAGCTGTTCCTTGTTCAGTGTGATCTGAGGGGTGTCTCCTCAGGAGCAAGTCTTCCCCTTGTGTCAATTACTTAGCATGCTCTGGGGCAGTTAGGGCAGCCCAGGCTTCCTGACTCTCTGGATTCAGCATAACTTTCTGCTCTGGATACAGAATAGTTAGGAGAGTGCAGTTATGTCAGAGCAGGCTGAATTTGCTCTGGATTGCAGCCTTAGTCTGCACTGTATCCTGTCAAGTTCAGCATTGTTGCCGTGTTGCCATAGGGAAGGGGAAACTTTCTCCCTTCCCCCAGATAGGGCTGCATTAGCCCCAATGGAACTGCTCGGTCCTGTGCCATGTCTGGAGTTGGTGCAGAACCAGGTAGATGTGAGCAGCCATAGGGTGCTCTGCATTGCATGGGGAAACAATTTGGGATCTGACATATTGTCAAGTTCCAGTTCTCCTGCTCCACACTTGAGTACCTCTTGGACCATCCTCTGCCCTAGAATGTCTGCTCCAAACTCCTCCTCTGGCTGAAATTGGCCTACACAACTCACCACTTTCCCAGTGCCTGCGTTGGCATGGATGTGCATCAACCTAACTGTCTGCAAAATGGTACAAAAGTAGTACCTTATGACACTTTTGTGATGCTCTTGGGCTTGCTAAGGACTTTCACTGGCCAATAGTGCTTTGGGATTGTGTCCTGTGGGTACAATCCTAACCAAAATAGGCCAGCACCACTTATCTATGCCCCATTCCTGTGACGGTGTGGCAAGACTGGTGCAGTGGTGCAAATGGTTAAGACACTATGCCTGTTAACGAGCAGGCCAGGGTTTGATACCCGGATCCCTACAAGATGAGGATTTCCTGCCATAGGCAGGGGGTTGGACTAGATGATCCACTGGGTTCCTTCCAGTTCTATGATTCTATGTCTGTCCAGTAGGCTAACCTCCCCAGGAGTGACTTAGATGTGTATGACACTTTTGTAATACCCATAGGCCAGCATAGGACTTGTGCCATACTTTAACTATCTTTTAGGCTTTAATGTATAAATTTATGCATACAGTGGGAAATCAATCTGACCTATAACCTATTTCTCTTTCTTTCCCTCCTAGGATATGAAGTGACTGGTGTGTTTATGAAGAACTGGGATACTGTGGATGAAAAGGGAATTTGTTCTGCTGACAGAGACTGTGAAGACGCACAGAGAGTTTGTCAGATATTAGACATTCCATTTCATAAAGTTTCCTACGTCAAAGAATACTGGCATGATGTATTTAGGTAGGAGAGTTTTCCTAAGCCATTTGCCCAAATCAAGCTCTTCATGATTGTGAAGAGGGTTGCGGTGAGAGAAGTGGGTTCCCACAAGAGGCAAAGAGGTGCACAAGCTCTTCTGCTTATCCAGTTCTCCCCAGTTTTCCCCAGTTGCACTTCAGCCACAGTTTGGTAGCAGCTACTGGGTAGTGCAAAAAAGAGTGTAACCTCCACACCCCCGTGACTTTCAGGCAGGGTGACCAGGTCCTAAATTCAAAATTCCTGACCTCACATGAAAATTCCTCACATGAAAATCCAGACTTAAAAAAATAATGTGAGACAAAATGTAGGACATCCTACATTTTGTCCTACATTAAAATTTTTTGCTTACCTGGGGTCAGGGAGTTCTTCTGGGGGTGGGTGGGAGGGTGATTGGGGGCACTGGGGGCTCATTAGGATCAGCAGCGGTTAGCGGTTAGTGCGCGTGTGCACGCAGCTAATTTGTGTCTGACAGAGGTCCTAGGCGGAGTCCTCAATTGACCTCCATTGGCACGCGCCTAGGGAAAGTCCTAGGGAAAATCCCCGCAGAGGTCAATTGAGGTCTCTGCCCATGTAGAGACTGGTCCTCCATCGGACACAAAATAGCAGCACGCAAGGACACTTTTTTCCTAATATTTTAGCAGCAGTTAGCCGTGTCTAACAGCTGCTGATCCTAACGAGCCCCCAGTGCCCCCAATCACCTGCCTACACCCCCAAAGGCTGGACACGGCGGGGGTGTCCCTATCCTCCCAGATCCCCTCGATGCTGCATGTGAAGCACAAAGGCCTGGGTAGATTTGATATGGAGGATAGGCTGTTACCCAAGCAGCAAATTCCCCCTCTCCATGCCGCTCCATGTCCAATGGAAAGGAAAAGGCCGATACGTTTGGTTCCAGCTGCGTTGCAGAGCTGGGCTAAGGACAGGAGTTCACCCTGTCTTGTGGGACCTGGGTCTCGAACCCTGGCCTACTGGTTAATAGGCACAGTGTCTTAACCACTTGCACCATGAAGTAAATTTACATCTCACCAAATGTGGCTGAGGCTGCAATCCTAAACTCCAGTTAGGTCAGCCTAAGCTCCGGCGTAAGTCCTCTGCTGACCGGGGGGGCGGGGGTGTCACAAAAGTGCTGTAAGACACTTCTGCCCCATTCTTGATGGGGTTAGGCCAGTGTGCAGACATGTGCTTACCTCCCTACATCACCACAGGAACATTGTGCCAGCCTATCTTAGGATTGTGCCCTGAATTACCTAATTTTCATAATCTAAATTTTTTTTACAGTTACCTTCTGAATGAATATGAATTGGGAAGAACTCCTAATCCTGATATTATATGTAATAAGAACATCAAATTTAATCATTTTTTGCATTATGCTGTGAATAACCTTGGTAAGTTATGTTCAAGTACATTCTTATCTACTCATATCAAATGGATGAAAAAATTATGTTGATATAATATGTTTTGATTCCCGTTTAATGGATCCTTTGAAAAACTTTTATGATTAGACCCTTGTCTTGCAGGAATAGAATTTATGTCCTGTTCATCGCCCTCAAATGAGGGAAGTGCTCAAAAACAACACTAAAAGAGCTTTTAAAAAGTCCATAATATAAAAGCAGATCTCAAACAGTGGAGGAACAATAAAGGGGGGAGAGAAATGAAATATGGACGTTTTTAAGGTTTAATTCACCTGTGAAATGCCTTGCCGGAAAATGTGACGTTGGAAGCCAGCCTTAAAAATGGGATTGGACAAATTGATGGAGTAAACATTGATCACTGGTTACACGCCATGATGGGCGCATGCAACCCTATGGTTTTAGGCTCAGAATGCCAGCTGCAAGGGAGTAGTCGTGTGGTCTTGTTCCCTGAAGACACTGTGGGATGCAGGAAGCAGGATTGGACGGCCTGATCCAGCAGGGCTCTTATGTTCTTATAATGTCAAACTGAGGGCCTTGACCTTTCTTCCTCTGGTACCAAGAGTAGGGTGACCATATGATCGTAAATTTCCAGATTTTGTCCTTTTTTAAAGCCTCCTGTCTGGATGTCCTCCAAAAGGGCTTCATTGTCCTCCATTTTGGCTTCATTTTGGAACTTTGCAATGGTGTGCAGTATCCCATCATGTCATATGGCACTGGATTCATATTGAAGAGCAGAATCCAGTGCAAAAACCAGTTTTGAAATATCTTCTTCCTATCAAACGTTATGGCCAAAAAACTAAAGATAAAAAATATGCAATATGTTCTATGGGAAAATGACAGTGCCCAATATTGCGGCTTTACTCATGAGTAGGCAAACTTGTCATTGTCCGCCAGAAAGGCCAGGATATTGGGCATCTGGTCTGGTTTGGGCATCTGGTCACCCTGACCAGGAGGAACCACAGGAAAATGGTACCACCACAGAGAAAGCTTTCTCATACGTTGCTCTCAGATATACAGCCGTCAGTGATGAAAAATGTTGAAAGGCACTCCCTGAAGATCTCTAGATTTGTCAAAGCCGGAACAGCCTGTTAAACTGTTGAATCTTTAAAAAAATTGCTTTGATATACAGTGGTGCCTCACATAAAGAGCTTAATTTGTTCCAGAGGCGTGCTCTTTAAGAGAAACACTCTTAAGTGCAGCAGATTTTTCCATAGGAAATAAAGGAAACTGGGAAGATTGGTTCCACAACCCCCAAAATATTCATATAAAAATATTAACTGTATGTAAATATGCTGACAAAACACTGGAATTGAATTCAAAACATGCATTTTATGTGCATGATCCTATGAAGTCTACTTAGGCTGCAATCCCAAAGACACTTTCTTTGGAGTAAGCCCCATTTGACAAAATGGGGTTGACTTCTGGGTAGACATGGTTAGGAGGCTGCAATCAAAGACACTTTTCTGAGACTAAGCCCCATTTAACACAACAGGGCTTACTTCTGAGTAGACATGGTTAGGAGGCTGCAATTAAAGACACTTTCCTGGGAGGCTTACCTGGGCTGCTGCTGGAGGTTCAAGGTGGCCGGTGGGGGCACTTGGAGGTTGTTAGGGGCAGCTTAAGATTGTGCTCTAATGGTATTTTATTCCTCTAACCCCAGGGTGTCCAAACTTTTAGGCTGGAGGGCCACATCACCTCTCTAACATTGTGTCAGGGGCCAGTAAAATGATTTTCATTTCAAATTTGAATAAATTTACATAAATTTAAATATAAGAGTGTATTAGATACATTACAAGGCTTGTCCAGTGGTGAGCTTCAGGGGGTTCTCACAGGTTCTATAGAACCCTTTGCTAACAAGCACCTGGTTCTGAGAACAGGTTACTAATGGGACATAGAACCTGTTATTCTATGGACATAGAACCTGTTGTTAATTTAGGTTATTAGGACATAGCAGCTGTTGTTAATTTATTTGAATCCCACCACTGGGCTTGTTCTTATATCTGTTGTCATATACATTATTTGTGTTAATATGCCAGGAGCGGATGCCATTGCAACTGGACATTATGCAAGGACTTCCTTAGAAGACCAGGAAGTATTCCAGCAGAAATACATACAGAAGCCACAAGGACTGTTCAGAAATAGATTTGAAGTAAGAAACGGTATGTGGTTCACTGATTAAATCCAGACCCCCATGTATGTGGGGGGAAGAAAACTGAATATTAAGCCAAGCTTAATATATTGCTAGAATATAGAGTTGCTAGAACACTGTGCCTATTAACCAGCAGGCCAGGGTTCGAGACCCGGGTTGGCCCCACAAGACAGGGTGAGCTCCTGTCCTTAGCCTAGCTCTGCGACACCAGCTGGATCCAATTGTATTGGCTCTGCCTTTCCATTGGACAAATTCAGTGGTGTGGAGAGGGGGATTTGCTGCTTGGGTAACAGCCTATCCTCCATAACAGTCCAACCCAGGCTTTCGTGCTTCGCATGCAGCGTATGCAGCGCTGAGCACGATACCATAGTCTTCCAAGACTGACGGAGGCCTGCTTAGAACAGAGTATGTACTCTTGTAGTGGTACTATTTTGTGTCTTTCTCTCCCCTTGCTTTGCAGCTATCAAACTTCTCCAGGGAGCAGATCATTTTAAAGACCAGACCTTCTTTCTCAGTCAGATTTCACAAGAAGCCTTGCGGAGAACCATTTTTCCTCTTGGAGATTTGACAAAAGACTTTGTCAGGAAGATTGCAGCAGAAAACCACCTTCATCATGTCCTGCAGAGAAAAGAGGCACGGTAACACTTAGCAGCCTTGGTCTTGAAGAACTAAGGGTGCAATCGTATACATGCCTACTCAGAAGTAAGTCTCATTGTGTTCTACGGGACTTACCCTACAATCCAGAGTAACTACGGGAAGACGTAAGAGGCACTTACTCTGGATTGCTCTATGCATTTCCCATAGGTTTCCCATTGGTGGCACCATAACTACGTTGGTGTAAAAGATCCTGTAGGTATTCTCAATTGTAGGCTGGAATACTAACTCTCACGAAGGCCACCATAAGCCCCAGCACAAGACCCTTGCTGGTCTGGGAGTGTCACAATAGTGTCATAAGACACTTCTGTGCCACTCCTGGGGGAAGGTTAAGGCAGTGCACAGACATGTGCTTGCCTCCCTACATAACCAAGGAAATGGGAAGACTGATGGCATAGGTTAGGATCGCACCCTAAGACTGTAAGCAGATCCTTGTTTGTGATGATAATCAGTATTTGTTTATGTGTTTTATTTTAGAGTATGGGAATCTGTTTCATCGGTGAAAGAAATTTTGAAAAGTTTATTCTTGAGGTGAGAAGTCAGATGTACAATTTCATATATTTGGGCTGTGTTTCTCTTTTTTTAAAAAAGTTTCATTTTAGACAGTTTTTTCTTTCTTTCTTCTTTAGTATTTAGATCAACGACCAGGAAACTTTGTTTCCATTGAAGATAACAAAGTTGTTGGGACACACAAAGGTAAGCTGGTATTTAGTCATTGAGCTAACATGAAAAGTGTGTTTGGAAAACCAGATAATTCTCTTTCTTTTCCTTTTGATGATATGTAAAGATGAATAAATCTGTTTCCTGATTTGCTGATCCCTTTGTTCATGAACAGGAATCAGGTTTGGAAGATATTCTGCATTCTGCCCTTCCTGTATTAAATGAATTAGACCCAGGGTGTCAAACTTGTTTCATATAGTGAGCTTTAATGGCATCCACGGCAGCTGCTGAGGGATGGAAGTGACATCATTAAGCAGGAAGTGATGTCAATAAGCAGGTGATGGACAGAAATCAGTTCTCAGGAACTCAGTAGCTGAAAATGACCCAGGAGAAAATGTGGAAATCTTGATCATACCTATCCTTCTACAGTATTTATATACTGCTTTTCAACTAACAAGTTCACAAAGCAGTAAATAATAATAGCTAATTAAAAAGCTAATGGGTCTCTGTATCAGAAAGCTAACTCTGGAAGGCTAGGCCTGGTCCCCAGGTGAGTTGTTGACAGGGTGACCAGATTCCCAAACCTCAAAAGGAGGACAGTCTTGGATTCCTTTCAGCCTGTACTGTCTGGCAGACTTTGCCTACTCACGAGTAAAGCCGTAATAGTGGGCACTTTCATTTTCCCATAGAGGCATATTTTTGATTTTTAGATATTTTTTGGCCATAAACTTTGATAGGATGGAGATATTTCAAAACCGATTTTTGCATTGGATTCTGCTCTTCAATACGAATCCAACGACATGTGACATGATGGGGTCCTGCACACCATTGCAAAGTTCCAAAATGAAGCCAAAATGGAGGACAATGAAGCCCTTTTGGAGGACACCTGGATAGAAGGGTAAAAAAGAGGACAAATCCAGAAAAATCCAGCCATATGGTCACCCTGATGTTGAGGCACTGGTCCAACCCTCCCCCTCTGGAGACCAACATAATTCAGTATCCACAAAGGATCCCCTGACGTATAGACAGCCTCCTGTATTCCTATTTCTGTTCCGTTTCCTACGTAGAATGTACCATTACAAATGGATGAGTATAAACATGTGCTTTATAGCATGTTTTCATAGCCGTGCAGTATAATATCTTACTTATCACTTTGAATGCAAGCCTAAGCATGCTACTTCTCTTCAAGCCTAAGCATGCAGACATCCAAGAGCAGGTGTAGCAAAGTGACGGAGAATGCGCCTTGTGAGCCAGAGGTCTCACCTCAAATCTTCCCTCTGTTTCAAACTCACGAGGTGGCCTTAGGCAAGCATCTGTTGCTGTCTCCTCACATTGTAGAGCTGCTGAACTGGCCTACTTTATAGGGGTGTTGTCACAATCACTGAGATTATTTAAACAAAGTTGTCTGAGCCCAGAAAAGCAGTATAGAAATAGTGAGTGATGGTCTTTCGATATGGATGGACATCTGGTTGGAAATCAGTTCGAATTGAGAGCGGCTTGGAGAGGAGGATAAGACCTATCTGGGTTTTATAGCGGTGGTTCTTTAACAAAGGTTTGCTCTCACCAACTGGGCCGTATTAATAGCAATCACTATTAATTAATAGCAATCACTGCATTATTAGCAGTTATAGCATTAACATTAATAGCAATCACTGCAAAATTTTATGAGCTGGTTTAATGAAGCCTGAGAAGTTTTAAAAATAAAAAATAAAAAAATCTTTTAAGCTATAGGTTACTTCGTTGATAGAAAATAAGATGGAGGTTTCATTTTTAAAAAGAGTTTTAAATTTTTTTATTTGTTTTTTAGGTTGGTTCTTGTACACAGTTGGCCAGAGAGCCAGGATAGGAGGCCTCAGAGAAGCCTGGTTTGTCGTAGACAAAAATATAGCCTCTGGGGATGTCTTTGTTGTAAGTTTGCATGTGTTTGTCGTGTTTATGATTCCTGCTGAAAAGAAGGTGGGAACTACTAGACTCACAGTGCAATCCTAAGCATGTCTACTCAGAAGTAAGTCAGATTGTATTGAATGGGGCCCACTCGCAGGAAAGTGTGTTTAAGTTTGCAATCTAAGGCTATAGTCTTAATCCCCAGTTAGGCCAGCATAAGACCCAACAACGCTCATGCAGGCATGGGGTGTCACAAAAGTGGCGTTTCTGCACCACTCCTGGGAGAGAGTGACATGCGCTTGCCTCCCTACATCACCATGGATTGGGAAGACCAATGAGTTATGCCAGCTAAGGTTAGGATTACACCTTAAAATGTTTGAATTTTGAATGCAGAAAATAAAGTTTTACTATTACATCCTGTTCTAACTGGTTTTAAATGAGAATTGAAAAGTATGTTCAGACAAATGTCACATCATCTCAAGTGTTTTTGGTTCCCCCATTTAGTAATAGAGGATTAAAATGAGTTTCTTATTTATTTATTTATTTATTTATTTATTCATTCATTCATTCATTCATTCATTCATTCATTCATTCATTCATTCATTCATTCCGCCTTTCTCAGCCAGGCTGATTCAAGGCAACCAACAATATGAATAACATAACATTTTAAACATTTTAAAAAATATTTTTTTAAAAATCAGCCCACTACCCTAAAAATTATGATAAAACCAGCTAAGAACAGATTATTGAGATGCCTGAGATCTAAATCTGAAAGCACTTTATCCAACGTATTTCCTTGCTCAAAATGGCAAGTAATAGTTATTTGCAGTAATTTTTTAACTTCTGTGTCTTTTAAACATTTTAACTCCTGTGTTTATTAAAAACAAAACATATTATTATTTTAAAAATAGTAATTTTTTAACTTCCGTGTCTATTTTTTTAAAGTCTACACATGTTTCCTTCCCTATACAGCAGTTCTTCATAGCCAGCCAGTCAGTCTCGAAAGACCATGGTATCGTCCTCCAAATGGGAAAAGTGTTCCCTCCAGGGCGTGAAGGCTGGATAGATTAATATGGAGGATAGGCTGTTACCCAAGCAGCAAATAGCGTGTACTGTAGCCAGTAATATATTAATAATACAGTATGCTGTAGCCAGTAAAGAAGGGTACACAAGTGGTTAAGACACTGTGGGTAGCACAAGTGGTTAAGACACTGTGCCTGTTAACCAGCAGGCCAGGGTTCGAGACCCGGGTTGGCCCCACAAGACAGGATGAGCTCCTGTCCTTAGCCCAGCTCTGCGACGCAGCTGGATCCAATCGTATTGGCTCTGCCTTTCCATTGGACTAATTTAGTGGCGTGGAGAGGGGGGATCTGCTGCTTGGGTAAGAGCCTATCCTCCATAACAATCCAACCCAGGCTTTCGTTCTTCGCATGCAGAGTATGCAGCGCCAAGCACAATACCATAGTCTTTCAACACTTATGGAGGCCCACTTTTCTTTTCTATCCAGTAAATAATAGCTGCTGTAGCCAGTAGCTTCTGTACTTAGCTGGCATGCAAAATTAACATTGTTATTACCTTAAGGCACCCTCAACAGACCACCCTGCGCTCTACAGAGACGTCTTGCGGACAAACAGAGTCCACTGGATCGCAGAAGAACCTCCTGCGGAGCTGATTCGGGACAAAATGATGGAATGCAGTTTTCGCTTTCAACATCAGATGGCGCTAGGTGACTAGACTTTTTAAATCTAACCGCTTTGGAACGGGATAGGAGCCAAGGCATTTTTTTCCACCCTGTAAAATACCTCCCATAATGTTGGTTCCTGTAACATAGTTTTGTTATCGCCCTCTTTTCATTGGGTGTATTTTTTACAGTACCATAAAAAAGGAAAGAAAAGAAACGTTAAAATCTATAAAACTGCTCCAAAGTTTAGTATGGAAAACTGTAGCTGTCTACGCTGTGCTTTCAGCCCACAGGAGGTACATTTTCTGGTTAGGAAAAATCCTGTGCCTGCGAGTGCAAAGAAGGCTCTGACCCTAATATCTTTTGTTCACATCTACCTTAGAACAGCGTTACAATTATCTCCTATAGAGCCTATAGACTCTGTAGAGTCTCCTATAGAGACAACCCTGTTGTCCAGGAACTTATAAATGGTAGTAAAAGATACTACAATAATTCCTTAGTAGGAAGGATCTTGATTGTAATAACGTTTTATATCTTTTTTTACACAGAGAGCACATAAGTGTATTACCCCTACAATCCAGAGTAACTACTGGAAGACATAACAGGCACTTACTCTGGATTGTTCTATGCATTTCCCATAGGTTTCCCATAGGTGGCACCGTAACTACGGTACGTTGGCGTAAAAGGTCCCATAGTTACTCTGGATTGTAGCATTAGCATTATTCAGGTTAAAGATAGCATCATTTTGATTTGGCTGAAAGCCCTCTTAAGGATGTTTAACCTCTCATCTCTTTTTAGTACCCTGCACATTAACTCTGAATCAGGATGGGACAGTATGGGTGACGCTGGTCAAACCGATAAGGGCTTTGACACTTGGCCAGGTATGTACTGAGGCAGCTTTAAATTGATTCTGTGTTTATCTTACAACCTGTAAGCATCTCGTCTTGGAAGTTTGTCTGGTTTGCCGAGGAGCACAGCCTTAATGTGGAATCTTTTCCATGCAAGTCTTGAGATGACAGAACCATCTCAAAATGTTTTTAATGTCCTGGATTGGTTCCATCCTGATTCCTTAGCAATAGAGGATAACCTCCTTACCAAAGTCTTTTGCTGGATACCTTTGAAATGAAACATCAAGTGTGTTTAATACACATACTACACTTCTAAACACTACTATACTATGCTTCTATACTAATAAAAGGCTAATTCCGTCTCTCATTCCATCAGATAACCCTCTAACTCCACCCACAACTGCTCTACATAGACATATTATACCTTTTTGGAATCGGGATGATCCCAGGATTAACTGCCACATAACCCAACCTCACTCCACATCCACACATAACAACACAACTCCACACGCATCTTAAACCGCTCTATCTTCACCCACACCTCCTCTACTTAGACATGTTATACCTTTTTGGAATCAGAATGATCCTGGAATCAGAATAACCCCCACACACAACCCAAACCCACACTCCACACTCCCACACAACACAACTCCACACACATTCTCTAGATCCGTCCACACTTGCTCTACATAGACATATTATAACATCTAGCATTGGGATTTGTGTCTGGATGAGGAGACAATGCCATTTTAGGCTGCATTAAGAGGACTGTAGCTTTCAAGCTGCGAGTTCTAGTTCAGCATTGGTGAGACCTCACCTTGAGTCCTGTGTTCAGTTCTGGGCACCTCACTTGAAGAAAGATGCAGCCAAACTGGAGTGAGTCCAGAGGAGAGCAACAAGAATGATCAGTGGGATGGAAGGGAAGCCCTACTAGGAAAGGTTGGGGGAACTGGGGATGTTCAGCCTGGAGAAGAGGAGGCTGAGAGGAGACATGATTGCCCTCTTCAGACACCTGAAGGGCTGTCATAGGGAGGAAGGGGCTCATTCGTTCATGGCTGCTTCTGAAAGCAGAACTAGAACCAATGGGTACAAACTGCAAGAGAGGAGATTCCGGTTGGATATCTGGAAAAAATTCCTGATGGTTCAGGCCGTTCGGCAGTGGAACAGATTGCCAAGGGAGATGGTGGACTCTCCCTCACTGGGGATCTTCAAGCAGAGGCTCCATCTGCACCTGTCAGGGATGCTCTAGGACAGGCATGTCCAACACAGGGCCCCGAGGGCCGCATCTATGGGCTTTCTAAGCCAAATGCGGCCCTCAAGCCTCTTGTTGGAAATGCCTGCTCTAGGAGGATTTCCTGCTGCAGATGGGGGATGGACTAGATGACCTACTAGGTCCCTTCCAATTCTAGGATTCTAGGGAACAGTTAATAATTGAAAGGTGAAAATAACATACAAAACCTACAGTAAGGTTTTGAAGTTCTGTGGACTGAATTGAGGAATTCAACGTTATTTCTTCAAAATTGCTGTTTTTTAAGCTGGACCAGACATCCCTTTAGTTTTGGGCCTAAAGTCCAAAACACCCTCCACAGGAGCTGGCTTAAAAATCCCCACGGAGTGTGGCTTTTAAGTGAGTTTGGAATAATGGTGGAAAAGACCATATATTTTCCTTTACGAAGATTTTGACATGATTAAAAGTTATAATGTGATTCAGACAGGAGCTGTCAGTGTGTTGTTTGCCTGTCTACTCATGTGCTATAAAGCTAGATGCCATTTGTCTTCCAGTTTGCCGTTTTCTACAAGGGGGACGAATGCCTTGGCAGCGGAAAGATTTTGAGGTTGGGTCCTTCGATGTATACTTTGCAGCAGAACAAAGATGGAGAAAAGATTGTCAGGGACACACCAGCCCATGAGGTCAAGATAGAGCCAGCTACGTGACAACTACCTTTCTTATTAAAGACTTGATTGGTTAAAAGTCTGTGAATTTAAAAAATGGCCAATGCATGGCTGCATTTTCTCGGCCTTTGACAGATATTTTCACAGGTAAAGTCACCAAGTGACAGATTATACATCAGAATCTGGTTTCGACTAAAATATTTTTGATATGGTGAGTAATGAGGATTGTATAAAAGAGTTAACTGTTTTGATCTTGTAACTGGGCAAGTTTGGAGCAAAGCATTTGTGAGTATCAATGATAATAATATAATAGTGTGATAATATTAAAGAAAAGCTCTCTTCTAGAAATCCTGTCCAGATTTAAAGATCTGAAGAGCAGTTAGGCCTGGTGCAAAGAGGCTTTTGCTCGTCCACTGGAAATGTTTACTTCCCCCCCACCCCCAGTTATACTATCAGAGAAACCCCCGTGGGCTTTGGATCCTGGCTTTGGGACTGTTCACCCAACTATATTTATGAAAGTCATGAGGGCATGTCAAATGTGATCACTTAGCAGAGGGGCACATAGGTGGGATCTATGAAGACCCACCAGGGTCATCTGGGCAGCTTGAGACTTTTAGTATTTCCCTCGTGATTTTCCTGTCCTCCCTTCTTAACCTGACATGTGCCTCAATAGGGGAAAGCATCATCATGGAATTCTTTGCCCTGTACGAATTGTATGATATATGACATTTCCTGCTGTTCTGTAGTAGCTACACAGAGGATTTTAAATAAAAAATACAATAAGCAAAAATCTCCTGGGAATTTCTGTGAATGATCAACTTGGGCAGCCCTTTTTTATTCTGATGAGACTTGCAAGGGGTTCCCTTCAGACTCTGAAGTGCTAAACTTTTATTCAACTTCTTCAAAAATGTGTGTTTCTTCAGCTTAAAATTGAGTTTCCCTGGAGTGGAAGATCCACATCTTGTTTCAATTCAGAGCACAAGCCTAATCATGTCTACTCTAAAGTAAAATAGGTCTTTGTGTTAAATAGGTCTTACTCCCAGGAAAAGTGTCTTTGGGATTGCAGCCATATTCATAATTAATATTTATATTATCACAGAATAGTATTTATTTGAGGTTGCAATCCTAAAGACACTTTCCTGGGAGTAAGACCCATTGAACACAATGTGACTTACTTTTGAGTAGACATGGTTAGGATTGCAGCCTTAGCCACTCATATGCTATACATTACCGTATTTGCAAGTAGTGCAATCCAGCATAACTACAGGAGCTCTTGCGTCGACGCAGAAAAAATTTACTCTGGATTGCTCTATGCATTTCCCATAGCTTTCCCATAGGTGACGCTGTAGCTATGTCAACGTAAATCTCTCTTACATCGACACAAGAGCTCCGTAGTTACTCTGGATTGTGCTGTTACCTTTGCTAATACAGCTGCCTTGCTGGTCTTCAGCAAGAAAGGTGGAGTAGATAAATATAGATGGATAAATAATAAATTTTCTGGTTATTTGAAAGTTTTTGCTGTATGATAAAACCAACACTACATCACCTCTTATGAGATAGATCCTGAGATGACTCACTTATGGTTTCATGCATACCTTGGGGCAGATTTCTACAGCGCTTGTTAGGTTTCTGCAACAATGTTTGAATCAATATGCTTTGTTCAACCAATTCTTGTATGTATAATAAATATACATTTTGGGAGGGCTCTTGGGAGCAATATAGAAACATCAAGTTGGAACAAGTTATTCTAAGACCACCCAAGATGTCTTTTTAAAAACCTGATTCTTCATTGCATTGGTGTTCTTCTTATAGAATTATCCAGTCAATGTTCCTGGTGTGAAGCACCTGTTCTGACCGCATCGTTATTCCAGCACAAGATTGTGGTTTCTTCCTCATTCAGGAGAGATGCTAAAGCCTGTGGTTCTAGTGGTTGCACTCAATAAATCATTTTGATCTCGTTATACTGGAATCGAAGTACGTGAATCAGAAGATCCCATTGTATTTGAATGCAGGGACTCGTTCACTGTGTGAGATTAAAACTTGACAGAAAGGATCACAAGGTTAGAGAACCGTCAGTGCGTCTTCCCTCTTTAAAGGATTTGGAGGTGGGGGTAGAAAATGGTATACAAAAAAATGTGTAAAAGCAATTTTTTAAATAATGTGCCACTTTATAATTTTTAAAAACAGCTTTTTTTACTATTGTAGAAATGTAGTAAGAAATTATATAGGCAAAGGATCCCCTGCATTTGACTGGCTTAGCTGAAGAATGGAATGATTGCTTGCATGGTTGACTCTGCAACAGAGAGAATTGTCACATGTGATTTACCCTACAATCCAGAGTAACTACGGGAGCACATAAGAGACATTATGTGCAACCGTAGTTACTGCACCACCTAGTGAAAACATATGGGAAATTCATATTGCAATCCAGAGCAAATTGTTCTTACACTGGAGCAAGAACTCCCCGTAGTTACTCTGGATTGTGCCCTTACCCAGTGATTTTCAACCTTTTTCATCTCACGGCACACTAACAAGGCACTGAATTTGTAAAAACACCATCAATTGTTTTTACCATTGCAAGGAACACCAGACTGTTCAAATCCCCCAACTTTCCCATTAATGATTGTCCATCTCCAAATTCCCATGGCACACCTGAGGACTATACATGGCACACCAGTGTGCCGTGGCAGACTGGTTGAAAATCGCTGGGCTTGAAGGAATCTTATGAAGCTTTAATGGCCGAATTCCCCAGTCTACGCTTTGAATCCAGGAATCCAGAAAAGAACTGGGATCCAGACCATGTGAATGCTTGTTGCATCGCTGATAACAGTAGAACAGCAGTTTTTAAAACTGATTTGCCCTGGCTGTTCATGTCCTCTGATCAGATGAAATGGAGGAGTTTCTCCACTGTTAAACTCTACTCATGGATTGCATACCCTCAGATTTGAGGGTCTTGATATGCTTGGAATTCTTCTCAAGGCCACCCTTCTCCCAATCTAAACACAAGGCAGCAGCTGTCTTTATCTTCCAGCTTTTGCTAAGCTCTGCCCTACCTGGAGAATTAATACTTAACCATTTCCTCTCCTTTCCAGGTTTGATCTCACATCTGACATGAGAGTCAGAGGAGGGGACAGCTGTGCTTACATGAAGACAAATTGCAATAGGTTTATCTTAGGAAGCCTCTGGCATTACCTGTCTGTACAAACATTAATGTAAGGCTTAACAGGAGCGGGGCGTTACAGTCTGTTAACCGTCGTAGCCCATACAGGACTGTTAATGGGATATTTTAATTTTTTATTGGGTCTGGAAGAAGCAGGAGCGTTTACCCTGGTGGTCAGCCAAAATCAGTGGGATAGGATGGTATAGAAAAAGAGAGTGAGGAAAGCTTTGAGAAGGTGGCTAATAGAGTAGTACCTTGGTTTAGGAGCATAATTTGTTCTGGAAGCATGCTTGTAATCCAAAATGCTTGTACAGCAAAGCAAATTTTCCCATAAGAAATAATGGAAACTGAGACGATTTGTGCCACAACCCAAAAATGTTCATATAAAAATGATAAATTAATCTGCACTTAGGCTGCAATCCTAAAGTCACTTTCCTGGGAGTAAGACCCATTGAACACAGTTGGGCTTACTTTTGATTAGGATTGGTTAGGGTTAGGATTGGGATTTGGTTAGGATTGTACTCTTGGTCTCTCATGCTGCAGTCTTCCCCGTTTCACAGGAGTGAGCCCCATTGATAATAATAGGGCTTACTTAATAGTAATCATGGGAAAGAGGCATCCTGCCAGTTTAACCTCCTTGATGACTGTCTCACTGATTAGGCCAGTGTGCTGGTGGGTACCAGAAATGGTGAGCAACCACCTCCACACATGTCACTGATGCCAGATGTCAGCCAGAGGAGGTGAGCCAGTCTTGGCAAGGGGAAGTGGGAAGAGGAAGTGGGTGGAACTGGGCGGTGGTGGGAGTGGGGGCAAAGGCAAGATAGAGGTTGTGGCAGACACCAAATCAGAAGTCTCTTCCTGGGCCAGATCTACCTTCATGGAGCAATGAGGACATAATGCAAGCTGGTGCAGGTGCAGGTTACCCCATAGCAGCTAGTGGGGCTTACTCCAAAGTGATCAGTAACAGCCAGAAAAACCCCAATAGGAAGCAGCAATTTTTTTGTTGAAATGTGACCTGATAAGAATCACCTCTTCCCACTTTATTTTCTTTATCTACAGTATTTCTATACCCCTTTTCAGCTGAAAAGTTCACAAAGCCGTTTACAAGAAAATGAAAAAAATAATAGCTAATTAATAGCTAATGGGTCCCTGTCCCAAAAGGGCTCACCATCTAAAATGCAAAAAGAACATCAGCAGAAGCTACTAGAACAGACTTTGATGGGGTGTGGAGGGGAAGTTATGCTCCCCCTGCTAAATAAAGGGGGAACCTCTTGAAAAGGTGCCTCTTGCCCAGTTAGCAGGGGCAGGAATATTTGTCGTTTCAATAATAATAATTTGAAGTGTATGGTTGCAAACAGGACTTTTGTCCTTGTTAATCTTGTGTTTCTTTTCAGCTGTTTAAGTTATTCTCAAAGTATAGACAGATTAGCTGAAAAGTCTGCATTTATATGTTTAGAAAACCTGCGCTCAGGTTCAGACAGATGTGTTCAGAACCAGGTCTATTCCATTTCAAAGTCTCTCTTCCACTTCAAAGCACTTCTTCCTCCTTGCTGTGTCTTTCCTCCGGACTGATCTTTCGCCAAAGCCGATTTGAATCTCTTACCTCTGGCACCAGGCTGGAGGAAAAGCTTGACTTGCGCTGGAGACAACAAATGTATCGGAGAGCATGGTATAGCCACAGGGATGACTTGGTACGGACCACCCATTGAGACCATATTTGAATCTTCCTCTGTCGATTCAATGCTGGAACCTGTGTGTCAGGGTTGTAGTAGATCAAGGACAACTTTGGAGGTGGTAAATTTTCCTTGCGTGCTTTTAAAAACAGCTGGTCTTCCTACTCATGCTCATCTTTGACTCTATTATCTATAAACTCTATACCTCCAGCGGTCTATTGGCATAGGTAGTATTCACAGATCAAACTACCCAGTGATGCTACGGACCCAGCCATGGCAATCTTTGGCATGCCCAGAACCAACTTCCAGATCACACCAATGCCCATGACTTATGGAAGTGCTTGGGAAATACTTCTGTGATATATTCTAACTATGCCAGGGCAAAGGATTCGCGGGTCTCCAAAGACCTGGAAGTGGCTTCCAGAAGCATCAAGAACCCTCAAGCTGCTGCAGTTTCTATCCAGAATGTAGGGAACCCCTTTAAAAAACTTTTTAAACACTTCTTTTCAACATTTATAAAGCCAATTTGGCCATCTGGAGTTGGGCATCTGTTGGCGGTCCAGGAATGAAACCTGTGTGGATGCAAAGGGTCCACCATACATCACATTGAGCACAATCCATGTCTACTCAGAAGTAAGCAGCATTGTGTTTAGTGGGACTTAGGGTGCAATCCTAGCCATATCTACTCAGAAGTGAGCCCCATTGTGTTCAATGGGACTTACACCCAGGAAAGTATGTGGAACCTTTTGTAACTGCTCCGTAGGCCTATATCCTAAAGTGAAATTAAGCCTCTTGCTCCGGAGCACTTAAGATAACTTTCCATACGATGACACTAGAGGGTGACGTAACTGCGCGGACCCATAACTGCTATGGATTTAGCCCTAAGTGAGCAATTCTTGCTATAACGCTACTCATGTAAGCTGTCTTCCTAAGACTACTCACTAGAGTCCGGTGACTTTAAGAAAGCAGGCAAAAACTTGCCTGTCTTGGCAAATATTTTAAAATAATATTTAATCATACACTGAAATGTTGTTCTTTTCCAAAACTGGAAAGCTGTTTTATGTTTCTTTGTGGTTCTGTTTGCTTGACGCTGCAATCCTTAAGACACTTTCCTGGGAGTAAGACCCATTGAACACATGAACACACTTTTGTGTAAGTTGCAATCCTTAAAACACTTTCCTGGGAGTAAAACCCATTGAACACATTGGAACTTACTTTTGAGTAGACATGTTTAGAATTGTGCTCATAATTAGGACTGGGCTCTAATTGATTAATATCTTACCTTTCGCCAGTATTTTATTGATCGTCCTAAAACTTGAGTTGAGATTCCCATTTCAGAGAAGCAGAAGCAAAGCTATCTTGATGTCCCCTTTTTGTGGAAACAAATGACCAAAGCATCAATACAAATTCAAAACCTTAATTTATTGTTAAGTTTTCCACTCATCTGTGCTTCAATTCCAGTGTTCTGCACATTAATAAATATACATTTGTTAAAAAAAAATCCTCCAGTGTCTTATCTGCCATAAACTCGAAAAAATAAGCTTCCATTTTTTTCTGAAACTAGAAACCCCAATGCTTGGGCTGCAACAGTTCTGATATAAAAATAACTAACTACATCTCAATGGGCAAAATATACACACAGATGTGGAACATCTGTAACATCATTCAGCACATACCCACGTGTGACGGCCAGATACTTACATATCCCTACAATCCAGAGTAACTACGGGAGCACTTAAGAGACATTACGTGTACCCATAGTTACTGCACCATCTAATGAAAACCTACGGGAAATTCATACTGCAATCCACAGCAAATTGTTCTTACACCGGAGCAAGGACTCCCCATAGTTACTCTGGATTGTGCCCTATAGTCAAAGCTCATTTTTTACATCAGTGTTTCCCACAGCATGAAAGCAATACTTTTAAAAGAGCTGAACTTTATAAAAGGCCTCTTGAGAGATCCGGGATCTGAAACTGTTAGGGTTTAACAAAAATAAATTCTGATTTTTAAAAAAATGCATTATGGTGTATTGATGATACTTAATATGGCATAGGTGTTAGTAGAGGATCTACACCCAAATGAATCCATACCTCTCTTTTAATGACTGGGTATATGTCCATCAAAGTATTTTTAAGGTCCATTGACTTCAAAGGCAGAAACTTATATATTCCGACTCTGAAGTCATTAGGAGTTAAAAATGCTCAGCATAGCTGGATTGTGCCCACAGAGTAGATGGATGGTTGACACAACCTGTCATATAAATGTATATAAATATGGCCTGTATTATATGAATTGTAGACTGTAAACCAAACAACAATTTATCAGAGAAAAATATTATTCACAGAAATTGCAAACCTTTTTTTTCTGGAAAGTTCTAGATACTTAAATCTACAAAGTAATTTTTGTTATGTAGTTTTAAATCTATAAAATAGTTTTCTGTAAAACTCCAGAATTTTACTTCTTCCCAAAACAAATACAAACCCCTTAGTGTAAAAGGCATGTGTGGTGCATGAACCAAAGATTTTGAACTGTGTTCCTGGATGGAATAAACAACGTACATCTTAATAGTTACAGCATTCAATTAATAGGCAGGTTGCTCGGTAATTGTGGCTGCAATCCTAACCACACTTTCCTGAAAGTAAGCCCCATTGAACACAATAGGTCTTACTTTGGGGTGGACATGCTTAGGATAGCACTCTAAGCGCACAATCCAGAGTAACTACGGGGGCTCTTAAGAGACATTTACATTGATGTAGTTATGGTGCCACCTAGTGGAAACCTATGGGAAATTCATAGAGCAATCCACTCTAAATTTTTCTTATGTCGACATAAGAGCTCCCGTAGTTACTCTGGATTGTGCAGTAAGGGTACAATCCTAACCATATCTACTCAAAAGTAAGCTCCATTGTGTTCAATGGGTCTTACTCCCAAGAAAGTGTCTTTAGGATTGCAGTCTAACCCTACAATCCAAAGTAACTACGGGCGCACATAAGAGACATTTACGTGGACCCATAGTTACTGCACCATGTGTGAAAACCTATGGGAAATTCATATTGCAATCCAGAGTAAGTTGTTCTTCCACCAGAGCAAGGACTCCCCATAATTACTCTGGATTGTGCCCTATGTTGGTTAAAGTTGATATCTTCATTTAAATCTAGCTTCTTGAGAACACTTGAAAACTTCTGCATGTTTTATTTAACAGATTGCTGTTAAACAGCAATAAAACATGCAATAAAACAAAAACATGCAATAAAATAAACAGCAATAAAACATGTTTTATTTAACATGTTTTAATAACAGATTGCATGTTTTATTTTACTTGTGCTTTTTGGAGAATTCCTGAATAATATTTGGTCTGAAGTCTGCTTTATCTGTTACATTAACACAAAACATGATCAGCTACAGAATACTGTTATACAGTATCATTTAACTGGAGATGATTGCTACTCAATGCAACATTTTCAGAAGAGGGAAAAGGGGATTTTTGTGGGATTCCCACATTTTGTGGGATTAAGCCCCGCATCCCCAAGAATGAAAACCAATTGTGTCAAATTTTTATGTTTAAAGGCACCCTGAAACTTTTCCTAGGAACTCTTGAATGCTCTGGCTAGCAAAGTTCCCATCAGTAAGGCTCGTCCTTATAAAAAGTGGGTCAGGGTGCTAGAAATTCTAGCACCTGAATTATTATTATTAATATCATTAATCTGAATTAACATTAATATTATTAATCTGAATTATTCTGAATTATTAATCTCACAGCCTAGTCCTATAGGTGGACTCTGCCCGCAGATGGAGAGACATTGTGGTTGAGGACGACAGTTTGTCCTAAGGCCCTTGAATGAGTTTGAGCACAATCCTAATCATGTCTATGCAAAGGTAAGCCCCACTGTGTTCAATGGGTCTTACTCCCAGGAAAGTAAGACAACATTTGCCTAAAGTCTCCCTTGTTTACAGCTCAAAACTAGATAGTGAAATTAAGCCCCTTGCTCCGGAGCAGTTAAGATGACTTTCCATAAGTTAACACTAGAGGGTGACGTATCTGCGTGGCCCCGTAACTGCTCTGGATTTCCCCCTAACTTTGGTAACTTGAATAGGTGCAAATCTTAATGGGTTATGCTGAGAGATGGACTCATCATGAGTCCAGGCAAAGGCAAATGGCATAGTGTAAAATAATTTGCTTGTGCATTTTCATTTTCCAAACGTTGTTTGTTAAAGGGAACCAGCCTATGCTAAGATGTCCCTGCAGGAAAACAGCAGGCCTCCGTCAGTCTTGGAAGACTATGGTATCGTGCTCAGCGCTGCATGCACTGCATGCGAAGCATGAAAGCCTGGGTTAGATTGTTATGGAGGATAGGCTGTTACCCAAGCAGCAAATCCCCCCTCTCCATGCCACTGAAATAGTCCAATGGAAAGGCAGAGCCAATACGATTGGATCCAGCTGGCGTCGCAGAGCTGGGCTAGGGACAGGAGCTCACCCTGTCTTGTGGGGCCGACCCGGGTCTCGAACCCTGGCCTGCTGGTTAAGAGGCACAGCATCTTAACTGCTTGCACCACCCATGAAAACAATGATGTGTTTATTGTAGATGCCACGTAAGCCATGTGTTGCTATCCTTAGCTATTTTCTCCCCTGCCTCTTTTTGTCAAACAAAAAGGGGGGATACTGGGGAGGAAAAGATGGATGTTCATGGAAAATGCACTGGTTGGCAGGAAAAATGCCAAGAAAAGTGAGCTTAAGGGGTGGCTGACATGCAAATTACACATCTTAATATGAAAAATAGGCCATACTATAAAAGTAGTGGCTCTGAACTCACCACAAAATTAGTCTCTGTGTAGGTAGGAAAAGAGCCAGACAACCTTTAGCTGCTTGGATAGTTTGTTTTCTTGGTTGATTTGTGCTGACGCAGTAAAAATACATATTATATCTGACAAATTCTGCCTATAAATTATATTGCCATGCACTGATGAAGCTGGGCTTGATACTGGCATTAGTTGACCTTTTCCCCCCTCAATTGCCAAATTCAAGGACATGTGTGCAATATTTTTAAATATAAAAAATCAAAGCTCTTTCACAATTGCTCTCCTGCTTTCAAATGTAAGAAAAAACCTGTGTATATATATATATGAAATGTACAAAAGAACTTTTTAAAAGATTCACCATACAAAATATATAAAATTATCTACATATATATATATATTTATATCAAAACGATGGTATTTTTTAAGACAGTGTCCACCACAAGCTGGTGTAGAAGCTGGAGAAGGAATTAAAAGGGCACTTGTGATACATCTTTCTCCTGAGTTCAGCAGTTCCAACTGAGAGAACCAAATCCAATCGTCTTCCAGGCCTGGAGAGGCTCAGTTTATTAACAGTATGTTCACGATAGTATTAATTATTTAGTCCTCAAGCGTAAGTCACTGACTGGTGTGGACTGACCCATTGGGCAGCCCTATGGCTCTGTCCAGTTTTCCAAGTAGGCCTTTTGCTCCAGTGGTTTGTTCCCATTCTATCTCTCCAGGGGTTTGGCACAGTTTCTGCAATCAGGCGGACACGGGAGTAGCCGTATTGAGCTCCTCACAGGACATTTTAAATAGGCACAGGTGGGCCATAATGTGAAACTTGCTCTGGATGTGAGATCCTTGGCGTTCCTCAATACTCAGGGTGCAGGTTCTGGAGAAGTGGCATCAAAACGGCCAAGTCCCCCAAGGTGCAGCAGTCGTCACAGTTTCCTGATGATTCAAATTGAAGTTTCATTACTGCCTCTGTTCATGAGAAGAAGTAATCATGCAACTTAGGGTTAATCACAGATAGGTCCACAAGTCCAAGTGACACTACCTTGCTATTTTAGTAAGTGATCATGCAAGGGGGTCAGCCATGCGTCGACGCAAGCCCAAGCACCCTACAAAAAGGCTACTCTAAGATGCAGCACAAAAGACAAAAAGGGGCAAGTAATGAATAGAAAAAGGTATTCCTGGACAGTCAAAGGTCAAGAGTAAGGATTTGGTTAGAACATGGAAAGAATTTTTGCCCTTGACCTTGCTAAGAGCCAGAACAAAAACAATCCTCTGGTTATTTTCATGTACAAAAGCAATAAAATATTGAGATAAGAGTTATTTGTAAAAGGGACCTCTGTCAGGTCCTACAGCCCTGTCTATCCCTACAATCCAGAGTAACTATGGGAAGACATAAGAGGCACTTACACTGGTTTGCTCTATGCATTTTCCATAGGTTTCTCATAGGTGGCTCCGTAACTATCCATAGCAAAATCCATAGCAGTTACAGGTCCACCTAGTTACGTCACCCTCTAGGGTTATCTTATGGAAAGTCATCTTAACTGCTTCAGAGCAAGGGACTTAATTTCACTTTAGGATATAGGCCTAAGTCGGTGTAAAAGGTCCTGTAGTTACTCTGGATTGTAGCCTCTGTCAATCATCTTGGGGAGATTTTCAAGTCTTCTATGGATCCCAACTATTAAATGGTTGTCCAGTTGCAAAACCATTGCAAAAATTAAATGGTTGTCCAGTTGCAAAATTTAATGCATTACCATTAAGTCTGAATCATGAAAGTGGACAACCATGTGATGAAAGTAAGCTTTGTTCTGGCTTGTAGCGTACAAAGTAGTTTAATATTCTCCTCAGGCACTTGTTGAGAGAGATCTCTTGCAAAGTAGTCTCAAATTCTGTGGCTACAGAGACAAAGCATGGATGGAAAGATGCACATGGAGTAGCTATCAAATAACCATTGAAACGACATGGAATCATCAGCATCACATGAGAAAACAATGTAGCATTTGTTTGGGATGCAATTCTGTCAATGAAATTTAAATTACCCCCAAATCCAGAGTAACTACAGGAGCACGTAAGAGACTTTACGTGCACCCGTAGTTACTGCACCACCTAGTGAAAACCTATGGGAAATTCATATTGGAATCCAGAGTAAGTTGTTCTTACACCGGAGCCAGGAGTCCCCGTAGTTACTTTGGATTTTGCCCTAAAGCAGGCCTCCATCAGTCTTGAAAGACTATGGTATCGTGCTTGGCGCTGCATACGCTTCATGCGAAGCACGAAAGCCTGGGTTGGATTGTTATGGAGGATAGGCTGTTACCCAAGCAGCAAATCCCCCCTCTCCACGCCACTGGATTAGTCCAATGGAAAGGCAGAGCCAGTACGATTGGATCCAGCTGGCGTCGCAGAGCTGGGCTAAGGACAGGAGCTCACCCTGTCTTGTGGGGCCGACCCGGGTCTCGAACCCTGGCCTGCTGGTTAACAGGAACAGCGTCTTAACTGCTTGTCACAATTACCATCGTCAACAGATTTCTTATGATCAACGTTTCTTCTGCATTGAAACCATGCTCCGCAACTTCAGGAAATGCTATATTGTATTCCATGGACACCCAGAAAATAAAATTCTTCAATATATAGCAAGTTCCCATTAACTCCAGCTCGGATTTGTAATTTTAACCCTAGCTGTGCCTTGTCAGTGCTATTTGGTAAGATGTGATCAGCAGGGACCTGTTAGCAGAGGTGAGATTTTTGGTTGCCAATGTAATAGCAGCACATTAATGCCACATGAGAATGGCGATAAATGTGAAGGCAGAACTGCAGCAGGCGTCTGCCGGTCTGGCATGATGTACAGAAAGAATAAAATATAAACAAACACATAGAGAGAAACCCAAGAAGGGTCACAGTGCAGAGCAGGAAACTGTGGTTTGCCAACTGGCACTCACTCCGAATCGGAGGTCTCGGCAGTGACTGTTCCCACGTGGACACTCATCGCCAACCCATTCATTTGCTCCGGAGGTGGATCTCTTCTCGGGTGTTTTATCGTCACCCCGGAGTCTGAATTGGAGCGGATCCCATTGTTAGTCCCAATAGATGGTGTTCTCGTTGGGATTGTGGTTTGATTATAATCGGAAAGTTTTTCTCGCAGCCGATTCTTCATGTTTTTGTCCACTAATGGAGGTGGGTAGGTGGCTTTGTTTTTCAATATGCCTGCAGTGGAAAAGAAACAGAAGACATAAGAGCTTTTCAAAAGCTGGTGGTGATTTCATATATAATCAGAATGGTAACCAATTTTTATTATTAATTGTTATTATTTGTTGTTTATGATTAATTAATTATCAGTTTTTATTATTTTGCTGCTGCCTGCCTGGTCTTAATCTGGTCTTAGTATTTTTAAATAATTTTTATCTTAATCTGGTCTTAGTATGTTTAAATAATTTTAATTGTATTTTATTGTTTGGTGTGTTTTTTTAAAGTGTTTATCTAGCTTTTAACTGTATTTTATTTTGTTATTTTAAATGTTGTCAGCCACCTTGGGAAACCTTCCTTAGGAAGAAAGGAAGGATATAAATCAAGTACGAATGTAAGTGGGTAGGTAGGTAAGGTAAATAGGTAAGTAAGTAAGTAGGTAAGGTACCCTACAATCCAGAGCAACTACGGGTGCACGTAAGAGACATTATGTGTGCCCGTAGTTACTGTACCACCTAATGAAAACCTATGGGAAATTCATATTGCAATCCAGAGCAAATTGTTCTTACACCGGAGCAAGGACTCCCCGTAGTCTATGCTATGCCAACAACTATGCTGAGGGATTATTGGAGTATACTGAAGCAGTGTTGTTATTTGATTGTATATTCTGTATGTATTGTTTGTTATTTATGTTTGTATGTACGCAGCCATTGCCGAAGCCAAATTCCAGGTATGGAGATCATACTTGGCCAATAAACCCACCCACCCACCTACCCATCCATCCGTCCATCCATCTCTAGTTGCTCTGGATTGTGCCCGTAGATAGGTAAGTAAAGGCGCAATCCAGAGTCCTTGTTCCAATATAAGAACAATTTACTCTGGATTGCACTATAAATTTCCCAAAGGTTTTCACTAAGTGGTGCCGTCGACATAAATGTCTCTTACATGCTCCCATAGTTACTCTGGATTGTAGGGTAAGTAAGGTAAGAAGGTAGGTAAGTAAGGTAAGTAGGTAGGTAGGTAAGTAAGTAAATTTAAAAGCTATTTTCTTTAACTGGCTATATTCTTTTAGAGTGGGTCCTTTGTATCCATTCCACAGATAGGGTGAAATCCAGAGTAACCACGGGGAGTCCTTGCTCTGGAGTAAGAACAAGTTACTCTGGATTGCAATATGAATTTCCCATAGGTTTTCAGTAGGTGGTGCAGTAAGTACGGGTGCACATAATTTCTCTTATGTGCTCCCGTAGTTACTCTGGATTGTGCCCATAATGAAATCCCAGGGATGGCAGTGCAGCATCCCAGGTACTGGAGGCTGCACTTGGCCCTTTGAATTTTACATGCGACTTCTTCTGAAAAAACTTCCAGATGCAACTGGAAAGCACTTCGAATTTTTCCCAGTGACTTCCAGTCACATCCAGGAAGTGTACTGAGACCCTCTAGGCAAAGGTTTGGTATCTGTGGATACTCGGAGCCAAAGACGCAAAGCCCATGGAGTCGGCGTGCCCACTATATTTCTATGAAGGAATAAGAAAGGTCAGTCTGTAGTTCCTGTAAGTACTATCAAGTGAGGTTGAATACTCATCTGAATATTACTGATCAAAACCATAGGATGAAAATAAACAGCCACCATATTAGTATCGCAGCCTGATCCTATTATAGTTTTTAGTTATTATAACTAGGCTCAAGGCAGGAAAGGCAAGTTCAGCGTGTTTGCTCCACGCGGATCTCTCAGAGAGCAATGCCACACATTCAGTAGAAGCAAACATATGTGTGAACTCAATGTCGGGGTGAAATATGTCCTCTTTTTCCAGGAAATGTCCTCTTTTTTAGCCTTTTGCCCTGGGAAAAAATCTTCCAGAAATATCTTCCGCTCCCCTTTCATTTAATTGATTATTTAATTAAAATAATCCATACCTTTCCTCTGTTCTGGTTGCTGGTTGTTCTGCTGGGTTACTGGCTTGTTCTCCTTCTGCTGCCCTTCGTTCTCTTTGTCCGGAGGGGCTTCACCAGTGTGGTTCACTTGATTTTCCTGGTGAAGTTCCACATTTACCTTCGTCTCCACTTTCAGAGCCGGTTTGGCATTGGACTCCTCGCCATCGTTTGCTGTGATGCCCTCAGAAGGCCAGTGGGGTTTCATATGGTTGGGACCCGACTCAACTGCAGGATACAACAAAACAAAGAGAGCGGCACGTATGTGTATTAGTGTCCGTTTAAATGAGTCCCGTTTCTCATACTTCAGGTGCATTATTTCACAACTATCTTGGAGAGAAGATGTCCCTTCACAACATCACAGAGTTCTTCTTGACTCAACTGAGTGCCACTTCTGGGATCTTCTCAAAGTGTAGGCCACAGTGTCTTGGGGCAATGGTACTCCAGCATTTCATCCCAAGACATCCTGAGAATGACAATCTGTCCAGGATCCCACCCCATGAAGTGATGTCATGGCTGGAAGCGACATTAAAGATGCCCACTGCCACATTCCAAGATGGCAGTGCTCAGCTTTTTGCTATCCCAAGCCCCACTTTGAAGACCACTGTCTTAGGGTATCGTGGCACACTAATAGGGGTACCATAGGATGCTCCCAGTGGCCTCTTGTACCTATTCCCCAACTCCACTTTGAAGACTACTGTTTAAGGGTATCGTGGCACATTAATAGGGGTACCATAGGATGCCCCCAGTGGCCTCTTACACCTATTCCCCTAAATGTTGCCAAGATACAAGATGGTTGTACCCAAATCACATGAGAATTGGGTACCACCATCTTGGTTCTTGTGAGATTTTTCAGGATCCAATGTTGCAGTGCCCAGGAGAACAGAATGGAGGGGATACCGGGAAAATATGAGTGTGCTGTGGTGCTCTAAGGCACAGGGAAGCACACTTTGTGAACCCCTACACTAGAGTAGAGATTTAAATCTACATCTTTCCAGGGAGAAACCATGATAATCTCTGAAGCCACAATAACCCATCCCTTACAGTCCCTGAAGTCAGGAGCCACAGCCTTGGCCATCACACCTTTACCCTTCGGTGTACTGTGAAGTGGGCCTCGCTCATTGCTTTTCGAGGAGGTTCTGTTCCATTTCTTCTCAGTGATCACATCTTCCTCGCTGTCTGATGAATGGGACGAGGCGTAGGAGCTGCTGTGCTCATCAAGCGACAACTCGCTGTCGGAATCGGAATCATGCTCTGCGGAAGGAAATCGGTAGAAGTGTTCAGTTGCAGACACAATTCTTTGACAGTCCTGCTTGTGCAATACAGAAAAGAGGGTGGAGGAAGGTTGAAGCAGCATTGAATATTTACAAGAAGTAGGGCTAAATCCATAGCAGTTATGGGTCCACGCAGTTACGTCACCCTCTAGTGTTATCTTACGGAAAGCATCTTAACTGCTCCGGAGCAAGGGACTTAATTTCACTTTTGCATATAGGCTCTAGTTAAAGTTCTGGCTCTCGAGACCTCTAGTATGCAGACTTCCTGCCTGCATAACCTGTTTTAAGCAAGACACTGTTTCTGGCCACAATCCAGAGTAACTACGGGACCTTTTACACTGACGTAGCTACAGTGCCACCTATGGGAAACCTATGGGAAATGCATAGAGCAATCCAGAGTAAGTGCCTCTTACGTCTTCCCATAGTGACTCTGGATTGTAGGGTCTGTGTGAAGGAAGAAAATAAGAGAAAGTAAAGAAAAACAAAAGGTAATAGGCACAGGCTCTCCCATGGAGAACTGCAGGTAAGTAAAACCCCAGATACTAAAGCTGCGGATATGGGGGACTCTTGCATATAATAAAATGTGGTGGTGGGAGGTAGCAATAAAGGAAATATTAGTTTCCATATTAATAATTACCATTGGATTTTGAAGTCTTCCTGTGAAAGATGGAAGACTCGCCTTCGGTGTGACCAGCTCTTGCTTGGCTGGAGGACACACTAAGTTTCTGCGCAGCTTCATCCCTACAAAACAAGCACATTGTCCATATGTAGACACCTCAGCAGCATCGAGAACACCATGAGTGTCTATGATGCTTTATGAAATACAACATTTTGCCTGGCATTAGCAGCGGCTCTGTCATAAGCATTTGATCCATGTTTTCTTGGGAATGATTCAATTAACTTGCATAGGGAGGACAAATATACAAACGAAGCAATTTTAAATCAATGCTGCAAAAACAAAACACAAAACAGATTTGCAGAGGCATGAAGCAAGAAAGTTTAAACAAAAACGACCGCACCATTTTGGTTTGCAAAAACAAACAACACAAAGAGAAAAGGAAGCGCTTGCAAGCCATGCTCCACCACCAGATTACCTGAGAATATGTGCAAGGTAGCTATTGTGACTCTTGGCTGACCTGACGGTGCTTTCCAGGGAGACAGTGGATTCCCCAATCGTGGTGCGGTACATATTGGGTTCTTCTATGTAAGTGTCGTTACAGTTCAGAGACCGCTGGGGGGACAGAAACAATCAGAAATGTGCATTATTAAACATCTTCCCTTTAAGAACCGTTCTGCATTATTAGGGCTGTGGGTGGGTGCAAGCGGCTAAGACACTGTGCCGGTTAACCAGCAGGCCAGGGTTCGAGACCCGGGTCGGCCCCACAAGACAGGGTGAGCTCCTGTCCTTAGCCCAGCTCTGCGACACCAGCTGGATCCAATCGTATTGGCTCTGCCTTTCCATTGGACTAATTCAGTGGCGTGGAGAGGGGGGATTTGCTGCTTGGGTAACAGCCTATCCTCCATAACAATCCAACCCAGGCTTTCGTGCTGCGCATGCTGCATATGCAGCGCCGAGCATGATACCATAGTCTTTCAAGACTGATAGAGGCCTGCATTATAGAGCTGAGCTATGGTAGCATAGCTTGGGGGGGGGGGGGTGGCACGGTAAATATCACAGGTGGTGCAACAAGCTGCTTCCCACTAGCTGTTGAAGCCATTCTGGGCAGTGACAGTAATGCTAGTTAGAGAGGCTGTCAAGATCCTCAAAGACCTCAGTGCTGGAATGGGTGTCTCAATGGCAGGTGGCTTAGAAAGCATAGAAACATATAATAAAAGTTAATAGTGTGCCTTCCTTGCAGGGCTGTACCACTTCGGACTTCTTTACCCTCCTCCAAATAGTTTGTATTCTGTTTTAATTTTGTTTTTAGATATATGTCTCACTGTACACTTTATTTAACAACTGTAAACTTAATTGGGCATCTGTGGACAGAGGAAAGGTGGGAGATGAATAAATAAATAAAAAGCATCTCAACACAGAAAAATGGTAAGCCTGGGGGGCATGATTCTACTCTGTTCTCCTGGACATGTGAAGCCTATACAACAGAGGAGTCACATACAGGATGCTCAGCCTGAGGTGGTACAGCAGAGCAAGTGCTCCAACACATGATGCTCTTGGTCATACGCCTTGGCGTTCCAGTGAATCCCTAGAACTGGGCATTCTGGGAAACTTGCGTGTTTTAGGTATTAATCCCAAGAGGGATTAGCCTTGCAAATCTTTGTTTTAGGGCCCATTTGAAGTCTGACATTCAAGAAGCAGAAAACTTTCCATGGTAGCAGTAAAGACTTTCTTGGAGTTTAAAAAGAAACTCTCTGCTCCAGGAAGTCAAAGGTGAAGTGGGAAAAGATTAGGGCTAATCCCTCATTTGATTCCCATTTCTTAGGGAATCTAAGCTGCCGTGAGTGTCTTTTTAAGAACTTGAGATAATAAATTAATTACAGTAATAATAAGAAATGCAAGTCTTGTAAGAATCCACACAATGTATGGGTCACCTAAGGTATTACATCAAGTGTGATCTGATTCACAAATATTGCTCCTTATTATGTTGCACATATGGGCTGTAGGAGGGGATGTAGAGCGCATGCTTTGCATGTATGAGGTCCTGGGTTCAATCCCCAGCATCTCCATTTCCCCTTCACTATTATTTAACGGGCTGTGGGTGGCGCAAGTGGCTAAGACACTGTGCAAGTGGCACTGTGCTTGTTAACAAGCAGGCCAGAGTTTGAGACCCGGGTTGGCCCCACAAGACAGGGTGAGCTCCTGTCCTTAGCCCAGCTCTGCGACGCCAGCTGGATCCAATCGTATTGGCTCTGCCTTTCCATTGGACTAATTCAGTGGTGTGGAGAGGGGGATTTGCTGCGTGGGTAACAGCCTAACCTCCATAACAATCTACCTAGGCTTTCGTGCTTTGCATGCAGCGTATGCAGCGCCGAGCATGATGCCATAGTCTTTCAAGACTGACAGAGGCCTGCTATGGGCTGTGGGTGGCACAAGTGGTTAAGACACTGTCCCTATTAACCAGTAGGCCAGGGTTCAAGACCTGGGTCCCCACAAGACAGGGTGAGCTCCTGTCCTTAGCCCAGCTCTGCGATGCCAGCTGGATCAAATCGGATTGGCTCTGCCTTTCCATTGGACTAATTCAGTGGCGTGGAGAGGGGGATTTGCTGCTTGGGTAACAGCCTATTCTTCATATCAGTCTACCCAGGCCTTTGTGCTTCACATGCAGCGTCAAGCACGATACCATAGTCTTTCAAGACTGATGGATGCCAGCTTATGTTGCACATCAAGTTGGCCCTTGACAACTTCAGGGTTTCCATTCCTGGAACCCCATCACCAACGGTGAAAACCTCAGATAATGAAATCTGTGGTCTGACCAGTATTTGGAGCTGTGGGAAGGTTGTGTTTGGTCTCCCCGTGACTCAGTAGGCTTCCTGGAGCCTTTTGGAAGGTACTTCCTATTTTCACTAAACCAGAAATGCTTCCTATTTTTTATTTTACTTCCTATTTTCACTATTCCAGCAACCATGCTGAGTTACCTTGTGGAATACATTATGTCTGGGGGGTCTTCTGTGTGCTCTCCAAAAGTGGGTTCAGACCACTACTCAGGGACACTATTAATTTTTGTTATACGATATGGTCAGGGGTCTTTTTCAAAGCGTAGTCACCGGTACTGAGTACTGGTACCTGTGTGGCCCCTAAGTAGACATGCTTATCCCCCAAATCCAGAGTAACTACAGGAGCACGTTAGAGTCTTTACGTGCACCTATAGTTACTGCACCACCTAGTGAAAACTTATGGGAAATTTGTATCGGAATCCAGAGTAAATTGTTCTTACACTGGAGCAAGGACTCCCCATAGTTACCTGGATTTTGCCCTATGATTACAAATAACGTCTTCATAGTACCTTCACCTTTATTTCTACAACAAAAGCAATGGATAACGGTTTCAAATCCACCTATGGTTGAGACAACCACTCCAGCACTGAGGTCTATAGGGATTCAGACAGCATTTTGGACTAGCACATTAATTATTAACTTGTACAATTTACAGTGAACCCAGATTATAAAACTATTTAATGCCAAATTGAATGGACAGGAATGCAGAGACAGACTTTAAGAGGGTTCAAAGCCATTTGGTGTGATGGCCAATGTTTCAGATAAAGCCGGGCATTCAAATGTGTGCCAATAAAGAGATGTATCTTCCAGTATACTGTGTAAAGAAATATGCAAAATGGATGTTTACTGTCAACAACGTCGCTCTTGTTGTTGTGGAATCGTCTGGAAGTGGCTTCTTTCCAGTGAAGACGTTCTTCAAATGTTTCCTGACTTCCTTATTGAATATACAGTGGAAGAAAAAGATGAAGAGGCCCTAGAGATATGGAGAGAGTCCGAAAGGAGGGAAAGAAGTTTGCATTATTACTTTGTAGTTTGCAGTACTATTTACTATTACCAACCAACAGCGCATTATAGAACTCCCTACTGGTGGACTTAATATCTGCCCCTCCTTATGGTGTTCTGGCAAGGGCTCAAAAACTTGTGTTTGGGTAATGGATTGGGGTGGTGACATTTTTGCTCTCTTCCATAAATGAAATAAAATACTGTATTTCAATGTTATTCTGTTTTAAAATATTGTTTTAACTGTATGTTTTATTTTCAATTGAAAGCTGCCTTGGGCATCTGTTTATAACAGAGGAAAGAATAAAAATCAGAGAGAGAGAGAGAGAGAGAGAGAGAGAGAGAGAGAGAGAGAGAGAGAGAGAGAGAGAGAGAGGAAAGGGAGGGAGGGAGGAAGGAAGGAAGATCCCTGCTTCGTCTTAGGCACATAGAGCACAATCCTAACCATGTCTACTCAAACGTAAGCCCCATTGTATTCAATGGGTCTTACTCACAGGAGAGTGTCTTTGGGATTGCAGCCATAGAAGCTACTTTCTTTGCCATTTCTAACGGAGAAGCCCAGCTTTGTGAACCCTACTCAGGATTGCATCAGCAGAGAAGCAGAACAAGAAGAGGGAGCATGATGTGAGTTTTAGGTCATGATGAGTACAATCCTAACCACGTCTACTCAGAAGTAAGCCCCACTGTGTTCAATGGGACTTACTCCCAAGAAAATGGCTTTAGGATTGTAACACAAGTCACCAAGGCAAAATATCTGGCAACTGACCTGCAAGCAGCTGAAGATGGCAAACAGATAGTGAAAGGTCATGACGTCACTGTTTACAGCCATCAGCCCCAATAACCAGGTGGCACTGATCAGCAGCAGCAGGAGGAAAGCCGTTCGCAACACGGAGCTAGATAAATGCAAAAAATGGCAGTATTAGGGCATGTTACTGTCCCTGGCTGGCACATCCACTTCCTTTCCCAAATTCCCTTCAAGTAAATGATATTAAGGCTGCAATCATAACCCTCATTTAGGCTGGCATAAGGCATATGTACTTTGTTGGCATAGGGGTGTCACAAAAGTGCCATAAGGCAGTTCTGCCCTACACTTTAGGGAATTAGGCCAGTGCCTAATACCGGCCTCCTCACACCACCACGGGAAGTTATGAGAGACTACGGGCACAATCCAGAGTAACTACGGGGAGTCCTTGCTCCGGTGTTAGAACAATTTGCTCTGGATTGCAATATGAATTTCCCATAGGTTTTTACTAGGTGGTGCAGTAACTACGGGTACACGTAATGTCTCTTACGTGCTCCCATAGTTACTCTGGATTGTAGGGTAAATTGGTTAGGATTGCACCCTAAGTCAACCCCCTGAAAAACTTCCAAACTATTTTTATAACCTTCTTAGAGCAGTTGACTATGAACTGATGGAAGGGCAATCACCATTATCATCATCAGTGCAAGCAATGGTTCAAGAAATGATAGTGCTTTATAAACATAGATTGTCTTGTCCAGCTTGCGTGAAGGCTCAGGGCCCCATCCTTTCCAATTTTCCAGTACTGGGGCCACCATGCTAATGGTGCATGAATTGCATCCTGCTGCAGGTGGGCAGTCACACAGGTGTCCTCAAGGCTGCATATTTGGATAGGATGGGGCCAGTGGTGGGATTCAAATAAACTGACAACAGGTTCTATGTCCCATTAATAGCCGTTCTCAGAACCAGGAGCTCATTAGAAAGGGTTGTATAGAACCTGTGAGAACCCCCTGAAGCCCACCAGAGATATTTTCTCACAGCCATGGCTAGAAACTTACACGACTCCGGTTTTCTCCAGGGACCGCTGCCTTCTCCTGCATGATGCCTTCAGGGCTAATATGAAGATTACAATGTTGATCTTGAAGAGAAAAGGATGTATGGATCAGATTCAGATTTGGTTTTCTTTTACAAATCTACCAAGACCTGTATCCACTTTTTATGTCCCACAAACCTACAAAGGGCCTCTTTTCATTTCCCAGTTCAAGAAACTTTGGCTCAATGACTAACTGATCAACCAGTTTTGCTTCTTAAGTAAAACAATCTTCCAGAGGAACTCCTAAGAACCAAGTTTAGTCAATAGTACTAAAACAGATGCAAAAGGAAGATGTTCTGGACCTTACAATCATCACTCCTTGTTCTCAAGATTTGATTACTGGCTAGGAACACATGTTCCTATATGTGACCACATGTGATTACTGGCTAGAAACACATGATTTTCTCAGGCATGACGTGTATCTATCATTAGACTGATACAAACTGGTGTATACTTTGCCAAATTATTATAGATGTTTAAGAGACTGGGATAGTTTATAGCTTAAGGTTTAATTATAATGACCACAATCCTAACCATGTCAACTCAAATGTGTTCAGTAGGTCTTACTCCCAGGAAAGTGTGTCTAGTATTGCAGCCATAATGTGCTTTTCAGGTCTTTTGCACATTTGGTTTGTTTCTCGAGATCCACAATATATATTAACTTTGAGGTTTGTACCCTCGAATACAACAATAAACTCAGTTCTGCAAAATTTTATGCCATTTTATACAATACTTACAACCACAACAATTACTATGGGTCCAGCAAAGCTCCAAATCAGGGTGTCGTGAACAGAAAGCCAGCAGAAATCGGGGTTCCCGTAGCCCTGTGGATCCAGACCCACTGCAAGACCTGCATCACAACAGAAAAGAGGAATGTATCTGTGGAATATGGGATCCAATAAACATTAGAGATTTGCATTCAGAATCTATAAGGTCTTAAATAACCATTACGTTGTTGCACAACTATCACATTAGGTCCAGCAGCACCAATTAACCACCAGGTACTGTGGGAAAGTCCATTTAAATACATCTTATTAAAATGTGACAGAAATAGCCTGTTTCTCAAGTCTCAAACTATCTGAACCAATTTGATGGAGTTTGTACCAAAATGTAGCCAAACATCTGACTGCAATACTAATTGGCAGAAAATCAACTTTTTGCACTTTCACATTAAGCCTAGTTAATATTTTATTAAATAAAAAAATTTATTAAATTAAATATTAAATATTTAATATTTTATTAAATAAAAGTGGGATCAATTTTCTCCATAGTTATGTAGTTATAATCATAGAATCCTAGAGTTGGAAGGGACCCAGTAGGTCATCTAGTCCAACCCCCTGCCTGTAGCAGGAAATCCTCCTACTTACAATGGAGACCAGAACTTCTGTTGTGTTTTCAGGATGTCATGCTTTGTGCAAGTGTAATTTTGAATAGTATTTCTTGAGTTTGATTTACAGATGCCTTGAATGCTATAAAAATAGATGGGGCCCAAAGGACTTCACCATTGAATAACCGTATCTTTTTTCGTTATGCTTGAAGGTACTGAAGAATATTTGAAAAGCCATGTTTATTTATAAGCTGCTTAGAACATGAGGATGAGTCTTGTTAGAGATGCTTCAATAAATACTTAAAAACAGTATTTCTAAAAACTCATAGCAAACATGCCTTCGGGGATGAGTACATCAAGGCTTGGCCACGTTGGTTGAACATGAGCCAAGGTTCTGCACAGTGATGGGATTGAAATAAATTAACAACATAAATTAAATTCTATGTCCTAATAACCTAAATTAACAACAGGTTCTATGTCCTATTAGTAACTGGTTCTCAGAACCAGGCGCTCAATAGCAAAGGGTTCTATAGAACCTATGAGAACCACCTTAACCCCACCACTGGTCTTCACCTGTTAGCATCGACCTTTACCAGAGGCATTAATAACCTGATGTTACTAACCTGATGTTACTAACCAGAAGTAGTCTTCTGGAATGACTGAAATTCTTGGGTACATTTTTAACTTATTGTTTTCTGACCCTAAAATGTTCCTTCCAAAACTCCAGAAAAGATATGGTTGGTTGGCAATGGGTTTGCGGGTGGCTGTTTGACCAACTTCCAACTTTTATATTAAACCAACTTTTATATTAAACCAACTTTTATATTTTATTAGCCACAAGAAAACCACTATATTAGCCACAAGAAAACCACAACATCCAAAAAATTCTCCTACACCAACTGCTATGATTTCAGCATAACTGCTGTAGGAATCTTAGGGTGCAATCCAGAGTAACTACAGGGAGGCCTTGCTCCGGTTTAAGAACAATTTACTCTGGATTGCAATAGGAATTTCCTATTCTGGATTGCAATAGGTTTCCTACTCTGGATTAGAATAGGTTTTCACTAGGTGGTGCCATAACTACGTCGATGTAAATGTCTCTTACATGTTCCCGGAGTTACTCTGGATTGTAGGGCTAGGCTTGTTTGTAAATAGTGTCATTTAAGGATTTCTTTTTATTTCTAGGTCACAGATGCCAACTGGTGAGTCTCTATCTCCAAGAGGTTGAAAACTGAAGCCCAGCTATCAATCAGGGAGAACAAATGTATTTTTTTATGTGCCATGACTTGGAAGATCTCCCTGTGAGTTTGAATGTTAAGCATTACTGGCATTTCAAAAAGGTTCTAGATCTGGAGTCTGATACTCACAACTCCAGGGGTATCTCTTCTTCCAGCAATGATACTTCCAGGGGTATCTCTTCTTTACAGCAATGTTACCTTACACTCAAAGGGCCATTAAAGGTTTCAACTTTAAGCACTAGGGACCCTGAAGGAGCCCTTAAATCAAGATTAAAGGGGCTATTTTAATTTTAAAAAGAAACCTTAGAGATACGCAATTTGAGTACAAAAAAAGAGTGATTTTGAGAATGGCACAGTGTGAGTAATAAGACACTAACCCTACAATCCAGAGTAACTACAGGAAGACAAAGGGCAAAATTCCTTAGGGCAAAATCCAGAGTAACTATGGGGAGTCCTTGCTCTGGTGTAAGAATACCTTACTCCGGATTCCAAGATGAATTTCCCATAGGTTTTCACTAGGTGGTGCAGTAACTACTGGTGCACGTAAAGTCTCTTACATGCTCCTGTAGTTACTCTGGATTTGGGGATATCTCTGGATTGCTCTATGCATTTCCCATAAGTTTCCCATAGGTGGCACCATAAAAGGTCCTTAGTTACTCTGGATTGTAGCCTTAGAGCACAATCTTAACCACATCTACTCAAAAGTAAGTAGTTTGTGATAATAGGTTTTACTCCCAGGAAAGTGTCTTATTAAAGCAGCCCTAATAACTGCTTTTATTTCCCCTGGATTTTAATGATCTTTTATAAATAATCTACCAACTTGGTGGGAAGTTTGAAACAAACTTGATGGATGATTAGCTTTTCTGCACCAAAATATTCCAAGTAAAGTTGTGGTTAGTTGGCAATGGGATTACGGGTGGCTGTTTGACCAATTTCCAACTCTTATATTAAACCATGCAGCTCACTCCTAACTAGTCTCACTAGTGTTCAACTCTCCATGTGTGCAGACAGGGATCAGTCCCTCCCTGACCAGAAAATTACAGAGACTGAAATTATATGCAATCATATGCTCTACATGTGGATCACAACCTTGCCCAAGTACATAAAAAACATGTTGAAGGATAAAAGCCATGATAAAAGTGTCTCCATTTTCCCCTCCAGCCTGGAATGGCTCCGAACGGAGCGGCCACTTTGCACACACTGGTGAGGCTCCCTACAAAACTTAATGCTTTGTACCCCCTTTAGCTATGCCACTTTCCAGGATTTTCTAGGGAAAGTCCATGAGTGTTATATAGGCACAAAACACTTATGTATTTACATACATTTATGTTCTTTATATACATTTATGTTCTATACATTTATGTTATTTAACTTCCCCAGTTGTTTAGCTTCTCCGTCACTGTGGCCTGTTCCTTCTTACCAGTTATAATTGCAGGAATACCCCAGCCCATGACATAGTAGAACCTCATGTGTCCAAAATTGATGTTCCTCACTTCGGTCAACATGCGGTAGATGTGAAGTTGTTCGACAAACATCCAAGCAAAGGTGCTCATGTAGAAGTAGTGCAAGAGGATAGCTATCACGGTACAGACAAACTGGAAAAAAAGAGCCCAATTAAGGTGGAACTGCCTGTGTTAAGCCACAAAATATGACGGCATACGAACCATACCAATGTCAGCTGTAAGGCTATATGGATATAATGCTAAGAACTTCTTAAGGCCTTTGGGTGCAATCCAGAGTAACTACAGGGAGTCCTTGCTCCGGTGTAAGAACAATTTACTCTGGATTGCATTATGAATTTCCCATTGGTGCCGTAACTAGGGGTGCATGTAATGTCTCTAATGTGCTCCCGTACTTACTCTGGATTGTAGGGTTTGCCTCCCACATTGCCCCTTGAACAGCAAAACCACCAGGTGGGGTTACAAATTCCTGTGCAAACATATGTGACTCTGGAAAGTCTTCGCTACGATAAGGCTCATTGAAAATGCCTGCAAAACTAGTGACTCACCAAACTGAATCTGTTTTTTTTAAAGCATTTTCTAAAAAATTCATTTTTTTGCACAGCTGCAATGATGAAAACTCCTTATTTCAAGTATGCAACAAAGTAAATGAATCATTCTTGCCCATCAATCATCCACGGATGACTGAAACCTCTCCCTGCTGCTTTCCAAAGACTTATAAAAACTAAACAAAATGCCAAGCCCCCCACATTCTTTGACTTTTTGTGTTCATGAGTGTGTGACTTTCTTGGACAACTCTGATTCCCCAAGAAAGGAATAACAATTGCTTGACACCCACGCAGCTGACAGCTTTCCTTACAGTCACCCCAACAGGATCAGGGAGCAGCGCTGGACTGTAAAACTTAGGGCACAATCCAGACAGTGATGGGCTCCAAATAAATTAAGAACCGGTTCTCTGCCCATCTGGCAGCCACTTTTAAATGGCTATTTTTAAACTTTATATGGCCTATCTCTCTTTAACAACCGGTTCTACAGAGTAGGTGCGAACCTGCTGGAGCGCACCACTGAATCCAGAGTAACTATGGGAGTAACCCACAGTTACTGCACCACCTAGTGAACACCTATGGGAAATTCATATTGTAATCCAGAGTAACTTGTTCTTACTCTGGAGCAAGGGCTCCCCGTAGTTACTCTGGATTTCACCCTTATTGGGGGAATATAACCCTTAATAAAGGATTTAAGGTAAAATATTGGTCGGTAATGGATTCACTAGGACAGCAGTTACCAAACGTTAGGGGCAGGAAGCGGAAAAGCCATAGTGTAGACCCCTAGATTGTACTGACCCCATGGATGGGAGGGGATGTTTTTTATATACCTGCCTTCCTCACCCCAGCAGAGACTTTTCCAGTACTGTCTGCTGGTGACTATCTTTTGGATCTATCTACAGTATGAGATTTTAGATTATTATTCTTTTAGGACAGGGAGCTATAATTAAATTAATTAATTAATTAATTAATTTATATCCCGCCTTTCCTCACCTGCAAGAGGGAGCCCAAGGCGGCTAACATCAGAATAAAACACCATTAAAATGATCATAAATAGAGATTAAAACATAATTAAAATACAATTAGATTTAAAAAAATAAGAATGATTAAAACAGACTAAAAATTTGTTAAAAACAATAATATAAAATAAAACAATAAAACTATAAAACAATAAACTATTAGTTATTGATATCTCTGTAAACTACTTTGGGTGCAATCCTAATTAATTTTGGTCATGATAACTCACCTGTCTCCCCATTCCTGTGATATTGTGGGAAGTCTAACCTATGTCTGTGCACATGTCTAGCCCCACCTTGCCCGGGAGTGGTGCATAGATGTCACTTCTGTGACACCCCACAGGCCAGCATGGAACATGTGCAAGGACTTATGCCAGCCCAACTGGGAATAATAATGCTTGGAAAAATAGCAACATACGAACATTCCCTAGAAATGGGACAGTTGTGGCTGAAGAAGATCCCAGTGAGGATTGGGGCCCTCAGTGCTGTTCCAAAACATCTTGAAGAGCATATGAACAGCATTGGGGGCACAGAAATTAACACCCATCACAAAAAGCATCTTTACAGGAAACAGCTGACCTCTTGCAATGATGATAACAAAGAAATTATGATTATAATAATCTATTATAGATTTATAATAGCAAAATACAGTAAAAATCAGGCACGCCAGGTGCATGAGAAGGACTCGATATATGGATAACTGGTCAATTACATTTATCCAACTGTGCAAAAATATCATCATCATCATCATCATCATCATGAACATTTTAGGCAAATCCTAAAACAAAGCTCTTGACAGGATGGAGCTACTGAATTTAATGCTTACGGGATTTTCCGTCTGGTTGATTCCTATCAGGAAGACCAACTCAGAGAAGAACAGGGCGGCCACCAAGTTTTTGTGGATGCTGTGCAAGTTGGAGCGCAGGGTTCTGATCAGGACAAGGAGTATAAAGGTGAGCAGAAGAGCGACCAGCGAGATGGAGACAGTCGCGTAGGTGATAATCTTCAGTGGAAGTGCCTCACCATTCTGTGCAATGAGAGAATAATTGTTTCATTTATTTATTCACTAGCAAAAACATATCTGCGTTGAGTAAAATTTCCTCTGTACACCATCCCCCCACTGCGCATCAACCCCCATGTGCATTGTCCCACGCGCATCGTCCCCCATGTGCAATACCCCCATACAACATCCCCCCAATGCACACTCTCCCCACGTGCAACACATTATGCACATCAACCCCCATGTGCACTGTCCCCCCAAGTGCACCGTCCCCCCATGCGCACCATCCCCTTGTGCGCAACACCCGCATGTGCATCAACCTCCCATGCAAATCAACCTCCCATGCGCAACACCCTCATGTGCATCAACTTCCCATGCACATCAACCTCCCATGCACAATGAACCCCATGCTCATCAACCCCCCATGCACATCACCCCCCCGGCACAATGACCCCTATGCACACCGTCCCCCATGATCAACACCTCCATGCACAACATCCCTGTACAACATCCTTCCATATGCACCATCTCCCCCATGTGCATCATCCCCCATGTGCACCATTCTCCATGCACACCATCATCCCCTGTGCACACTCCCTCTCAGTGCATCAGCTGGCTGTTGCTCAGTCAGTCTTCAATGTTAAGTATAGGACAAAAACATGTTGCACCCCTTTTCAGCCCCTTAAGGGTTAAATTTCTCAACATCATTCTTGGTGGGTGTTGAGGTCATGCTGAATTGCACACAGGATTGGTGCATTGGTGAGACACACAACCCTGGGTTTCATATTTCACAGGAAAGATAAAACATTCATCCAATGCATTTATCCCATTGCATGTATAAACTTTATTTCATGGCCTTAGCAAGCCAAAGATCTTGAAGGGCTCACTTACTTCGCGTTTTGAAATGTCCATCAGGACAGCAAAAGTGGTCAGGTGGTTGCAGTGGCAGACGACGTGGCTCTGGCTTCTGGAAAACACCTCACAGCCCTTTGAGGACCAGCCTCCCATTTCTCCAATCCTGGATCATGAAGGTGAAACAAAGAGATTTAACAGAGAGACTTAAAGGGCGCATCCAGAGTAACTATGGAGAGTCCTTGCTCCGACATAAGAACAATTTACTCTGGATTGCAATGACTTTCCCATAGGTTTTTACTAGGTGGTGCTGTAACTATGTCGACGTAAATGTCTCTTGCGTGCTCTTGTAGTTACTCTGGATTGTAAGGTAATGCTGCAATTTTAACTATATCAGCACAACTCATGTGTTCCCCGTTCCTGTGGTGGTGTGGGGAGGCCAGCGCATGTCTATGCACTGGTCTGTGCACCCCCAGGAGTGTAGCAGAAGTGCTTTACAGCACTTTGTGACACCTCCAGGTCAGCACAGGACTTATGCTGGGGCTTAGGCCAGCCTAATTGGAGTTTAGGATTGTAGCCAAAGGCTGCAGTTAGTTCAGTTAACCCTGTGTTAGGCCAGCATAAATCCTGTTCTGGCCTGAAGGTGTCACAAAAGTGCAGTAAGGCTCTTCTGCACCATTCCTGGAGGGTGTGGGGGATTTGGACCAGTGCACAGACATGTGCTGGCCTCCCCACACCACCCCAGGAAGAGGAAGCAGGTGAGTTATGCTGGCCTGACCTGGTTAGAATTGTGCCCTAAACTTATTTTTTGCCCCCCAATCAGCATCATCTTGAGCTTTATTTGCCTTTATTGTACTTTTAAAAGTACTAAAAACTAAAATCTCTTATGAGAACATTCCTAAGTTCTCTTAGAAGAACTAATACAACAATTCCCCAGTTATGTGCATCAAATTTTGTTAGAAAATACAGACATGAAGGATATCGTTACATGATATCAAGGAGCTCAAGAGGAAGCAATAGGAAGCAGTAGTAACAGGTTCAAGAAGCAATTCTTTAAAATAGCAAGAAGGTATTGCTTCTCTAAATCCTGCCCCTACATGACAAATGACCAGATTATACTAGGAAGCTTAAGTAACCTCAATAACCTATTATTACTACTTTATTAGACTGAGCTGCTTCTTTGATCTTTAAGCAGCGCTGAATCTTCTCCTGGTTAGAAAGCTGTAATAAAACCCCATTATTCTAAGTCTCTCTCATTGTTTGTTATGTGTTAATTTTTAGACTTCTATATTGACTATAGTGGGGCATAAACATTCACTGTAAGATTCTCTGGGCGCAATCCAGAGTAACTATGTGGAGTCCTTGCTCCGGTGTAAGAACAATTTACTCTGGATCGCAATATGAATTTCCCATAGGTTTTCACTACGTAGTGCAGCAACTATGGGTACCCATAAAGTCTCTTACGTGCTCCCGTAGTTACTATGGATTGTAGGGTCTGTTTCCCACCCCTTCAAATATGTCATTTGGATGTGCTGCATATTTTTCATAACTGTAATCCCCATAATTTTGTGTACAGAAATACAGGGCAGGATCCTGTCCAAATGAAGTTGTTAAATTCTTTACATTAGAGAACTAGTTTTACACTAGAGAATTAAGCATGTGTTTAAATTTCTCCTATTGAAATGTAAAGGGCTTAAAAGTGCTCAGTGATGTCCTCCTTTACCTATTTTCTTGTAAGTGACCATTGGATAAAAGATAATCAACTGAAAGTTCTTGGGCCAAATCTGACCCCAGGAGGGTTCAACTTGGCCCCAAATTCCCCACTTAAGTGGCCAAAAATAGCGTGGAGGGGAAGTAGTGTCAGCAGGTGGGGTGTCCGGAACATTTGTTCCTAACCTCAAATCAATCCCAGACTCCCCAATGGGGTTACTCAAATCTGTGCCACCAAAAATCAAAGGTACAAGTTCAAGAAGCTCCAGGTTGGGGGGGTGGGTGGGAAAAGGCTTGTGATGGGGAAAAGGATTTGGTGTGAGCCAGTGGTGCTGATTCCACCCTCCCTGTCCACTGAAACACCCCCCTCCACCTCTGTTTTGTCCCTGTAATACTTGGTACCCTACTCACTAGCACCAGTTAGTACAGCATCACATCTGCACCATGACTTACATCCAGCACCAGGGTGACCATATAGAATGGAGAACAAACTTTTAAGCATTGTATAGAAGAGGGAATTTAGGCAGGTGCTGATTTTTTTAACCTATGTTGAGTTAAACCTGCCTAAATTCCACCTTCTACGCAATACTTAAAGGTAGAGGGACTCTGACCTCCATTCTGAATGGTAACCCTGCCCAGCACTGCCAACTCACACTGTGCTGAAAACATGTGTCAGCTTAAGGGGGCATAGGGGTTGCTGCACCAGGACTGCACAGTTTGGGTCAGAAGTATATGGAAAAGGCCACTCTAGCTGCAATCCTAAAGAACCTTTCCTGGGAGTAAGACCCATTGAACACAATGGGGCTTACTTTAGAGTAGACATGGTTAGGATTGTGTCTACTGTCTTTTAAAATAGTGCAAATTAAGAAACATACGCAATGGAGTGGTTCCAGAACACACAGACTGGCTTTGTTCTCTCCTCTGTTTCCAGCATGATGTGCTCCAGCGTGATGGGGTTCTCCAGAGGATTTGGCAAAGGTTCCCCTTCTCTATAAACCATTGCACTTATTACTGGGGTGTTGATGATGGGTCTATTAGGTAGTCTGGAAAAACAAAAATGCAATAACCGTTATAGACTTGCAATCAAAAATTAGTTTGCAGTGTGTTTCTCATGAGCTTCTACCATATGATACATGCAATGGTGAAAACCACAAGTGATACATGCAATAGTGAAAAGCATATAGAGTTCAGTGCAAAGATGCCTGTTTGTGGCCTGATGATTGTGGAAATCAGGTAGTGCCTTGTATGTGTTCCTTTGCCATTACAAACCAAACTTTTTAGGCAGGTCATCCATACCACCTCACCATAACTCAAGCACAAAAGTGGAGTCAAGTGTCATCTGTTCATACATTCAGTTGTGGGCCATGAAGTCATGAGAAACTAGCTCTGCAATCCAGAGTAACTACGGGAAGATGTAAGAGGCACGTGCTCTGGATTGCTCTATGCATTTCCCATAGGTGGCAATGTAACTACGTCAGTGTAAAAGGTCCCATAGTTACTCTGGATTGTAGCCTAAATGATGTAGAGGCATACTTGAACTTCCTTAAAATTCTGAAGTCTAATGCTGCAATCCTAACCTCCACTTAGGCCGACTTAGGCCCTGGAATATCCCATGCTGACCTGGGAGTGTCACTTCTGCCCCCCTCCAGGGGAGGTTAGGATAATGCACAGGTATTTGCCAACCTCACATCATGGAAAGATAGGCCAGGTGATTTAGGCTTGCCTAAATTTCTTAGGATTGCGCTTTTAAGGCTCCAATCCTTTCCAACTTTCCAGAGCTGATGCAACTGCAAAGCAGTCCAGAAATAAGCCAACAAGCATTTCCTTACCTTGAGGACGCCTCCCAGACTGCCTCCTCTCCCTACCCCACCTCCTCTCCCCACCACTAGATTCCCCATTGGTATGTCTGCATCTGTGGCTGTGCGTGGCACAAGTGGCTAAGACACTGTGCCTGTTAACCAGCAGGCCAGGGTTCGAGACCCAGGTCAGCCCCACAAGACAGGGTGAGCTCCTGTCCTTAGCGCAGCTCTGCGACGCCAGCTGGATCCAATTGTATTGGCTCTGCCTTTCCACTGGACTAATTCAGTGGCGTGGAGAGGGGGGATTTGCTGCTTAGGTAACAGCCTATCCTCCATAACAATCTAACCCAGGCTTTCATGCTTCACATGCAGCGTATGCAGCGCTGAGCACAATACCATAGTCTTTCAAGACTGACGGAGGCCTGCTTTTTTTCTTGTCTGCATCAGTGCACACCCCATTGACATTTTTGGACCAGAACCGGAAAGCTGGATAGGATTGAGTTCTAAGACAAAAAATGTTACTTAAAGCAAGTTACAGAAGATCAGTGAGTTATATGAGTTTTACCTTAGGCTCCTTCGATCAGGATCATAGCTCTCTGGCAGAAGCTGTCCCAGGGTCCGGTATATAATAACCACAACCACAGCATGCTGGTCCATCTCCTCTGGATGGCGTCGCCTTCTCTTTGGAAGGACATTTTGGCCATTAAAAATTTCATCTTCAATCTTAGAAGGCAATCTGTGGTTTGATGACTTCATGGTAGGAACCACTACAGACAAAACCAATGCCAGAATTTAGATGTTTGGATTACTGTTAATGTTTGGATTACTATTTGAAGAGAAAGCTGCAGTATATAATGTTGCCCCCACCCAGCATCATTATAAAAAAGCTGCCTTTTAAAAAATGGTAGTAGCCAAAGGGCTGTGGGTGGCGCAAGTGGCTAAGACACTGTGCCTGTTAACCAGCAGGCCAGGGTTCAAGACCCGGCCCCACAAGACAGGGTGAGCTCCTGTCCTTAGCCCAGCTCTGCGACGCCAGCTGGATCCAATCGCATCGGCTCTGCCTTTCCATTGGACTAATTCAGTGGCATGGAGAGGGAGGATTTGCTGCTTGGGTAACAGCCTATCCTCCATATCAATCTAACCCAGGCTTTCGTGCTTCGCATGCAGCGCATGCAGCGCTGAGCACGATACCATAGTCTTCCAAGACTGACGGAGGCCTGCTTTTAGTAGCCAATGATTTAACCATGGCTGCATGTTTTTCAAATGGAAACTAGCAGGAAGAGATGTCACTAGTATGATTATGGGGAAAAAAAACCCCTTGTGTAGGATATGGTGTAACTGTTATTAGGAATGATTTTTTAAAAGACATATAAATACATATAAGACTTTTTTATATCCTCTATATGGCATATCTGATTTCTTGCACATAACACAAGATTCTCTAATCGTCCCAAAGGCAGACATAGAAGCATCTTACCTTTTCGTTCTGAAACTCTGAGCAAACTATCAGGAAATAAAACAGACGATTCCAAATCTCGAGGATAATCTCCTTTAATCATATCAAACTGTGGTATCTTTGCTCCCGTAAAATTGGCCTTCTCAAAGATGTCAACAGCAATAACTGAACAGAAAAAAGCATTTGCTGTAATATATACTGTATAAGGACACCATCGCTGCAGTGCAACGGTCAAGCCTCAAGTTATGCTTTAGTGAATCTGAGGTTTGGTTACCTTTCCTAATTACATGGATATTGGGAAAAAAATTCAGAATGATGATGGTAAAGCATTCAGTGATTCTTAAAAGAACATCTTCCAGCATTAATGTATTTATTTTATTGTTACTGTTTACTGACTGATTTACTGCCTCTGAAAGGGCAGATTTTTTTGTTACTGTTTTTAGCAGCAATTATGTTACAAGCAGTTTTAGCAACAATAGTGTTGTAAGCCATCTTGAGTCCCTCTGGGAGAAAGGCGGGATATAAATAAAGTATTATTATTATCCATAAATACACAGCGAACAATTTTGTGCTGGTTTCATTCACATCACCAGTCGGACCCTTCCCAAGAGTCTAGGACTGTGTGATGTAGCGGCGTATAATTTGTGCTGATCCCAGAAGAGCGTCTTTCTGCAGTTGGCAGAGTGATATTCTGTCAGTGCCAATAGTTTTCAGGTGCCTGCCAAGGTCTCTGGGCACTGCACCCAGTGTGCCAATTACCACTGGAACCACCTGCATGGCTTACACCAGATACGCTGTCATTCGATTCTTGATCTTGGTAGCGGGAAATCTTTTCCAGTTGCTTCTCCTCAATTCTGCTGTCACCTGGAATGGTGATGTCAACAAGCCACACCTGACTGCTTTCTATGATGGTGATATCTGGAGTCTTGTGTTCCAAGCCCTTGTCCGTCTGTATCCTGAAGTCCCACAGAAGCTTGACCTGCTCATTTGCAGCCACTTTTTCAGGCTTGTGGTCCCACCAGTTTTTTGCCACTGGCAGATGATACTTTGGGCATAGATTCCAGTGGATCATCTGGGCAAGAGAGTTAGTTGTGCCTCAGTTTGTAGTCAGTCTGTGCGATCTTCTTGCAGCCACTTAGAATGTGGTCGATGGTTTCATCCCCTTCTTTGCAGAGCCGGCATTTGGGGTCGTGGGCTGATCTTTCAATTCTGACCTTGATGGCATTTGTCCTGCTTGCCTGTTCTGGGGCAGCAAGTCTCAGGCCCTCCGTCTCCTTCTTCAGTGTTCCACTCGTGAGCCACAACCAGGTCTTATCCTGATCCACTTTTCCTTCGATCTTGGCAAGGTATTATTATTAAAAGTATTATTATTATTATTATTATTATTATTATTATTATTATTATTATTATTAAAAAAACACATGTATACATTTCTTCATCATCCTCAAGCTGTTTTGTGTGCAAGCCCAAATCCAGAGTAACTGCAGGAGCATGTAAGAGACTTTACGTGCACCCATAGTTACTACACCACCTAGTGAAAACCTATGAGAAATTCATATTGGAATCCAGAGTAAGTTGTTCTTACACCGGCACAAGGACTCCCCATAGTTACTCTGGATTTTGCCCTTATTCTCTCACTTATGTCAAGAACCACTGATGGTGTTGTGTCCTGTCTGACTCTTTATCAAGAAATTTACTTACTCATATTTGCAGCCACAATAATGAATGGTTTCATGTAGGTTTTCTTCATGTTTTTTGCCAAGTTGTTGAAATATTCCTCATAGTATTTCAATAAATGGGCCGCTCCCCCTTCAGTTCTCTGGATGTGTTCCCAGTGATCTTTGGTGCTGGGGTCCAGAAGAGCACTGCCTGCTTTTATGATATTCTAAGAAGGAAAAAAAATAAATGTTGCTCACAAAACAGCAGAACAGTGTTCACCACCTAAAGAAAAAAAAACAAGCATTGCGGCAGCAAGAAAATGTGCCTTCACACATCCGCCACGAGGTACATGAAAGAAAATGGATCCCTGGAAACTAGGCTATTCCCAATGTTTTGTAGTGGGATTCCATGAAAGAGCAGAAAATTTTAGCATAACTATTTGGGGCCCAATCTTAGCCAACCTTTCAGTGCAGCCCAGGATGACCATATGACCGGATTTTTCCAGATTTGTCCTCTTTTTTAGTATCCTGTCCAGGTGTCCTCCAAAAGTAGGCACATTTGCTTACTCATGCTGCGATATTGGGCACTTTCACTTTCCCGTAGAGCTCAATGCAAACTTATTTTTAGTTTTTTGGCCATAACATTTGATAGGAAGGAGATATTTCAAAACCAATTTTTGCATTGGATTCTACTCTTCAGAACAAATCCAATGACATATGACATGATGGGGTCCTGCACACCATTGCAAAGTTCCAAAATGAAGCCTAAATGGAGGACGATGAAGCCCTTTTGGAGGACATCTGGACAGAAGGTTAAAAAAGAGGACAAATCCAAAAAAAATCCGGTCATATGGTCACCCTGGGTGAAGGGACTGTGAAGTGGCCGTGAAGTGGGTGCTTCCTCTTAATGTTGGCTCAGTCTTCCCCAATGGCTTCTCTCACTTGAATTCTTTCTAGAACTGGCCCAGTAGAAGATGCACTACCTGTGGTCTCCTCCACATGCCTCTGCTCCTACCTCATTGAACTCCACATCCCTTGTTGCAGCCAGCTCAAATCCCTGCTGCTGGCTCTCATACTGTAACACTCTCATCATCATCTGGTAGGCTGTTCGCACATCATTCCCATAGAAGGAGTTGGTGTGGTTAGTGGCATTCTGAAGCACTCTGACTATCTGCACCGACTTGTTGCCGTCCATGCTGGTTTCGTTGCGGAGAAGCTTTTCATTCTGGTGCAAAGGGAAAAAAAAAACTCATGTTAGCAAACAGTAAACACCGTCCCTTCTATGTTCAAGTACATGGAAGTAGATGTACATGGAAGTAGGGGTACATGGAAGGAGCCTCCTCGAAGACTACTGAAGACTATTGTCAAAATGATATTCTCCACAGTTGGATGTACCCTGGCAAAACTGGAAATCTCACAACTGGCAAATCCTTCCATCACCAGAAAATGAATATAGGGTGAAATCCAGAGTAACTACGGGGAGTCTTTGCTCTGCCGTAAGAACAATTTATTCTGGATTGCAATATGAATTTCCCAAAGGTTTTCACTAAGTGGTGCCGTAACTATGTCAATGTAAATGTGTCTTGCATGTTCCCGTAGTTACTCTGGATTGTAGGGATAATCATGCTTAGGTTCTTGATGGAATGCTGGGTCACCCCTAAACATTCAAGCTCGCCTTGAAGTCAATTTTCATAATTCCCCTGACCTTAATGTTTAAACACAGTGGGATGGAGACTTAAGTCCTGCACCTATGTGAACAGATTCAACACATTGTGTGTGCAGACTGTCATACGTCTATAGGTATCTGTACATGTGTCTGCTCACATGCATCAAACATCAGCAATTTTCAACCGGTGTGCCAAATGAGTCACAGGAATGAGTTACAGGAATGCCACAGGATTTTGGGGGTTTAATTTAGAGTGGTGTCATTATGGGGTGTGAAACAGTGGTCTGAATAACTGGGAAAGACACCATACATGAACCTTTAACACTTGTTACAGTCAATGGGTCTTTCTGGGGACAAGCCATGGATCAGGAGAGGAGCACCTGCTCTACATGCAGACGGGTGTATGCTTTGAACATATACTATATGTTGGAACTGGAGCCTTACAAGGGTGTCAGGATCTGCAGCAGTGAATATGTGCCGGCTCTAATGTCTCTAGGTAAGAAGGACAGTTTTAGGTAAGGAACTCAGTTTCTTCTGTGACATATGTGCAACCCCACGGGTATTAAATGAGTGGCCATTTGGTCATGAGAGTCAGTAGGGATCACATCACCTAGTGCGGAGGCCAGCATGTCACCGCCATGTAGTGGGTGTGTGTATATTTATGCATGTATGAACTAAATAAATGAATAAATGAATGAATGAATGAATAAATAAATAAATGTTACTAAGGCTCAATGCCTGAAGTTGGAATAAGTTTCCCTTTTGCAAAGCACCAAATTCTTACCAGGATTTTAAGATCCACAAAGTCAACGGTCGTGCAATTGAAAAGTTCAGGAGGAAGCCAGCCTTTCTCACTGTTACAGTGCCGAACAGCATTTCCTGGAAAAAGAAGTGAAAATTAATATAATAGCAGTTTGTTGTATGTCTTTGTTAGGCTTGCAGAACTCCTCTAGTTTTGACTCCCCAATTTGAATCTTTTATGAATCTCCTCCTTCCTCCTCCCATGTAGACATCACAGCAAAGCACTGAAAATTCTATGGCTGCAACTTACCAGTTGACCCCTTAGGACATGGCACAGCAGCAGGCTGTCCAAATTTGGTTTGTGGCCACCAAATGCCAGCCTCAAATGCCTTTGGGCATCCATTGTAAACCACTATAGGAGATGAAAGAGAAAGGATCTGTAAATTCAGGTCATTAGAACATAAGACGATCAGGCCAAAGGCCCATCTAGTCCAGCTTCTTGTATCACACATCCACCCACCAGATGCCTCAGGAAACACACGTGGTGCGAAAAAAACATCCTGGTGCGAATCCTTCCGCACCTCCCCGAATCTGGCACCTCCCCGAATCTGTCATTTTGAGGTTGCCCACATCTACATCTATCTTATGGGGTCAGGAGGTGGGAAGCTCATCCATATTCAGAGGGTCCATGGAGGGCGTTTCGCCTTTACACAGAAGCCAAAGTGCTGGTGCAGAAAGGCGTAGTGCCATTGTGGAATTGCTCCTTTAAGTATGGGAAGGGAACGAGCAACTCTTCCCATGAGTAAACAGCAGGCAGTCACTGCAGCTGCATGCTTGCCCACAGAGATCCTGCGGTAGCATTTCTGGAGCCATGGGAGCCCTGCTAACAAGAGCAGGATAGGATAGGATATCAATAATTTCTTCTGACTGCTGATTTAGGAGCTTATTCTATCTAGTACATATGCCTGGGATTACTGGTGAGTACCTTCACAACCATGGATGGTAACTTCAGCAAATGGATTGTCACAGCGATTGCACTGCCGCCCAATTACCCCTGGTTTACATGGACACTGCCCTGTCTCTGCATCACAGGTACGAGTATGGGAACCGGAAGGAAAACAGTCACATGGATAACAGGCATCACTGTCCTGTGGTTTGTAGTAATTCATCTGGAAAAATAAAAAATAAAAATATACGTAGATATTTGCAAATCAGGAACATCAGCTGCAGGCAGAACCTGTGTTTTGAGTTTTTCCATAGACTATTTTGGGAGAACCACAATTAAGGAAAAGGATGTTTCAATTAGCATTGGAGACATTCATCAGAATTGGATTCAATTTGAACCTGAGAAATTTAGTTTCAAAATATATGTTTCTATAAATACCACTCGGCTACAAGGCCTGTTTCCTATCAAGTGTGAATTCCAATTAATGAGAGCTTGTGAACCAATTAATGACTGTCCAGTACTTTGCGTGTCTGAAACCCATTAAAAGTTTTTTTTTCTGTGCACACAAAAATCAGGTAGTTAAGATGCTGTGTGTGCATGAAGCAGACATTTTGCCCATTTCAATTCTGTGTGCATCATGTGTGGAGGACTCTGAGTTTACTGATCATGGCTACAACCATACATGTACATGATTCCTGCCATCGTATAACATAGGATCATATTAAATTTGTCCACTTTGCAGGAGAATATAATCAATTTCTTAGAAAATAATGCAAGTGATTAACACTGTGCCTGTTGACCAGCAGGCCAGGGTTCGAGACCCGGGTCGGCCCCACAAGACAGGGTGAGCTCCTGTCCTTAGCCCAGCTCTGCGACGCAGCTGGAACCATCAATCGTATTGGCTCTGCCGTTCCATTGGACTATTTCAGTGGCGTGGAGAGGGGGGATTTGCTGTTTGGTTAACAGCCTATCCTCCATATCAATCTAACCGGGCGTCATGCTTCCATACAGCGTCGAGCACGATACCATAGTCTTTTGAGACTGATGGATGCCAATGCTAACTGTCAAGACGGCTTATGGAGAGGAATATAGAATCTGATAAATGGGATAAACTTTTCTAATCTTGAAAACTCATTTATTTATTTGAACAAATTTATTTATTTATTTATCCTGAAAATTGGCTTAATACACAGTGAATGCGCCTTTCCTTACCTTACACCGACACTCTCCGTTTGTCTTATTGCAGTCCGGATCAAATCCCTTACTGACCTCACAATTACATGGGCCACAGATGGGATTTCCCCACCAACCTCTGGGACAAGGCAAATCAATTCTATGAAAGAAGCAAAATGGGGAGAAAAAAAGAGAATTTCCTTTAAGTTCATTTTTTATATTGTATCCTCCTGCAATGAAACCACTGAGGCATAACTTGCCCTACTCTAATTATTCAGGTCTCTCTGAAATAGGTTACACAGCAACACTGCTTTGAGCACAATCCTAACCAGGTCTACTCAAAAGTAAGCACCACTGTGTTCAAAGGGTCCTTCTCCCAGGAAAGTTTCTTTAGGATTGCAGCCAAAGACTACAATCCTAAAGACACTTCCCTGGGAGTAAGACCCACTGAAAACAATGGGGCTTACTTTTGAGCAGACATGGTTAGGATTGTGCTCTTTGTGAATTAATCTCAGCAGCATATCTTATATCTTCTACTGTACTTTAATGGCTGAAAATATTTTAATTTACCGGTATATTCACCTCTTACACAATTCTTTGAAAAAAGGTAAGCAGGAAAGGAGAGCCCTTTCTCATTATAATTTATTTCAGAGAGAGAGAGAGAGAGAGAGAGAGAAGGCGAGAGTGTAGAGTAGAGTAGAGTAGAGTTACTTATTCCCAATAGTAGTAATTCCAAATGAAGAGATGGGGAGGCTGGGAAAGGCAAGTACTAGCCAGTTGCATTTGCTTACTTGCTTTCACAGTACTGTCCAAAGTAGCTTTGCCCACATTCACAGGTGTATCCATGAGAAGAACTTGGCTTCCGAACACAGGTGGAGACATGTTCACAAGGGTTCAAGCTACACACATCGACGCAGTCTGTCCCAAAGTACCCTGGCGAGACAAGGTTGAAGACGTAGAGCAACCACTGTATAATTTGGGAACTGCGAGTCTCAGGAAGTTAATCCTGTTTTATAAGTTAACCCTATTTTATGTTTATACCCTAATAACACCTTTTGGGAATAAAAATTCCCTTCCCACAAGATGTTGTCTAGATAGGTGCCATTTGGGTGCCATTGAAATATTTTGTTGCTGCTGCTATTGCTTAAAGTATTAAGTACAGAGAAATATATATCCCTCTAGATCAATGCCTCTTAACCTTGTTGGAGGTACGGAATCCCACAAGTTTCATATGTGCATTCACCGAACCCTTCACGTTCGGTAAAATGTTTTGTCCATCGTAACAAAAGTATATTAATTCACCTGGCAACCCTGGTGAACAGAACGGACTCACACCTCTGCCGAACCCCTGAGATTGACTCACCGAACACCTGAGGTTTGATCAAACCCAGGTTAAGAACCACTGCTCTACATGCTTTGAAATTGATTGTAGACTATTTAGTAGACTATCTACTACTTTAATAGTAGACTAGTTTACTACTGTAGACCAATGCCAAACAGCAGCAACAAATCTCAAATATGAGAGAACAGCTAAAACTAGCAGGTTCTGATTTGGCAAAATTGATTAATGACCCTATTAATACTCTTTTTAATTATAAGTCATGGGCCATAATGCCTCTCAAAAGGTCCACTGACTTTATCAACTATCAGCAGATGAAGGAGGTCACCTTAGGAAGCGAGCCAAGTCACACTTTTTAAAATGCCTGTTAACCAGCAGGCCAGGGTTCGAGACCCGGGTCGGCCCCACAAGACAGGGTGAGCTCCAGTCCTTAGCCCAGCTCTGCGGCGCCAGCTGGATCCAATTGTATTGGCTCTGCCTTTCCATTGGACTAATTCAGTGGCGTGGAGAGGGGGATTTGCTGCTTGGGTAACAGACTATCCTCCACAACAATCTAACCCAGGCTTTCATGCTCCGCATGCAGCGTATGCAGCGCCGAGCACGATACCATAGTCTCTCAAGAATGAGAAGGCCTGCTTTTATTTAATTGACTTATATCCTGCCTTTCTTCCCTAACCAAAGGGAACGCAAAACTCCATGTTGTTCAGAGAAGTGAGACAGCCTCAATTTTTTTTCCCAAATGAAAGGAATAATTAAGAGAACTCAAAATCTATGCCGAACACATGACTCAATCTGTTGAACTTCGCCAACATACAATGAATGAAACTTAAGACCAACAATTCATAAAGCGGATCACACATTCCATTCCACTCTCGTTCACTCTTCGAACGTGCCAATTTTTATCCATAACAATTTGTGACGGGCAGAAAAAGCAGCTCCTTCGCATTTGCAAAGTACTCTTGAATTTTGACAGACCTCCTATTGCTTGTAACAACAATGCAGCAGCCAGGAATTCAACAGGTTCTGTTTTCCTATATCTCTGTATTTTTATAATGACCATCAACCATTGTGAGCACCTTTCTCTTAAAAAAAATATTTGCAACATACTTTTTCTCCCTTATCTTTCAACATAAGCTTTGCATGGGTAGTGGACACAGTGACCTAAACACAGACGAGACGGTTCATAGAATATTTAATGCTGATAAAACAAGAAGTTGTTTTGCCCCATTGTCTAAGAGCACAATACTAACTTAGGCTACAATCCAGAGTAACTATGCAAGCACGTAAGAAACATTACTGCACCCGTAGTTACTGCACCACCTAGTGAAAACCTATGGGAAACTCATATTGCAAACCAGAGTAACTTGTTCTTACTCTGGAGCAAGGACTCCCTGTAGTTACTCTGGTTTGCGCCCCAAGTCTACTCAAAAGAAAGTCACATTATATTCCATGGGACTTACTCTCAGGAAAGTGTGTTTAGGATTGCAGCCTTAATAACATATTTTTCTGCCTAATGCCTTGCTTGTTTCATTATTACCTGGTTCACAAATACACGAATAGCTGTCCCAGTCATCACTACAATAGCTGTGATGGGGGCAAGGGTTGAAATCACAGGGATTGTTAACGTCACAGCCTTCCGTCACGTTAATCTTGTGAGCCTCTTTCATATTCAGTGTAGCTACGTTTGTCGACGTCTCTCCCATTCTTACTCCCTGGAAAGAGTGGAAAAGGCAAGAACAATGGTTAGGATCCCAACTTAAGATGCAACGATGTTACTGGTGTTATCACATAATGTATATCCAGTGGTGGGATTAAAATAAAGTAACAACAGATTCTATGGGCAAAATCCAGAGTAACTACAGGAAGTCCTTGCTCTGGTGCATTCCAATATGAATTTCCCATAGATTTTCACTAGGTGGTGCAGTAACTATGGGTGCACGTAAAGTCTCTTATGTGCTCCCGTAGTTACTCTGGATTTGGGGGTATGTCCTAATAACCTAAATTAACAACAGGTTTTATGTCCCATTCGTAACCTTCTCAGAACCAGGCGCTCATTAGCAAAGGGTTCTATAGAACCTGTGAGAACCCCCTGAAGCCTATCACCAAAGATCAAATCAACCCATGAGAGTAACAGGAGTGCATGTTTAGTACTGTATGGGTGCAATCCAGAGTAACTACGGGGAGTCCTTGCTCTGGTGTAAGAACAATTTGTTCTGGATTGCAATATGAATTTCCCATAGGTTTTCACTAGGTGATGCAGTAACTACGGGTGCACGTAAAGTCTTAGTCCCGTAGTTACTCTGGATTGTTGGGTATGTTTGAATCTTGTTGCAGAAAACATTTTTTGATACTCCAAACTGATATGTTTTCAAAGCAGAGAAAAACATTTATTATCATGCTCATATTCTGTTAAGAATAGAACCAATGGGTACAAACTGCAAGAGAGGAGATTCCGGTTGGATATCCGGAAAAAATTCCTGCCGGTGATGGCGGTTCGGCAGTGGAAGAGATTGCCAAGGGAGGTGGTGGACTCTCCCTCACTGGGGATCTTCAAGCAGAGGCTCCACCAGCACCTGTTGGGGATGCTCTAGGGGGATTTCCTGCTGCAGGCAGGGGGTTGGACTAGATGACCTACTAGGTCCCTTCCAACTCTATGATTCTAAGTGGCTAATTATTTTTAGTTTTCACCTGCAAACAGCCATAGAAGCCCTGCTGCACCGAAACATCGTCTCCAGAGACACCTCCCACAATAATACTTTTCATTTTCAGGCCAGGCAACTGGTTTCCAATCTGCACAGTGCTCTGAGAAAGAAGAACAGATCAAAAGGGATTATTGCCTCTCCTACAAATTCCTGGTTACACTATTTCACTGATTACACCACAACGCTGATTAAAAGAACATTCAAGGAGTAAACCGAGAAACGCTATTCAAGTTGTGCTTCTGATAAAACACTCACCAATTAAATTCAAGGTCAGATTCCAATAGTCAATTTTAAAAAAAATTATATCAGTGCAAAGCTATTTGTGTCTACTCAGAAGTAAGTTCCACTGAGTTCTGTGAGGCTTACTCCCAGGAAAGTGCTCTTAGGATTGCAGCCTATGACTAGTGCGGTTCGGCAGTGGAAGAGATTGCCAAGGGAGGTGGTGGACTCTCCCTCACTGGGGATCTTCAAGCAGAGGCTCGACGAGCACCTGTCGGGGATGCTGTAGGGGGATTTCCTGCTGCAGGAAGGGGGTTGGACTAGATGACCTTCTAGGTCCCTTCCAACTCTATGATTCTATGATTCTAGTTCAGCAGTCACAAAGTGATGAAAACCAAGTGCAACATAATTTCCTTACGGAATCCTGAGCACAAATGACTATGGGCGCAATCCTGAGTAACTACGGGGAGTCCTTGCTCCGGTGTAAGAACAATTTGCTCTGGATTGCAATATGAATTGCAATATGAATTTTCACTAGGTGGTGCAGTAACTACGGGTGCACGTAAAGTCTCTTACGTGCTCCCATAGTTACTTTGGATTGTAGGGTAAGTGTAATGTTACCAGGCATACAGTGCAAACGTAAGCATGTCTACTCGAAAGTAAGTCCCACTGAGTTCAATAGCACTTACTCTCAGGAAAGTGTGGTTAGGATTGCAGGCACAAAAGGGGATACGCCTTTAAGCAATGTATAGAAGAGGAAATTTTGGCAGATGTTGCTCAATATGGAAGGGTTTAAAAAGCTGCACCTGCCATAATTCCTTCTTCTATATAGTGATTAAAAGTAATGACACTTTGTATCTGGTAACCCTAATTAAGAGCACAATCCTAACCATGTCTACACAAAAGTAAGGCCTATTGTATTCAATGGGTCTTACTCCCAGGAAAGTGTCATTAGGATTGCAGCCTAAGTGAACATTGGAAAAATGGGAAAACCTGCTAGAAACATGGTGATTTTATTTTTCTGTTGCCGAAAAATAGGGCTAATTTAACCAATTTCAAATTACCCTACAATCCAGAGTAACTACGTGAGCATGTAAGAGACATTACGTGCACCCATAGTTACTGCACCACCTAGTGAAAACCTATGGGAAATTCATATTGCAATCCAGAGTAAATTGTTCTTACGCTGGAGCAAGGACTCCCCATAGTTACTCTGGATTGTGCCCTAAGTTAAGCAATTTAAGTCAGCACAACTCACCTGTCTCCCTGGTGTGGGGATGCTAGCAAATGGTTGTGCACTGTCCTATCCCTCCCCCAGGAGTGGCACAGAAGTGCCTTACAGCATTTTTGTGACACCCCGAGGCCAGCATGGGACTTGTCCCGGGGCTTAGGCCAGCCTAAGTAGAGTTTAGGATTGTAGTCTTTGGCTGCGATCCTAAAGACACTTATGTCAGAGTAAGGACTCCCTGTAGTTACTCTGGATTGCGTCCCAAGGCTGCAATCCTCAAGACACTTTCCTGGGAGTAAGACCCACTGAACACAATGGGGCTTACTTCTGAGTAGACATGGTTAGGATTCTGCTCTAAGGATGTTATCTCACCTGATACATTCCATAGTCCAAGGAAACGACAGCCAAGTACTTGATGTCTTTGCCATCTTTTGCACTCTTCAGCTCTATGAGCAGGTGATGCCACGCGCCATCGCTGATTCTGGATTGGGTCATCTTCAAGCTAGCTATTTGATTCAGTCCGTCATAGACTTCAAACACCACGTACTTGTTCCGTATCTGTGGAACGCAAGCATAAACTTCATACAATGTTAAAAAAACAAAGAAGAAGCAACCAGAAATTACATTTAATTCTTTTATCAATTATAATATGTCTAAATTCTGTACAAATTTCATGTCCATTTGAGCTGTAAAACATGCAAATGAAAAAAGGTTGTGTGTTTCAAACTATGCTATAATTTGTTTATCCTTTGTTTTATATAATTTGTATAATTTGTTTTATTCTATACGTGTTTGACAATACTGGCAAACATATCAGGTTGCGGAAACGGAACCCAGCAGATGCCAAGGTTGGACGGTTCAATTACTGTTTTACGCTAACAGAATAAAACTTACTACTATTTAACAGCACATATTTAAGTTTAGCATTAGCTATTATTAAAAGAAAAAAATATATAATTCAAATTTCCAATAATATTTCCAATTTTATATTCAGGTTATATTTTATATTCATGTTAATGGAGATATTGTACCTGAATGTTGATCTTAGATGATGTTCCTGCTTTTGCTTCCAATAACATGCCGCTCACTTTCCGGGTTCTGAACATGAGCCCAATGTACCACGGTACAGAAATGGTGACATCGAGGTCACGCCAGATGATGATGCTCTCTCCGGTGAAACGGTGAGGGAAAGGCATCACTGTAATGATTTTTAAAATTCACCTTTTCACCCAACAGTTTTAAAATAGAAAAACTTGCATTACATTCTCTGCTTCATTGGCTTAAAAAAAAAAGGTCACAAAAAGATATTACTGGGAATAGCAGTGCACTTTAATACTCAGTAGGGCTGTGGGTGGTGCAAGTGGTTAAGACACTCTGCCTGTAAACCAGCAGGCCAGGGTTCAAGACCTGGGTCAGTCCCCACAAGACAGGGTGAGCTCCTGTCCTTAGCCCAGCTCTGCGACGCCAGCTGGATCCAATCATATTGGCTCTGCCTTTCCATTGGACTAATCCAGTGGCGTGGAGAGGAGGGATTTGCTGCTTGGGTAACAACCTATCCTCCATATCAATCTACCCAGGCCTTTGTGCTTCGCATACAGCATTGAGCACGATACCATAGTCTTTCAAGACTGATGGATGCCAAGTAGTAAGTATAGTATCTATCTATCTATCTATCTATCTATCTATCTATCTATCTATCTATCTATTTATCTATCTATCTAGTACTCAGTACACTAAAGGCTGGAAGACATTTATTTTTCTTGTTTTACAGTGCAATCCTAAGCATGTTATGCTTGGAAAAGATCACAGCCCATCCTATGTGTCATTGGGCTCTCAGGCTGCAACTTGGGAGTAAGCCTCATTGACTTTAACGGGGCTTACTTCTGAGTAGGTCCCAAGGGCAGCAAGCAGCAGCTGGGATAGAGGCTGAGGCTGCTTTTGGGGGATGGGGTGGGCGAGCGCTGCAAGGTTTGCAGGGACCTGAAGCGCTCTGAGTGCCAGAAGGCAGGTGGGGGAGGATCCAGGCAGCCCAGACCAGCTTTGTGGTGGCCGCTCAGGGCAGTGTGCAGAGAAGCACGCAAAATTTGAAAATGGCTACTGCCACAAAGCCGGTTTTTCCAATGGTGGTGGCCAGCTTTGCAGGAGGGCCGCATCCACCCTCGTCCTGGGCCGCATGCGGCCCCCGGGCCGCGTGTTGGACACCCCTGCTCTAAAGGCTTGGAAACGGAGATGAGCACTGCACCCTAGAGCAGGACACGACTTGCAGTTAACCTGCGGGGGACCTTTACCTTTTTTTAACTCTCTGCAATGCTGGGCATGCCATAGTGTTTGATCAGCTCTGTTTTCATGGCCCCTTGTGAGCTGCAAATAACGGGTGTTATTTCTGCCTACCCGGTGCTTGATAATCCCTACTATTCTTGGTCCCGGGAGGGCAGCAAAAAAGAGGGGCTTTACAAAGAATCTGGTATGTATGCATGGCACATCTACACCTACTGGATGTGCCATACACAAGCCAGGAGTGTGCAGTCGACAGTGAGTCTGTGCAATTCACATCAAGTGTTCACATCCATTCCCACCCATTCCGCTTTGCATTTACCTTTCTCATAATTGCTTAGAATTCTTTTTATTTTTTAACACTAGTAGTTTGCCTTTATATATGTTCTGCCCTACAGACTTGTTACGGGAAAAACGTAATTGATTTGGGGCCTCCTGCTGATAAAATGAATCCATTATTTTTCTAAAGTGAATTCTTGGCATGAGAAGTAGCTCCACTATACAGGATGATGGAGTTACACAACTGCTGGGGCTGAATTTATGAGAAAGCTCTGCAAAGAGGGACTAATAACCTGCTATTTAACAGAAGTTATAATAGGTTTCTGAGTCACACGATTAAACCAGAACAAGTGTTAGTAGGTGTTTTCAAGCTCATGAGTTGTACAAGTGCTAGTTTAATGATTTCTTACAATGATGACCACGATGTTTAAGCTTTTTAAAAAAGTTTTAGAGTTCATTTTAGCCAGACTCAAAAGAAAATAATATAAAAATCCAAGTCCTCTAAGTACCCAATTTTGTTTATTCTAGCATCAGTAACAGCAGGACTGTACACTGTCATTATAGCAAGTCACTCCACTCATACGTTTCAACCTAAGTTACGGCACAATCCAAGTAACTACAGGGAGGCCTTGCTCTGACATAATTTACTCTGGATTGCAATATGAATTTCCCATAGGTTTTCACTAGATGTTGCCGTAACTACGTCAATGTAAATTACTCGCGTGCTCCCGTAGTTACTCTGGATTGTATGGATACTCTCTTTACAAATAAGACTACAATGGTAGACATCTACATGCCAGAGGTTTTGAGATTCTGTGGAAGTTTATCAGGGGTTTTTCAAATAACAGTCCTCCCCTCAGTGCACCCTGGAGTAAGGGTTTGTGACAGTCCCTACGTGTGAGAAGTCCCTTCTCCACTAACTGCAGCAAAACAGAGCCTAATGAGACTCTAGGACTTCCCTTGATCCAGTCTCTCCATCCCATTCAAACTCTGCCTGTCTCAATCATTTCACCCTCAGACACCTTTTTCTATATCTATATCTAGATATAGAGCCCAAAATGTTCCACCCCAAAAAATAAAAAATACAGAGCCCAAACGTTCCAGTGAGATGCGGCAACCGGAACTACACCTGAAAGGTGAAATGCAACCCTGGTGTGGTCCAGAAGCTACCTATACTTTTCTTCCTACTAGATGTATGAATTGCTTACCTTGCTCACAGTTTTTCCCACCATACTGCAATGGACATTCGCAGGTGTAGGTGTTCCACTTGTTCACACACGTGCCTCCGTTCTGACACCAGTTGGTGGTGCAGTAGTTCTTCTGAGCCGAACAGCCTTGAATGTCAAAAGAAACAGTTTGGTCCTCCTGCATCTCCATGCTAAAAACAAGCTATGGTTATCTCAACTATCGGCCTTCTTAGTTTTGGCAACTCTTGTGAAAAATAAGGAGGTGACATCTGTAACTCATCATTTACTGTTTGAGTAAATGAAGCACTTTTAGCTCAATCCTACTAACTCCCTGTGTGGCAATGCAGCATCACCAATGTGGCACCTGTGGTATCGTATGGGTGCAGTCCTAACCTAGGATGGTTAAGGGTGCAATCCTAACCTAGGATAGCACAACTCATTGGTCTTCCCATTCCCGTGGTGATGTAGGGAGGCCAATGCACAGAGATGTGCACCCTCCCCCAGGAGTGGCACAGAAGTGTCTTTCAACAATTTGTTTGCACTCCGAGATCAGCACAGGACTTATGCTGGGATGTAGGCCAGCCTACCAAGTTAGGATTGCAGCCTAAGAGCACAATCCTAAACACGTCTACTCAGAAGTAAGCCCCATTGTGTTCAATGGGTCTTACTCCCTGGAAAGTGTCTTTAGGATTGCGGCCTTAGCCTCTGGAGGCATCCTCTGAGGTAAGCCCATGTGGGTCCAGTGGGTTCTAGGCACCCTTTAGGATTGGCCCATTAATGGTGTGACAGTCATCACTGTAAATGTTTCTTCAGGGTAGAGTCTGGAGATACTTGGTGAGTGCCACTTAATCCAAATTGATCTGAAACGATGGGCAAAATCCAGTGTAACTACGGGGAGTCCTTGCTCCAGAGTAAGAACTCTGAATTCTAATATGAATTTCCCATAGGTTTTCAGTGGGTGGCGCAAGCGATTAAGACACTGTGCCTGTTAACCAGCAGGCCAGGGTTCGAGACCCGGGACAGCCCCACAAAACAGGGTGAGCTCCTGTCCTTAGCCCAGCTCTGCGACACCAGCTGGATCCAATCCTATTGGCTCTGCCTTTCCATTGGATAAATTCAGTGGCATGGAGAGGGGGGATTTGCTGCTTGGGTCACAGCCTATCCTCCATAACAATCCAACCCAGGCTTTCGTGCTTCGCATGCAGCGTATGCAGCGCCGAGCACGATACCATAGTCTTTCAAGACTGACGGAGGCCTGCAGTAACTACGAGTGCACATAAAGTTTCTTATAGGCTCCCGTAGTTATTCTGGATTTGGGGGTGTGTCACAAAAAGGGGGCAACGAACAGCAGCCTTGGAAATGCTGTCACTTGTTCTCCAGACTTAGACATGTCTACAAGTGCATAAGCATGAAAGTACTATGTATATTTATAGATCTACATATTCCCAAATGGTAGAGAAATTATTTTTACCTGCAAGAGTGCCATTATTGGCGATATAACCGGCCATGTCGATTGGTTTGCTGTCAATGGAGAGGTTTCTCATGCAGCCAATGAACTGTCTGTTGTGCACAGGAAAATCTTCAGGCAAGTTTGGAACTCCTCCAAGGAGCAGAGGGCCAGTCAGATCCAAGGATCTAAAGAAATCAGAAATCAGGCATCATTCTCTAACAATAAACCATTTTTTAAAGTATAAACTGCCTTTCAAGACAGAGAAGAACAAATCATGTAAGTTTTGGAACAACAAGAATGTATGGAACAATATACAGAGAGGTCAGGATGCCAAGACAGAAAACATTTCCCCATGCAATGTGCATAGGAGATGCCAGATTTTAACAGCGACAACTATATGTATGCTTCTGTACCCACAAGGGATCCATTTAATGGAACCCACAAATATATCAACAGCAGATATTTAATAGGTTTGCAATCAAATCAAAGGGGCTAAATACCATGTTGTACAGAGTTTGTAGCAAAGCACTCATAGTGCAAAATCCAGAGCAGTTACGGCTCCAGCAGTTACGGCACCCTCAAGTGTTATGTTATGGAAAGTCACCTTAACTGCTCCAATGCAAAGGGCTTATTTTGACTTTAGGATACGGCCCATATTCACAGAAAAAGTGCGGTCAGTAATCCAGTGATATTCACACAATCCTGCGAGTCTGCCATGGCATCCTTGTGTACCACTGTGCATAATTTGAGAGCCACTGCTTTAATGCATACATTTAATGCATACACTGCGTTAATGCATGCATGGGCTGTGGGTGACACAAGTGGTTAAGTCACTGTGCCTGTTAACCAGCTGGCCAAGGTTCGAGACCCGGGTCAGCCCCACAAGACAGAGTGAGCTCCTGTCCTTAGCCCAGCTCTGCAACGCAGCTGGATCCAATCGTATTGGCTCTGCCTTTCCATTGGACTCATTCAGTGACGTGGAGAGGGGGGATTTGCTGCTTGGGTAACAGCCTATCCTCCATAACAATCCAACCCAGGCTTTTGTGCTTCACATGCAGCGTATGCAGCGCTGAGCACGATACCAGAGTCTCTCAAGACTGACGGAGGCCTGCTTTAGTGCAATCACATTAGCAAGTGAGCTTATAGATTATAGTGAATTGTCACTGGTGGTATAGTGAAGTACCACATGGAGGGTGAAGAGTTTTCTGTCTGCTTCATACCGTTGCTGAATTTTGTGTAAAAAAATTATAAAATATGTATTAAAATTTTAAAATCTGCCTCTTACTTTTTGGAGCCAGACTGAGTTCCCTGAGCAGCGCATGAGTAGTTTCCAATGATGCTTCCGAAACGCACAGCTACTGCGGTGTCACAATCATCTACTGTGACTACGGCCACTTTTTCCCCTGAAGGTCCATGAGGAATACCTAATCTTCCTATGTTGGGCTTCAAAAACAAACACAAAAAAGAAGCAAATCTATGAGCATTTCACAGAAAAAAAACAATACAATTATAAAACAACAACTTTACAAACACTTTTTAGTAGGATCAAACAGAGAGCACAAGATGGTAAAGACATCAAGTACTCGGCATCCTTGTACTAGGGAATGTAGCAGGTGAGATAATATCCTTAGAGCAGAATCCTAACCATGTCTACTCTGAAATAAGCCCCATTGTGTTCAATGGGTGTTACTTCCAGGAAAATGTCTTTAGGATTGCAGCCTGTGTTGCAATAAGCCTTCAAAAAGTTGCACAAGCCTTGTTCACAAGGCTGTCTGCAAGTTGTTCTGCTACCAGTGAATAGCTTGTAGATGAACATGCAGCTGAACATGTATTGACAAATATCACCCCGAAATAAAATCCTGATTAAACAGCAATTAAGGCTGCAATTCTAAGCTCCAGTTAGGCCAGCCTAATCCCCGGCATAAGTCCTGGACTGACCTGGGGGTGTCACCAAAGTGCTGTAAGACACTTCTTACACTCCTGGCGGAGGGTTACCCTACAATCCAGAGAAAGTACGGGAGCACGTAAGAGACATTTACGTCAACGTAGTTAAGGCACCACCTAGTGAAATTCATATTGCAATCCAGAGTAAATTGTTCTTACACCAGAGGACTCCCTGTAGTTACTCTGGATTGCACCCATAAATCAGAGCATAGATATGTGCTACATCACCACTGGAATGGGAAGATCAATGTGCTGGCCTAGGTTAAGATTGTACCCTAAAGCAAGGAAAGTAATAATGTCATTATTGCACAGTTTCTAATGTATTCAATTCTAGCAACCAGAAAACAAGTTTGGTACATGAGGCCTTGATGGAAGATTCACTCCGACACAACCGCTGTGTGTGTGTTTTTGTGCGTATGTGTGTTTTGAAAGCTATTTCCTGGTACCAACCTGCACCACTAGAAACATTTTTTCCCATTTCCTCCTGACTATGCTTGTAGTGATCAGATACCTTAACAGCTGTTCACACAAAAGTTCTGGATTCTGTACCAACAAAGTGATACTGAAAGCCCTGTCCTCCTAAAGAGCAAATAGGTTAGTTACAACCCAGTGCCTCTGGGTTGTATTCAAAAAACTAGAGGTCAAGGGAAAAGTAACCCTCCTCTCTGATGCTTAGAGTTGTAATTATTTGTTAATAATCTGGAATTTTTTTTAATTTTTTTTGCATAGAGTCAACTACGCACCCTACTCAGGGTGACCATATGACCGGATTTTTCCGGATTTGTCCTCTTTTTTAGCCTCCTGTCCAGGTGTCCTCCGAAAGGGTTTCATTTTGGCTTCATTTTGAAACTTTGCAATGTGTGCAGAACCCCATCATTTCACATGTTGTTGGATTTGTATTGAAGAGCAGAGTCCAGTGCAAAAGTATCTCCTTCCTATCAAAAGTTATGGCCAAAAAAACTAAACATAAATATGCACTGAGCCCTATGGAAAAGATAAAGTGCCCGATATTGCGGCTTTACTCGTGAGTAGGCAAACATGCCATTGTCCACTGGAAAGGCCAGGCTGAGAGGAATCCAAGACCTTGTCCTTCTTTTGAGATTTGGGTATCTGGTCACCCTGTCCCTACTAGTAAGTGGCACATCCCAGACACTTAGGCCTGAGATTAAAAATTAGGCCTGAGAAAGTTACTCCAATTTCTATTAGCAGCTCAAATTCTGGAGCCTGATGCAACATGCCAAATTAAGTTCATTGCCCACACTCCACATTTACCCCTGTCCATTTGATTGCTTCTCCTTGCATTTCTCTCTTGCCTCCTTTAGAGTAGTTGGATCTCCATCGTCCCCCCCTTGCTCCCCCGCACTGATGTTCCTGGAAAGCAGCTGCCTACATCATACCAATAAAACTCCTATCCATGCGCTACGAGTGCTGCCCTGAGTAGCCACCTAGTAGTAAAACCAGCCCCGATTCAGATATAACAATATCTCACTGCTTACAGAGCATCCTATATATGTATATATTTATATAAATATAAATAAATATATAAAAAATAAAAAGATAAAAATAAATATAATTAATTTATTAAAAATAAATGGAAGCACTAAATGAGAAGTTTTAGAGTTTTGTTTCTGTATATTTTTTTTAAGAGAGAGAGCAGCAATTTACAAATACATGGAGTATTCACAACAGGCAGGTCCAAGTTCCAACCTTGTTGTACACAGATTTTTTAATACATGGATTTGACTCAACATGAACGTCCACTGCAAATCACAGTTTAACTGTAGATAAACTACTTTTCTACTGTTGTAGATAGACAGTCATGCTAGCAATCATTCCTTTCTACATCTGAGCCAGGCAAGGTAAAGGGTCTTTTGCATTACTAATTGCTGGTTGTCTCTTTACAACAGTATGAAAAGCTGTTTTTAAACAACTGTAAAGTGACACACTTTGTTATTTTTTTAAAATTACTTTTATTCAACACATTTTTTGTATCAATAGGGAATCCCAGAATCAAACCCCTGTGGATACTGAAGCATGATCTTATTAGGAGCAACGGAGGAGTAAGAAACCCGGAAGTTGATCTTTAAATTTATTTTTCCGTTATTTTTATCCACATATTTTTTATCCATGGAAATTTCGGAACAGAACCCGAGTGGATAACGAGGTACACCTAAACTCAGGCATCTTCTAGTTCAATGGGATACCTTGAAAATAAAGAGATGCTTTAAATTCAAGGAAGTGGACACGGATGCACAACATGGTCAGAGGTGGAAGGAAGGTGTATAATCTCATTGTGTACTTTTACAATCCTCTCTATTCCAGAAAACCCTGCTGTGATGGCTTTCAAATTCTTTAGTAAGAACGTTCACTCACCCAGGCTTACCTTATTAAAACCCACATTAGCTGAAAGCCATCATTCATTAGCAGGTAATATGCAATTCCTTTGCATCCAGGAGCAAATGTTCAGCGTGGAGAAGCTGAATTTACCAGCATGACTGCTATTATTCTTAATGGAAACTAGTCAGACAAAAGTCCCTGCTTTATAGCGCTGAAAATGTACTTTACAATCACAATGCTGAAAATGGTACTTCTTGCTGATTTTCTGCCTATTGTTTGTATGGAAACAGGTTGCGATTCAAGCTTCAAAGATAACACGCTGTTAAAAAAAACCTAAAGAGAAGAATAGGGTAGGTAGGAAGAGTAAAGGACTTAATTACTAATAACTTCCCCCAAATTACCCATTTGTGTTTTATCGTTATTTCATTTCAAAAACAATTGCAGGAACAGCCAGGTGACCTCTTCTCTGTAGCACATAACAGTGCTTTAGCAGGTACAAAATACTGCACATGGGTTCTAATTAGGGTCCATGCAAGATGTTGTTATGCTATTTTCATTCGTTAGGCCAGCCATTGAGTAATGGCATACTGGTATGTGCCACGGTACATTTTGTGCTTTTCCCTATTCTCATTAGTTTTTTTCCATACTGGTGCGCCATGAATGCTCTGCAGTGCGCTGTTAAGAATTTGGATTAAGGTCATTTATCAGTAGGATCATTTGAGGATGTGAGCCCTCACCGACAGCATGGTTTGCCTTCTCAATTTTACCTTGTCAAGAGTGCAGTGAGTAAAAAAAAGGTTGAAACTAACTAGATTAAACTAATGTGCCTTTAGGTTCAGTCCAGGGTTCTATATCCAACACCATTAATTGAGCCTGAAAGCACATTGATTTTCAACCATTTTTTTTCAACCAACCTGATTTTCAACCAACAGTAGAGCCCTTAATGGCCTGGAACCTGCATATTTAAAAGAACATCTCTCCATATGAATTACCTTACCTTCTTCATTCAGCATGGGGGGAGACTTAGGGTGCAATCCAGAGTAACTATGGGGAGTCCTTGCTCCGATGTAAGAGAAATTTACTCTGGATTGCAATATGAATTTCCCATAGGTTTTCACTAGGTGGTGCAGTAACTACAGGTGCATGTAATGTCTCTTATGTGCTCCCATAGTTATTTTGGATTGTAGGGTTATTCTTTGTTCTTCCTTTTTCTGAAACCTAGAGTGCAATCCTAACCTAGGTCAGCACAACTCATAGATTTCCCATTCACATGGTCATGTAGGAAAGAAAGCGCATGTCTGTGCACTAACCTAACCCTCCCCTAGGAGTGGTGCAGAAGTATCTTACAGTACTTTTGTGACACCTTAGGGTCAATACAGGACTTATGCCAGGGCTTAGGCTGGCCTAATTGGAGGTTAGGATTAGCAGCCAGTTACCCCTAATTCATGACCATAACTTTTTACTTATGACACCCACGCTTTGGAAGTGCCTTCCCTATGAGGCTAACCCCCAAATCCAGAGTAACTACAAGAGCATGTAAGAGACTTTCCGTGCATCCGTAGTTACTGCACCAGCTAGTGAAAACCTATGGGAAATTCATATTGGAATCCAGAGCAAATTGTTCTTACACCAGAGCAAGGACTCCCCATAGTTACTCTGGATTGTGCCCTAATTTTCCCTCGAGTTTTCATTGCCAGACCTGTTTTATTTAGGCATAACCTCACCCCCCCATACGTCATGCTTTTCCCTATTCTCATTATCAGTTACTTTTATTCATTTGGATAGTACGATATCTTTTAGGTGTCCATTTTTAATTATTTTAATGCATTTTTTAAAACATAAGTTGTCTTGGAAGTCTCTTCAGAAGTGGAAAGGATCAATATAAATGCCTCAATAAAGAAAATAATGAGAATCAAACATTCTGAGAATGCAGTTGTTTTAACCTGCAGGAAATCTCATAGAACCACATGTAAAAGATGATAATTGTGGTTGAAAGGGTGGAAAAACAAACCAGTATTGAAAATATCCATGTGGAATTGCAATCAACTACCAACACTGTGCAAAAACATCTAAACCACATGATAAAAGTAATAGTTGTTTGGTTCAGTGTTCCTTAGAGCTCATACCCATTGAGCTCATACCCATGGTGTATATAAGTAGTGTACTTAAGTGGCAGCCTTAGTAATCCACTCTAGATGTGAACAGAGCATGATTAACTAGGGTCAGACAATCTCTGCCAAAGAAGTGTCACAGCTGGTGCAGCAGCCTTGGGTTTTTAAAATGCAAATGAATACCCTTGAAAATAAGACAAAACCAATTTCACTGTGTACAACTCAAGCCAGTCAAACCTTTGGAAGAGGAAGAATAGAATGAACTCTTTACTTACAGTGCAATCCTAAGCATGTCTACTCAGAAGTAAGTCCCATTTTGTTCAACGGTACTTCCTCCCAGGAAGGTGTGGTTAGGATTGCAGCCTTAATTTGCTGAGCCTATGTGCACAAGCTCAGACCTAAACACAGAGCACGATCCTAACCATGTCTACTCAAAAGGAAGCCCCACTGTGTTCAATGGGTCTCACTCCCAGGAAAGTGTCTAGGATTGCAGCCATATTCTATTATTCTGTAACATTCCCCCAAATCCAAATACGAGACTTTACGTGCACTCGTAGTTACTGCACAACCTAGTGAAAACCTATAGGAAATTCATACTGCAAATTCATACTGCAATCCAGAGTAAGTTGTTCTTACACCGGAGCAAGGACTCCCCATAGTTACTCTGGATTTTGCCCATTGCCAGTTTTGGCAGCAGTGGGAATTAAACAGCCTGGGTTCAAGATTACAACCTTTGCCTTTTATCCAAAATTGTTACAGAAAACAAGATTTCTCAGTGGAAAAATTTTAAGCCACTGAAAACAAACACAACACAACATTGCGCTAGCAAAACTTACCAGAGGTTTTCACATTCTTGTGTGCAACTCATGCCCATTTGTGTGTGTGCATGTTGGGCAATGTATCAGTCGGAGGTAATTTATTCAGTGATTTGAGTGGTTAAAGGTTAAATAAAATCTGTTTCCTCTTGACTTTAAAAAGGCGAAAGGAGTACTTTCTCTTTGCATGTCTGTGTAGCAAAATGGGCAAAGATACTACCAGTAGTAGTTGTGCTTGGAAAAGAACATGTTCATAAAAGACCAGTTTTTTCCCCGCTTGTACCAATTAGTAGAAAGTGGAGCAACTGGTTGTAGAGTCCACAGCGGAGACGCTAGAAGCCGAGGGTGCACTTTCAGTTCAGACACGCTTAGTCTCATTAGGCAGGACGCCAAACTCCGCAAACCCTTTCATTGACCTGCTGCTCTGAGCCCAACAGCCTAATGTATGGGGAGGGGGGAGGCTCTAGATTCTCAGGCTTCATCATTGCTTCAGTGGGCAAAAATCTCATTACCGCTTGGTTACAAACACTTTCTCGATGGAGTCAGACCTGGGTGAAAATTAAACAAACTGCAAACAACAAATAAAGCCACAGGAACTGGAAAAGGTGTGACATTTGCAACCTCAGGGGAAGGAGCTGGTGAGTGGCAGGCAAAGTTTAATGCCTTTCAAGTGTGGGTTTGTAGGCCACTCCGATCTGAGCTGTTGATTAGGAAGCTGGAAATGAGAAAGTATTGGGAGAAAGCCAACGGCATGCTTAATGTGCCCTCTCGGCTTTTAAATGTGGAAGAGGAGCACAAAAAGAGTACGTATTTTTACATAAAGTGAACTCTTTTTAACTGTAAAAGGTAAAAAAAATAGTATTTGCACAAACACTGTCTTCCTTTGTTGTGTCTCATGAACCCCTCTTTTTGCTCATTGAAGTCACAGAGTGTTGGATCTGCTTGTAGAGGGCTGGAAAGAATGCACACCCCCTAATCATAAAATGTGCACCCCTCATTTCCACTAAATGAGCCAAGATCTGGCCACAAACGTAGAAACTTAACTCACCATTTCCTTTTCCTAAGGAAAAAAGCAAGCCTTTGATTTCCTGAAACTTTTGGTATTAGCTCTGAAGACAGCACAAAAGAAACCCAATGAGCTCTGAATGGTCAACTTCTTGCAACTCCAAACATACCCTACAATCCAGAGTAACCATGGGAGGACGTAAGAGACATTTACGTTGACATAGTTAAGGCACCACCTAGTGAAAATATATGGGAAATTCATATTGCAATCTAGAGCAAATTGTTCTTATGTCGGAGCAAGGACTCCCCGTAGTTACTCCGGATTGTGGCCATAGGCAGACTCACTCCCTTGAAATATTGTTCATAATCTGTTTGATAACATTTCCATCCTATCCCAAAGCTCAAGATGGCTTGCAAAACAGACTTAGAGCACAATCCTAACCACATCTACTCAGACGTAAGCCCCATTGTGTCCAATGAGTCTTACTCCCAGGAAAGTGTCTTTAGGGTTACAGCCTTAGGCTACAATCCAGAGTAACTACTGGACCTTTTACTCCGATGTAGTTACAGTGCCACCTATGGGAGCAATCCAGAGTAAGTGCCTCTTATGTCTTCTTGTAGTTACTCTGGATTGTAGGATTATTCTATGCTCACTACAAGTCACAGCCCAATCCTATCCAACACTGCTGCATTGTTATATGTAGTGCTCTATCTACCACTGAAACAGAGCAGATACTGGAGGTATCTGGAGAAGATACTGGAGGTATCTTCATAGTAAGGAAAGCTTTGTTCCCCTTACCCCATGTCAAGCCTTTGCCTGCTCGATGGTGCTACTCAGATCTATGCTAGCAATTTAGCCTTCTCTGCCATCTCCATCTCCTCCGCACCTACGCTTTGCCTTCTCTCACCACCACCACAGCACTGGCAGCCAATGTGACACCCATAGGATCACACAGGCCTTCTTGATGACACCACTTAGTCTTCAGATGTTGAAAAACACTTTATGGCACTTTTACAACACATACCACCTTGGGATTTAGGACCTTAGGTCTGGGTTGCCCATGACATCCTGAGGTTTTCAGCAATTTATGGTTTTATGGCTTTATGATTTATGGCTAATCAGGGTTTTCTGGTTTCACCATTATTCAAAATCATCATAATAGTAACTGTAGCAGAATAGTTGCCAAAGGTTCATATAATCTGATTCACCGTCACCTTTCAAGTTAGAGATGTTTCTCCGAGCACCCCAAAACGTTAAAATGATACCCCACCTTTCCTAGCTTTGGACTGGAGTTGATTTCTTTTACACAACACAGGAAAATGAAAAATGATGAGCACAATCCAGAGTAACTATGGGAGCACGTAAGAGACATTACGTGCACCCGTAGTTACTGCACCACCTAGTGAAAACCTATGGGAAATTCATATTGCAATCCACAGTAACTTGTTCTTACACCGGCGCAAGGACTACCCGTAGTTACTCTGGATTTCACCCTCTGATAGGAAGTAGCACCCTCATGGGAATCTGCTGCCAACAGTCCTAACTTCTCTTAAATAAAGCAAAATACATTTTTGGACCAAGCTCAGAGTTTAAGTATTTTAGGAAAGTATTTAGAGAGGCACAAGCCCTACAATCCAAAGAGACGTTACGTGCATCCATAGTTATGGCACCATCTAGTGAAAACCTATGGGAAATTCATATTCCAATCCAGAGTAAATTGTTCTTAAACTGGAGCAAGGACTCCCCATAGTTACTCTGGATTGCACCCAAGGTCTGGCTGGCACCACCTTCTTAAAATCAGAATGAACACACCAAAAATTATACTGTTAGGAGTTTTCCATGGTTTGATTATAAAAAATATTTTTTTGTTTCATATTATTTTAAGACAAAATAAATTATGTTACCCCTAAAAAGTAATGAAGGGCCAACTGAAAAGACAGAAATTAGGCTACAACACAGAGAAACTACGGGACCTTTTACACTGACGTAGTTACAGTGCCACCTATGGGAAACCTATGGGAAATGCATAGAGCAATCTGGAGTAAGTGGCTCTTATGTCTTCCAGTAGTTACTCTGGATTGTAGGGTTAGTGATAGTTATGTGGCACATTCAACACACAACAGAATGCCGAAAGAAAACCTTACAGATGATGGAATGCAGGTCCTGGCTAGGTGGGTAAATTCAACTCAGTGTACATTACATTTATCTGACTCACTAAGGGGGACTCCCTATTGTACTACAATGCTCAGATTTCAGTTCTGGATAAGAAAGCTGGAAAAAACTGCCCCGCCGTGGCTGAAAAACAATGTGATCATGTGAGACAGCAATGAGATAGTATGGGCAGAGTGCCCAAGCAGCTAATATACTGTACTGTGAACTGAAAAGGATGGCTAGAGCCATTTCTGATTCCTGGGGATCTACCCTATTAATCCCCCTTCCATGCTCACAAAGGTCTTTCTGATATCTGGGTAATCCATTTCCTAACAAAGTGTTGATACAAAATTAAATAACAACAAAATATTGTTTTCTCCTCCACAGACAGATGTGAAATTCTTTAAACAGCTTCTGAGTTCCTGAAGCTTACCCTGTGATTACAAACAGATAAGGGTGTACTTCAAAGAAGGTACAGTGCATTCCTAAGGTGCCAGTTAAATGACGGTTGGGAACAATGGGGCATCCTAAAATCCTTTCTTCCAGTAAGGGGATTAAAGGGATTGCCCATCATTGTTATTAAAAAGTTGCTGAATTAAAAGAGATGCAAAAATGAATACAAAAAGTCATTCCATGTCACTTCTTGAGAACTAGCAGCAGGCCTCCTTCAGTCTTGAAAGACTACGGTATCGTGCTTGGTGCTGCATACGCTGCATGCGAAGCACGAAAGCCTGGGTTGGATTGTTATGGAGGATAGGCTGTTACCCAAGCAGCAGATCCCCCCTCTCCACGCCACTGAATTAGTCCAATGGAAAGGCAGAGCCAATACAATTGGATCCAGCTGCGTTGTAGAGCTGGGCTAAGGACAGGAGCTCACCCTGTCTTGTGGGGCCAACCCGGTCTCGAACCCTGGCTTGCTGGTTAACAGGCACGGTATCTTAACCACTTGCGACACCAACAGCCCTATAGTCCAGAGTAACTATGGGACCTTTTACACCAACGTAGTTATGGTGCCACCTATGGGAAATGCATAGAGCAATCCAGAATAAGTGCCTCTTACGTCTTCCCGTAGTTACTCTGGATTGTAGGATTGCTGAAAAGTACATAAAATTCATCTGCTTGGACATTAGTTCCTATTTAAGATTTCCAGGTTACGATGCTGAAGGGATAGAAAAAGCTACAACTAGCAGAATTTCCTTTCCCCAGCCTTGCAAGTTTTTCTCCTTTTTTCCAGTTTCTCCTATACTTCTTGTCTATAAGGGCAGCGGTTCCCAAACTTTTTCAACTGGTAGCTCCCTTGACCTGCCGGGGGTATTGAACACAGCTCTCCACATGTATAATGTATATATTTTATAGGCCTCCCCCACATACACATGGGTTCCCTTGTGCAGGAGAAAGGCTGGGTAAAATTCCATTAAATAAAATAAAAATTAAAAAATAAACAGATAAGAACACAATCCTAACCATGTCTATTTAGAAGTAAGCCCCATTATGTTCAATGGATCTTACTCCCAGGAAAGTGTGTTTTGGATTGCAGCTTAACCCTACAATCCAGAGTAACGACCGGAGCACGTAAAATACATTTACACTGATGTAGTTACGGCACCACCTAGTGAAAACCTATGGAAAATTCATATTGCAATCCAGAGTAAATTGTTCCTACGTCGGAGCAAGGACTCCCATAGTTATTCTGGACTGCGCCCTAAATGTGACAAGTTTTTCACGAGGATTTCAACAGATTTCAAAACCATTAAATAAAATAAAAATAAACAAATGTGACAAATTTTTCACAAGGATTTCACAAGGGTACCAGCTGGTATCCGCAGCTCCCCAGAGAGTAACAGTTCACAGTTTGGGTATCACTGTACTAGGATATTGCAAATAATTCACAATATTATTCATAGTACCCATTCTAAGTGGGCAAAGACACAAGTTTTAAAGCAATAACTCTAATATTTAGTGGGGGGAATCAAACAGAGCATCCCTGTGGTGGTGTCTCCCATATATCTCTTTCAGATTTGGAACTTAGAATAATCTTTTTATACTTCTGCTAGATAAACTGCTATTAAAAACTTTGTTTTGAAAGTTGTACATAAATATTTTTAATTATGATGATGATGATGATATTTCAAAGTCTGAAATATAAAATAAGATTTTGGCCTCCTGGTCCTGATAAGCAGTAAATATTTTATTAGTGTTTGCCGGGGAAGGGAGGGAGTTTGCCTATATTTTGTTTGCAGTATTCTGCACATGCTATTTGTGTTCTTTCGTACTATAGATGCAGCCTGTGGTTTGAACACCGATAAATATTCATTCGTGCAACAGCAGCACTGCAGCAGGTTTTGCCCCAGTTAAAAGCACAATGTTCTCCCGATGCACCCCACATCCATTCAAAGCCCTGAGACGATTATAAGGTTGACCGGCAAGCATATCATTAACACGGACAAAAACCCTTGGGGGCACTTGAGTGTGAGAGCAGATTAAACATGCAAGCCCCCTGCAGGACCAAAAGCATTGTGGCCAATGATGAGCCAATGAATCTGCTTCTCAGCCACATCGCGCATGAGATGCGGTTGAGCTTTGTGTTGACTGGAGAGCCCCCTGCATGTCCTTCTCTAAAGCCAACGGACCAGCCTTTCACAAACACTCTCAAGGAGAGGCCCTTTCCGAACAACTTCGGGTCTGAAAATTGGTCACATTCTTGGAATGTTTGCGTCTCATCAACATCCATGTTCGACACCTATGGAAACAGCCACTGGGGTCTCCAATGCTTTCTGCTGGGATATGTCTCAATTTACTAGTGTGACATACATCTTCCCGTATACAAGGATGGGTTTCAAAGGAAAATTTTGGTCCCTTTCAGAGTGTATGACATCATAAATAAAAATATTTATTTTATTTTAAAAAATTTATATCTCGCCTTTGTTGGGCCGTAGCCGACTCAAGGCGGCTCACAGTAAAACATATTTAAAACATTCAATAAGACATTCAATTAAAAGCATTAAAAACAGTTAAAAAAACAAGTTAAAAACAATAAACAGTTAAAAAAGTTAAAAACAATAACCCCCAAACCTCCACCTCAATAAAAAGCATTTTTAAAATAAAAAGTTTTCAGTTTTATTTTATCAAATAAAAATTTGATATAATGGGCTATGGTGGCTCAGTGGTTAAAGCTGCTGTGCTTGTCAATCTGAAGGTCAGCAGTTCAAGACTTAAATATGCAAACAGGCCCTACAATCCAGAGTAACTGTGGGAAGACGTCAGAGGCACTTTCTCTGGATTGCTCTATGCATTTCCCATAGGTTTTACGTCAGTGTAAAAGGTCCCGTAGTTACTCTGGATTGTAGCCAGAATGAGCTCCCATCACTTGCCTACTTTAGTGGTCACAACTAGCAGGACAATCTGCAGGGGACATGTTTATCTTACTTCAGATATTCTAATAGCAATTATTAGGACTTAGCTTTTTAGCTCCCACTCTTAGGGCACAATCCAGAGTAACTACGGGGAGTCCTTGCTCCGGTGTAAGAACAATTTGCTGTGGATTGCAGTATGAATTTCCCATAGGTTTTCATTAGATGGTGCAGTAACTACGGGTACACGTAATGTCTCTTATGTGCTCACGTAGTTACTATGGATTGTAGGGTCAATCCCTGTATTGCATGCGCAAGTTACCATATTTACTCCAATCTACTCAGACATCGAATCTAATGCACACCCTATACTAATAATCAAAATACCACATTTACTCAAATCTAATTAACATCACACACTGGATTGTGGAGACTAAGGGTGCGATCCAGAGCAACTACGGGGAGTCCTTGCTCCGGTGTAAGAACAATTTGCTCTGGATTGCAATATGAATTTCCCATAGGTTTTCATTAGGTGGTACAGTAACTACGGGTACACATAATGTCTCTTACGTGCTCCCGTAGTTGCTCTGGATTGTAGGGTAAGGGTGCGATCCAGAGTAACTATGGGGAGTCCTTGCTCCAGAGTAAGAACTCTGGATTGCAATATGAATTTCCCATAAGTTTTCACTAAGTGGTGCAGTAACTACGGGTGCCCGTAAAGTCTCTTACGTGCTCCCGAAGTTACTCAGGATTGTGCCCTAAATTTGGCTGGAAAAGCTGAGCATTAGATTCAAGTAAATAGATCCAGAGTATTCTCTCTGATCTTTAAAACAAAGATTGTTCCTGAGGCCATTGTTCCTGTTCCATGTTATATCAGACAGACGGGTGCAAGACACAGGAATTTGGTGGTGGTCAAAAAACTGATTATTTTCTGTAGGGCCTCTATGTATTAATATTATTTAGTATTAATAATAATATATTTTGGAAAGGAAACTTTGAAAAAGTATGGCTGCAAATCCTATACACACTTTCCTGAGAGAAAGTCCTATAAAACATAATGGGACTAACTTCTAGGTAGACGTGCTTAGGATTGCACCCTTTAATTCATAAAGACAGTTGCCTTACTGATTTTTTTAATCAACATCCCCATTTAGTTCATGCACTGAAACAGACATTATTTCCAGTCACAGTCTCATTACCATAATCTTTTCCAAAGACATGGTTTATGCAGATAATCCCTCTCAATCCTTTAATAAATAAGAGCTCAATCCTGAGCTTCATAGCGCCGGCAGTACTACCAGCACAGAGGGTTGCAAATGTGCCATAAAGCATGTTTATGGGATCCAGAGAGAAGGGTGTCTCTCTCTCTCTCTCTCTCTCTCTCTCTCTCTCTCTCTCTCTCTCTCTATATATATATATGCTGAGCTCATTCCAGCCCTAACCCTATCTTTGCATTTTTAAAATAAAAAGTACAATACATCAAACATCAATGCACATTTATTGGGGGCACAAAGGTCCAGGGACACCAATGATCAGGATGCAATTTGCCAGGACACAGTTGTCCAGTAGTTCTGTCACAAAAGCTGCAATCCTAAAGACACTTTCCTGGAAGTAAGACCCATTGAACAAAATGTGGCTTACTTTTGAGTAGACATGGTTAGGATTGTGTTCATAGATGACCACATCATTAGGTCATTTGGGGAGAAGGAGGAAAATCTCCCAGCCTGTTCCATTATTATTTGAAACTCAGTTGGCAGCAACAAATAGAAGGACCTTCTTTGTAGTGACTCCACAGCTGTTATTCAACAACTGTTGAACTGAGTTCCTGTTGAACTGAGAACAGACCTCTCCATCTCAGCCTTCCATTGGTGACATACCCCCAAATCCAGAGTAACTACGGGGCCACGTAAGACACTTTACATGCACCCGTAGTTACTGCACCACCTAGTGAAAACCAATGGGAAATTCATATTGCAATCCAGAGCAAGTTGTTCTTACACCAGAGCAAGGACTCTCCATAGTTACTCTGGATTGTGCCTTTAAGGTACTTTTAAAATTTTTGCAATGCTTCCTATTGTTTATGATTGTTTTTTTGCTACTTTTTTTACTATTGTGTAATTACCACGATTGTTATTTTAATTTTTGCTCTTAAAATTTGTACTCAGTATGTTGTTATCCACCTTTAGCCATTTGTCTTAAAAGGGAAAAACCGAGTACTGTATAAATATTTTAAAATAATAAGTACTATTTATAACTCTGGAATCAAAGCTTTTCTTGCACACTCAGATGCTGCTATCTAAGCTATTCAACTGGAGTTTATCCACCAAGTTGGACATTTTTGTTTTCCAAAGGATAACAGTGAAATGGCTCAGGACCCAAGTAAGTTAATGACAATCTCACCATATAATATGGCTGTGGTCACATAACAGGTGACAGTTATCATCATCCAAAACCTGTTTTCCAGACGGAAATAAGATAATTTATCTTTCAGCTGCTGAGGAAGCCGGCGTGCAGGATATATTACACTGACATGAATGGTGCCTGCATTTATTTATTGGAGATTGCAGAGAACTCCTATATTTCTTTATTCTTTGTTCAAAACAAAATACTAATTAGACTGTCAAAGATTGTTTGGCATATCTACCAACTTTTTAAAAAAGCAGCAACATTTTATAGTATGTTTGGAGAAACAAAGGCCACCCTCTTGTTTTCCTTGAGAAAGCATTTGTTCATATGTATTCAAATTATGTAATTTGACTGGGCATTTCCCATGAAAAGTACATGCTCAATTTAATTTTGGATAAAGCTTCATTTTGTGTGTGTTTTTTAAAAAAAGATAATCTGGTCGGCAGATGAAGGATAATGCGTTTTACAGGAAGGGAATTTGGAAACACATCAAAGATTTTAATTTCAAAAACTCCTGTTTGTGCCGAAATCAGTCAAAGTCCTACTTTCCTTTTAAGGCTTTTGCAGGTGGTGTAATAACCTAAAGGTACTTTGTGCGCCCTTCAAAATTTATACACATAATTCAACCAAAGGGGAAGCGATGACCGATTGCGGCAATGCTTTGTATACTTTGATACGGAGTGAAATTAGAACGGTGCCTTGCTTAAAAAGCATTTCACATAACAAACAGAAATTTCCAAGAAACCTTGCTTCACATAACAAGTTCTGCTTCACTTAACAAGCAAGCACGGTATGGGCACACGTGCTATGCAGCCCTGACACTCCGCATGGAGGCACTTTAAAAGGGCTGCCGGCCAGCACTGTTGTCTCTAACTGCCCCCAACTTGGGGACAATTGACTGGAGGTGCTAGAGGCAGCTGCCCCTAACTGCCCCCAAGTACCCCCACTGACCATCTTGAACCCCCAGCAGCAGCCCAGGTAAAAAAGCAGGCCTCCAACAGTCTTGAAAGACTATGGTATCGTGCTTGGCGCTGCATACACTGCATGTGAAGCACGAAAGCCTGGGTTGGATTATTATGGAGGATATGCTGTTACCCAAGCAGCAAATCCCCCCTCTCCACGCCACTTAATTACTCTAATGGAAAGGCAGAGCCAATACGATTGATTCCAGCTGCGTCGCAGAGCTGGGCTAAGGACAGGAGCTCACCCTGTCTTGTGGGGCCGACCTGAGTCTCAAACCCTGGCCTGCTGATTAACAGGCACAGCGTCTTAACCGCCTGTGCCACCTCCTCCCAGGAAAGTGTCTGATTGCAGTCCCCTAAACATGTCTACTCAGAAGTAAACCCCACTGTGTTAAATGGGGCTTACTCCCAGGAAAGTGTCTTTAGGATTGCAGCCTGAGTAGACTTCATAGGATCGTGCACACTGAATGCATGTTTTGCATTCAATTCCAGTGTTCTGACATCATTTTTACATCCAGTTAATATTTTTGTATGAATATTTTGGGGGTTGTGTAACCAATTGTCCGAGTTTCCATTATTTCCTATGGAAAAATCTTCTTCACTTAAAAAGCAAAGTTTCACTTAAAGAGCATGCCTCTGGAACGAATTAAGCTCTTTATGTGAGGCACCACCGGATTCCAGTTTTTGTAAAGGTTGTTAAAACAAACACCTTCATGAAGCTGCATTTGTACTTATGGGACCTTAATAATGCGACCCACACCCCATGCACCTCCCTAGTGACATCACTGCTAGTGGAACACATTTGCAATATTAACAGGAAAAAGGTCAGTCCTGCTTCCTGATAATGCTTTTCTGTTTAGCATGTGAACTGCTTGCCTGCCTTCCGGATTCCTGTTTTAATTTTCAGACACAGACTAACCCTACAATCCAGAGTAACTACGGGAGCACATAAGAGACTTTACGTGCACCTGTAGTTACTGCACCACCTAGTGAGAACCTATGGGAAATTCAGATTGGAATCCAGAGTAAGTTGTTCTTACATCGGAGCAAGGATTCCCCGTAGTTACTCTGGATTTTGCCCTTAGTCTTGTGCGAAAAGTAAAGATGAGTAGTACAGGAATATTTGGTGTATTAATTTATAGTTGATCCACCATGTGGTCAAACCATTCCAGGCCTTAGAAAGGCAGCTCTGCCCTAGTTAGGTAGTTTGGAGTTTAAGGATGGTTGGGCAAGTATATATAGCAATGGAAACTATGGAATCACCATAAGCATTAGAGAAAAAATAGATTTTAAAGACCACTTCCAAATGGAGAGGACTCAGGCCTTGCAAATAAGTTTGGAAAGGTCAAATGATGCAAAAGAGATGGAGAAGAATGCAAGGAAATGGATGTTTGAAGAATTATATCAATCTGACAAATATCTGCAGAAGAAAAGGTTAGGAGAACCTTACTAATTAAAGCAGAAAGAAGCTATCCAGGCATTTAAATATATGGTCCAATAAAATAAATAAAACTGAGAGTGGAAATTCCCTTATGGCCCTTTCCCAATCCAACCATTAGTGAGCAACTTTAGGTACACAGCAAGCCTGCATCTTGGAGAGACAACAGCTGAATTGTTTCAGCTACAACGGACACCTACAACGGCTGAATTGTTTCAGAGCAGTGTGCTTCAACCTATGGGTTGTGATCCCGATGGGGTCGCAAAGCCTCATTTGGGGGTCACTGCAACCTTTCAAAGCCTGTGCAATGGAGTTGGCTTGCATCCATTCAAATAATGATGCTGTCCTATCAAAACCGAGTTCTTTAAGAAATCCCGCACGGGTTTTTCTTGCTGTCTTGCCCTGCGGTTCTTAAAACCGGTTTCATGAAGTTAGAAAGTGAAGAAAGGAACCCGGTAATAAGGAACTGAAAGGAACAGAAATGTCATCTCCTTTTTTGTACCTACAGCATATATGTAAAATTAGCAAAGCAACGTATCCAAGTTTTTTCAAACATGTCTAAATCATATCAAGTTTGGACACAACATCCATTTATCTTGGCATAACCTCTAATCCCTAAATTGTCTGTGTCTCAGCAAACTCCTTGGAGTTACTTTTTATCTTTAAAATAAGTGTCTGCCAACAAACAGACTCCAAATAAGTACATCCAGGGGCAAAAGCAGTGATCTCTGCCTCAGTCATGCTGGAGAAGCCTTCGGGGAGAAGGACATAGAAGGCAGGCTTCTGTCTTCGCCCAGACACATGAAAAGAGCCTGTTGCACAATCTTAAACACAAAGGGCGCAATCCAGAGTAACTATGGGGAGTCCTTGCTCCGGTGTAAGAACAATTTGCTCTGGATTGCAATATGAATTTCCCAGAGGTTTTCATTAGGTGGTGCCATAAGTACAGGTGCATGTAATGTCTCTTATGTGCTCCTGTAGTTACTCTGGATTGTAGGGAAAGTGTTTTCCCGTTGAACACTGATAAACTGTTGCAGCCTCTGATACCTCATGCAAGTGGACACTTACTCTCTTCCAGACTCAGAACACAATCGTATGAGTGTCTACTCAGAAGCAGGTTTCATTGTATTCAATGGTGGGGGGGGGGGACACACCATGGAAAATATGCATAGGAATGCAGTCTTGGGGGTATATCCAAATTTTAAACACTGATACCAGTTTTTACTGATTAAACACCGATACCAATTAAACACTGATACCAAATTTTAAACACTGTATCCAAATTTTAAACACTGATATTGCTTTGTTGGTAGTGCATGTGCTTCACCCTGCTGTGGTGGGAAGGCATGGAGGCCTCCGCAAAATAAAAGAATGTTTCTTGGGGGCTGCACTGCAGTTGCATCAGTGCAAAAATGCTGGATAGGACTGGGCCTTGGTAAGGTTATTTCAGTAAATTATTTCCATACAATTCCCCTTTATATCTGCTACAAAGAGGTCCCTTACAAACAGCGAGTCTGCCCCAAATCTCTTGCCCACACTGCTTTTCCCAGTAATTTCCTGCACCACCTTCTTTCTCCCCTGCAGGACTCAGAATGGTCATCAAGCCAATTTTGATTGTCATACGGCACATTTGGTTTGCTTTCTAAAACCAGAAGTGGCTTATGAAAGCTGCTAAGAATCATTCACAGAGGCCTGGATTGTAGGTTGCTGGGTAAGGAGAGGCCTCTGGCACCACCAGGAGCATCGTGACCCACTGGTGTGGATGAGGTAGGTCAAAGAATTGCAAAGTTTGGGAACCCTGCTCCAGGCCACCACTCTACTCTCTTCCTCCAGTCTTGGTCTTGATCCAAAATGTTGAGGGAGGAGAAGGAAAGCAGCTTATTTATTTTATTTATGGCCTGCCATTTCTTCCTAGAAGGAAACTAAATGTGGCTGACTTATAGGTGGACACTCAAGGTGAGGATCCACACAACAATGGTTTGCACACAGGACACAGACCATTTCCCATTAGTTTGCTGTTCAAATACCTTGCTTCACCCAGTCCTAGAAGTAGAATTGCCCTGACAAGCAGTTTGCTATTACTAGGAGCACCCCACATAGTTTGTATCTACTCACCATTTCTATTCTCAACCCAGGAAATAAATTCACTCGTACTACAATCCAGAGTAACTACAGGAGCAGGTAAGATACATGCACCCGTAGTTACTGCACCACCTAGTGAAAACCTATGAGAAATTCATATTGCAATCCAGAGCAAATTGTTTTTACACCGGAGCAAGGACTCCCCGTAGTTACTCAGGATTGCGCCCAGCGTCTGGTTTTTTTTAAAAAGATATCAACAGTTTGCATACAGAGACAAACCAATTTTTAAAATTTATTTTCCAACGTGAATAATTATACTGGAAGAATATGTCTATTATCACTTGAGAAAACAGTAAGGAATCATGAAAATGAGACAAAGGTTTATTTTTAACCGGCGTGTGGGATTATTTTTCCTTTCAAAGAATACCCTGGAGCTGTCTCAAGCCCTTATCTTTTGGCAGCTGCTAAGAACTCTAAACCAACAACCATACCAAGAAATCCAGACTCTTGCTGATACAGTATATGCTCCTTTTCCCAGGCTTCTTGGCCAATGGGGAGGAATGGCACCGGCAAAAAAACCCCTACAGATTATTCTACCATCTCTCCTTTAATCAGCATTTTATATTAAAGCTTTTTCTGCAGTAATACCCCAAAAAGAGTAGGTTACAGATTGTAAGAATAATGTTGCTTGGTGTTCAAGCTGCCTTTGAATTTGCTGCTGAACTGGCTGGGGTCCATCAGTGGCTAATCTGGTCCTTGTCCCAGCAGAAGCCCACAAAGATACAGAGTTCCCATGCAGTCCACCAGTAAATTGCACCCACTGGGCCAGTAGTTCATTTTAGTAGATAAAGCAATGAAAATCATATTAGCTGATAATGAATATCACTAAAACAGGTCTTCTCTTACCTTGTTATAGTACTGTAATTGAACCGAGTGCCACTGTCCATCACTAACTCCTCCTGGAACAAGTGGTGCAACTGTGGTTGTAGTTTCCCCTAAAATGTTGCATGCAGGAGAAAGAAAGTCATCTTAAAGCCTGTACTTTTCATTATTTTCATTTTTGCACTTAGAAAAATGTTAGGTAATTTTTTAGAGAAAATATACAAAATACATCAAGATTAATAAAATTGTGTCATCCATCCATTTCCATTTTGAACACCTTGAATGTTGTAAGGGGAAGAGGGGAATAGGTAGGGGAAAAGCCTGCCATGGAAGAGGGTTTGGTGAGACAGACACAACACTAGTAGTCCTGGACATTGTGTCCACAATTATAAAAGTCCTCTATGACTGCAATCCTAACTTCCCCTTAGACTGGGCTAAGCCTCAGCACATGTCCGATGCTAACCCAGGGATGTCTCAAAAGTGTTGTAAGGCAGTTATGGAGGAGTTAGGCCAGTGCACAGGCATATGCCAACCACCCCACAACACCAGGGGGTGATATGCCAGGAGAGTTAGGCTGGCCTAAATAGGATTGCATCCTACAAGACTTGTGGCACCCAGATGTCCCTTTAATAACACAAACACTGGCTGTGACTTGACATAAGCTATGGGAATTATGCAAACTAAGCCAATAAAAGGCATAAAAAATATAATAATAACATCCCATATTTATTTGGATACACATCTGGATACCAGTAGTGCAGCTACAAGGGGTTCAAAGCACTGAGCTTTGCAGGTACCTGAACACTTTTTCCAAGCAGCCTTTTCCACCCCTTTGGAATCAGGTATTTGCCTCCATTTTGCCGCCACCACCAGGTATGGCTCCAATGAGCAGGGGAATGGGCTGCTTGCATGGAACAGTCAGCCATCTGCAAAATATAGGGTTTGCACCTTGTCTGGCAACACCACTAATGGATATAAATTCTATATTTCTATGGATACAAATCCTATGTTTGTTTGGCTACACCTGCTGAAGCAGTTGGAAGTCCTCAAATATGTGAAAATGATTTTTATGGGGGAAAAAATAAATGTGTAGGATAGATAGTGTAAACGGTTGGGACCCAGGGAAAAAAATCTGCATTCTTGTGGCTTTCTCTTTCATGCTGGAATCCTACAGATAAGGTGTTGAGGAACAAAGAAAACTTTTTCCTTCCCAGAAAATTGCAGAAGTTCTAACTGTATAACTAACAACACAGATTCCTGACTTTCCCATTGAAAAGTCTTTTAGAGACTGGACTTGATAAAGGAGCAAGAGTCAGATTAATTTCATGGACTAGAACAACCAGCTCGGTAACTATTCATTGATATAAGTAAAGCAATAACTGAACAAACATCTATAGCAAAAGTACACATGGACCCGTCAAAGTGAACGGGTTGGGTTTGTCATGATTGATTACATGAACAAAAGTTTCCACAGCAGAAGAATGAGAGAAGAAAAAATTAAGAACAACTATGTAAATATACCCCAGTATATATATTCAAATATATATGCAGCGGTGTGGATACAAACAGTAACTGTAGTTTAACACCCACACCTGAACTATTCCTATAGAGAGGTGTTAGACCAGCAATTTTAACCACTGCGCAATGTGCTGTGGCACATTGGTCAGCAGGTATGCCACAGGTCACTGGGGTGGGTGTGATCCCCCAGCCAGCAATGTGATGTGCCTTGTCAAAGAACTGATGGAGAGCCTTACAAATGTGCCATGAGATGGAATGGGCTAAAAATCACTAGGCTACAATCCAGAGTAACTACAGGAGCTTTTACACCAATGTAGTTACAGTGCCACCTATGGGAAACCTATGGGAAATGCATTCAGCAATCCGGAGTAAGTGCCTCTTACATCTTCCCATAGTTACTCTGGATTGAAGGGCTGAGGTCCGAGGCCCACATGCATTGACAAGGGGTTAGAAATACACAATGGCTCCAGTTCAGATCTAGTCACCCTAACAAAAGACACATCACCAATTTACAATACAACCAGCCAAATGTGCATCTACATCCACACTGGTTACATGTCACAGATTACCTCTCTCTTATTAGATCTAACCCCCAAATCCAGAGTAACTACGGGAGCACGTAAGAGACATTACGTGCACTTGTAGTTATGGCACCACCTAGTGAAAACCTATGGGAAATTCATATTGGAATCCAGAGTAAATTGTTCTTACACTGGAGCAAGGACTCCCTATAGCAGGCCTCCGTCAGTCTTGAAAGACTATGGTATTGTGCTGAGCGCTGCATACGCTGCATGCGAAGCACGAAAGCCTGGGTTAGATTGTTATGGAGGATAGGCTGTTACCCAAGCAGCAGATCCCCCCTCTCCACGCCACTGAATTAGTCCAATGGAAAGGCAGAGCCAATACAATTGGATCCAGCTGGCGTCGCAGAGCTGGGCTAAGGACAGGAGCTCACCCTATAGTTACTCTGGATTTTGCCGTAAGTTTGATTTTAACCAGCCTCTGTGAAAAGGGAGTACGCTGATATTTTTACATAATTAAAACAAAACAACACACACAAATGCATAAGAAAAACACACAAAGCTGCAGATGCAATTCTGTATCTTTTATAATTAAAAAATAATACAAACGCTGTTTTCTTTGTGTTCATCCTTTTCTGCAAACTATTGAGAAATAATGTCTGGCTATACAATTTTTTTTCCCCAAAAAGAAAAATTCCCTTCCTTTTGCACAATTATTGCTCTCTTTTAACACCCCTTCTTATCTCGATTAAAAAAATTTCTGGAGGCTAACAGACAGCAAAGCATATTTGATTACCATCTAAACAGAAATCTACTCTGGATACAATAGCTTGATTTCAAATTAGTCAAGGCAGTTATCGAAAGCATGGCTTGGGGCGAAATACTTTACATCTAATTATACGTCTTGCACGGAGAGAATAAGAGTGTGTCTAAGGCCTGCCACTTCACTTTCCGAAGTTCTTGCGAGTCCCAGAATTACGCACAGCTCAGATGAATTAATATTTCTGGATTTAAACTATTTGTCACTGTTGTGATTTTAAAAAGGAATTAGGAGTTTCTTTCATTTTAGGGTGACTGCTAATTTTAGTGGGTTAAAACTTACCTGCAGAGAATGTCAACTGGATCTGCTCTTCAATTATCTCAAGGGCAATAAAATCGTGCTTCTCATTAAATCGTCCATTATAGAGAAGCAAAGCATTCCTTTCCCTGGTTGCAAACCTAGGACAGACAGGAAAATACACATTTACAGATAGATTCATCTACAGACTCATACCCCCAAATCCAGAGTAACTACAGGAGCACGTAAGAGACTCTACATGCACCCATAGTTACTGCACCACACAGTGAAAACCTATGGGAAATTCATATTGGATTCCAGAGCAAATTGTTCTTACACCAGAGCAAGGACACCCCATAGTTACTCTGGATTGCCTATAACCACCGCTGGACATATACAACACAATTCTACAGGGTGTCCCATAAGTTTCCATACACAGAAAAAATAAGCATTTTTATTTAACATTTATTGAGTGTTATTTGGGGGTGGCGCAAGCGGTAAAGACGCTGTGCCTGTTAACCAGCAGGTCAGGGTTCGAGACCCGGGTTGGCCCCACAAGACAGCTCCTGTCCTGTCCTCTGCAACGCCAGCTGGATCCAATCGTATCGGCTCTGACTTTCCATTGGACTAATTCAGTGGCGTGGAGAGGGGGGATTTGCTGCTTGGGTAACAGCCTATCCTCCATATCAATCCAACCCAGGCTTTCGTGCTTCGCATGCAGCGTATGCAGCGCCGAGCACGATACCATAGTCTTCCAAGACTGACGGAGGCCTGCCTTTTTATTGAGTTTAATCATACTGAGGGACGAAACAAAATGTTTTCAAAACAATGGTATCATGTAGAGCATACTATATAAATAACAATAGTTTTCATTTAAAAAAATGTTTATAAAGGGTGTCCCATAAGTTTCCTATCTATGCAAACTTATGGGACACCCTTTATAACCCATTCCTATCTGGGGAGGTGGGAAGGGGAATGTAGCACATCACCACCTGTGACATCATTAGCCCAAAGATTTGGCGCAAATCACAGCACAGATCACATTTGTGATTGCTGTAAAGTGGTTAATGCTGCCAGTTCACAAGTTTCTGCGGCATAAGGGCTGCCCCACAAATTAAGGTTAAAAAAATCCATCTAAAAAAAGGAAAACCTAAGAAAAATCTCTGTAAGATGTTGGAAAGGAAGCAGACTTACATGAGCGAGACAGTGAAATGGAAGCGTTGCCTTAACCCCTTGAAGGTGACAAACGATTGTGGAGGGAAGCTTCTCGTTGTCATCTCACAATAAGGTCTCTCAAATTCTCCAGGGGGGCACTCACATTTGAATCCTCCGATGAGCAGATCAACGCACTTTCCCCCGTTCTTGCACACTCCTGGAGCACAGCGCCCAGAGCGAGAGTTCACTTCACAGTATTCTCCTAAAAGAGATGGAGAAACAGCAGTCAAGTATGAGGAAAAAACAAAGTACAGTGGTACCTCGTTTAACAAGTGTTTCACATAACAAGCAAAAATTTCCAAGAAATCTTGCTTCACATAACAAGTTCCGCTTCACTTAACAAGCAAGCACGCTGTGGGCACACGTGCTATGCAGCCCTGATGCTCCGCATGGAGGCTCTTTAAGAGTTCTGCCAGCCAATGCTGCTGCCTCTAACTGCCCCAACTTGGGGGCCTTTGCCTGGGGATACCAGAGGCAGCTGCCCCTAATGGCCCCCAAGTTTCCCCATCGACCACCTTGAACCTCCAGCAGCAGCCAGGGTAAGCCTCCCAGGAAAGTGTCTTTGATTGCAACCTCCTAACCATGTCTACCCAGAAGTAAGCCCCATTGTGTTAAATGGGGTTTACTCCCAGGAAAGTGTCTTTAGGATTGCAGCCTAAGTAGACTTCATAGGATTATGCACATTGAATGCATGTTTTGAATTCAATTCCAGTGTTTTGTCATCATTTTTACATACAATTAATATTTTTATATGAATATTTTTGGGGTTGTGGAACCGAGTTTCCTATGGAAAAATCTTCTTCACTTAGAGAGCGTTTCACTTAAAGAGCATGCCTCTGGAACGAATTAAGCTCTTTATGTGAGGCACCATAGCACATCCCAAAAACTTGCTGATGCAAAAGTAAACTGTCATAACTGTAGGGCCTTATTAATTCCATACTATCATTTGTAATCTGTTATTTGTCTATCATTTGTCTGTCATTTGTAATCTGTTAATTCCACAAGGCACAGACAGTTTGAACTTTGTATGTCTCAATTCTTGGGCATCAAGACACAGGGCGCAATCCAGAGTAACTATGGGGAGTCCTTGCTCCAGTGTAAAAACAAATTGCTCTGGATTGCAATATGAATTTCCCATAGGTATTCACTAGATGGTGCAGTAACTATGGGTGCACGTAATGTCTCTTACGTGCTCCCGTAGTTACTCTGGATTGTAGGGACAGTCAGCGCTTGTTGCCTTGTAGACCACCTTATGCACTCTGTCACATCAGGACCCACGTTTTGCAAAATTTATGGGAAAGTATAAGTCCAGCCTTATTCAACACAGTTTTTTAAAATATAGGAATTTATACAGAACTCAACCACAGGAAATTACAGTTTTAAAAACTGCTTTTCTTCCTGTTGTAGAAATGCAGTCATATAAGCAATAATTCTGTTCTTTCACTGAGGCAGGAAAAGGTAGGGAGCCCTTTGTAATTTTAATTGCTTCTGCCTCTTTACAACAGTAAGGCTGCAAATCCTAAAGATACTTTCCTGGGAGTAGGACCCATTGAACATTATGGGGCTTACTTTTGAAAAGACATGGTTAGGATTGTGCTCTAAGAAAAGAGATACATATGAGATACATATGTATGAGATACATATGATACATAATTTTTATGAGATACATATGATACATATGAGGTGTTTATATCATATCTCCCCAAAACTAGAGCTGATATGGCTAAACTAAGGCCAATTTTGGAATGAGTACCCAAATATATACAAGAAAAGGTACTTTCTAAGTTTTAAAGCACCAAAATTTATGTTTGGCTATGTTTTAATATTTATATACCACTTTTTAACAAAATTAGCTCATAAGGTGGTTTACATAGGAAAATAAATCATTATGTTCTTCCCTGTCCCTGGAAGGCTCTCAAAGTTATAAAATAAAAAGAATAGACATCCAAAAAGACACCATGCTGGTTGATGAGAGACAGTTGCTCCCCCTTTGCTAAATATAAAAAGGTATTACTTTGAAAGGTATTTCTTTGTCCAGTTAGCATGAGGTTTGCAATATCCAGTTAGTAATACCCAAATAATACCCAAGGTCACTCAACCCACTTAGTGCAAAATCCAGAGTAACTACAGGGAGACCTTGCTCCGGTGTAAGAACAATTTACTGTGGATGCCAATATGAATTTCCGATAGGTTTTTATTAGGAGGTGCAGTAACTATGGATGCAAGTAATGGGCACAATCCTGAGTAATTACGGGACCACATAAGAGGCATTACGTGCACCCGTAGTTACTGCATCACCTAGTGGAAACCTATGGGAAATTCATATTGCAATCCAGAGTAACTTGTTCTTACTCCGGAGCAAGGATTCCCTGTAGTTACTTTGGAATTCACCCTATGTCTCTTACGTGCTCCCCTAGTTACTCTGGATTTGGGGGGTTAGTTTATTTGAAAGCTAAAACTTGCATCCCCAAGAATAATAGTAACAGATCTCAATAAAGGACGAACTATGGTCTTCCTCTATTTAAACTGGATTAGGTTATCTATCAAAAGGACCGAGACTTCTGTTTGGAGTGACGTCCGCAGGGCCTGATAAAAGAGCAATTGACTTGACAAACAAACCAGACGCTGACATGAACACTGGTACGTGTAAAAACAGGTTAGAGACACACCAAAAAAAGAGGGGACATCTGTCAGCACAGTCTGCAAATCTTTAAATCACTGTCATTGTTATGAGCAGAAATACCAGCGTTGGAATTATTAAACAATAACTCAATTTTGGATTAAAGTCCATAATGCGCAGTGAGCCCTCCTTATCTATGGGCTCAGAATCCATGGATTTAAATATCTGTGGATGCCTATCCTATATATTGAGTCCATGTGTGAACCAGTTCTTTTTCATACAGTATTTGCTTCTGCCCATCAACATTCTTTGTCTACACAGGTGTGTGACGGCCGACAACCTTAAGGCTGCATTCTTGAGCGCTCACACCAGACACTAACTTCCCACAAATTCAGAACACCTTCTGAGCAATCAATCTGAAGACTGAACTGTCAGATCCGCACATCAATGCTTTGGGAGGTACGCGCTACTTTGAAGATATGTCCCCGGTGCAGGCAGCATTGGTATTTAAGCACTGCGATGCGCAAGGAACTGCATACGTGAACCAAAGGAAAGTGAGAGAGTTAAAAAAAAAAGTGCATCAAAGTGCATTAAAGTACAGAATGTCAGAATTGAAAACTGAACATTTTGAACATAAAAAATAACTAGTTGTGTATGGCTACAATCCAGAGTAACTATGGGGCATTTTACACCGTCATAGTTAAAAGCCTCCTATGGGAAATGCATAGAGCAATCCAGAGTAAGTACCTCTTACATCTTCCTGTAGTTACTCTGGATTGTAGGGTAACCCTACAATCCAGAGTAGCTACGGGAGCTTGTAGGAGACATTTAATTGATGTAGTTACAGCACCACCTAGTGAAAACCTATGAGAAATTCATATTGCAATCCAGAGTAAATTGTTCTTACGTCGGAGCAAGGACTCCCCATAGTTACTGTGGATTGTACAGTGGATTGTAAATTGTTCTTACGTTGGAGCAAGGACTCCCCGTAGTTACTCTGGATTGTACCCTATGGGCAAAATCCAGAGTAACTACGGGGAGTCCTTTCTCCGGTGTAAGAACAACTTACTCTGGATTCCAATATGAATTTCCCATAGGTATTCACTAGGTGGTGCAGTAAAGTCTCTTACATGCTCCCGCAGTTATTCTGGATTTGAGGGTAAGACCAGTTATGGTGTAAGTGGGTTGTATTGTAAGAATGAGAACAACAGCAACAGGAAGAAGTGATTGAGGTTTTCCAAACCCATTTTCCCCAAGAGAAACAGAGGTCTATCTATTGATGTGAATTGCTTTCTGGGTTTTCTGGGCATTTAAATCCCCCTCCCCTTCTATACCATCTCCCAAAACAATAAACATTGGGGGAAGGGTGGGATAATTTGGAATTTTTTTCCTCATTTAGATAGCTTGGAAAAAAATAATGAGATGAAAAAAACACAAGACAAGAAGCAACGCCCCTGGGATTAGAAGATATGTGGGGCACATCTGCTAAGAAATAATATCATCCCCAAATCTGCAGAATTTGCAAACACATTCCCAAGATTATATACTTAATTTTCATTATCTCCAAAACACTGTTCTAGTGTCCCTAATCCACAATGTCAACAGAAATGAAACAAACAGCTTTGTTGATTTAGGAATAATATTTAGGAATTATACCATCGCTCATGGAAAATAAGTGCAATTGTTTTTATCTTACCACTTGTTCCTGTAAAATCAAAAGTCTGGATAAAATCAAAAATCAAAAGTCTGAATCAAAAATCAAAAGTCTGGATAAAATTAAGATACCATTTAGGTGCACTTATAAACAAACATCTGGGAGGTTAAAGTAAAAAAATGAATAGGTAGTAATAGCTCAGAAGTGCTAATAGATATTTAAAGCCTCCTTTATTGCAGGGCTCAATGATTTGCACCTTTCCAGTGCAAACAACAAAATTTTGTTGCCTCAATTAAAGCTGGGGATGCCAAGCCTAAACACACTTTCCTGGGAGTAGGCCCCACTGAATAAAATTCGACATACTTCTGAGTAGACATGCGTAGGATTGCATCGTGACCCCCAAATCCAGAGTAACTACAGGAGCACGTAAGAGACTTTACCCACGTGCACCCGTAGTTACTGCACCACACAGTGAAAATCTATGGGAAATTCATATTGGAATCCAGAATAAGTTGTTATTACACCGGAGCAAGGACTCTCCGTAGTTACTCTGGATTTTGCCCTTAGCCTCTATCAGCACTAGCACTATTTGTGCTAGTGGGTCAGAAGAATACAAATAAATACTATCCGCTATAAATGTGATTATGAAGCAATAAAGATCAGTTTGATTAATCAGACATTGATTAATTGAGCTGCTTCAGACATAACAGAAAACCAGTATTCACAAATCCCAGAATTAGAATGAATGTGGTTTTTATGTTTCCCAATCTCATCTTCATGCATGTTTCCCAATATCATATTCAAACATATTCAAACATACATTTCCCAAATGTATGAATTTGGGAAAATGGGATTTTTATTCAAAATACAATTTGGTAACAACGGGTGCAATCCTCTGCACGTCTACTCAGACATGTGTTTTATGGGGCAGGGAAGTGTAATTAGGATTGCAGCCAAAATGTGATTGGAATTCAATCTGAATGTTCTCAACCAGTGGTACTTGTACCACCTGTGATACTTGAAGGGGTGGTGTCCAGTGGGATGTGTGGAACCCCCTAGACAGCTGGCAGCAAGACCAACACTGCAACATGCAGTGATGTCCACCATATCAATGTTTGTGCTTAGACAAGCCCTCCCATCTGCCCTGAGCCTCTTATCGGTGTTTGTTGGACTGTGCCTAGCCTTCTAATACAAAAGTAACATGCAATGACATTGTTGCCAGTTACCTCTAGTGGAGCCTTTTATAGGTGGACCATCGAAAATGGTACAGTGGGGACCAACATTGGTCTAAACTACTTTTGGCTGAAGGCTGGTAGGATTGCAGCAGGCCTCCGTCAGTCTTGAAAGACTATGGTATTGTGCTCGGCGCTGCATACGCTGCATGCGAAGCATGAAAGCCTGGGTTGGATTGTTATGGAGGATAGGCTGTTAGCAAGTCCCCCCCTCTCCATGCCACTGAATTAGTCCAATGGAAAGGCAGAGCCAATACGATTGGATCTAGCTGGCGTCGCAGAGCTGTGCTAAGGACAGGAGCTCACCCTGTCTTGTGGGTCTTGAACCCTGGCCCGACCCGGGTCTCGAACCCTGGCCTGCTGGTTAACAGGCACAGCTACTTAACCGCTTGCAGACACATTGACAATATTGTGCATTGCAAATAACACTGATTTTCTTTAAGAGCCAGAATCATGTTCTTCTGCCCCCCTCCGTTCTAGTAAAAACAGAAGAATGCTAGACCCTCAAACCATCATTTTTCAAAGATAATCTCACTCTTTCCAATAAAACAAATCAGGTTCTTGCATGTTGACTTTTTAACAACACTGTGAAATTATTTCATTGTGAAAATAGCATTGTTTTGGCGCATGTGCAAACAAATTATAACAAACCATGGAACGCACACAGAGGGCACAATCCTCGCTAATTTAGGCCAGCATAACTCACCTGGCATATCTTCCTGTGGTGGTCTGCAAAGGTTGGCATATGCCTGTGCACTGGCCTAACCTTCCCACCCAGTGGTGGGCTCCAGCAGTTCGCACCTATTCTATGGAACAGGTTGTTACGAGAGATATGACATATAAAGTTTAAAAATAGCCATTTAAAAGTGGCTGCCAGATGGGCATAGAACCGGTTGTTAATTTCTCTGAATCCCATCGCTGTCCCCACCTCCCCAGGAGTGGGGCAGAAGTGCCTTACAGCATTTTTTTGACATCCCCAGGGCCACCATAGGGACTTAAGCCAGCCTAACTGGAGATTAGGATTGAAGCCATAGAGTGTGCCGTGCATCACTAACTTCCACCCTATGTAAAATTGATTATTTTTGGCCCAGGCAAATGAGTAAAATATATGAAAAGTTTGGAGATCTTTTACACAGTAAAGAGGTAAATGCCAATGTAGGTAATCTGGACTCAATACAGATATTATTTTATTTTGGCTTTCATATTTTTGTCAGTCTGACCAACAAGACAACTGTTTTAATGGAGGCAACATAGTGGGCTGAAGGATGGATGGGTGGAGAAAGGAGGATTTGCCAGGCATCTCACTTTCATTAACAAAGCTTTCTTAATTCCAGCACTTTAGAATGGTTTTGTAACATCAAAAATCCTGTCAAACCATTTTAAAGCTAATTAAAAAGAACAAACCAAAAATGTCGAGTCTCCAGACATGCTTTCAAAAGAGGGCTTTGATCAGTGGCATTATTTTTGCAGGCGGATGCAAGGGGGAAGAAACCCACCACATTTCGGAAAAGGAGATCGCATTGCACCCGAGGCCCTTTGAATAGGTCAATTGGTGTTGTGTTCTGGAGTTTGCAGAGGTACACACACAAAAATACACATCTACATGTACACATTAATCTATGCACACATTACATGGAGGAAGAAGAGGTCTCCTTCACAAACTGATTAGCCTTGTGGCCTTTATCTGGGCAATAGTTGATGAAGGTAACTTGGAATTTGTATTATTATTTGTATTATTATATTAACACCTGTGGGCGGTGGGTGGCGCAAGTGGTTAAAACACTAACCCTACAATCCAGAGTAACTATGGGAGCACGTAAGAGACTTTACATGTACCCGTAGTTACTGCACCACCTAGTGAAAACCTATGGGAAATTCATTTTGCAATCCAGAGCAAATTGTTCTTACACCGGAGCAAGGACTCCCCGTAGTTACTCAGGATTGCACCCATAGTCTGTTAACCAGCAGGCCAGGGTTCGAGACCCGGGTCGGCTCCACAAGACAGGGTGAGCTCCTGTCCTTAGCCAAGGACACTTGGCTTAGCCTTAGCCACTAAGGGTGGGATCCTAACCGAGGCCGGCACAACTCATTGGTCTTCCCATTTCCATGTGATGTAGGGAGGCAAGCACATCTGTGTGCTCTGGCTTAATGCTCCCCCAGAAGAAGCACATAAGTGTCTTACAGCACTTTTGAGACACTCCCAGGTCAGCGCAGGACTTATGCCAGAACTTAGGCCAACCTAGGTACTCTCAGCACAAACCTAACCCCTGGTTAGGCTGGCAAGAGTCCTGATACAAGTCCTGCGCTGGCCTTGGGTGTTGCAAAAGTACCGTAGAGGCTCATCTGCACCATGCCTGACATGTGCATGGACATGTGCCGCGGGAAGGGGTAGATGGGTGAATTGTGCTGACCCAAATTGGTTATGATTATGTCCTCAATTCTTCAATTAACTTAAAGCAGTAGTACTCAAACTATGGGCACAATCCAGAGTAACTATGGGGAGTCCTTGCTCCGGAGTAAGAAGAATTTAGTCTGGATTGTAATGTGAATTTCCCATAGGTTTTTACTAGGTGGTGCAGTAACTACGGGTGCATGTAATGTCTCTTGTGTGCTCCCGTAGTTACTCTGGATTGTAGAGTTAACCTGGTCACAGTGCCCTTCTATCATGATGGCTTTTCTGGCTATTCCAGGCATGACCATCTTGAAGATAATACTGTCCAGGAGAGCCAGGAACAGGCTCCTGGGCAGCCCTGTGAGTTTGCCGTGGTGCTCGATGACACTGCAGCACAATGTTGTGAATCATTGACTTAGGGCACAATCCTTACCAACTTTATAGCTCCAGGGGAAGAGCAATGCTTCCATTACCTTGAGGAGGCCTCCATAACTGTCCCCAACTGCAGGGTGCAGCACATGCCCCAAAGGCACAGCTGTGTCAGTATGGGAATGTTTATTAGGATCTGAACCTGAACCAAGCCTCCTGTCCCACCTTGAATGCACTGAGACAGTGTTGTAGGATCACTAGATGTAGCAGATAACAAGAGGTAGGATGCAATTCTGCCCCTTACTGATAAGTGTAAATAAGTGAATAAGGGTAAAATTCACACATAGGGCAAAATCCAGAATAACTGTGGGGAGTCCTTGCTCCAGAGTACGAACAAGTTACTCTGGATTGCAATATGAATTTCCCATAGGTTTTCATTAGGTGGTGCAGTAACTAAAACAGGCCTCTGTCAGTCTTGAAAGACTATGGTATTGTGTTTGGCGCTGCATGCGAACCACGAAAGCCTGGGTTGGATTGTTATGGAGGATAAGCTGTTACCCAAGCAGCAAATCCCCCCTCTCCACACCACTGAGTTAGTCCAATGGAAAGGCAGAGCCATATGATTGGCATCGCAGAGCTGGGCTAAGGACAGGAGCTCACCCTGTCTTGTGGGACTGACCCGGGTCTTGAACCCTGGCCTGCTGGTTAACAGGCATAGCGACTTAACCGCTTTATGGGTGCACATAATGTCTCTTATGCGCTCCCGTAGTTACTCTGGATTGTGCCCATAAAGACTGAAAACTAACAGCTTGAGATCTCAGGGAACACAAACGCATGAAGACATATTTTCTTCCTTACTTGGCATGAGCAGCTTCATAATCTAGTGAAGGCTAAAGTGGGGAAGGTATTCAGACAAGTTGTGCATGCCGGTTTGGCAAAACTAAATGATGCTGTTCCAGATCTGATTTAAACCCACAAATATTATGTCTCCCGATCACTCACCTCCTTACATCACAGGAAGTGAAGCCTGTTCCAGGCTATTATAATTAGTGGGTATACCTGTTTCAAAAATAGCTCATAAATGCTCTGAGCATCTTACGGCTTGAAACTGAAGACTCCTGAAGACAGGGAAACTTTCATCATGTATAAATTACATCCAAACAAATGAAAAACCTTCAAAGTATTAATGGGGGATGGAAACAAGGGGAAAAGAAGTTTCTTTATTAGAATGTAATTGCCTTCTGGAGGAAATCAAGGTGTTTTTGGACAAGTAGGTATACCAGTATTATAATCTAAGCATCAAATTCAGTGCACCTTAGCAAAGAGATGAAAGATTTTATGTATTTTTCTTATAATTATTTTTCCCCAAGGATGTTTTTTTTTAATAGGGTGAAGTGAAATTGTGGAGTTTCCAGAGCAGTCTGCATTAACATGGTTGTTTCAGTAAGGATAGTCCAGCCTTTTAAGTTTACAGTAAGGTAAAAAAAACATGCACACAAAGATTCCAATGCGCAATTTCACTACTAGCTTAGGTTGCAATCCAGAGCAACTTTGCTCATGAAAAGAGCCTGTTGCACAATCTTAAACACAAAGGGCGCAATCCAGAGTAAATACGGGGAGTCCTTGCTCCAGTGTAAGAACAATTTGCTCTGGATTGCAATATGAATTTCCCATAGGTTTTTACTAGGTGGTGTAGTAACTAAGGGTGCCCGTAACGTCTCTTACGTGCGCCCATAGTTACTCTGGATTGTAGGGTTACATTCTCTGCTTTTAGCCTATATACAAAAAAGGTGAACACAACAACACAACGTTAATGCCTGTATGCTCTAGGGTAGTGACAGTGGCTAGCAGCCACATAGGAAAAGGCAGCAACATCATGCAATGCTCCACATCACATGGCACCATACTTCTGGGTTCTCCTGGAGGAGGAGAAGGGAGCTGCCTCCTCTTCGTATTTGGCAAACTAAGGGCACAATCCAGAGTAACTATGGGGAGTCCTTGCTCCGGTGTAAGAACAATTTGCTCTGGATTGCAATATGAATTTCCCATAGGTGGTGCCGTAACTACCTCAAGGTAAATGAATCATAGAATCCTAGAGTTGGAAGGGACCTAGTAGGTCATCTAGTCCAACCCCCTGCCTGCAGCAGGAAATCCCCCTAGAGCATCCCCGATAGGTGCTCATCAAGCCTCTGCTTGAAGATCCCCAGTGAGGGAGAGTCCACCACCTCCCTTGGCAATCTGTTCAACTGCTGAACCGCCCTCACCGTCAGGAATTTTTTCCGGATATTCAACCGGAATCTCCTCTCTTGCAGTTTGTACCCATTGGTTCTAGTCCTGCTTTCAGAAGCACTATGAACAAATGAGCCCCCCTTCCTCCCTATGGGGGATACCTTCAGGTATCTGAAGAGGGCAATCATGTCTCCCCTCAGCCTTCTCTTCTCCAGGCTGAACATCCCATGTTCCCCGAAACTTTCCTCGTAGGGCTTCCCTTCCCATGTCTCTTACATGCTACCGCAGTTACTCTGGATTGTAAGGCTAGAGAGGAGGAGGCTGTGACAGCTTCTCAAATTGGCTGCTGCACCCTTTTTCCCATCTTTTGGAGGAAATGAATTTGACATGACTACCTATAGAGTCACTGACAGTCAATGCAGACAATAGTGAACCATATGGACAGAAGCGGAACATGTGTTGCTCTTATTGTGCTAGCATACTTTATACATAAACCTCATTTTACATGGACAACAACCCTGCCACCAAGGATGCTGTAACTGGAGGTTTCAACTGAATAAAAAAAATGAGAACATACCAGTGTAATCTTCGTAACATTCACAAGTGTAGCCTCCCTCTCGGCTCCGGCAAAGGCCATTATTTCCACAAGGATTGGAGTAGCAGAGGTCAATCTCTGTTTCACAGTAGTCCCCGGTAAACCCAGGAGGACACCGACATCTCAGTCCATTGATGGGGTGGATAGGTCTGAACAAGACGGAGTTCGAACTGATGAATGGAGCGGAGCTGTCGAATTTGAGTACGGAGACACATTTCATGTAGTTCTCACAAGGCTCTCGTAGACAAATGTTGTCATCAAAAGGTAGAACCCGTTGGGTGGATATCAACGTGAGGAGCGTCCTGTTGAGGTATATCTGCTCTTGAAGATCTTCGGAGGGGAAAAACTTGTTTTGAATACCACCGGGAAGCAAGGCAGAAAATGTCACGTTCAAAATGTTGGAGCTGACATCAGTGTCGTTCTGAATGTTGAACACAAAAATACCCTCTCTGGTTGTCGACAGCACAGTTGCGACACCTTCCACAAAGAGAGAAAGGAGCGGAGAGAGAAACTTCTCTTGAGACATGTTTTCTAGTCGTACCGTGATACTGTTCGTTAGCATGTCGTCTGTGATGATGGTCACCCGTAATGTGCAGAGAGCTGTGACGCTGTGGATGCCGTCTAGAAAAAGAGAGAGGAAAAAAAAATAATCAGAGGCTTTCCCAGAAAATACTATTTTAATTTATAGTACTTTGTCTGATCATTCCCTTAATTTGGAGAGTTGCCTCATTTTAGTAGCCAGGTCACTAAGAAAGAATGTAAATCTTAAACAAGTACCGGTTCCATAGTTCTGGGAAGAACCCACAAGCAGTAGGCAGATCCTAATCTAAAGAGCCCCATACAATGGGTATCCTCTAATTTTTCTGTGGAAGAACTCAAAATGGCAAGTGGAAAGGATGCCCTAACATTTCTGAAATGGACAATCTCAAGAATTTCTTTATACAGGAGATGAATATATTTTCAGAGGAGTAACTGGTAGCTTATAACACATGCCAGAGGACTGTTACTTTCCCAAATTATCTGCTCTAGTTATCCTACAATTCAGAGTAACTTAGGGCGCAATCCAGAGTAACTATGGGGAAGTCCTTCCTTCGGTGTAAGAACAATTTTCTCTGGATTGCAATATGAATTTCCCATAGGTTTTCATTAGGTGGTGCAGTAACTACGGGTGCACGCAATGTCTCTTACATGCTCCCGTAGTTACTCTGGATTGTAGGGTATGGGAGCACATAAGAGACATTTACGTCGATGTAGTTACAGCACCACCTAGTGAAAACCTATAGGAAATTCATATTTGCAATCCAGAGTAAATTGTTCATACATTGGAGCAATTGCTCCCTGCAGTTACTCTGGATTGCACCCTATGTGGCCAAACTCAAGTAATTACAAAACTACGCTCCACCAGGAGGATTTCCAATAATTTTAAATATGTCATCGCAGAACATGCAAATAACGCATGGTTTCCATGCCACAGACTAAAAATAGCTGCAGCAAACTTCAGTTCCAATCATGCAATTTCAGGAATCCAGATGTTAAAATATGTTTACTTTTGTAAAGTATGGGCACAATCCAGAGTAACTACGGGGAGTTCTTGCTCCGGTGCAAGAACAATTTGCTCTGGATTGCAATATAAATTTCCCATAGGTTTTCACTAAGTGGTGCAGTAACTATGGGTACATGTAATGTCTCTTACGTGCTCCCGTAGTTACTCTGGATTGTAGGGTATGACGGTACTTTACAAACGTACCATCCAGACCAGCGGTTCCCAAACGGTGGGTGCGTGACCCACTGGTGGGTCATGACCCAATTTTTGGTGGTTCACAAAACTGACAAGGGAGATTAGGGTATGGGCATCAAGGGTCAAACATGCTGCATGTGGAAGAGCACTGCAGCCTAAACATGATCTTTAAACCTCTGTAACATTAAAACCCTTGTTAATAACTACAGCAAATCAGAATAAATAGGAATCAACACAATTTCCCCATTGAGTTCAATGGGATGCAAGCTACAGTCTGCAAACTTCATCAGAACAAGTGCAAAAACACCTGTTGGTTTAATAAATGGTGCAGTCCTCATGAAGAGCGGCTGAGGATTTCGAGGCAATGGAAATAACAGGATGCATCTTATTACAGTTAATGAACTCACAGACGGTGTGAACAGGCGGTCTGGAGGAGAAGAACATGGATTGTGTGCTCTAACTATTCATGCTTTCTCTGCAAAACCGACATTTAGACATGAGACTGATGGTGCTCCTGGTTCCCAGTTCCTGTTCAACAGAGAGGGCCTGTCTGATTTTGTCGTTTGCTGTACAATGTATTATTATAGCTACTCCCATATAACTATTAGGAAGAAAAGGTACCAGACAAAAGACCCTTTTTTTTCTTAGGGAAGGCACAATGATGTACACCACATGGTACGTATAGCAAGAAGGCTAAAATACAAGCCACTGTGTGGAAGCCACTGGAGTCCAGAAACTGTCATAATCAATATCAACTGTCACAATACATAAGATGGGTTTCCCAGCATTCCCAGCATCTGGTCTGACACAGTTAATAAATCACATAAAAGGCACAGCGTCAGACACCACACAGCTTTGTCCTGCAAAGAAGTGGACAAAAAGAATCAGAGATGAATACAAACAGCTATGGCTGTACTGAAATTGGGACAGAAATTAAAAAAAACTTTTTATAGAGGAGTTTTTAAAAGTTTTTAGAAGTTTTAAAAAGTTTTTAAAACTTATATTTTAAATCTTAAAAACAAACTGCAAATGGGATAAGGGGTTTTATTTTATAGAGTCGCATCACTTACAAAACTGCATTATTCTGCTGTGTAGTTGGCCTTTAACCAACTGCTATCGGCCATTGCATGTGAGAGTTGCACATGTTAAAAAAGAATATGGGTGCAATCCAGAGTAACTATGGGGAGTCCTTGCTCTGGTGTAAGAACAATTTGCTCTGGATTGCAATATGAATTTCCCGTAGGTTTTCACTAGGTGGAGCAGTAACTAAGGGTCACGTACTGTCTCTTACGTGCCCCCGTAGTTACTCTGGATTGTAGGGTTTGTTCATTAGAATTGAGAAGGCTTTGAAGGAGGGTCAACAACCGTGCCCCAGAGTGAGGCATGATGTTATAAAGGCACTGCAACTTAATTACAGAAGTACTGCAAAGACCATCAATGGCACAAATACCTGTGATCAACAACTGTATATATTTTAATAGATCTTATTACACTATAAAAATTTTAATAGATCTTATCACACTATAAAAATTAATTATAACAATCTACTGAATCTGAATGAAGGGATACTTAATATCAATGTATTAGAACAATGATTTTTGAACTATATGTTAGGATGTACTGGTGGGTCACAACATGATTTTTGGTGGGTTGCCGAAGTGTGATGGAAGATCAGATAACGAATTGACTCAAGCACTGAGGCTATTCAAAAATCAGATAGTGTAGCTGCAAATTACTCTGCTCTTGCTGTTTGCAAGGATATTTGAATTTAAGGGAGATAAATGTTTGAGCATCTTTTTCTGGTTATTACTACTTACAAATAAAATATTTCTTTCCAAATCCCCTGCACGTTTGTTAAAGGATCTCAACAGAGTGTTGTTTTTGTAACCCGGCAAGCCAGAGTAGCTACGGGAGCACATAAGAGACATTACGTGCACCTGTAATTACTGCACCACCTAGTGAAAACCTATGGGAAATTCATATTGCAATCCAGAGTAAATTGTTCTTACACCGGAGCAAGGACTCCCCATAGTTACTCTGGATTGCGCTCTAAGTGGGTCCCGGGTTCTAAAAAATTTTGGAAACACTTTTGAAACACACAATACCTCTGAATATCTAAAATTCAAATGCCTGTACCATTGAGATATGAAAGGCTGTAATTTCAGAGATACTAAAGAAGGAGAATAGGTTGGACCTTCTTATCTTTGGCTTTGGGAACCACAGATTTGGCTTAACATGGGTTCCAAATCATGACTAGAAAGCCTCTATCATACATGACTGGAAGTGTTTTTCGGGCATGACCAGGAGGTGGTCATGCCCGAGATGTGGGAAGGCCAGAAGCTTCTGAGAGTAACTTCTGGTTTGATGAAACACTGGAAGAACGTCTCTGAAGCAGGAGGTCTTCTGCACCAGGAGGTCTTCTGCAGCAGGAGGTCTTCTGTGGTGCAAGGAAGGCATGCCCAGAGGTACTGTGCAGCAGTGGTCCTCAAACATTTTGGCCCCAGGGACTGGTTCTGTGGGAAAACATTTTTCCAGGAAGTGGGGGAAGAATTCTGCCTCTGGCAACCTGGAGGGGAGGCTTCCCCACCTAGATCACAGCACAGCTGCCTCCAGCTGGAAATCCCATTATAATAAATAGAGCTATCACTTGGTTACGCTGGATAGGATTGCAGGTGAGAACCCAATTTCTCAACACATGTCTACTCAGAGCAGGGATTTTCAACCTTTTCCAGTGCAGGATACATTGAAAATGCACAAAGTCATCCTAGTCACTCTTATTGGAGAGTAAGAGCGCAATCCAGAGTAACTACGGGGAGTCCTTGCACCGGTGTAAGAACAATTTGCTCTGGATTGCAATATGAGTTTCCCATAGGTTTTCACTTGGTGGTGCAGTAATCATGGGTACACGTAATGTCTCTTACGTGCTCCCGTAGTTACTCTGGATTGTAGGGTAAGCCTTATTGACTATAATGGGACTTATTTCTGAGTAGACGGGCATTGCATTGGACTCTGACGCTGCAATCTTATCTGCGCTTTCCAGGGAGTAAGCTCCACTTCCTACAATGGGACTTATTTTCTGAGGCTGCAATCCTGTTCACTTTCCTGGGAGTAAGCTCTACTGACTACATAGGGACTTGTTACTGAGTAGACAGACATAGGATTGGTCTGTGAGGCTGCAATCCTCTTGACAGAGCCCTCCTGCTATGAGGAGGGGAAGCGAAACTCAGAGGAGTCCTCTTGTGACTGGTCAGGCAGCTGCCACGGACCTCCAGTGGTCCCCAGACCCCAGACCAGATATCCACCCAACAAATTCTGCCTTTTGAGAAACCCTGTTCTGTGGGACCTGGGGGATCTGGGATCCCATGTTCTGTGGGATCATGGGGATCTGGGAACAGATCGCATACAGAGATAGAAGTCCAACTCAAGTACCGAATACCCCCTCAATCCTGATGAGGACCACATGTTGAGAAACAAGTGCACTTAATATGAAAATGTTATGAATCCCATAGGGAGGTTTTCGGGCACAAGTTATATTAAAATGGTGTAGAATGAATGCAGAGCCCTCATTGGTTCCGATGTGGTCTGGCGGTGTTGTAAATTTTAATGTAAATGTAATCATCATTCAAGTTTACTCAGAAATCCCAAAATGTTGAGCATGAGCTACTCCCAGGTTAATCTGCATACGATTGTAGAATTAATTCAACACAAATTTCCTACTAACTGTAAGACAGCCCTGTGATATGGCTATGGTGAGACATTAGCATATGCCCCAAGACAGCTTTACCTCCTGCTGAACCTGATCCTTTTTCTCATGGAAAGACCTAGGAAAATATGTTTAAAGGGCAACACTTGAGTGGTTCTGCTAATGTTATTGCCCTAGCTGTAGAATAAGTCCTGGAAGTCTTGAATAAATTCCTGGGGCTTGGACAGAAATATCTTTCTAGTGTATTGTGCTCTTAAGTCCTCAGACTTTCAGAAAACATAAGCATTTGCATTTTAATCACACAAAACATTTCTGAATCCACAGATGAGGAAACAATGAACATTCCTGAAAAAAGCCAATCCAGAAACCAGCACAAAAATAAGACTGGTAATAAAAAAATAGGTTCAAAATAGGATTTAATAGTGAAATAGCTAATCTCAAGTTGTCTGTATCATCTTATTCCAAATTTTAGGTCCTTTTATTTTAGCCATGAGAAGTTTTTATTTTATCACACACAGAAGTCCTGGCCATGAATCTTTCACTGATGTATATTTAAAAATGTGACTCAACTTTATCCTCAGTGATTATGGCCAGAGATATGCAAAGTCCACATAAAAGAAAGGGAAATGTAGACTTTGGAAATTCCCAGTTAAAAGATATCCAAGGGAGCCTCAATAGTGGGACTGTGGCTGCAATCCTAAAGACATTTCCTGGGAGTAAGACCCATTGAACACAATGGGGCTTGCTTTTAAGTAGACATGGTTAGGATTGTGCTCTAAATTAAGAATATGACTTCAGGGGCAAAAAAAATTTGAGAAAAGAGCAGTATTTCCTTTGGGCAGGTGTCAATTCCTTTGCAACAGGTAGAAAAATACCAGCTAACCACTAAATGAAAAATTACTGGTTTTTAAAAGTTCCCTGAATTAAAGGGAGTTAATAACCTGAATTTTTAAAAAAATAAAAAATCTAAATGATTAGATTTATACATTAGAGCTTACAAAAACAATCAAACTTAGGGCAAAATCCAGAGTAACTACGGGGTGTCCTTGCTCCAGTGCACGAACAACTTACTCTGGATTCCAATATGAATTTCCCATAGGTTTTCACTAGGTGGTGCAGTAACCCACAGGGGCACTTATGTGCTCCTGTAGTTACTCCAGATTTGGGGGTATGTCCATACTGTGGACCCCCTGTGGGTCTGTGGTTAAAGGCACTGTGCCTTTTGATTAGTTACTCTGGATTTGGGGGTTATTCACCAATGGGCTACAATGTATAGGATTGTAGTTCCAATGGGAAAGCACAGCCAATGACTTAGGAGATCAAGGGAGCCGCCACTCAAAAATGTTTGGGACAAAGAGGGATACTTGGGCTGCAATCCAGAAGTGCATTTGGGCTGCCCTATCTATCACGAGGGTGGCCCAATGCCGAGATGGGGCAACCCAGTTATGGGGCAACCCGAAAGGCTTGGTGCAACCTAAGTCAACATAGGCTGCCCCAAGACAGATGGACCTGGGCTGCCCGAGCTGTGCTAGCTAAGGCAGTTCAGGAGAGGCATGTTGAGGGCATGTTCAGCATTGCCTAGAACAGAACAGTTATGCTATATCCAGAGCATGTTTCCAGGGCAGAAATGCCCTTTTCTAGCTCCTACGAGTTATACCACCTCAGGAGCAAGTATGAATCTGAGTACATCCATGGGGTCCATGTTCAGCCAGAGTAAGAATGGCAGTGTTGACCACAAATCTGAGTTCTCGGTCAGCCTCGCTGCAACCCCTGCCTCCCAACCTCAGGATACGGCACAACTACGGCAGCCACGAACCTGGGGATATAGCAGGCCACTCCAAAAAGCCCCTTGTAGTCACTGGAGACTGTACAGCAGACTCATGCTGCAGCTGTTACTGGTTGCAAGGGACTCCTGAAAGGCAGGCACCCCAGCTGTTCCTTGTTCAGTGTGAACTGTGGGGGGTCTCCTCAGGAGCAAGCCCTCCCCAGGTTTCATTGACTTGGTGCCTATACAGCATGCTCTGGAGCAGGTAGGGCAGCCCAGGTTTCCTGACTCTCTGGTGGCAGCATAACTTTCTGCTCTGGATTCAGAATAGTTGGGGCAGCCCAGCCAGGACACTCCTCACCTCCCTAACTCAGAAGTGGAACATTTGCAAGTGGATCCAAAATCTGATGTTCATTCCTAAGAGTTGTGACATTTTCAGCATTTTTTCAGAAAGTATTGATTTATTTATTAGATTTGAACTCCGCCTTTCTCCCCGAGGGCACCCAAGGCGGCTATCTGAATATGTAAAGTATCTGAATATATATATGTATGCATCTGAAAATGTGATGTTGGCTTTTGAAACTGGATCAGACCCTAACTTCTCTCTCTCTGGTGTTACTTAAGATCAGCATAAACTTAGGAAAGCAGGAGCCCACACCAGGGGGGAAACTTGTACAATCAACTCCTTTTGCCCCAGAAAAACTGGTCTTCTCAGGTTTACATCTACTAAATTGCTGGTAAAAATCAGAGTCGATCTGTAACAACGCATCTGACGAGTGAACGAGGATAGGATATGGTGGGCTTTACTGCTGCCAATCCTGACCGTTCCCCAGTTCGATCTGCCCACCCCGGCCCTTTCACTACTGCTGTCTGAAAGTAACCTTTACAACTAATTTCTGAAGTCACACAAAATCAAACCCATTGATTTTAAAATAGTTTTCTTTTAAGGCTTTGTGTGGATCCACACTTTTTGTTACAGCAAACATGGACTCAGCAGATAAACTGCTGTTGCACTAGTGTTTCTTGTGATAAATGCATATAGTATGGACAAAATATCATTTTCTTAGCATTATTCCCACTCCTAGCAGGGTCTGCTTAGCTGATGGATGCGACATGGTGAAATCTGGCTGGCCTGTTGTAGGGACCTGCTGCCAGGATGTAGCTTCATGCAACACCTGAGTCTCGAACCACTGACCTGCCGATCTTCAAAAGGCACAGTGTCTTTAACCACAGACCCACAGGGGGTCCACAGTATGGATGTACCCCCAAATCCGGAGTAACTATGGGAGCATATAAGAGACATTACATGCACCCGTAGTTACTGCCCCACCTAGTGAAAACCTATGGGAAATTCATGGTGCTTTTGGAGCGATTCCATTAAGTCTCCAAGAACATCTAAACTTCATGGGCCTCCAGAAGATCACAGCTGCCCAGTTACAAAAAGCAGCTCTCCTGGGAACTTGACACAGGCTGCAATCCTAAAGACAGTTTCCTGGGAGTAAGACCCATTGAACACAATGGGGTTTACTTTTGAGTAGACATGCTAAGGATTGCACCCACATATTGAGACAATATCTTTGCGATTTCTAGTTCCTTGGATAAGAACCGAATCACAACAGAGCCAATTCTAGTCAAACACCTGGTGACTGTGAAATAGTACATACTAAACTTTATTTCTACCCCGCCTTTCCCCCTGAAGGGATCCATTAAAGTATTTAAATATATACATCTTTAAATATATGTACACATGCATCTGATTAAGCCAGCCAGGCAGGCAATCCTTTACAAAAGTCTTCCCGCTAAAGCAAAAGTTTTCAAATTTCATTTCTTCCAGTTACCCTTTCCATATCAGCCAGCAACCCTCTATCAAACTCCTACACACTGTGGGGGATTTGGGGATGCATATAATGTATGGTATACAATCAGTTTGCATGGAATGCTGATCACAGGGCTGGAGGGCCTCATGACAGCCTTGCATATACAGTACAAAAAACACACTCCTCCGTGATCACACTTTGCAAGAAACAGTAGGAGAGAAGGAGTCAGTCCAGGAAACTTATCTCCCACCCCTTATCTCCTCATTGAGGATAAATGTCTGAGGAACCTCAGAGCACTGTCTGAAAACTACTACTTTACGTAATTCTTTTTTCAAAGTTACTCTGTGAAAGACTCAACTTTGGAATATGCTTCCCTGTTTACAAGCAAGATCCTTCCCTCTGCTATACAAGAAGTAGATGATATCTACACTAAAAATATATTAAGTGCTATTGATCATGTATAAATAAACAAGGCCAACATTATCTTTTATCTAACACACACACACCGTTTGGGAAAACCCAGTTGATTAGACTCAGCGTGATTTTCCAGTCTCTGGATAATTATAGCCCTAACGTGATCGAATGAATAGATAACACCAAGGGTTGCTAACAACAGATGGGGAACTGAATTCTTGCTCACTTTCACTCTCTATGCACTGACACAACCACCCTATAAGAATCCCTAATGATGACCTTTTAGTAAAATTGACCCTGGGTCATCACAACACTGTCCATCAGTACAACCTGGCATTCTTTGAAATCCTGGTGACCCTGAAAGTATGCGCTGATAAGGAAAGAAGCATCCCATGAATGGAAACCTATTGCTTTTCTTATGATCACATACAAGGGCCTTGCACAGAACCGCATTCCAGGGCTGTGTGCTGATGCGCTATTGCAGCTGACGACAATTACTTTTCCCCCTTGACTCACTGTCTGACTCAGTTTACAGCCTTTTCCCTCCTGCTGACCTATGAAAAGCAGCCGCCTCACTCAGTCAAAGGGGTTTTCTCAAAGGATTGTTAAACAAGGTGCAGGCTTTAAAACCTCTTCTTATTGCCGGAGCCCTCGGCCTCGGTTCCATCAAGTGACCTTTGATCTGCAATTACTTTTAGGGATACCTCTGGTCTTCTGCCCAAGACCCATCTATTGAGCACATGATCTTAAGATCATCTTCGCTCATGGTTGAAAATAGGGTTACCACATGATTTACAGCTCCTCAAATCTTAGTACGCACACAGGCACATGTTCAAGAATGCAACAGAATCTTCCCGAACAATAACCATCTAGCCTTGTGCCCCAGCAGTTTTTTAGTTTAACAATAATACCACTAATTCTTCCTACTCAGGTGACTAATGATAAGTTTTAGAGATGTCTGTGATGGTGGAACTGAGACTTCGGCTGCAATCCTAATCTCCAGTTAGGCTGGGCCAAACCCCGGCACAAGTCCTGTGCTGACCTGGGAGTGTCATAAAAGTGCCGTAAGACATTTTTGCACCACTCCTGGAGGGTTAGCCAATGGTGGGCTTCAATGGGTTCTCACAGGTTCTATAGAACCCTTTGGTAATGAGTGCCTGGTTCTGAGAACTGGTTACTAATGGGACATAAAACCTGGTGTTAATTTAGGTTATTAGGACATAGAACCTGTTGTCAATTTACTTGAATCCCACCACTGGTTAGACCAGTGCACAGACATGTGCTTGCATCCCTCCATCATCACAGTAATGGGAAGACTAATGAATTGTGCCAGCATAGGTTAGCATTGCACCCTTTGAAATTGCTCGAGACTCTGGGAAATTAAAAGAGCAACACCAACTGAAATAAAGTAGACATGGTCAGATGTGATAAACTTCCAACTATCCTGATTGTTTGTGTAGCTATCAACACAGTGTTCATTATTTGTTAACAAGCAGGCCTCCGTCAGTCTTGAAAGACTATGGTATCGTGCTTGGCGCTGCATACACTGCATGCGAAGCACAAAAGCCTGGGTTGGATTGTTATGGAGGATATGCTGTTACCCAAGCAGCAAATCCCCCCTCTCCACGCCACTGAATTAGTCCAATGGAAAGGCAGAGCCAATATGATTGGATCCAGCTGTGTCACAGAGCTGGGCTAAGGACAGGAGCTCACCCTGTCTTGTGGGGCCGACCCGGGAATCGAACCCTGGCCTGCTGGTTAACAGGCACAGCGTCTTAACCGCTTGCGCCACAGGTTTGTTAACAACAGTAATACATTACGGTACGACCCAAAAAATTGTCACTGTAAAAAGAGTTATAACATGCACAATGTTATAGGGGCACAATCATCCATCTGGCTGTGTTTATCCTAGAATTGCACCCAAAACCCATATGCACGGCATTGTTTGGGTGGAAAGCAAAGATTGATGGCTCTAACCCAGCAGTGCAAGTGCCTAAATGTGAAGCATTTTTGCAGGGCCCCGCATCCTGTGGTTCTCCCCCATACTCAAGAAAGAGCCATGGCTCCTTGACAGATTGTCAGTGAGGTAGGCAATTGTGAACAGGGACTGTTGTACAAGTAGGAAATATAATCCCCAACTTTGGGATTTGAAAGACCAGGACCAATTGCGTCTTAGGGCAAAATCCCTAACGTCACCCTTTAGTGTTATGGAAAGTCATCTTAACCGCTCTGGAGCAAGGGGCTTAATTTCACTTTAGGATATAGGCCTCTGTCCTCTTAGGTTTATAAAAGGTGAGAAACTTACAGTACAGTGGTAGGCATGTCTGTTCAGATATAAGATCCCCTATATTCAGTGGAAAGTTTGTATAGCACTGCAGTCTTACTAATTTTCCCCCCACGTTGCAAAACTCCAAGGCAGGCCAATAGGGCATTTGTATCCTTTTAGGGGATGAGTGATCTGAAAGATTTAACTGTACCTTCTCTCTCTCACCGGTTTCATGCCTTTGAATTAGAACCTTTTGAAACAGGCTTTGAAATCCAAACCCCTCTAAGGCATACAACTCTCATAGAACAAGCAAGAAGAACCACTGAAAGCCTATCCATTCCTTAAACCCTTACAAAGTGACTCGTTTGCGGTCCAGGTTTTTTTATTGCAAACATCTGATGGATTCTTTCTTTTTCTAGGGGTGTAATTTTAATCAGTAGAAACTTAGCTAGCAAGTTGTTTAGGGCTTTGAAAAAGTACATGCCTTGGAAAATCATATTTTCTTACATGCCTCTGAACTTAAAAATGTGACTTTTGGTTGGCTCTGAAAAGCTATGGTTGTCTTTTGGATACCAGCCAAATAGTGCAATCCTAAGCAGAAGTAAATCTACTCAGTAGTAAATCCTACTCAGGATTACTACTCAGGAATACCGCTCAGTAAGTCTACTCAGAAGTAATTCCTATTTCCAAAAAGCATTTTATCGAGGTGGTGCTGTTTTTAGTATTGTTTTTAGTTGGTTTTTATTGTAAATTTTTAGATCCAGTTGTTTCTAATTTTTTTTGTATAATCTATTTGTATTTTAATTGAGTTTTAATCTGAATTTACTGTTAATTTTAGTGGTCTTATATAGAATCATAGAATCATAGAGTTGGAAGGGACCTAGTAGGTCATCTAGTCCAACCCCCTGCCTGCAGTAGGAAATCCCCCTAGAGATATTGTTGTTTTAATTGCAGTTAGCCGCCTTTAGTTCCCTTTTCTAGGGAAGAAAGATGGGCTATAAGTCAAACAAACAAACAAACAAACAAATAAATAATATTCAATGGGGCCTACTCCCAGGAAGGTTTGTTTAGGATTGCAGCCAAAGTCCATGAGCATTAATCAGCTGGTTTGTTATCACAATCAACAGCTACCTGCCTGTAGTTATTACCAAAGCTTATCCAAATTTAAAAAGAGTAAAGACAAAGGGCAAAATCCAGAGTAACTATGGGGAGTCCTTGCTCCGGTGTAAGAACAATTTACTCTGGATTCCAATATGAATTTCCCATAGGTTTTTGCTAGGTGGTGCAGTAACTACAGGTGCACGTAAAGTCTCTTACGTGCTCCCATAGTTACTGTACTCTGGATTTTGGGGTAAGTTTTCCAATATCACCCTTGAATAGAGTGTACAAAAACAAGGTTAGAACTTAAGACAGTCCACTAATACTTTTCCATCATGTCATTAGTCTGGGTAGGGCAGAATAACTCAACCATAAACCATTAGAATGAACCTAATAAAACAGCAGCTCTGTTTTATTTCATTTTAAAATAGCTTCTTTGCCCCAGTTCTTCACTGAATAGTACCATTTGGGTCTGATTACTCATTGCCAGTGGGATTTGTTTTTCCATCAGGCCTCCAATATTGGGTGTCCTCCTCTTCCTCCCAGACGTACATCTGTCACTCTGCCCTGGTTGGAAGAGCTAGCAGCTAAACACCGGGAGGGATTAGCATGAGACAAGGCTTTGCCGAAGCAGACTTTTTAATTAAAGGTGCTGTATGAGGCTTGCTTGAGCACCTCTTATTACTCATGTAAAGGCTTTAAGAAGAGAAATTAGAGTAATGGAGTATTAGGAGGTGATCTTTCCGCTCTTTAATATCTCATGCCATTCAGACTTGTAAACATGAATGGGGATGCATTCTGATCCCAGTTGTATAAATAAATACATAAGCGAGAGCTTACTCTTGATTTGCCCAGACGTAACAGAGATCCATCTGGTCCATTTCCTATCATTTAAAATAAGAGAATATATAGTTTTTTAGACAATAATGATAACATATTAGACAATGGGCACAATCCAGAGTAACTACAGGGAGTCCTTGCTCCGGTGTAAGAACAACTTACTCTGGATTGCAATATGAATTTCCCATAGGTTTTCACTTGGTGCTGCAGTAACTACAGGTGCATGTAATGTCTCTTACGTGCTCCCATAGTTACTCTGGATTGTAGAGTAACTCTATCTTTTCCATCATTCTGTATATAATGTGCAAGTTTGTGTAATGAATATACATTTTTGGTCCTTTGCTTCAGAAAAGCTGAACCTATAGTGAACCTATAGTGTGCTAAAGTTAACTTACATCTTCCAGTATCCTATAGTTCAACAGCAGGGAACAATTTGTTTTATCGGTCAGTCTGGAAGTCTGTCTCTTATATCAGGATTTGCTTTTAAAGGGTGCAATCCTAACCCAGGCTGCACAGCGCATTAATCTTCCCTATCCTGTGGTATTGTAGGGAGGCAAGTGCATGACCTAATAGTGCTCCAAAAGTGGCGCAGAAGGACCGAACAACACTTTTGTGACACTTCCAGGCCAGCACAGGACTTGTATTGGGCGTTACGCCTGCCTAAATGGGAGTTGTAGCACAATCCTAACTATGCCTACTCAAAAGTTAGCCCTATTGTGTTCAACTGGTCTTACTCTCAGGAAAGTGTCTTTAGGATTGCAGCCTCAGAGCACAATCGTAAGCATGTCTATTCAAAAGAAAGCCCCATTGTATTCAATGTTTCTTACTCCCAGGAAAGTGTCTTCAGGATTGCAGCCTTTGACAGTATAACATTCACTGTAGCAAGGGACAGAAACATAGAGCACATCCTAACCATGTCTACTCAAATGTAAGCTCTATTGTGTTCAGTGGGGCTTACTCCCAGGAAAGTGTCTTTAGGATTGCAGCCATAATACTTGTTCATATCCTCCCCCTTGTGTAAGAAACTTCAGAGTAACTACAGGGAGTCCTTGCTCTGGTGTAAGAACAATTTGCTCTGGATTGCAACATGAATTTTCCATAGGTTTTCACTAGGTAGTGCAGTAACTACGGGTGCACGTAATGTCTCTTACATGCTCCCATAGTTACTCTGGATTTGGGGGTATGTTAAATAATTAGAAGTTCATACTGGCCAAATTCTGTTCTTCAGCCAAATTTTGTACCTTTCTACCAAGATCAACAACCTCATGCATCCCTTAAAGCAGTGGTTCTCAATCTTCCTAACCCCGTGACCCCTTTATAAGTTCCTCATGTTGTGGGGACCCCAACCATAAAATTATTTTTGTTGCTACTTTATAACTGTAATTTTGCTACTGTTATGAATCGTAATGTAAATATCCCATATGCAGGATGTGTTTTCATTCTTACAAATGAAATATGTGTTCTATGCACACATAGTGGGATTTATTTCAAAGTAGGCATGCATAGGATTGGACCCTGAGGCTGCAATCCTATCCACATTTCCATGGGAGTAAAGGCCATCCTGACTATAATGGGATTTATTTCAGAGTAGGCATGCATAGGATTGGGCCCTGAGGCTGTCAGTCAGCCCCAGTGCATGTGCAGCTACAGCCAGAGGTCTGGCAATCCTGACCTGGCCCCCTGCACCAGCGGTCTTTAGGCAACCCCCACGAAAGGTCTGGGCGACCCCCAAAGGGTTCCCGACCCCCACTTTGAGAAACGCTGCCTTAGAGTTTTGCCTACAAGTTCTTTTACATAGTGAAATTCACATCAAGGGAAGTGTAAATAATATACACATGTATTTAAAAGCAGTAGTATTTTTAAAAGCATTAGTAACTACTTTCCAGGGGGCACGAAAATAATGATCATCCGAATGATCTGACATTTCCTGACACATCCCTATTGAACAAAACAGACAACAGAATTGTGCATGGTTTTATTTCTAGGTGACAGGAGAAAGAATATGAGAATAAACATGATATATAACCCTGTATAGAGACATATCACTCATTGTTGTCAACGGACAAGGACTATTGATCTGAACAGAAAGGGATTTTGGAAGCATCCTGAGGATCTTTACAGAGCCAAGAAAAGAAATTGAAATGGGGTTGGAACATGGGTTGGAAATGGGGTGACCTTCTCCAAGGTCCTTTTGGAGACAAATGCGAGGAATGAAGGCTGAGACTGTATGGCAAAATTAAGTATCCAAATGAGGGAATAATGAGTTCAGATTCAACCAACAAGGGGAAGTCTGTTCCCCCAAAATCCAGACACGTTTAGAGCACAATCCTAACCATGCCTACTGAAAAGTAAGCCCCATTGTGTTCAGTGGGTCTTATTCCCAGGAAAGTGTCTTTAGGATTACAGTCATAATTTATTAAAATAGCTCATCACTCTCTATCCTGGATCTACGTAGGGCCCAATCCTATCCATGTCTATGCAGAAGTTAAGTCCCTTTACAGCAAATCAGACCTACCTCCAAATCCAGAGTAACTGCGGAAGCATGTAAGAGACATTATGTGCACCCGTAATTACGGCACCACCTAGTGAAAACCTATGGGAAATTCATATTGGAATCCAGAGTAAATTGTTCTAACACCAGAGCAGGTCTTACACAAAATTGTTCTTACACCAGGACTCCCCTTAGTTACTCTGGATTTTACCCATCCTCCCAGGTAAATGTGGATAGGATTGCAGCCTAAGGGCGCAATCCAGAGTAATCACGGGGAGTCCTTGCTCCGGTGTAAGAACAATTTACTCTGGATTGCAATATGAATTTCCCATAGGTTTTCACTAGGTGGTGCTGTAACTATGAGTGCACATAACGTATCTTATGTGCTCCTGCAGTTACTCTGGATTGTAGGGTTAATCTACCCTATGATCAGCAGGCCTCCGTCAGTCTTGGAAGACTATGGTATCGTGCTCGGCGCTGCATATGCTGCATGCAAAGCACAAAAGTCTGGGTTAGATTGTTATGGAGGATAGGCTGTTCCCCAAGCAGCAAATCCCCCCTCTCCACGCCACTGAATTAGTCCAATGGAAAGGCAGAGCCAATCTGATTGGATCCAGCTGATGTCGCAGAGCTGGGCTAAGGACAGGAGCTCACCCTGTCTTGTGGGGCTGACCCGGGTCTCAAACCCTGGTCTGCTGGTTAACCGGCATAGTGTCTTAGCCACTTGCGCCCACCCACAGCCCACATCACTTTACAAAATATTCAGAAAACTATTATCTGAAGGTATTAAACAAGCAAAAAACTATTATGTTTTAGTCACACCTTTGTTTTCCAAGGAGTATTTTTCCCAATGAAGTTTGATCACACTTTGTGATTCAGCTAATTTTGATGATTAGGTCATGCCATTCTAATAATAATTTCCAATTGGGTAGTGCAGACTTTTTGTTATAAAGTGGGTCCGTTGTTATATAGTGGGTCCTTGGTATCCATGGAAGATCTGTTCCAGAATTCCTCATAGATACTGATCTCTGTGGATAATGAGATCTGCAACTGTAGGGTCTCAGAACATCTCGGAGCGTGACCAGAAACTTCTTCTGGTCATGTTCAGAAGATACTCTTGAGCTGAGGACTTTGCAGCAAACTGACAGAGGTGGTAGGTTGAAGGGTCACCTCATGCTTCTCTGCTGGGGCCCCAGTCCATGGAGTCCAGACCAGCTCCAACCTTTCCTCTTTGAGTGATCACCACTGCCACCCCCTCGTCCTGTAATGGCTGGTGGAGGAAATACTAGGAGTCTAGCCATCACAATTAGCAACAATGGTGCAGCTCCTAGTAATTGCCAGTTATTTCTGGATTTGGAGACCTGCACTGAAGTTTCAGACAAGGGTAAGGAGATCAAGGTGAGCAGGAGAACTTTCTGAAACTGCATGCTGGAGCTCTTCCAACCACTGAATGGAGTGGTGCAGAGTTCTTGCTAGGTGGTGAGCATCCCACCAACACACAGTTTTGGAACTGCTGCTATAATAAATCAGTTTGCTTTAAGAGCTTGGAAAGTGAAGGGAGAAGATAGGAAAACACACATTCCTACAAAAGAGATGTCCCTTTAAGAACGCAGAAGATAACTAAGGACACAATCCAGAGCAAATTCAGCCTGTTCTGACCTAACTGCACTCTCCTAACTATTCTGTATCCAGAGCAGAAAGTTATGCTGCATCCAGAGAGTCAGGAAGCCTGGGCTGCCCTAACTGCTCCAGAGCATGCTAAGTAATTGACACAAGGGGAAGACTTCCTCCTGAGGAGACACCCCTCAGATCACACTGAACACGGAACAGCTGTGATGCCTACAGAGGTGACATGACTCTGCACATCACCTGGTGCGGAAGTCTGTGCGTCATCCCTGGGATGCACGCCCCCCCTACCTGGACTGCGCAGTCACCAAAGTTGGCGCCTGCGCAGTTGTTTCTGAAGCCAACTGGCTTCAAAAAGAGTACTGCACAGGCACCATCTCTGACACCTGCGCAGTACTTTTCTGAAGCCTTTTGGCTTCGGGGGAGACTGTGCAGGCGTCAGAGTTGGTGCCTGTGCAGTACTCTTTCTGAAGCCATTCGGCTGCCGCTCCGCCTCCTGAGTGAGGCCGAATGGCTGTGCAGAGGCGCGGACTTTCTCTGCTCTAAGGAAGTCTCCTCTGAAGCTGTTCGGCATGCTCAGTGTGTTTCTGCACAGTGCACCTCAGATGGCCGTTCAGGCCAGCTCCTCAGACAAGTGGCAGCTTCTGGCTGATTCTCCGCCTTGGAGCAGGCCTGAATGGGTGTGCTGACGTCCGGGGCCTGCCAAAGGACAGTCAAACTCCTCCGGCGTATCACCCCATATGGAGCGCATCACCCAATGCGGCCCACACCAGTTGCACCAGTCTGGTAACGCCACTGGGTGCCTGCCGTATAAGGAATCCCTGATGAGATGCCAGTACATTCTACAGTGAATAGAAGGGGCTTCTTGGAGTGGCCTGCTGTATCCTGAGGTTTGTGGGCAGCCGTAGTTGGTTCCATATCCTGAGGTTGAGAGGAAGGGGTTGCAGCTAGGATGGCCAAGAACTCAGATTTTTGGTCAGCACTGCCATTCTTACTTGGACCTTATCATGGACCCCTATGGGTCTACTCATTACTATACCTGCTCCTGAGGTGGTATAACTCTGAGGGCTGGAAGAGGGCATTTCTGCCTTGGAAACAGGCTTTGGATACAGAGTAACTGCTCTGCCCTAGGCAATGCTCAACATGCCCTCAACTTGCCTCTCCTGAGCTGCTTAGGCTGCCCCAGTTAGGGCAGAGCAGGTCCACCTCTCTTAGGGCACCCTATCTTGCCTTGCTCTGCCCTAAGCCTCCTTCAGAGTAACTGGGCTGGAGCATCTTGCAGTTGCTCCAACCTAGTGTTAGATAGGGCAACCTAAGGGCTCTTATGTGGACAGATCAGTTGCTCTGGATTGTCCTGTAAGGTGTCTGCACCCATAATGGACCAATGAGCAGGGAATTTTAACATTTAATTTCCTCAAAAAGCTGCAGACATATAATGGAAAGACTTATAATTTGACCCTCTATATTCTCACTGAGCTTCTATGGGTGAAATCCAGAGTAACTATGGGGAGTCCTTGCTCTGGAGTTAGAACATGTTACTCTGGATTGCAATATGAATTTCTAATAAGTTTTCAGTAGGTGGTGCAGTGACTACGGATGCACCTAATGTCTCTTACGTGCTCCCGTAGTTACTCTCGATTGTGCCCTAAGAAATATTCAACACATACAGACAGCATGATTGACACTAAGGGCACAATCCAGAGTAATTACAGGAAGTCCTTGCTCCGGTGTAAGAACAATTTGCTGTGCATTGCAGTATGAATTGCCCATAGGTTTTCATTAGATGGTGCAGTAACTACAGGTACATGTAATATCTCTTATGTGCTCCTGTAGTTACTCTGGATTGTACCCTAAGAAATATTCAACACATACAGACAGCATGATTGACACTAATATGACAAATCACACATTGAAGGAGACTGAGGAATTGGGAAAACAAATGCTTTTAATTTGAGAGCCAAGTTATGGCTCTTATAAAGCCATATGGAAGCTTATTATATAGCTATTTATAAAGCTATTATGGGAAATTGTTACAATTCAGATATAAGAGCATCAGCATTACATTCAAATGTAATAATTACTCTTTAAAGAAAAGACTGTAAAGAGCCAAAAGTTGATGCACAATTAAAAAAAAATCCGACCCCTGGGCCAAGATTTACAAGGCAGTAACAGTTTGCACTGGAAATCAGAGATGATGAAAACATAATTGAGAGGACCACACCTATTGATTTTAACTGTCACCTATGTCAAGTTTAATTTATAATACATTGTAGCAAAATGCGCTGCATCATGTGGGGTAGGCCCATGGGGTTGATGACGCAGAGAAATGCATTCAACATTTCAGATCACAAGTATGCAACAAAAGAAGATCTTTCAGGCAATGAAGATGAGATAAAAAGGGTTCATTCCTGTGGCTACGGCCTTGAGAGCACATGTCTCCCATAAGAAAAAAAGGAATTATTTCACCAGTGACTTCCTTGAATGAGCGTATGGATTGAAGAACAGGAACAGTTGGAGAATTTATTTAGAATATTTAAGCTGATTTCTGAAATAAACACAATTATTTCTTTCAAATATTCAAACTGTGACTTTGAATTTAGTATATTGTTTGATATAAACCATGTCTTGTATATGGTTTGATCAGTGGTGGGCCCGGCCTGGCCCAAGATCCGGTTCTCCGGAAGTGATCCAGCAGGGTACCGCACAGAGGAAAAATGGTGACCGCCGCGGTGGGCGGTAGACGCTCAGAACCAGTCCCCACGGTTCTGGTCCCAACACGCCCTACCGGCTCGCCCCCGGCTGCCAAATAACAAGATACGGTTCGGGCGAGTAGGCCAGAACCGGTAAGTGCCCACCCCTGGGTTTGATATAAAAAGCCTCTCCTAGATTCAGATTGGGGGCCACATGGATGTATGCACATAGCACAATGTGGGGCTGCATCTGACTTTCCACATTGGGAGATAAGCAGCCTAAGGCTGCAAACCTAAAGACACTTTCCTGGGAGTAAGATCAATTGAAAACAATGGGAATTACTTTTCAGAAGACATGGTTAGGATTGTGCTCTAACCCCCAAATCCAGAGTAACTACAGGAGCATGTAAGAAACTTTACGTGCACCCGTAGTTACTTCACTACCTAGTGAAAACCTATGGGAAATTCATATTGCAATCCAGAGTAAGTTGTTCTTATACCGGAGCAAGGACTCTCCATAGTTATTCTGGATTTTGCCCTAAGTCTCTCAAGTTGCATTCTGCCCTCCCACCTTACATAGAAGTGAGCCCCAATGATTATAATAGGGATTACTTTAGAGCAGACATGCAAGGCTAGATATCTCAGGCTCCTTTCCATTGCCTCCCTTACGTAGGAATGAGCCCTATTGACAGTAACAGGCTTACTTCAGAGGGCATAGAATGGTCTCTCAGGGGAGGCCGAGGAGGTGCTGATGAAGCGCTGAAACTGACCGGGTCCAGCCAGGACTATTTTTTCACTTGTTTATCAAGCCATCACTCGTATATCAAATTAAAATTTATTAGTTCTTGTCCTAAAAAATGCTCTCAATCCAGGTTATTCTCCCCCCAAGGTTTTACTGTATGCCACAAACACCAGTGGAGGTGCATGGACAGACATATACAGATGTGTAGTCTGAACCGTGACAGACTGAACATATGATGGTCCATCATTGGTTTACTGTGATGTTGAGTGACATGATGTCCCTGACCTGGGGTGAAACATTATGCTTTTGTTTCCCAGTACACAAGTGGGAAGACTTTGCCCTTTAAAAATAATGCCACAGATTTTGGGGACATTATTTACAGTCACTGCTCTATTTATTGACATAAAACCTTCAACAGGAGCTCACAGCCCAAGTCACTGCTTTCCTGCACCAGCTGTCAAGGTCACCTCATCATCAATCATAGTGGAAAAGCCTAACAAGAAACCCCCAAAGCCCACAATGTAGGTGTCGGTGCAACAGAAAGTATTCTGCACTATAGGTTAAGATTCAAAAATGGTATTTACTCAAATCTAAGGCTCACATTTTTCAGTCAAACTCAATCTCCAAAATCAGGGTGCACATTAGATTCAATGGTTAATTATATTTGAGTAGGGCTGTGAGTGGCGCAAGCGGTTAAGACGCTGTGCCTGTTAAAAGAAGGCCAGGGTTCGAGACCTGGGTTGGCCCCACAAGACAGGGTGAGCCCCTGTCCTTAGCCCAGCTCTGCGACACCATCTGGATCCAATCGTATTGGCTCTGCCTTTCCACTGGACTAATTCAGTGGCGTGGAGAGGGGGGACTTGCTGCTTGGGTAACAGCATATCCTCCATATCAATCCAACCCAGGCTTTTTGTGCTTCGCATGCAGTGTATGCAGCGCCGAGCACGATACCATAGTCTTTCAAGACTGACAGAGGCCTGCTTTTTTATATTTGAGTAAATATGGTGCTTTGATTATAAATATAGGGTGCGCATTAGATTTGATGGTGCATTATATTCGAGTAAATACGGTGCTATATTTCAGTGGTACTAAACCTTTTTAACACAGGAACCCACTTTTTAAAATGACACTCTAGCTTTACAAAACTTTTCGAAAAGTTTATCTACACCCAAAGCTTGAAAATCTTTGCTGTGGTTTGTCTAGTGCAGTGATTTTTAACTAGTGTGCCGTGGCACACTGGTGTGCCGCGGATAGGCTTCAGGTGTGCCATGGGAATTTGGAGATTGACATTCATTAATAGGAAAATTGGGGGATTTGAACACTCTGGTGTGCCTTGTCAATGGTAAAAACAATTAATAGTGTACCTGGACAATTTCAGTGCCTTGTTAAGTGTGCCGTGAGATAAAAAAAGGTTGACAATCACTGGTCTAGTGCAAGTAGAAGGTCTAAGCTAGGAGGGAACCAACTCATCAGCAGAACAAGTTACACAGTAATCATCCAAATGACAGTAACCGGACATAAACACGAGACATCTGGTTGTAACTCTTAAAGACATCTGATAGACACAGGCTGCAATCTTAAAGTCACTTTCCTGGGAGTAAGACCCATTGAACACAATGAGGCTTATTTTTGAGTAGATTGTGCTTAGGATTGTGCTCAAAACTATAATTTACACTGGTCCTGTACATGGGTTATCCAAGTTACAAGCATTCAAGTTACAGGCAACTGAGGCTGCAATCCTAAAGACACTTTCCTGGGAGTAAGACTCATTGAACACAATGGGGCTTACTTTTGAGTAGACCTGGTTAGGATTGCACCCTGAGTAAGAGATTTGTGTAGGATTTTTTTAAAAGAAGGAACTCACACACAAACACACACACACACACACACCCATTCATTAAGTGGGAGTGTTGTGTTTTGGTTTGTTCCTTCGAAAGACAGTGACAGTGCAGATCTATAGATAGACTCTATATCCAGTCAGATGTTTACTCCTGGGTAAATGTGTATGAGATAGTAAGAAAGTTAAATATGAAATTGTTTAAATGGGTATGAGTCAAGGAAGGAAGGAAGGCAGAAAACAAATTTAATTAAGGAAAATTAATTTCTCTTTACTGACCAGAACAACAGTAATTGTTCAGTTGCCTTATGATATAATAATATATTTTATTATTATATAATTATAATATAATTATATTGTATATAATATTGTATATAATTCAGTGGCGTGGAGAGGGGGGATTTGCTGCTTAGGTAACAGCCTATCCTCCATAACAATCTAACCCAGGCTTTCGTGCTTCGCATGCAGCGTATGCAGCGCCAAGCATGATACCATAGTCTTCCAAGACTGACAGAGGCCTGCTTTTTTCATATATATACATTATCTATATAATGTTTTGAGAAGTTAGACAGTGTCTGATTGAAAGTACTGTATGAATAACAATGACAGCCTGTAACACATGTCTGAATATAAAGGGTGGCAAACCCACTAGTTAAGCATTTTTCAAAGCCGCTCCCCCAATATACAACTTGTCTCCGTGCATTTTTGGGAGGTTCCACCCAATGACATCATCACCAGTTACTTATGGATTTGGAGACTGCATTGTGAGATTTCAAGTCAGTTTGGCTGCAATCCTAAACCCACTTTCCTGGGAACAAGCTCCATTGACTTAATTTGGGGTGACTTCTGAGTAGACAGGCATAGGATTCGGCTCTAAGAGGCTCAGGTCAGGCAGACAACCTTTCCCTAGCACTCAAAAACCACACATTGCTGGCTCAAGTTTTCATGTTGCCAAGTTTCCTGTGTCCCAGTGCCATACCAGTGCCAGGGGTGGATGCTGCTTATACCACCCATCACCACTGGTGTGCACCACTGGCTGAGCTCCTATGTTTCAGCTTAGCACCAGTTCCATATTTTTAAATGATTCTCTTTCCTTCAGATCACCTGATGTTTCTTTTCTTTTTTTCATACACAGTGGTAGAAGGAATGCGCATATTGCATTTTGCTTGTGAAGCGCACTATTAAATACATAAGAAAAGAGAAAATACAAGCAGTTCATAGCACTGGATGGATGACAGCCATGGGGGGGGGGGGTTAGAATTCCATGAATCCCATAAACTTGAATTAACTCTGCATATCTACAGAAACATACTTAAATTGCTCTTTGCAAACAGTTTGTTGAGCATGGATTTTGAGTGGATTCTATCTGTAGAAATCTCAAAGCTCTGTTCAGGTACAGATAAGGTGAGAGGGCAATATAGAGATAAGGTGAGAGGTGTAGATATAGATAGCAATATAGAGGTATATCTATAGGTGTATATATATAAATAAGGCTGTGAGTGGCGCAAGTGTTAAGACGCTGTGCCTGTTAACCAGCAGGCCAGGGTTCAAGACCCGGGTCGGCCCCACAAGACCGGGCTGAGCTCCTGTCCTTAGCCCAGCTCTGCGACGCCAGCTGGATCCAATCATATTGCCCTTGCCTTTCCATTGGACTAATTCAGTGGCGTGGAGAGGGGGCATTTGCTGCTTGGGTAACAGCTTATCCTCCATAACAATCCAACCCAGGCTTTCGTGCTTCGTATACAGCGTATGCAGGGCCGAGCACGATACCATAGTCTTTCAAGACTGACGGAGGCCTGCAATATATATAAATCTAAGTATAGATATAGAGAGATTCAGATATAGATAAGGTGAGAGGGTTGGGAACAGAATACCTTGCTGACTAACCCTACAATCCAGAGTAACTACGGGTGCACGTAAGAGAATTACATGTACCCGTAAATACTGCACCACCTAGTGAAAACCTATGGGAAATTCATTTTGCAATGCAGAGCAAATTGTTCTTACACTGGAGCTAGGACTTCCCATAGTTACTCTGGATTGCACCCTATTCCTACAATCCAGAGTAACTACAGGAGCAAGTAAGAGACATTTACATCGATGTAGTTACGGCACCACCTAGTAAAAACTTATGGAAAATTCATATTGCAATCCAGAGTAAATTGTTCTCACAAGGACTCCCCGTAGTTACTCCGGATTGCGCCCTTAAAGAATTCAAGCCCCCAGTCACTGAAATCTATGAAGATACTTCTCAGAGGTGTGGAGCGCATGGTTTCAGGATTTTTGTTTGCAACCCTGAGGGCTAGAAACTGGCATGGTTTTCAGAATAAATGCTGAGAGTTTCAGCATTCTGGGCATGCCGATGGACCTACAAGTTCATATCTTGTGCTTCACATTGTAATTCAGATTCCTGATTGACTAGGGCAAAATCCAGAGTAACTATGGGGAGTCCTTGCTCCGATGCAAGAACAACTTACTCTGAATTGTAATATGAATTTCCCATAGGTTTTCACTAGGTGGTGCAGTAACTACGGGTGCACGTAATGTCTCTTACGTGCTCCTGTACTTACTCTGGATTCAGGAGGTAGTTACTACAAAATTACTTCTGTCACAATACTGAGACATACATGTTATTTTTTTTTAATTTTTAAACAAAACTGGTTTGGGTGGTTATACAGTAGTTAAAATACGAATGACTGACTAATCCTGTAAAATATTTGAAAAGTAAACTAAGCACATATTAGGGGGGGAAAAAAGAGGTCAAGTAGATCTACAACTGTAAAAAAGAAAAACCGCTGTGAGTTGAATTCCTGCATGCTATTTAAATATTAAAAAACTCACATGTACATACATGCAAACTCTAAAATTGACATTTCAAAAGATATTTTTTTATGGAGGGAAAGGCTGGGAAGATATTGAATTCTGCACATAAAAGAAGCCTAAGGCAGACCGTGCCTCAACATCACTTTCAATTACCTTTCATAAGCATTTGCCTTTAAACACGCACATGCGCGCGCACTCGCACACACACATACACAAAGTTCTGACTCATGTATGTGTCAAGAATTTTACCAGCAGTGACAGATTTAGGAGCTTGGCTTTGGTTTTCACAGGCAAATACTACATTTTTTAAAAAACTGGGAAGCGGACCTATTGATCTCACAGAATTCAATGCTCTGCAGAACAACCTGCTTACTCATTTAGTAACTTGTATGAACTTATCTTCCTCTTAACATTCCCCCCCCCCCCAAATCTGGCCCACAAATTAAGACATTGGAAAACGGCATTTATTCTCCAGTGGGGAGCACAGGGGGCCTGTAAGGTAAACCTCTCACCTTACCTACCCCCCAAATCCAGAGTAACTACGGGAGCACGTAAGAGACTTTACGTGCACCCCTAGTTACTGCACCACCTAGTGAAAACCTATGAGAAATTCATACTGCAATCCAGAGTAAGTTGTTCATACACCGGAACAAGGACTCCCCATAGTTACTCTGGATTTTGCCCCTAATGTTTTTCCTTGGGTTTTCTAAAACATTGTATGGGCATCTTATGAAAACTGAAACTTGTGAAAACTGTGGCAGGGGGCTGGAGAGGTGAGGATTTATTTGCCCCTGTCATGTTGATCAATTAATATTAATAAACACTCTTCAAAGGCGAACTGTATATAGCACATTATTCAAAAATAACAGGCAAACAGATTTTTTTACAACCTTTGATGCTACAGAAGATTGACTGAATTAATTTTTTAAAAATCCAAAATAACCAGGGGCTTTCCCTCCCTCTTGGCTATTTCTCAGGATAAGTGTGAGAATGTATAGTACTATCTGCTCATTACAACAAAATCCTATCCACCTCCCATATAAACCGTTCATGGAGTTATTTGTAATACAATTTGTGTTAATGGACTATGGAAAGAAAAACTTCATATCAGCATGAAAATCTATGGGCAAAACTCAGAGTAACTACTGGGAGTCCTTGCTCCGGTGTAAGAACACTTTACTCTGGATTGCAATATGAATTTCCCATAGGTTTTCACTAGGTGGTGCAATAACTATGGGTGCACATAATGTCTCTTACGTGCTCCCGTTGTTACTCTGGATTTGGCTGTATGTCACATTTTGAACTGTAGCTATTTCAATGTTTTTCAGGCAGCTTTTAAAAAACTTCTTTACAACGACTGCCAAATATTCAATTTATTAAAGTCCATTTATTTAGAAAGTAACACAGTTTACTGCCAAAATTGCATTTCCTGATTATCCAACTGTGCTGAAGAACAAAAAGAAAGTAAACTTAGTAATTTGGTAATTAAGATTTCTGGACTTCACTGGAAGAACTTACAGAATAATTAATAGAGCTTTGAATATATTGGTCTGCACAATTATAATTCTGATAATTAAGATTATGCTACAGTATGAAAAGGGCTGAAGAAACGGTCTTTTAAAATAAATTGTTCTAGCTAACAATAATTATACCCTTCTACAAGAAGTTTTAAAAATCTGCCTATAAACTTGTTCCATGGTTTGTTTTTCAGGTTGTAACCTCAAAGAAAAGGGTATGAACAAAGTAAAATTATAACAAACAAGATGAACTGGACTGACCCCATAGAATGGTACGCATCTAGTAAGAATTACTGAAACGTACCCTACAATCCAGAGTAACTGTGGGAGCACTTACGAGACATTACGTGCACCCGTAGTTATGGCACCACCTAGTGAAAACCTATGGGCAATTCATATTGCAATCCTTCTGCTGGTGTTCATTTTGCATTTTAGATTGTGAGCCCTTTTGGGACAGGCACCCATTAGCTATTAATCAGCTATTAATTTTTTTTTATTTTCTTGTAAACCGCTTTGTGAACTTTTCAGTTGAAAAGCGGTATATAAATACTGTAAATAGATAGATAGTAAATTATTCTTACACTGGAGTAAGGACTCCCCGTAGTTATACTGGATTGTGCCTTTGGTAAGATGAGACATATGGGTAGAATGCAGTAGTCTACGGGTATAACTTATTCAAAAGGACAACGCAGGAAATACCGGTAGCTCTATATGTTGGGGAAATTTACATCTATGATGAAATCCATAAAGAAAGTGAGACAGAAAAGCTGGATGAAAGTGTTTGAATAAAAATAAAAAGGGAAGGAAGTGGTGATGGAGTCTCATCACTTCACCATCACTGAGCCAGAAGGAAGCTCTATGATGCCTTCCTAGAGCAAATGTTAAATTTTCAAAGTATGGTAATAAAATGGGAGTAGTTAGCTACCTGGATACTTGTTGGGAAGCATACTCCTCCAAGGCTGAGTGGTCAAATAAACTCCTGACTTGCCTCAATAAACTTTTTATGTTCTAGAAAATAAAAGTGGTAATCCAGGGATTGGCTCTCTTATATCTCCCTGTCCTGGAGGAAAGAAAACAGCAGGGTGCTCAGTTCTGTGGGTTCTGATAGGCTGTGGGTGGCGCAAGTGGCTAAGACACTGTGCTTGTTAACAAGCAGGCCAGGGTTTGAGACCCGGGTCGGCCCCACAAGACAGGGTGAGCTCCTGTCCTTAGCCCAGCTCTGTGACGCCAGCTGGATCCAATCGTATTGGCTCTGCCTTTCCATTGGACTAATTCAGTGGCATGGAGAGGGGGGATCTGCTGCTTGGGTAACAGCCTATCCTTCATAACAATCTAACCCAGGCTTTCGTGCTCCGCATGCAGCGTATGCAGTGCAGAGCACAATACCATAGTCTCTCAAGACTGACGGAGGCCTGCTCAGTTCTGGCATCAGTTTTGTTCCAACGTATTTTTTAATGGATGAGTAACACCGATGCTCATCAAATTTTCAGATAACACCAAATTTAGGAACATATGAGTAGCTATGGGCTGTGGGTGGCGCAAGTGGTTAAGACACTGTGCCTGTAAACCAGAACGCCGGGGTTCGAAACCCAGATCCCCACAAGACAGGGTGAGCTCCTGTCCTTAGCCCAGCTCTGCCATGCAGCTGGAACCAATTGTATTGGCTCTGCCGTTCCACTGGACTATTTCAGTGGCGTGGAAAGGGGGGATTTGCTGCTTGGGTAACAGCCTATCCTCCATATTAATCTACCCAGGACTTTTGCTTCGCATACAGCGTTGAGCACGATACCATAGTCTTTTGAGACTGATGGATGCCAATACTTAATACTATACAAGTAGCTAAGACCCTGGAGTGGTGGTTCTTAACTGGGTCTCTGGATCACTCTCGAAGGAGTCTTAGGGGGTCCCACCAGTGCAAACACAAAGACTGCCAGGGTGCTGGGGCACAGCATCGAGCTCAGTGGAGAATACTGACAAGGAGGAGGGGAAAGAACTGGGCAAACAAAATACATTTCAGTTGGGATAAATGTAATGTTTTGCATCAGAAACATACATGTAAGATTGAGGACACTTGCCTGAGAAGTACATGTAAAAAAGATCTGGGAGTTTTAGTGGACAGTAAGCTAAACAAATCCTAACCAAGGCTGGCACAACTCATCGATCTTCCCATTCCCATGGTGATATATACACCATGTATACATCATCCATATGTGAATGTTTGTATAAGTACACAGTATTTGGTATACAAACACACTTGCTATCTGGCTTATCACACACTATACTGTATTTAACAGAAAATATTATTTAAAAATTACAAAATAAATATATGCATCAGAGCCTCATATTTCTTATTGTCCATAGATTCAATGGAACCCCAGGGCTTCCAACCTGAATATCCCTGATTGGGATACACCATGTATACACCATGTATATACCATGGGATATAAGTGGTAGATACAAGATACACAGGATACAATAATTCAAGTATGCACACTGGCCTCTCACCAAGAAGTGGCATAGAAGTGTCTTACGACTCTTACGACTCTGTCTCATGCTGAGGCTTATCCTGGCCTAACTGCGATTAGGATTGCAGGGGTTGCAATCCTAAACACACTTTCCTAAGAGTAAGTCCCATAGTACAGAATGGAACTTACATCTGAATAGACATGCTTAGGATTGCAACCTAAGTCAGCCTCAGTAACAAAAATTAGGTTGCAACCCACCAGTGGGTCTGGACCCAGTTTGGGAACCACTGGAAATGCTTCAAACGCCTTTCAATACATTCTCCTGCCCCCTAAATAAGTTACATCTGCTCCATTCTTATTAGCGAATAGTATGACTATGAGCGCAATCCTAACCATGTTTACTCAAAAGTAAGCCACATTGTGTTCAATTCTAAAGGGAAGTATCTTTAGGATTGCAGCATAATACTTATGTTCAGTAAAGGTGGATGAAATGCTCTGTTAGCAAGCAAATCTCAGCGCCTAGCACGAGCTCTCTCCTAATACAGCATTCCCTTCTCGTAGACACAATATAGCCAGGGGAAGAACAAACTCAATGCAATGTGTCAAGGCCCCTGTTTAACAAAGCCACACTTGCTATGTGCTACTGACAGACATCCCTCCCACTAAGTTAACAGAGAAGGAATCTTCCCCTCCAGTTAAACAGGTGTATGTGAGCTATAAGATTTGTTGCCAATCAACTTTAAGGAATGTCACTTAAGCTACCCTTGAAAAAGATGTTTTTGCAGATCCACAAAGAAAGACAAGGGATTTTTTGTGTATTGAGAAATTACACCAACGCAGAGTATTAAATAAAACATCTGAGGTCCCATGAGAAAGAAAACTAGCAGGAGGTTGAGAGGTTTCACTTGTAGCAAAAGTGTGCAAGTATCTTTGCCCTGCATGTTTGCACTTAATGGCTTTATTCAGAAGATTTTAATGGAATTTGAATATTTATATATGTTTTGTGGCTGTGGTTAAGACATCGGGTGCAATCCAGAGTAACTACGGGGAGTCCTTGCTCCGGTGTAAGTACAATTTGCTCTGGATTGCAATATGAATTTCCTATAGGTTTTCACTAGGTGGTGCAGTAATTATGGGCACATGTAATATCTCTTACGTGCTCCGGTAGTTACCCTGGATTGTAGGGTTAGAGCACAATCCTAACCATGTCTACTCAAAAGTAAGCCCCATTTTGTTCAATGGGTCTTACTCCCAGGAAAGTGTCTTTAGGATTGCAGCCATGTGTCTGTCAACTAGCAGGCCAGGGTTCGAGAGCTGGGTCCTACAAGATGGGTTGAGCTCCTGTCCTTAGCCCAGCTCCTGCCAACCTAGCAGTTTGAAAGCAAGGAAATGCAAGTTGGTACCACTTTGGAGGGTGGCTCGCTGGCTCTATGGCTGGCTCTATGGCTCTAATGCTGGCTCTGTGGCTCTAGAAAAGGGGAAGAGCACCGCACCCTACAGTTGGTCATACTAGCAGTTTAACTTGCTGGGGACACCTTTACCTTTTTAAACTACACTTGGCAAAATCTCTTTGTAATTATTTTCTAAGAGCCAGGAGATGGGGAAATGGTGAGAATACATCTTCTGAAGGTGCTATGTCTCTTTGAATTAGGGCAAAATCCAGAGTAAGTATGGGGAGTCCTTGCTCCGGTGTAAGAACAACTTACTCTGGATTGCAATCTGAATTTCCCATAGATTTTCACTAGGTGGTGTAGTAACTACGGGTGCACGTAAAGTCTCTTATGTGCTCCTGTAGTTACTCTGGATTTGGGAGTTAGATGGGAATTTAAGACAGGGGACAGTCCTACTTAACTTTCCAGCACCGATTCATCCACATTACAACCTCAAGGTAAGAGAACTAATTTTTGAGTCCCTTATTTTTTAGTCTCCCTACATCACAACACAATTCATACCCCATTGACACAGCTGCATCACTGCAGAGAAGTTGGATAGTATCAACCTCACATTCTGTTATAACCACCTCTCCCCCCATCTTAACTTATTTTTACTTTCCTGGCATGAATATTGGACATTGACTGCAATCCAGCAATGATTCTATTCTACAAAAACTTTGTCAAAACTGTGCTTAATTGTCTGTAACACTAGTGATTTCTGCATTAAGCCGCAAAAACAATAGAACAATCCCCCATGTCAACCTGGAGACAAGCGAGTTTGACTTCAGAAGGGCATATATCCAAGAAAAAGAAAAAATGTTTTGATTTTCCACCATGCACATTTCAGATACAGTCCATCAGTTCCGACATACAACTGTTTAACATGATATTCACAGAGGCAGTAAAAAAAAAGCAGGCCTCCGTCAGTCTTGGAAGACTATGGTATCGTGCTCGGTGCTGCATACGCTGCATGCGAAGCACGAAAGCCTGGGTTGGATTCTTATGGAGGATAGGCTGTTACCCAAGCAGCAAATCCCCCTCTCCATGCCACTGAATTAGTCCAATGGAAAGGCAGAGCCAATACGATTGGATCCAGCTGGCGTCGCAGAGCTAGGCTAAGGACAGGAGCTCACCCTGTCTTGTGGGGCCGACCCGGGTCTCGAACCTTGGCCTGCTGGTTAACAGGCACAGCGTCTTAACTGCTTGCGCCACCCGCAGCCAACAGAGGCAGTATTCACGTTTTTATAAAAAAAAATCAGATTAGAACAAAGTGAAAAAGCTTATTAAAGGAATTAAACTCAGTGAATACCAGAACATTATTTGAGGTTTTAAAGTACTGGGACTTTCTCTAAGTTTTAAAATGCAGAACAGGATGGAAGTCTTGATGTTGCATTATTCATGTTCCTTAAGCATTATCTCACTATTAAATAGCAGATATGACAAACAGAGCATGCTTCCAGTGAATCCTGAACTGTGAGATTACAGAGGGCCTACATCCATGGGCTCAGCATCCACAGGTAATGAACCCGCATCTGGATGGCTTTCCAATTTACCGGGATTCCCCCTTGGATTTCATTATCTATGGTGTTCTGAATCCACAAGGTGTTCTGGAACGGATTGCATGTGGATACTGAGTGCCACTGTGCTGTTCTCTAACTGAACAAGTCTGACATTGTGGCAACACCAATGTGCAAATGCAGGTTCCAAGGCATACCTGATGCTCCACATGGGATATTTCACTATTCATGTCAATGGTGGGGAAACCTCTGCACGTGAAAATACGTTTATTTGTTAATTACTTCCCTTAAAAACTGACCTGAATAGGGTAAATCCCGTTCTCCGAAAACCCTAAAAACATTGTAATCTCACACACCTTTGGCTTGGGGTAAATAGTTAATCTACCTGAGCTTAAAGACTAATTGTCAGTCATGCTCCAGCAAGAAAACGCTAACTAGACATGAATAATGTTTTATTTATTAGGTTACAGAAAGGGGTGCCAGCTTCCCCCATTTCTTCTGCCAAGGAAACTTTCCAGGTGACCAGGCTGATCAGTTTTACAAAAAGGCTGTTCTCTCTCTTTCTCTCTCCCCCACCCCCTGGGTCAGGCTATAAACAAGTAGCATTAAGCGCATGAGAACAGGTGGGCAAATGCCTTCTATAGAACTGCTTACAATACTGGTGCTGCATCACCTCTCTATTCCTGTTGCAGCCATTCTAAAGCACACAAAAAGCCTTTTAAGTTTGCAATCCTAAGAGCACTTTCCTGGGAGTAAACCCCATTGAACTCCATTGGAGTAAACTCCAGTGGCACATTCAGAATAAAGGCAGATTTTATTTGTTTGTCCATAAATCCAGGGGGTGAGTAACCAGGTGTTTTGGAGCCTTTGCAAATTTAGGTACAGGGCAGTGGTGGGATTCAAATAAATTAACTGGTTCTATGAGCACAATCCTAACCATGTCTACTCAAAAGTAAGCCCCATTGTGTTCAATGGTCTTACTCTCAGGAAAGTGTCTTTAGGATTGCAGCCTTAGTCCCATTAGTAACGCTTCTCAGAATGAGGCGCTCATTAGCAAAGGGTTCTATACAACCTGTGAGAACCTCCTGAAGCCCACCACAGGTTCAGGGCCTGCCACATTTCTGTAAAGGGGAGGGAAGCTGGTGAAACTTAAAACTACCAACGGGTCCACTCCACTGCCGGAATTACGTCTCTTCTTCTAGAAAGTAACATAGAATTTTAGGGCGCAGTCCAGAGTAACTATGGGGAGTCCTTGCTCCAACGTAAGAATAATTTACTCTGGATTGCAATATGAATTTCCCATAGGTTTTCGCTAGTTGGTGCCGTAACTACGTCAACGTAAATGTCTCTTACGTGCTCCCATACTAACTCTGGATTGTAGGGTTATTCTCCATCCCTCTTCCGCAGTAGTTGTCAGAACCTCTAGGTGCACAACACCCAGCATTTGGCCTTGGCTGTCTCTTCTTGATTATAGTTGTCTGCTAGTTGCAGGCACACATGATTATTCTCATCCTAGATTACAAGTCCTATGTGAGGTTGTTTAGTTAAATTACAGCCGTATCCGTTTGCTCAGAACACAAGACACGTATGCAGTCTCTGAGAAGATGAGGCAGGGGCAGACGTCTTCAGGAATCAATGAAAACACCTGAAAAGAGCATAATCCTAACCATGTCTACTTAAAAGTAAGCCCCATTATGTTCAGTAGGTCTTACTCACAGGAAAGTGTCTTTCGGATTGCAGCCTAAAAGTTCCAAGGAATTTTTTTTCTATCACTGCACTGAAACTGACGTACACCACAACTTAAACCTAAACTTATTCAGAAGTTCCTTTATATTTAATTGAATTTAATTGAATTTTCTCTCAAGAAAGTATGTTTGCAGCCTCAGATCCTAAACCTATTCAAGTTTCCAGCACCAACCAGACATGGGCTGCATCCTGTGTGGGAGGGGAGACAAGGAGACAAAGGGCACAATCCTGTGCATGACTATGCAGAAGTAACCGTACAATCCAGAGTTACCACCAGAGCATGTAAGAAACATGCACCCGTAGCTACTGCACCACCTAGTGAAAACCTATGGGAAATTCATATTGCAATCCAGAGTAAATTGTTCTTACACCGGAGCAAGGACTCCCTGTCGTTACTCTGGATTGCGCCCTAAGTCCTGTTGTGTTCTGCCTGTCACACTCCGAAGAAAGTGTGGTTAAGACTGCACTGAAAGGCAAAGTAAGAAAGACACGGAGACAAAGCCTGCAATCCTAAAGACAATGTCCTGGGAATAAGACCCACTGAACACAATGGGGCCAGTGATGGGCTCAAAAGAAATGAACAACCGGTTCTCTGCCCATCTGGCAGCCACTTTTAAATGGCTATTTTTAAACTTTATATGTCCTGTCTCTCATTAACAACCGGTTCTGTAGAGTAGGTGCGAACCTGCTGGAGCCCACCACTGAATGGGGCTTACTTTTGAGTAGGCATGGTTAGGGTTGCGCTCAAAGAAAGAAAATGTTTGGGTAGGTATGTTAAAGCAGGACAGGGTGGGATTAGTGCAGAGCCAGGGTTGGAAAGGGCATAATAGGAAAGCAAAGGGACCAGTGGGGCGAATGAAGAAATATGGGATCAGCAGATCATGCCCGGAAAAGGCATGGGTTTGGTGACAGTTTACGCCCCAGTTTGAATATAGAAACTCCACACCACAAAAAGTAAAATAAAAATAATGTGCTAAGAAGAATGTAACAAAATTGGCATCAGTTGTACAAATTTATTAGATTTTTTAAAACAATGAATTTTCCTGGTCATGGGGGTGGGTGGGTGGGGGGGGGAAGAGCTACAAGGCTTATGAAGAGCAGTTCGCTTGGCCACTAAAATATTGCACAGCACATACGCCAGCCCCCCATTTCTGATATTTCAGTACTCATTTTTGCTCATTACGACAGCTTTAAAAAGTAGATGTTCATTTTTATTGTTAATTTTGTCACCCCAAAGCAACTTGCTCCGTGTATCCACTTTATGATGGATGAAGCACAACAAACAGTTTTAGTTTTATTAATGTTTAGGATATGGCAGCCGAACAATGGAAAATATAGCTAACCCAAGACCAGTAAATCAGGTACAGACACTTCTCAAGAGTCACTATACAAATGAACTTGGCACTCTTATAATAGAAGTTTACAAATGAAAACTAGATTTGCTTCTTCTCGTATAACAGAAGCTCAGCCTCCCACAAATGTTCCTGTTCCTTATGCTCTTATTCATAATTGATTTAATTCCGTTGCTAATTTTATCTAGATTTGCTGCAATTGTTCTGACTATTTATTATTGTTTTAATCTTGTGTTTGGCTTTTTGGACATTATTTATACTTTTACATGCACATTATCTTGTGAAATTATATTCTAAATAGAATCAAAGGGTTGGAAGGGACCTAGTAGGTCATCTAGTCCAACCCCCTGCCTGCAGCAGGAAATCCCCCTAGAGCATCTCCAACAGGTGCTGGTGGAGCCTCTGCTTGAAGATCCCCAGTGAGGGAGAGTCCACCACCTCCCTTGGCAATCTGTTCCACTGCCGAACCGCCCGAACCGTCAGGAATTTTTTCCGGATATCCAACTGGAATCTCCTTTCTTGCATTTTGTCCCCATTGGTTCTGGTTCTGCTTTCAGAAGCAGCTATTAACAAATGAGCCCCTTCCTCCCTATGACAGCCCTTCAGGTATCTGAAGAGGGCAATCATGTCTCCCCTCACCCTCCTCTTCTCCAGGCTGAACATCCCAAGTTCCCCCAAGCTTTCCTTGTAGGGCTTCCCTTCCGCCCCAATACAGCATTTACAGTTGGCCATCCTTATCCATGGGTTTAGCACCTACAAATTTGACTCAACATAGGTGCCAACTTTCATTTGGAAGCCTCAAGGACCTCCCAGATGTGGCTGAAGGTGCCTTCAAGTTGCAACCAGGAGGTGTTTTTTTCTTAGACCTTTTATTGGCATATAAAATGATATTACATGAAAAAGCATAGAAGCATCCAGGAGGCATTTTGTCATGTGGGAGACTCCCCAAGCAGAAAATGCATCCCAGTGGCATCCAGAAAGCACTTCTACTTTTTGCCAAAAACCAGAAGTGCCTTCTGAGGTCCAGAGACGACACTTATGGCTAGTCAGAAGGCCTCCCAGAGGCATCTGGAAGGAATCTGTGGTCATGTATGGTCCTTAATGCCATTCCAACATATTCAAATATAAGCAGATAATAATATCCATGGGGAGTCCAAGAATGGAGGGACAACCGTGTGATAACAACACAAATAATAAATTATGTACATTTACAAGTATAAGTTGCTGTTTGTTGGGTGGGAGAACTGGGGAGACCTTTCAGTGTCTCTGGATTTCATTTTGAAACACACAGGATGACATGGGAGGACATATGAAGTTCTGCAGGCTTCAGAAATCCTCCAGAGAACACCAGAACACTGCCCTAGGGCACAATCCTAAGCAAGTTTATTCAAAAGTAAGCCCCTTTGTGTTCAGTGGATCTTACTCCCAGGAAAGTGTGTTTAGGACTGCAGCCTTAGGGTGTAATCCAGAGTAACTACAGGAGTCCTTGCTCAGGAATAAGAACACGTTACTCTGGATTGCAATATCAATTTCCCATAGATTTTCACTAGGTGGTGCTGTAACTATGGGTGCATGTAATGTCTCTTACGTTTTCCTGTAGTTACTCTGGATTGTAGCCTTAGTCGCTGTTTGAGGTTAAAAGGCCATGGATTTCAACATCCATGTATTTTGTTATCTAAGGAGATTCCTGGAAAGTACGAATAATTATACTTATACTTGCGAATAATAAGCACCAACAGCATAGAAATATAATTTTTACTTATTTCTTTATTAACAGTGAGGATGCAATTGAATACACTCACTTTCTTGGGAGTAAGAACCATTATACACAGTGAGACTTGGGTCTGTCGAGGCATGGGTGTGATGTTCTGCCATTCCCAACTATGTTTACTTCTCCACGCATGAATAATGTCGACTTAGATCTCCCATATAGAGTTCCCATGAAGCCTCTATTGTTTGACAAACCTTTTTTTACTGGGTCAAGTGTGACATGTATGTTTAAATGTGCACATACCTGACACCGTATTCCTGCCAGGAGAAATCAACCCAACCCATTTATGGTAGCTTAAAATTGATGGCAGGAGACCTCAAATCCTCCAGGCTGAGAGGAAGGCTGAACTTTTTATGTCAGGGTAGATTTGAAGGAAGCCTTGCCTGACTTTTCTTCCGTGGAAATTCCAGGTGTGCTTGGCCATGGGTTCCCTCCCAAGAGAGGTCATCTCTGAAACCTGAATTCGGAGAATAGTAGCAGCCAAGGTGCATCACCAAGGTGCGATGGAGAGGGAGAGTTTCATGGGGGTCTCCGTGCCCAAGGCCCACTGTGTGTATATGAGACAGGGTGACCAGGTTGTTCCTGAACCCCAGGGCCAAAATTCCTGAACTCCATGGCCAAAATCCCTAATCCCAGGCCAGAATTCCTACCCGCTTAAAAAACTGCCCAAAAGTATTTTTTTGTTTTTGTTTTTTGGTTTTTTGACCATAACATTTGATAGGAAGGAGATATCTCCAAACTGACTTTTGCATTGGATTCTGCTCTTCAGTACAAATCCACCAACATATGGCATGATGGGGGTACTGTGCGCTATTGCAAAGTTTCAAAATGAAGCCAAAATGTAGGACACCCAGATAGGAGGCTAAAAATCCGGACAAATCCGGGTTTTTATGGTCTTATGGTCACCCTGTGGTAACCTAAGGGCTGTGGGTGCCACAAGTGGCTAAGACACTGTGCCTGTTAACCAGCAGGCCAGGGTTTGAGACCCGGGTCGGCCCCACAAGACAGGGTGAGCACCTGTCCTTAGCCCAGCTCTGCGATGCCAGCTGGATCCACTCGTATTGGCTCTGCCTTTCCATTGTACTAATTCAGTGACGTGGAGAGGGGGGATTTGCTGCTTGGATAACAGCCTATCCTCCATAACAATCCAACCCAGGCTTTCGTGCTTCGCATGCAGCGTATGCAGCGCCAAGCACGATACCATAGTCTTCCCAGACTGACGGAGGCCTGGTCACCCTGATATGAAAGTGAGAGAGAAGGGTGGGGGGGGCTCAGACTCTGGGTACTTGATATGTTAATTACACTGGGGCTTAGATAGTTCATATCAATGCAGGAGATCATTTGGCAGGCACTGACGGGAACGTATTTATTACATTACTCTCTCTAGCAAACTAGTAGAAAGTGAAGAAACGTCAGTCTTGTGCTTCCCATGTGGAATCCATGATAAAAAGAGTATTCTTGAGTATTCCAGAAAGCAATTTAAAATTGCAATTAGGATGACAAAAATCTCACTCGCATTTCAAGCAGATTGCCAAGTGAAAGAAGAGAGACTTCATTTTCCCCTCCCCAACCTACCCCCCTTTCCCTCCCTACCCCAAGAGGAGGGATGTACGGTACACTATTCCACAGAACAAGCTTCTGTTTCCACTGGCTTATATCAGATAACTTCTACATCTCTACTAGGAGTATTTGGGGTTTCTTTCCCCCTTTCGTAACTGGGAAATATCCCTGCATCAGCCTCCAGAATGGTCAAAGATCACATTGACAAATGTAGCACAGATCTCCAGTTTCCCAGCAACGAGGGAGTCCTTTGAAAGACTCGGGTCTTTTTTAAAGCCTGTTTATGAGTAACTAAAGGGAACAATGATACTCACTGCGCACTTGTTCAAATTACCGCATGCCAGACAGGCTACGGGAAAGCGGGGAGGGGTGAGTGCACACCGCGGCATGGTAACTGGCGGAGGTGGAGGGAAGCCAGCCAGGCAGCTGGACACCTGTAGCTTGCAGCGGCTATAACGTCAACACTACTTTAAGACAGGTTTCCGTGCCCGTTCCATAGGATGTTCCATAGGATGTTCCATAGGATGTTCCATAGGATGTCCCTCCTGTGGTTGATGAAACTTGAGTGAAAGAGTGAGCGACCTTTCCAGGCTGCAGTTCAGATCCTGGTTTGTGTTCCTGTTAATTTTGGATTAATGGAATAAAAATCAACCTGCCACCAAATCCAGAGTAACTACGGGGGCACGTAAGAGACTTTACGTGCACCCGTAGTTACTGCACCACCTAGTGAAAACCTATGGGAAATTCATATTGGAATCCAGAATAAGTTGTTCTTACACCGGAGCAAGGATTCCCTGAAGTTTCTCTGGATTTTGCACAAAGTCCAAAATCTGATTTAGCAGATATTCTGCTTTGTCCCGCACTTTATGATGGTTTGTTTTACAACAGTCAGTTGCGAATTATATCCAGAACTCATTCATTCAACGCATGTTCCACTCCTTTAACCTCTTTGTTGTTCTAAAGGCCAAAATTGCCCTCCCCCTTGTTGTCACTCCTGGTCCAATCCCACTCACAATGGAGTTAATGAGAATCAATTTGCAGAAATCTTTGTGTGGCTGCAGGAATTTGCAAGATAAAAGGGGAATTTCTAATTTGCTGGCTTAAAAACCATTGGAAGCAACATTTATAAACTTAAAAAGATTGGGTTCTACTTTTCAACAGTTTTTATTTTGGGACAGTGCTCTGGTCCCTAATCCATCCAGTAAGTGGGCTGTGGGTGGTGCAAGTGGTGTGGGTTAAGACACCCACTAGGGCTGTGGGTGGTGCAAGTGGTTAAGACACTGTGCCTGTTAACCAGAAGGCCAGGATTTGAGACCCAGGTCCCCACAAGACGGGTGAGCTCCTGTCCTTAGCCCAGCTCTGTGACACAGCTGGAACCAATCTTATTGGCTCTGCCTTTCCATTGAACTATTTCAGTGGCGTGAAGAGGGAGGATTTGCTGCTTGGGTAACAGCATATCCTCCATATCAATCTACCCAGGCCTTTGTGCCTCACATGCAGCGCCGTGCACGATACCATAGTCTTTCAAGACAGATGGATGCCAAGTTTTTTTTTCCACACTTAAAATAAAATTTTTAAAATTCAAGATGTTAGAAAGCAACAGCAGTCGGTCCATGAAAACAACACTGCAAACTGGGCAAAGAAGCACTTTTTCTATTGATTCTTTTTTATTTTGGAGAGAGTAATTTGTAACAAACAACAAACAACAATCTGCCAATAACATCCCAGTCCTAACATGTGCTGGAACAGGGAGGCCGGCTGGCCTGCCTCGTATCCAACATGAGATTGGGACCGGAATCACTTCCTCTTACCCCAGGTAAAGCCAGAGCAGCCCCAATGGAGCTGGGAAGTGTGTTTCACTGTGAGAAGAGCTGCAACCTCACACCTTGTGGAGTGCAAGCGCCAAAGCGGGCACATATTAAATCTGTGACAAGCATCGCTGCTGCTGTAATCCATTTCTGTGTCTACCAAGAATGATTTCCCAAGCTGTGCTTTTCAAGTCCGGCCACAGCTATTCATTGCTCTGCACTAGAGTCCCTAAGCACTGTAGGGAGCCAAGCTGTGAACCCAAAAAAAATCTGAGTTTGGGAAGACCACAGGAAAAGCACCTCCATTCTCATTAAGACATTTCTGGTTGAAGAGTGATTAAAATAAGCATTGATACGCAAACCCTACTCCAGCGAGGCTTTCTCTTGCAAGTGGCAGAAATCTGCATTGAGACAATGAACGGGGCTCTTCAATTTAAAGGGTCCCTTTCTTTCAAAAGGCAGCTACAAAGGTGCATCTTGGTGCCTGCGTTTCTTAAAGGATGACTAAGTGTAGGTTTCATTCACCATGACAACTCTCCTTTTGGGATTTTTCTAGCCCAGACCATTCTTTCTTGGAGAAGGGCATGCTGCAACCCTGTGCCAAAAGTGCGTTGGAGCATTTACTGACAACAAGAGAATCTATGGGGTTACCGTTCTGGCAGATCCCAAATCCCGGAGAAAAGCGGGAATTTTATGCTAATGCTGCTGGCACAGTTTTAGCTGCTTTCGGGGAAAAAATACATACAGGGTAAATGATTATGGGTAGAATCCAGAGTAACGACGGGATCACGTAAGAGACTTTACGTCCACCCGTAGTTACTGCACCACCTAGTGAAAACCTATGGGAAATTCACATTGCAATCCAGAGCAAATTGTTCTTACACCGGAGCAAGGACTCCCTGTAGTTACTCTGGATTGCACCCTAAAAGACTGCAAACACTTTACTAGTGAAATGGCGTTTGTGCAAACAATTCTAGCATCATGAATGCAGGAAAGAGACATCGAAGTGGAGAGATTTGTTCATGGATTAGGAAGCCACAAAACTCCGAGCTTCAAACTGTAGATACCAATCTGGATCTTTTTAAAAAAAATACTTATCTAAGATGATAAGATGATAGAAATTAATTTTTCCAAAATTAATCTCACTTTTGTATCTCTTTTAAGAAATGGTGAACAATTGGTCCTAATTGGGATGGGCTGTCAATAAGGTTAGGGTTTTCATTAATCCACTCATTACATTTTTCATACAGCTCAATCCTAAATCACCCCCACAGCTCAGTGCACTCTGCATCCTGCAGGGTGGGAGAAGTCCCAAAGATCTTCCCTAGATTAGGGAATACTGTATTTACTCAAATCTGTGCTCACCTTTTTCAGCTGAATTTAGGGCACAATCCAGAGTAACTACGGGGAATCCTGCTCCGGTGTAAGAACAATTTACTCTGGTTTGCAATATGAATTTCCCATAGGTTTTCACTAGGTGGTGCAGTAACTACAGGTGCACGTAATGCCTCTTATGTGCTCCCATAGTTACTCTGGATTGTAGGGCAAGTCTCCAAAATCAAGGTACACATTAGGTTTGATGGTTAATTAGATTCAAGTAAATGTGGTGTTTTCATTCTAAGTATAGGGTGTGCCTTAGATTCGATGACGTATTAGATTTGAGTAATATGGTATTTTGAGAAATATGATATTGAGAAATATGGTATTCATTCTGTTGCCTAGGGTCAAGCCCTTTCTGCCCTATTGGATCTACATGGACCTGATCCAGCAATTTAGCTAACACAAGTCCAAGTGGGCCCAGGAAAGTGTGCCCAAGAAAAGGCCTAAAACTTTTGGGATGGGGGATATTCTTACTTCCCTATAATCCCATTCCAGGCTTCAAATTGTCTTCCTCACTGACCCAGTCTCAGCTCTGTTTCACAAGAGTAAATCCGATATGAAGGGATATGGACTCTCAGCTAAAACAAACAAAGATGCAATCCTAACCACATTTTCCTGGGAGTAAGTACTATTGAACACAATGGGATTTACTTCTGAGAAGACATGCTTAGGATTGTACTGTAAGTCTGTCAAGTTGTCATACAGTATAATCAGAAGTCAAGAACATGTAAACAGTCTATTATAAGACTCAAGAAAGGCACATGATGTACATTTGCTCATAGGTGTGTCAAGTTGTCTACCTGGGGCTCAACCATGAAAATAAAGAGCTCATTATTGGAAAGGAGATATAGGGCACAATCCAGAGTAACTACGGGGAGTCCTTGCTCCGGTGTAAGAACAATTTGCTCTGGATTGCAATATGAATTTCCCATAGGTTTTCACTAGGTGGTGTAGTAACTACGGGTACACATAATGTCTCTTATGTGCTCCCGTAGTTACTCTGGATTGTAGGTATAGAGCATAATCCTAACCATGTCTACTCAAATGGAAGATGTCTTTAAGATTGCAGCCATAGGCATAGACATTTTCCTGGGAGTAAGACCCATTGAACGCAATGGGGCTTTCTTTTCAGTAGACATGGTTAGGATTGTGCTCTTAGAAGAAAGAATATAAGGTATGTAAATGTGCATATTCCTGGATTGTTCCAGAAATTCTGATGTTTCATAGGACAAGTCCACAAAGAACTACCTTGTGTTCTTCTCCGCTGCTTTAACAGAAAAGTACTAGAAGGTACCCCATTGTCTGAGCATCTGCTTATTTTTTTCCTTGAATGTGTGTCCACAAACAGTACTGACTCTGCAGTTCTTTCATTCTACCATGCAGCTTTCTATGGATTTAATGAATATTTAAGCTCAAGTCGACAAGAGTGATTGACAAGAGAGCGACAAGAATGATCAGTGGGATGGAAGGGAAGCCCTACCAGGAAAGGTTGGGGGAACTTGGGATGTTCAGCCTGGAGAAGAGGAGGCTGAGGGGAGACCTGATTGCCCTCTTCAGATACCTGAAGGGCTGTCATAGGGAGGAAGGGGCTCATTCGTCCATAGCTGCTTCTGAAAGCAGAACTAGAACCAATGGGGACAAACTGCAAGAGAGGAGATTCCGGTTGGATATCCGGAAAAAATTCCTGATGGTGAGGGCGGTTCAGCAGTGGAAGAGATTGCCAAGGGAGGTGGTGGACTCTCCCTCACTGGGGGTCTTCAAGCAGAGGCTCCACCAGCACCTCTAGGGGATGATCTAGGAGGATTTCCTACTACAGGCAGGGGGTTGGACTAGATGACCTACTAGGTCCCTTTCAACTCTAGGCTTCTATGATTCTAAGAGTAAGAAACAACTGGCCAGTAACACTATGCTTTCCATGTGCAGATTGTATTCTTTTTAAATTAAGCTTAAAAATTTCCCATCTTCATTTGGAAAAGGAAAGTCTCAAGTCACATGCTTTTTTGTGACCATGTGCTTGGCTCCCATCGGTCCATTTCCAGATGTATTTCTTCTGCAGTATGTTAGCGCCACTTATTCAGGAAGCCTGGTCTGGAATAAGCTGTTTAGAAACTAATCTTCAAAGCACTGTTTTGGCCCAAATCCCTTTCAATTACAAATTGCCAATGTGGGTGGGGGGTGAGTGAGAATCTCTGTGCCAGCCCTACTCCTTTGAGGGCTGACTGCATTGTAAGTCCGCTCGGGAAAAACATTTCCCCAGGGTGCCCATGCACCAGCCTTCTAACAATGAAGGATGCAATCCTAACAAATTTAGGCTGGCCTAACTCACATGGCATATCTTTCCGTGGTGGTGTGGGGAAGTCTGGGTATGCCTGTGCTGTGGCCTAACCCCTCTATGAGTGGGGAAGAATTGTCTTGCAGCACTTTTGTGATATCAGCTCAGCACAGGACTTATCCAGGGGCTTAGGCTAGCCTAACTGGAGGTTAGGTACTCTTGGATAAAAGGTACAAAAGTAGTACTGTGACTGCCACCCAAGGACGTAGCACATGCCCTGCTGGCACAACTATGTCAGTTGGAATTTAGACTTTAATTGCTTATTGCAAGCAACTTTGGGAAAGTTTAATTAAAGGGTATCTTGTCAAATGCTGCTTTAAGCAACCACAACTGAATTATGCTGAATTTAAGGCATATCGTGATGCTGCTACAGGTAAATACCATAATAAATGCTACACCCACCATTCTTTGATTTTTGACAATCGTTGGCTCTCGGATTTATGCGCTGGCTAATGAAATACCCATATTGAATCTAATGCACCATCGAATCTAATGCAAAACCTGATTTTAAAAGGCTTGAGATAAAAAATGTTTACTGGTGATTGTAAAGAACAGCTGCAAAACAGGTGTGAATTTCAATTTACTGCATACAACAATGAGTTATATGACAATAATAGGGCAATAAGTTTATGTTGTGATGTTTACGAAGTTGCCCTACTTTCTACAAAAATGGGTTTATGGGCAAAATCCATAGTAACTATGGGGAGTCCTTGCTCCGGTGTAAGAACAACTTACTCCGGATTCCAATATGAATTTCCCATAGGTTTTCACTAGGTGGTGCAGTAACTACGGGAGCTCATAAAGTCTCTTACATGCTCCCATAGTTACTCTGGATTTGGAGGTATGTTACATTTTTAATTACAATATAGGAAACTGTCAAACTAAATACTGAAATATTTAAAGTCAAAATACCATATTTACTTGAATCTAATGCACCATCAAATCTAATTAGCATCTTGATATTGGGGACTAAATTTGGCTGAAAAAACATGCAAGTTAGATTTGAATAAACATAATTTTCTTTACATGCATGGGTGCATTTTCAGGATCTTGAAAAACAGCCACTTGTTATTCATCTTTTGCAAAAATAGTAGTAAATCTCTTAAGTTGTGGTTAAGGAGAGTATATATTTTGCATGAGATGCTGAAAAGAAAACGATAGTTAAAGAGATTATATGGTGTGTGTATCACTTTTAATTATTCCTGATACTGATCTACAAAGAACCTTGTTGGGATACAAGTCTTCCAACAAAGTCTGAGGAAAGTTGGATTTAATTAAAATTGACTTTTCTGTGTAAAATATCCCTTTTTTGTCAAGAAAAAAGCTGACAGTCCTTTGGCAAAGCCTCAAGCAATGTCAGCTGTCCACTCCTTCTGTAACCGCACATTTCACTCCGTGCTGACAAGAGCCACAGATTTCCTTGCAATCTTCTGTGTCAGGTTTAAAAATGCTGGGTGAATAATTCCCCACTTCATTCCTTGCTGCACTGAAAAGGCTTCATCCTTGTCCTGTACACAGTCTCGTCACCAGGGTGGTGCAGCTGGTGCAGGCCACACCAGGTGACACACCACTGGGGGGTGACGTGCCAGAGGAGTTTGACACTCCTCCGGCGCGTCCATACCTCAGCGCGCCCATTCTGGCCTGCTCCAAGGTGGAGCAATGATCAGGAGCTGCTGCTCCACCTTGGAGCAAGCACAAATGGGCGGCAGAAGCACACTGCGCATGTCCAGGCCTCTGGACATGCACAGTGGGAGGCTCCCACTGCGCATGTCCAGGCTTCTAGACATGCACAGTTCCCTCTGAACAGACTTTCGGCCTTGCTCCAGAGGCATAGCCTTTCAGCCTTGCTTCAGAGACAGAAGGCCAAATGGCTGCGCAGAGGGAACTGCACATGTCCAGAAGCTTGGACATGCGCAGTCCCAGCCTCTGCCTGGCCATTCAAGCCTGGTCCAGGGCAGAGCAGCACCTTCTGTTCACTGCTCCGCCTTGTAGCAGGATTGAATGGCCAGGCAGAGGCACGGCCAGCTAGAGGCATTCCTCCTCTGTACAGAGGAGCAGGCTGCTCCTCCTTAGAGTGATGGAAGGAGACTGTGCAGGCGTCAGCGTTGGCGCTTGCGCAGTACTCTTCTGAAGCCAGATGTCTTCAGAGAAGACTGTGCTGGCACCAACTCTGACACCTGCACAGTCTCCTCTGAAGCTGACTAGCTTCAGAAAAGTACTGTGCAGGTGCCAACTTTGATGCGCTCCCCCCCTCTGCTGCACCGGGTGACATGCACTGTTGCGTCGCCCCTGCCTGTACAGTAAACCTAACATGCAAGCAAATGAATTCTCTAGTGTGTTTTATGTGCAAAATTACTGTCAGATTTGACAGGCAAAAAAGGGGGCTACAGCAAACAGCCCTCCGTCCTGCCCTTCCCATCACTCTTCTTCCATTCCAACACTTGCAGCAACTTGTATGAAGAACTGCCGAGCTGGGACGGTATTGGGGTGGGGGGGGGGGGGGAGAGCTTCCTCACCTCGTGCTGGCAAGATGCCAGAGCAGCTCCTTGGCAGTTGCACCAGAGATGACCTGGGCATTTCAGCTTGGGCTGGGCCTGAGACAGAGACTTTCTTCCCAAACCTGACTGAGCTCCTTTTGTGCCAATTGTCTGAACTTATAACCACAGACAGTTTTTGATCTTTTGATCACCTACAGTTCTGAGTGGCAGCCTGTGGGAAATGGGACTTTGGATTTCAGTTGCCTCGCAAGCAGAGGCTGTCCCAGAGGCTGGTGGGTCCCATCCTCTAGCAATCCTTCCATAAAAAAGAAGGGGGACGGCCATTAGATACAGCCCCACATTTGTACAAAATAACTTGGCTGCTCTTCATGGGGAATTTTCTGCCTCTATCCTGCCCTCTGGAAACTTTGTTTGTGCTTGTCTTGTGCCTTTGGCAAACTTTTCCTATGAGTCTCCTGCTTGCCCGGGAATCCTTTTTCCCATCTTGTCTGCGTTCCTTCAAATCCTGGTGTTTCTGTGCACAAAATTGCCATGTATCTACCATGCTTTTGAGTTCATCTGAATAGGATGCCATCTCCCTTGTTCCAATCTTAGAAAGACCCACACCATGGTGGGCTTCAGAGAGTTCTCACAGGTTCTACAGATCCCTTTGCTAGTGAGCACCTGGTTCTGAGAACCATTTACTAATGGGACATAGAACCTGTTTTTCTATGGACATAGAACCTGTTGTTAATTTAGGTTATTAGGACATAGAACCCGTTGTTAATTTATTTGAATCCCACCACTGGCCTACACATATCTCAACAAGACTGAGAAGCCCAAAAAGGAAAAGTCTGACCTAAGATTCAAGACAAGGGCTGCAATCCTAACCTCCTCTTAGGCTGGCCTAAGCCCCGGCATAAGTCCTGTGTTGACCTGGGGTGTCACAAAAGTGCCATTACACACTTCTGCCCCACTCCTGGGAAGGTTAGGCCAGTGCTCAGGCATACACCAATATCTTCACACCATCAAAGCAAGATTAGGTTTTGCAAGATTAACTCAAGATTAGCAAGATTAATTCACCATGTGAATTACCGTAGGTTGACCTAAATTGGCTACGATTATGCCCAAGGTTGTTCATACAAATGCATCATACAGATACGGAACTAAATTGATTTTTGGATCAAGACCAAAGGTTTTGATTCAGCCACAGAATCCTAATAAGTCTATGAATGTGCAAATATGTACTGTATAGATTGATCTCCTCAAGATTGAACCATATAACTGTATAACACATGTACACACACAGACATGCACCCTTTGTTGCTCTTGATATAAGGCATGCACAGGTATAACCTTGCTGATTTGACTCTACATGAACGGCCACAGTAGAAACTGCTTTTCTACTATTGTAGAAATCATCATTCCATTTTTCAGTCCCAGAATCAAACCTCAGCAGATACTCAGGCACTGCTGTATTTAATTAGCCCTACAATCCAGAGTAAGTATGGGAGCACGTAAAAGACATTACACATACCTGTAGTTACGGCACCACCTAGTGAAAACCTATGGGAAACTCATATTGCATTCCAGAGCAAATTGTTCTTACACAGGAGCAAGGACTCCCCATAGTTACTGTGCGCAGTTACATGCGTAGATTGTGCCGTAGGTGAAATAGAGGAGCAAGAAACCTATTTTTTCCATTGTTTTCTTTATACATGGACTTTTTTATCCATGGGAGGTTCTGGAATGTAGCCTTAGCGGATAACAAGGGACAAGCAGTCTCTGCCTCTTCCACCTACCATTTCCAACTGCCTGTGGGACAGAAAAGAGACCAGGCTACCCCATGGAAAGAGATTTTTATACTGCTAAATGTTGTTATACATCTGCAAGCGACAACTGCAGGCATTTACTAGTTTTTTTTAATATTTTGGCACCACCACTTCAGACACTCTTGAGTAAAGAGTTATATTTTCTGAAGTGGGTTTAGAAAAACTTTCCAGTCTGTCACACAATGTGCTTAATAAGACAGACAGCACAAAGCCACTGCAATCTGTTGCAATTGAAATATATGATCTCTAATGCGAAAGTGTGCCAGGAAAGGCTCTTTCACTGTTTATCTGTGTGCCAGCAGCACACACCCATTTCTTTTGAAAAATCAAAGAAGGAAGTTTACTCTTTGGCTAATATCAATACCACAGAGTAGAACAAGCTGTGAACTCACAAACCAGGAATTCCTGGTGCACCTGAAGACACCTCCTTTGAGAGCAAGTGACTTCGGTTAAAAGGTCTGTCTTAAATCCAGGGGTAGGGAAAAAACCCCACCAAATATTATAGGTCTCTTTTTAAAATCCCTGTTGAATCTGATTCCCCTCCATCCCATCCATGAACAACAGGAGTCTATGGCTGCAATCTATAGTAACTATGGGGAGTCCTTGCTCTGGTGTAAGAACAATTTGCTCTGAATTGCAATATGAATTTCCTGTAAGTTTTCACTTGGTGGTGCAATAACTATGGGCACACATAATGTCTCTTACGTGCTCCCGTAGTTACTCTGGATTGTAGGGTATGGCTGCAATCCTAAAGACACTGTCCTGGCAGTAAGACCTAGGCTGCAATCCTAAAGACACTTTCCTGGGGGTAAAGTCTATTGAACACAATGGGGCTTACTTCTGAGTAGACATGGTTAGGATTGTGCTCCAATTTAATATAATAGGGTTTAATTTTGACCAGACATGATTAGGATTGTGTTCTTTGGGCCCAATCTGATCTACCTTTCCAGCACCTGTTGCATGCACAATGCAGCCCCTAAGTAGGAACAACCCATACCTTTCTCAAGGTATAATCCCATACCTTGAGAAAACCCCAGTGGATGATCAATCACTTGGTTTAAAAATCTCTTCAACCAGCCTTCCTCAAACCTATACATTATCAGGTTTTTCAACATTTAACAAAAATTCCTCCATATAAGATAACCATCTTGATATAAAATACTAGTGATGACAGCAACTGGGAAAGATTTGTCCTTACTGGATTTAATCAAGGTCAGTGAAGTGAAAATGTTGTCTTCAGCTAGCCATATTATATAGGTAAATGTGTCCCTTCGGTGCAGCGTTTGTTTGAATTTCAATCGCAGATAAGAATCTTGATGAAAGAATGCATTTTTTCCAAAATGAAAGGCAAACTTTTAGTAGGTTAAGGCTGCAGTCCTACCCATGTCTACTCAGAAGTAAGCCCAATTGTGTTCAATGGGTCTTACTCCCAGAAAAGTGTGTTTAGGATTGCAGCCAGCTCTCCCCAAAATTCTTATTTGTGGGAGGAAAATGGAGACAGGGTTGGAGTACAGGGTGGTGAGATTTCTTCTTCTGTACAGAACATCTGGACTTGCACATTAAACATCTGGTCCTAAACTTAGAAGGTAAAAAGGTAAAGGTATCCTCTGCAGGTTGACCTGCTATTCATGTCTGATTCAAGGGAGTGGTACTTATCCCACTTACAAGGACAAGAAGCCAGTGTTGTCCACAGATGGTCATGTGGCTGGAATTAAATGCCTAAGGGTGCAATCCAGAGTAACTACAGGGAGTCCTTGCTCCGGTGTAAGTACAATTTACTCTGGATTGCAATATGAATTTCCCATAGGTTTTCACTAGGTGGTGCAGTAACTATGGGTGCATGTAATGTCTCTTACGTGCTCCCATAGTTACTCTGGATTGTAGGGTATGGCTGCAATCCTAAACACACTTTCTTTGGAGTGAAGCCCATTGAACACAATGGGGCTAACTTTTGAGTAGACATGGTTAGGATTGTGCTCTAAGGCACATGGAACACTGTTACTTTCCTACTGAACAGAGTTTGGCCCTTTATCAGCAAACTTTATTCTCTATATATTTTATTTTGTTATTCTCTATATATTTTGTTTAACCGTCAATTTATAAACTATCAAAGACTTGGGTGAAATGAAGCTCTTCTCTCTCTACATGTGCCAGAATCTCATACAGCAAAATTAGAAAAAATAATATCAATTTTTACTAATTATTGTGGTTGCAAATTACTGGTTACTAATTTTAACCTCCAGTTAAAATTAGTTAAATTAGTTTTAACCTCCAGTTAAAACCTCCAGTTAGGCCAGCCTAAGCCCCAGCTAACCTGGGAGTGTCACAAAAGTGTCACTTCTGCGCCACTCCTGAGGCCGGGCTACGCAGTGCACAGGCATGCACTTGCCTTCCTATTGAAAGACCAGAAAGGAGGACGGAAAGACCAATGACATTTACCCATCTAGATTAGGATTGCACCTTAAATGGCCTCTCTGGCAATATGAATGCCTTTTGATAGTGGGTTTGCTTGCATAGTTGCCATATTAAGTGTCACCAGAACTGCTTGCTCAGTGTGTTGCAGCCATCAGTTATTAGAGTGATCTGACTCTTAGGGCGCAATCCAGAGTAACTATAGGGAGTCCTTGCTCTGGTGTAAGCACAATTTCCACAATTCACAATATGAATTTCCCATAGGTTTTCAATAGGTGGTGCAGAAACTATGGGTGCACGTAATGTCTCTTATGTGCACCTGTAGTTACTCTGGATTGTAGGGTTAGATTTGTACAGAATCTTTGTTTTGCCTTTCATCTGTTTACACAGAATTTAGGGAACGAAGGCTTCAATTGTGCGCAAACTTTCCTGGGAACACTTTTCCTTTTATACAGAAAATAACTTACTCCTGAGTAAAAATGCACAGGATTGCACTGTAAGTTTCTGCAGATGATTAGCTTGAAGTATCTGTGAAAGTGAAACATCTACTAAACCATGTTTAACATTATGTTGGCACAAAATAAGCAACTGCAACCTTGTTTCAACTATGAGGAAGACTCATATAAAAACAATGCCAGTTGGTTTCTGGCAGAATATTGGGTGGCGAGGGGTGCAATCCTAACCAATATAGGCCAGTGCAACTGGTTTATCTGGGTTTTGTCAGAATATTGGGGGGCTGAGGATGCAATCCTAACCAATATAGGCCAGTGCAACTTGCCAATCTCCCTGTTCCTGTGGTGGTATGGGGAGACTGATGCATGCCTGTGCACTGACCTGACCCACACACCAGGAGTGGCGCAGAAGTGCCTTCTAGCACCTTTGCGACACCCCCAAGCCATCAGGGGACATGCCAAGACTTGTGCCAGCCAAATTTGGTCCTGTAGCTACTCTAGATTGTAGCCTCCAGCTGCGATCCTAAAGACAGTTTCCTCGGAGTAAGACCCATTGAACACAATGGGGCTTACTTTTGAGTAGATATGGTTAGGATTGTGTTCTAAACCTCCTGATAGCGCCTTCTTCTTTTCACCATCCTGTTTTTTAAAATGTTTCACAGAGTGAAAGAAAACTGTATATTTTATCCTGATGGCAAAGCAGATCTTGAAGGTATAACAGAAGGATTTTGAAAAGGTATAATATTGTGTAAGGTATCAATTAAAAGAGAGTTTCTAAACTGCAAGATATGCCAGAAAGAACACAAAGAATATTGCTCTGTCCCACTCCTTGTAAATTATTAACTATCTTGCATTCCCAAAACGATTGAGTTACCCTTCAGCTTTAATGAAGCAGCTTTTCAAGACCAACTATTGGGTTTTATTCCTAAGTAGTGCAATAATCTTTAATGGTCATGATACAGGTTACCACACAAGGGACCAGAGGAAGGATAATCCTCTCTATTGTCACTCCTGAGTTTCTGAATCGCAGATGATTTCTCAGTTTCTAACACTGCATACAAGCACGATCCTCTCAGTTTAAAATTACCTACTCTCCTGCACCAATTTTTTTTAATTGACTAGGGGGTGGAAAAAAGGATGTGTATAACCCTGCCCAGCTGGCCAATCCTAATTTGATGTAAAACACTATAAGGAATGCCTTGTACCCAGATCTGGGTTAGGGCCAATCCTAAGAAATTTAGGCTGACCTAACTCACCTGGCCTATCTTTCTGTGGTGGTGTGGGGAGGTCAGTATATGCCTGTTCATTAGCTTCACTCCTCCAGGAGGGGGGTAGAAGTGTCTTCCTTCACTTTTGTGACACCCCCAAGTCAGCACAGGACTTATGCTAGTGCTTAGGCCAGCCTAAGTGGAGCTTAGGATTGCAGTCTTCAGAGTAACTATGGGGAGTCCTTGCTCTGGTGTAAGAACAACTTACTCTGGATTCCAATATGAATGGTTCGGTAACTACAGGTGCATGTAAAGTCTCTTATGTGCTCCTGTAGTTACTCTGGTTTTGGGGGTTAGTGTCATAAATACAGACCATCATCACAATTCCATATCCATTATTGGAAACCATCCTTGGCGTAAGACTAGTGATGGGATTCAAATAAATTAACAGGTTCTATGTCCTAATAACCTAAATTAACAACAGGTTTTATGTCCCATTAGTAACCATTCTCAGTACCAGGTGCTCATTAGCAAAGGGTGCTCATAGAACCTGTGAGAAACCCCTGAAGCCCACCACTGAGTAAGACCCATTGAACTCTGCAGGGCTTACTTCAGAGTAGACATGCATGGGATTGCAGGCTTAATGCACAATTCTAACCAGTTGTCCAGATCCAGGGTAAGGGCAATGCAACTCCAAAGTAAGGGAACAAAGACTGCCTTGCCTTGAAGAGGCTCCATAACCCCCACCCCCAGCGCAGGCATAGCTATGCCAGTGCTGGAAAGTTGGTTAGGATTGTGCCCTTAAATCTTTATTGGATTGAGTATCTGGAGTACATAATGGGTGGTATCTTAAACTGAGTCAGTTGTGACTAAGATTCCCAAGTCATGACCCCATCCTATTGAGGGGTCTTGCATTAGTTCCTTGCAATGCTGTATCTAGCATCCTTTATGGGGGCCATTCCTGTATGGTTCTCATAACTAACTTCCTAATCATGTCTGACTAAACTTAGGTTATAAGACAAAATCCTAACCAATTTAGGCCAGCCTAACTTTCCTGGCATATTTTCCATTGATGGTGTGGGGATGTTGGTGTTTACTGGCCTAATCCCCCCAAAGGGAAATGGCAGAAGTGGTTTAGGGCACTTGTGTGACACCCCCAAGTCAGCTGGGAATTATGGGGATTATGGGCAAAATCCAGAGTAACTATGGAGAGTCCTTGCTCCGGTGTAAGAACAATTTACTCTGGATTCCAATATGTATTTCCCATAGGTTTTCACTAGGTGGTGCAGTAACTATGGGTGCACGTAAAGTCTCTTACGTGCTCCTGTAGTTACTCTGGATTTAGGGGTTTGCGAGTCTAACTGGAAGTTAGGATTGCAACTTTTAGTCACTGACTGTGCAATCCTATTATGGCGCATGTGTATTTCGGTGGCACAACGTACCATAGGATCAGGTTGTAAATTTATCTATTTTTTATTCTTTGTCACTGTTGCAATTTACTGGCTTGTAATTGTGGTGCCAATTTAGACAAGTCTGCACAAAATGCCAAGAGAAGCAAAGTATTGCAAATCATGCATTTTTGAGAACAAACCTAAGCATATCAACTCAAAAGTAAGCCCCATGGTATTCAATGGATCTTACTCCCAGGAAAATGTCTTAAGGATTGCAGTCTTTGCTCCAGTAGTACAACAAAACATACTCCTACATTCTCATGTCACATCATCTTGAAAAGAAGTTTATTTACTGACATACACAGAAGTGTGGATGCCGTAATTAGGCCTAAGGCAGGACTTTTTAAAAAAAACCAGGCCTGGCTACAGAGATGTCACAACTTTTTTTTCCTCCTGTAGGGCATGAATTGGATCTTTTGACAACCAGAACATCAGATAGAACAGTAAGAACAAGGGAATCATTTACACCACATTAAAGCAGGTGACGCTATCTCTGTTACGACTGCTCCAAGCAAACAAACCCTACAATCCAGAGTAACTATGGGAGCACGCAAGAGACATTACGTGCATCCGTAGTTACTGCACCACCTAGTGAAAACCTATGGGAAATTCATACTGCAATCCAGAGCAAATGGTTCTTACACCGGAGGAAGGACTCCACGTAGTTACTCTGGATTGCACCCTAAGGCATGGCCGCTAAACCGTTGCTGATAATAAAGAATTGGGATAATTTTTATCTTATCATGTTACAAGGACTCTGCTGTTGATCTAGAATCCATGCATCAAGTCTTGGGAAGAGTTCCCTAAATTATTAATTAACAAGTGCTCCAAAAAGTCCTAGTTATCAAATGAAACACAGAGGCTTAAGGCAATTATGCTTACAACATTGTGAGTCCTTTTGGGACAGGGATCCATTAGCTATTAATTAGCAAATCATTTTTTCATTTTCCTGTAAACCGCTTTGTGAACTTTTCAGTTGAAAAGCAGTATATAAATACTAGAGAGAGAGAGAGAGAGAGAGAGAGAGAGAGAGAGAGAGAGAGAGGAGAGAGCGCGAGAGATGGAAGATGGATAGATTGATCAATCGATCCTAGGCACATCTAAAGTGAATCAACTCCCACTATGTTTAGTGGGTTTACTCCCAGGCTTGGGAGTAAGGATTACTAATCCTATACACAGGATTACAGATGTATCCCCCTAAAACTCCATTGCACCAAAGAAAATTTCAAGACAACACACATCGCAAACAAAAATAACAAAAGTCTAGCTCTTTCTCTTCCAGGTTTCAAATCAAAATTATTATTTCAGAGCAACTCAATGACCCAAGTTTCAAATCAAAATTATTATTTCAGAGCAATTCAGTGACAAAAAGCACATGTAGATAAGTCGTTTGTGCTTTTCAGCTCAAAGATCCTTGTTAGTTGCACATGAACCCTAGTCAACATGTGGCTAGGGTAGCCCATGTACTGATACAGTCAGTATATACATGTCAATATATACATGGGTATACCCTGCCCATGTACTGATACAGTCTCCAAATTTTCTCCTTACCAAGAAGATTGTTGGCAGCAATGAACATCATACATAAGAACACATCATCCCCATGATCTCAAGTGATGGTTATTGGTGATTCACAGTTCAAGACTGTGAGGAGGGTTTCTCCCTCATCCTCTGACTGGATACAGAGGTAATAATTTATGCATTCATATACATTCACACACAAACATATGGACTCACAAACACACAATTCTGAATCAGAACTTCTTTACAGGAGCAAATACACCATCAAATACAGTGGTGCCTCACATAAAGAGTTTAATTCGTTCTGGAGGCCTGCTCTTGAAGTGAAACGCTCTTTAAGTGAAGCAGATTTTTCCATAGGAAATAATGGAAACTCAGACGATTGGTTCCACAACCCCCAAAATATTCATATAAAAATATTAGCTGAATGTAAAAATTATGACAAAACACTGGAATTGAATTCAAAACATGCATTCAATGTGCATTATCCTATGAAGTCTACTTAGGCTGCAATCCTAAAGACAATTTCCTGGGAGTAAGCCCCATTTAACACAATGGGGCTTACTTCTGGGTAGACATGGTTAGAAGACTGCAATCAAAAACATTTTCCTGGGAGGCTTCCCTGGCCTGCTGCTGGAGGTTCATCGTGGTCGGTGGGGGCACTTGGAGGCAGTTAGGGGCAGCTGCCTCTGGCACCCCCAGGAAACTGCCCCCAAGTTGGGGGCAGTTAGAGGCAGCAGCGCTGGCTGGCAGCCCTTTTAAAGAGCCTCCGTATGGAGTGTCTGGGCTGCATAGCACGTGTGCCTATTGCTTGTTAAACGAAGCGAAACTTGTTACGTGAAGCGCTTGTTAAGCGAGGTACCCGTGTCTATTCTCATGTAAGAGAGGATTTAAGTTAGCAAACAAATCATCTGCCAGATGGCAGGGTCATCCCCATACTATTAAATATTACTGTCAATAACTTACAAAGAAAGAGCAGTTGTTGTGGTATGCTCCACTTATAGCAGATCCCCAAAAGCTTATGTTAAGCTAGTGTTAAGTATTCACCTTTGAAATGAGACTGCATCATGTACTTAAGTCCCTATTCTAACATGTTTGTGTGCCTATATATTAGTCATTACTGGCAAACATAAATAAATAATTTGCAGCATGAATCAGTCAGGTATCACCAGGAAAATGCTGGAAACCTCTCTTCGGAGGAACAAGCAAAGACAAGCAGTCAATTTATTAGCAGACCAGTCATCCTGACAACGTGGTAATGATGGGGATTAGCAATAGGTGAAAAGTCATTCATTTTGTGTGTGTTTTTAGGAGTTCCCTATATTGATCCCATCACTCTGTAACAGATACAGCAAAGACTTAATAAAACTGAGACAGTCTCAAAAAAAGAGGTTATCTGTTTTATTGCTACAAGGTCATCTATAACCAGACGACCTAATGCAGGGGAGGACACCTGGATGCAGGTGTCATATGTGCTCCCTGGAGCATCTGGTGGGCCGCTGTGAGATACAGGATGCTGAGTAGATGGGCCTTTGGCCAGATCCAGTGGAGGCTCTTATTATGTTCTTAACCTATGAAATTAGGCAGAAAAACTAATAATTTCAAACAACAAATCTCTCAAGGACCATTCTGGTCAGAGTGACAATATAGAATGGAGGACAGAGTACCTGTACCCAGGAATTTAGGCAGGTTTAACTCAACATAGAAGGGATGACTTAAGTGACAACAGAGCAGAGACCAGGATGTGGATGGAAAGTGGCCAGGAAGGAGGCAATATCCTATACCCCTTCTCTGGTTCAGTCTGCTTTCCTGAGTCAAACTGGTGCAGGTCCATGGAGAACCAGTTTGGGAACAAATGTTTCCTTACTCAAAGAATAGCCCTGGGACTCTTTGGAAATTTGCAAAATGTCAAGGTCATTAGCATATTATTAGCTATCATTAGTGGCGCAAGCGGTAAAGATGCTGTGCCTGTTAACCAGCAGGCCAAAGTTTGATTCCCGGGTTGGCCCCACAAGACAGGGTGAGCTCCTGTCCTTAGCCCAGCTCTGCGACACCAGCTGGATCCAATCGTATTGGCTCTGCCTTTCCATTGGACTAATTCAGTGGCGTGGAGAAGGGGGATTTGCTGCTTGGGTTACAGCCAGTGGTGGGCACTTACCGGTACGGGCCTATGCGCCCGTACCGGATCTTCCAGTTTCCCTGCCGCTAGCGAACCGCCAGTGACAGGGAAATGCAAAACATAGCGGACCGGTACGGTCCACCATGTTTTGCGCCCACCGCGCCTGCCTAGAAGGGGGCAGGCCGCTTCTAGGCAGGCTCTGCACAAGCGCCGACATCGGCGCTCACGCAGAGCCTGCCTAGAGGTGGCCTGCCCCCTTCTAGGCAGGCTCTGTGCGAGCGCCGGTGTTGGCGCTTGCGCAGAGCCTGCCTAGAAGCCGGCCTGTCAGCCTCTGGGCAGGCTCTGCATGAGCGCCGGTGTTGGCGCTTGCGCAGAGCCTGCCTAGAAGCGGCCTGCCAGCTTCTAAGCAGGCACTGCGCAGGCGCCAACGTCGCCCCGCCCCTCGCCCCTCCCCTCGCCCCGCCCACACCCCCTGACCCCGGCTGGCCCCTCCCACTTCCGGCGTGCCGGATCTTGGGATGGGGCCAGCCCATCTCTGGTTACAGCCTATCCTCCATAACAATCCAACCCAGGTTTTTGTGCTTCGCATGCAGCGTATGCAGCACCAAGCACGACACCATAGTCTTTCAAGACTGACAGAGGCCTTCTTTAGCATATTATTAGAACAGAATATGCAATAACAGAATAATAGAATTATTTGAACAGAACATTTCTATGACATCCTACCTGAGATTAACAAGAGGTGCCAGATATTGCACCTGTGAACTTCTGTGTTCAAACCCGACCACAGAACAATTGACTTTTACATTGTTTTAAGGAACTGATAAGCATCTCAACTTCTCCCATTTGATAAGCTCAGAATCTGAGCTACAACTTTAATCGCATCTTACTCTGTCTTGTCTCAATTACTTGGTTTGGTTCCCAACAAATCAATCTACACAGGCAGCAAATATTACACCATGTTAATATAGTGGCAACATTTCATGCCATCAGGATATCTTTATAGTAGCCCTTGCTGATGGATCCCTCTTCTCCTTCTGCTGAAATATTTTGGGCAGACTTATCTATCGAGCTACTCAAATGGCTCTGAGATGCATGTAAACAGAGGAACCTATCACAGTTTCCCTAGTAGTGCTGAAAAGGATTTGGCTCTACATCACTTGCTTTGTATATGATAAGCATTATATGCTTCTGATTACATATGCTGGCAGTCAGAGAGATCTGTTGGTTCTTTCTTTTTCATGTCATTGCTGTTTAGTGCTTCTGTAAGTGACACAGTAAGAACATTACTTCAACACCGCTCATTTTTCCAGAGTCTGCAAACAGGTTGCCAGTTTCTCCAGGTCAAGCTACAACATCAAAACTTCACTACAGCATTTTCCAAAACAACAGAGCAAAGTTTTTCCCAAAAAATTCACAGTCTCATAGAATCCTAGAGTTGGAAGGGACCCAGTGGGTCATCTAGTCCAACCTCCTGCCTGTAGCCTGAGATCCTCCTAGAGCATCTCCAACATCTACTTGACCGATTCCTAGCTCCAGCAAATTATGCAGTTGCTTTTTAAAGCACAATCCAGAGTAGCTATGAGGAGTCCTTGCTCCGGTGTAAGAACAGTTTACTCTGGATTGCAATATGAATTTCCCATAGGTTTTCACTAGGCAGTGCAGTAATTACGGCTGCACATAATGTCTCTTACGCACTCCCATAGTTACTCTGGATTGTTGGGATAAATCTTTAAAATCTTGCTTTCTCAAGAACTATGTAAAAATATAAGAAACTAAAAGATCTAATAAGCCATCACTGTCTCCTGGTTAAAGACTTGGGCTGCAATCCTAACTTCCAGTTAGGACAGCCTAAGCCCCAACATAGGTCCTGTACTGGCCTTGGGATGTCATAAAGTGCTGTAAGACACTTGTGTGCCACTCCTGGGAGAAGGTTAGGCCAGTGCGCAGACATCCACTTGGTGCAGACATCTACTTGACATCACCATGAGAATGAGAAGGCCGATAAGTTGTGCCGGTCTAGGTAAGGATTGCAGCTTTGATTAATTGGTTTTTTAAAAAAAATTCTGAAGTTTGCATCAATTTCCATATGGTCATGTGATGACAAAAATGTTTTATTTTTAAAGATCATGCAGTTCTTTCTGTTTTTAGAGGAGGTTAATGTTCACAGCAGATTTAGAACATTCTGTATCTGAGAAAGAGAGAACCTCTTTCAACGTGGCATCTGTCACTTTCAGTTTCTGAAATACTTGTAAGAAAAATTCATGTTTAAAAAATGTGCTGCCCAATTAATCAGGCATCCCTTTGCTGTCTAGTAAATGCTTTCTGATTGGTTAATCTGACTCAGGACCATCAAACTGTTTCATCCAGAGGGCTGAAATTGGCATTTATGGCACTAGATGGGGCCGGAAGTTACATAGGGCAAAATCCAGAGTAACTACTTTTTCCTTGCTCCGGTGTCCATGCTCCGGTGTCCTTGCTCCGGTGTAAAAACAACTTAGGATGAAATCCAGAGTAACTATGGGGAGTCCTTGCTCCAGAGTAAAAACAACTTACTCTGGATTGCAATATGAATTTCCCATTCATTAGATGGTGCAGTAACTACGGGTGCACATAATGTCTCTTAAATGCTCCCATAGTTACTCTGGATTTTGCCCTTAGTCTGGATTCCAATATGACTTTCTCATAGGTTTTTACTAGGTGGTGCAGTAACTATGGGTGCACGTAAAGTCTCTTACATGCTGCTGTAGTTACTCTGGATTTGGGGGATAATTAAGCAACAAGTGACATCATTAAGTGGATGATGGTCAGAAGAAGAAACTATTAGTTACAAACGACAGATGAGCAAAATCTTGTGCATATTTCCAAGACAAGAGAGACCCCAATTATCATCCTTGGAGAACCCATGATGGGGGACCAGGTGAATAGCTTAGAGGGGCTAAACTCAGCCCATAGTCCTTAAGCTTGACACCCCTGATCTAACTAGTTCATTGGTAGACAACCCAACACAACCTCAATCTCTGTGCTGTAATGCAGTGACACTGGACCACTGGCACTGGCACCAAATTGTATATTCCGTTGCCAAATGGAGAACATAGGATAATGGCATAAAAGTGGCACAAAATCTTAGGAACTTCCATATATCTTAATGATATTATTTCATTTGCTCTTTTCCCACAACTACATTCAGATGCTCTGGCATCTATTATTATTATTATTATTATTATTATTATTATTATTATTATTATTATTATTAGTATTAGTATTAGTATTAGTATTAGTATTATTATACATTATAATTATTTTTAAATTGCCAAATGCAAATATTGTAGACTAGTTGCACTAATCTACACGCTGCAAAACTAATTAATTACTACCTATTCTGTGAGTGCACAACTGTGGTTCTAAAGGACTGAACATATTATCAGCTCATACTGTATTTATTTAGTCTGTTAGGTTGGAAAAAAAATCCATTAATCAGTTGTTTTGATAGAAGTGAAAGCAGAACTTAGTTTGGCTAACTGGAGTATTATATTCTCAAGAAAGTCTTAGCAACAATGTCAACACCACTATACAAGCCAAAGGTAAGAAATGTGGGTGCAGTGATGACTATGATATTGTTTTGCTACCATATTATTGCATTTATCTCTGATAGAAATTGCTCTGCTGTCTGTGTAAAAGTTCATTGAAAATGCAAGCGAGGAAGACTGAATTTTTTTCCCCCTACAAAATGTTATACTAGGTTGAAAATAACTGGTTTGCAGAAAGAAAGCACAAGATCCCTAAAGCACATGGTGAACATGTTCAGGGTTCAGTTAATATCAATTGCTCTGGGTGGTGGGTGAACATTTGTGGTGGGTGACCAACATTAACCAATGGTTGCAAATTGGGTTCCAACCCTGGTTTTAATGGCTGGTTTCATGATGAATCATGATTAGTGTTACTCCTGCTAACTGGGCAAGAGACACTCTTTCAAGTGGGTGTTTCTCTTTTATTTAGTGGGGGAGAGTAACTGGCCCTCCATACCCCAGCAATGTCTGTTCTAGTGGCTTCTGCTGGTGTTCTTTTTGCATTTTAGATTGTGAGCCCTTTTGGGACAGGGACCCATTAGCTATTAATTAGCTATTAATTTTTTTTTTTTTCATTTTCTTGTAAACCCCTTTGTGAACTTTTTAGCTGAAAAGCTGTATATAAATACTGTAGATAGATAGATAGATAGATAGATAGATAGATAGATAGATAGATAGATAGATAGAGTTAATCATGATTAGGAAAGGAAGAATTTCTGCACAGAAGGAAGAAAGAAGTAGAACCGGTGACCATCTCCAGCCACAGTTATAGAACTCTGTTTTGGCTTCCAATTTATTTATTTAGTGTATGGCAATACATGGTTTAGTGATAAAATCAGATGTTAACATCCAAACCCCCCATCTACTCAAGGACAGAGTGGTCCACATTGAAAAAGTCAGAATGTGGGCCAGCGTAGGCTCTTGAAGGACACTCTTTCACACAATGTGATGGATATTTTGTCGAGGAGCACCACATTCACACTGAAGGGTAGAGGCAAGACCCCACTTAAACAGTGCTTGGTTTCCAATAACTGGGAGTGTTTCAACCTCCTTTCTTCTGCAACTGCTTGTGTTACACATAGAGCACAATCCTAACTATCCCTACAATCCAGAGTAACTACGGGTGCACGTAAGAGACTTTACGTGCACCCGTAGTTACTGCACCATCTAGTGAAAACCTATGGGAAATTCATATTGCAATCCAGAGTAAATTGTTCTTACACCAGAGCAAGGACACCTCGTAGTTACTCTGGATTGTGCCCTATGTCTACGTAGAAGTAAGCCTCATTCTGTTCAATAGATCTTACTCCCAGGAAAGTGTGTTTATGCAGCCATATTTATGCAGCCATAATTTCATTCCCCATACTTGAAAGATTCCCTGTGACAATATACAAGACAAACTCCTAACAGGTTTGTGCCCTAACAAAACACCCATTTCCCCATTCCCGTGATGGAGTGGGGAGGCCGGCGCATGTGTGTGCACTGGCCTAACCCCTTCCCAGGTGTGAATGGATACAGGAAATGGACATGCTTCAAATAACTGCTGCTTTAAATCATGTCCACAATTTAAAGTCACAAATTATTATTCAGCAAACATTTGTACAGCCACAGAAGTCCATCACTTGTTGGAATTCAGAATGTGTTTCAGAGAGTGTCACTACACAACAATGAATCAGTGTATCTTGTCTTGTGGCACACATAAGTATCCAACTACCTTATCAAAACAGGTTATGCATGATCAGAGTCAAAATATATTATGCATTCAAAAGGCAGGATAATCCGATAATTGTATGACCTGCGGGGATATCATGGCAACAATTTTCCACACTTATGGAATTTATTTCCCTAGCGGCAAAGACGAGGCTACTAAAACAGTTCACGTCTTAATCCCTTCTTTGCTGACACCTGAAGCCAGACCTCTCTTGCCCAAGCAAAAAGGTAACAGTCAACTATTGAAACAAGTCCTTGCAAAATAAGGCAGAACCAACAGTCAGAGAGAGGAGAACTGGTTGCTCTACATAACTGGAACAAAACAAGCACCTCCACGGAGCCCAAGCCCACAATTTTAATGACTTCAGCAGAAGCCAGGTCACTTACATAAAGTTGGTATTGGTTTCAGTTATGTACTATGGGCAAAATCCAGAGCAGTTATGGGTCCATGTAGTTACATCACCCTCTAGTGCAGTGTTTCTCAAAGTGGGGTTTCTTTGGGGGTTGCCTAGAGCTTTCCTGGGGTCGCCTACAGACCCCTGGTGCAGGGGGCCAGGTCAGGCTTGCCAGACCTCCGGCTGTAGCTGTGCGTGCACTGGGGCTGACTGACAGCCTCAGGGCCCAATCCTGTGCATGCCTACTCTGAAATAAATCCCATTCTAGTCAAAGGGCCTTTACTCCCATGTAAATCTGGATAGGATTGCAGCCTCAGGGCCCAATCCTATGCATGCCTACTCTGAAATAAATCCCATTGTGTTCAATGTGTGCATAGAACACACACATTTCATTTGTAACAATGAAAATACATCCTGCATATTGGATATTTACATTACGATTCATAACAGTAGCAAAATTACAGTTATAAAGTAGCAACGAAAATAATTTTATGGTTGGGGGTCCCCACAACATGAGGAACTTATAAAGGGGTCACGGCGTTAAGAAGATTGAGAACCACTGCTCTAGTGTTATCTTATGGAAAGTCACCTTAAGTGCTCCGGAGCAAAGGGCTTAATTTGACTTTAGGATATGGGCCTAAGGGCAAAATCCAAACTACAGGGAGTAAGAACAACTTACTCTGGATTCCAATTTGAATTTCTCATAGGTTTTCACTAGGTGGTGCAGTAACTACGGGTGCAGATAAAGTCTCTTACGTGCTCCCATAGTTACTCTGGATTTGGGGGTTAGACAGTGATTTTCAACTTTTTTCATCTCTTGACACACCAACCACGTGCTAAAATTGTCAAGGCACATTATCAAACTTCGGATGGTTGACAAGGCATGCCATGCTACTGGTGGGGGATTTGATTGCTCAATAATACTATTAATAAATGTATATTTAATAAATAAATTTGCCAAACACCCATGGCACACCTGTGGACCACTCATGGCATACCAGTGAGCCATGGCACACTGGTTGAAAATTGCTGTACTGAGTGCTCAATTTTGCCATCTCAGGCTACATCCTATGTACACTTGCCTGGGAATGAACCTCACTGAACACAACAGGATTTACTTCTGAGTAGACATGTTTAGGATTTCACTTCCCCTTCCAGCACCTCTTGACAATGTTCCCACAACATAACACTTGCTATCACCTTGTTCACTGGATATAACTGGCGACAGAGTCATTATCATCAGTAACTTCTGGGGTTTGGAGACCATAATGGGAGCTTCCAAGGTCAGTGTAGGTTCTCTTTTATGCTTTCATTTGCACTCAAATCCATGTGCTGGAATTCTTCCTTCCTATTGCCATAGGACGCTCCCATCACAATCTCACTGCCAGGCAGTGGGTGACATGCATACCATGCAGCACTGCCTGGTGTACCACTGGTGGTATGCATACCATCGAGAAACACTGCCTTATGGCAAACCATTCCTATAGACCAGCCATTCTCAATAGGATCCATAGGTTCCATGGGGAGCCCTGACACATTTGAGCCTTCAAGTTTTATTGGTGTTCAATAATAAATTGTTTATGTGTTCACGCTATATCCTTGTTGATGGGGGGCACTCCTGGAACTGAGAAGAGCTCCTCTGGGGCTATAGCAAAAAAGGGGGAGTCAAGAATGGCAGTGACTCTGAAGCTATTAATATTTAGGGGCTGGATCAAAATAACAGAGCAAAGTCCAAGCCAGGTAGGTTTGCACAGACTGAGCCAACATTGGGGTCTGGGATATGTGTGTGGGGAAGCTGGGGCAAGAGGAAGGTGTTCCAGGGGAAAGGGTGGATGGTCGCAGTGATGGGAATAAGAGCCAGGATTGTGCTTGATTCTAACCTTATTCCCAGCCTGTCCAAGGCAGTCCCGGGCTGCCTAAATTTACAAGACTGACTGAGGTGGTGTATCATCTGTATAGACCAACCAGATCTACGTTTCTCTCTCTGGGGTAAGGCGGAAATTTTCCCCTGGATTCTGGACAAGCCACTGGAAGCCTAAACCTGAGCCATATACACCAGACTGCGCCCTAAATTTGTTAAAAACCAATGTTTCAGATAAATCTGGGGGTTAGATGCATTAATTTTTTTCTTCACCACAGTGAAGTGCAAGATTAATGTTATTTAGGGTTTTAGAACACTTAAGATCATTAGAATATCAGTATAAAACTGACCTACATCTAAGAAGAGTCTTTGAACACTTATAGCACAATCCTAACCATGTTTACTCAGCAGTAACCCCCAGTGTGTTCAGTGCGTCTTGCTCCCAGGAAAGAGGGTTTAGGATTGTTGTGATATGTATATTTGGATTACCGTTTTTTTCACAATGCTCTGTTTCCAGGTTAACAGAGCCCCAGAATTCAGGGTATCCCCTAAAAATCAAATAGTACCAAATATGGGGGGTGTAGGATACCGAACAACTGGTTCCTTCCAAATAAACTGTGATCAGTAATAATGCAAAAAGTTTATTCACTCAAAATATTAGGGATTTTTATTGTCTCGTGTTTATTTTCTCCTTCATTTTAAAGCAGATGTCTGTAAAAAATTTCAGCCAAATAAAATAACTGGCATGTCAAAGGCCAGAAAAAATTTAAATACTGGATAAAATGTAAATAAATACATTAGAGAGGGATCTTAAATGAGTGAGTAAACGAATGAGCTCAAAGTTTCAAGATTTCTCCAAACACCTGGTGCTGGCGAGGGTTTGGAGACCCCTGTCTTTACCCCCAAATCCAGAGTAACTATGGGAGCACGTAAGATACTGTATGTGCACCCATAGTTACTGCATTACATAGTGAAAACCTATGGGAAATTCATACTGGAATCCAGAGTAACCCCCAAATCTAGAGCAACTACGGGAGCACGTAAGATACTTTATGTGCACCAGTAGTTACTGCACCGAAAACCTATGGGAAATTCATATTGGAATCCAGAGTCAGTTGTTCTTACACCGGAGCAAGGACTCCCTGTAGTTACTCCGGATTTTGTCCTAAGTTGTTCTTACACTGGAGCAAAGACTCCATGTAGTTACTCTGGATTTTGCCCTAAGTTGTAGGATAGAGACCAAGCAGCTGAGAGCAAGAACTTGAACAGAGTTGAAAAGTTAAAAACATATAGTTTCTACCCAACCCTTTGTCTTTTGAATTACATAAATGACATGGAGAAAGATGACATCACCTGCTTTTAAAACTGCTGACTGTTGCAAGGTGAGTTCATGCTAGATTGCGAGGAAAGCTCAAGATGTACCATATATGAATGTTTTGGAAGCTTATCAAAAAAAGTCTTCTGTGAAGGCACAATTTCTTTATGAACTATGGTTCAGTATAGGATGAACAAACTTGTTATACAGCATAAAAGATTCATGACAAGGGCTGCAATCTAAATCTCCAATTAGGCCAGCCTAAGCTCCGGTATAAGTCCTGTGCTGACCTGGGGGTGCCACAAAAGTGCCGTAAGACACTTATGCGTCACTTCTGGGGGAGGGTTAGGCCAGTGCACAGGCATGTGCTTCACCATGGGAAAGGGAAGACCTATGAGTTAAGCCAGCCTAGGTTAGAACTGCATCCTCTATCAGATATTTTTAAACCTCTTTGGCCTTTAGCTATATAATTTTCCTCCATTACTTCCTTAAAATCTTCTACACTTTTAATTAGTGCAGTCACACACGCTGATCTTTTTGTGATGAAAGATTTTACATATTTTTTCCAACTTTTAGTACTGGGCAGGTTTCAGCTTGACAAAGCTCAGATCCAGGATCTCATAAAACTCCCATTTAGGCCACAATCCTATATGTTTACCTTACACTTAATTCAATGGGGCTTTCACTGAGGTAGACCGACACAGGCTTGTGCTTTCAGTTTATAAAATTATTCAGCTTCAGTATTAGGAAAATTGTGATACTTTTCTGAATAAACCAAAATATTCCATTTTTATATCTTAGCAGCATGTTAATTAGGATGCAAAGCGGTCCATATGTTTAAATTTAAAAGTTCCAGGCAATATCTATCTATCTATCTATCTATCTATCTATCTGTCTGTCTGTCTGTCTGTCTACAGTATTTATATACAATTCATTTGGCACTGAAAATTAATAATCAAAGCATAAAGAAACATCCAGTTGCCCAAGCCTTCATGTGTCACATGGAGCACAATCCTAACCATGTCTACTCAAAAGTAAGCCCCTTTGTGTTCAATGGGACTTACTCCCAGGAAAGTGTCTTTAGGATTGCAATACTTAAGATGGGGACTACTTGTTTGTTTGAGTGTCTGAGTGTCATACATTATCTGAGTGTCATACATCATAATATCACAATGGCATTTCAGGAAAGCGATACGGACTGCTGACGTGTAACACGTAACCACTATATGTGACCTTATTGTATTTACTGGTGTTGTGGGCCCCTCTGGCACACAGCGTCATGACTCAACTTGTCACACATACCTATATCCTTAGAATTTCCTTAACTGCCAATTACTTTTGGACATGGAACGAAAGGAAAGATGGCGGCAGAAGTTAGGCCAGATCCTATCCCCTCTTCCAGGCCCAATCCATCAAAATGAGGCTGCTTGGTCCTCATTCTTGGTTGGTTCAGGCTGCTTGGTTCAGGCCTGAGTAGTCCCATAGCACCTGCTGGTGCTTCCCTTGGGGCGTGGGAACAAATATTTATCATTGCAGTGCAGGCAGTTTGGTTAACTATTCATTCAGGTACATGTAACAAATGATACATTTGTACAAAAGTCTCACATGGAGGTGGGTTGCGCACGGCTTCTCGCATGGAACAGCTTTCTATTAGTAACGCTGTCATATTTAAAGCAGATTTTTGCCAAAAGGAAGGGCTTGTCAGCTCAATGGGGCAAGTCTAGGAGCACAAGGCATAATATTAAAAATGCTGGAATTAATTAGAGTTGCTTATGAAAGGGAAATGATAAAGCATTAGTAATTAATTAAGACTATAGCAAGCCCAGACCTTTTTCCCCTATTACATTATCCATCAAGATATTCTCTTGAAGTCTACACCCTTGGAATCTAAATATTATATTTGTAATACAAACTGTAGTAAATATTCTCTTCCTTCCATGCTGTGATTTACTATCTGAGGGTGAAATCCAGAGTAACTACAGGAAGTCCTTGCTCTGGAATTAGAACGAGTTACTCTGGATTCCAATATGAATTTCCCATAGGTTTTCACTAGGTGGTGCAGTAACTATGGGTGCACATAATGTCTCTTACGTGCTGCCGTAGTTACTCCAGATTGTGCCCTTAGAACACAATCTTAACCATGTCTATTTAAAAGTAAGCCCCATTATGTTCAATGGGTCTTACTCACAAGAAAGTGTCTTTAGGATTGCAGTCTTAGGTTGCAATCCTAAAGACACTTTCACAATCCTAAAGATACTTTCATGGGAGTAAGACCCATCGAACACAAAAGGATTTACTTTTGAGTAGACATAGTTAGGATTGCGCTCTTTGGCTGCAATCCAAACCTAGACCAGCACAATTCATCTGTCGTCCCATTCCCTTGGTGATGTAGGGAGGCAAGCGCATTTCTTGTACACAGGCCTACTCCTCCCTGAGGAGTTGCGCAGAAGTGACTTAAGGCACTTTTGTGACACCCCCCAGGTCAGCACTGCCAGGGCTTAGGCCAGCCTAACAGGAGATTAGGATTGCAGCCTTAGTACTCTTAGAGATCCATTTCATAACCTTTCTTAACTTTTGATAAGGCGCTAAACAGTTTCTTATCGGTTGATTTGGGTGGATGTTGTGCATACTCATCACCTAAGGCAAGCCACTGCAAGCCCAGAGAATCAATCAACTTGCATAGTATCTCAACAAGTCTTTAGGCAACTTGGAAACAACAATTATATGCTAACCACAATTACACAACTTCTAAGGCTGCGCTGGGAATCAAAATCAGATTTTCAAACAGAGCGCAGTAATAATTTCAGACATGGGTATTATTAACACCACTTTACCGGTCCTACCGTTAAGCGGTGCAGACAGTTTTCTGCTGTGGCTTCTGCCCCGATCTCATACACCGCACGATCCAGATACGTGCCAACAAAACAAACCTAATTTGAGTAACTTTCTAACACAAAAAAGCAAAAGAGAGACACCTTCCAACATGTTATTCTGCTTGCTGAAACCCCTCCTCACAAAAGCAAACAGATAATCAGGATTGAAAAGCATCACTAACAAGATATTGCTCACAATGACCCTCAACAAGAGTTGCAGCTGCTCAGGAGGCCGGCAGCAGAAACCGGCTGGAAAAGGCTGGTTCTCGTTGTAAAAAGCACACTATTGACGCACAGTGTGTGAGCCACAGTCATAAAGAAAAACGCTGCCACTTGAAAGGAAGCCCAAAAATCAGGAGTAAGAAGTGTTTTACAGGCTGAGTCCTCAGTAAAAATGTGCAACCTGGAAACATATAATCAAAATTACAAGATGATGCAGTACATGTTAACACAATAAAGGTTCATTAGCCTTAATATACGGGTACATTTTGATTTTAAACCACTGGGAGAGTTATTTGAGAGAAAAACAACTGCTTTGCCTAAATCACAGCAGAAATTTTTAGGGCAAAATACAGAGTAACTACAGGGAATCCTTGCTCCAGTGTAAGAACAACTTACTTTGGATTCCAATATGAATTTCCCATAGGTTTTCACTAGGTGGTACAGTAACTACAGGTGCACGTAAAATCTCTTACGTGCTCCCGTAGTTACTCTGGATTTGGGGGTAAGTGCCGCTTAGATCTTCCCATAGTTACTCTGGATTTGGGGGTAAGTCACCGCCACTACCAAGACAAGAGGCACAATCCAGAGTAACTACGGGAGCACATAAGAGACATTACGTGCACCTGTAGTTACTGCACCACCTAGTGAAAACCTATGGGAAATTCATATTGCAATCCAGAGTAACTTGTTCTTACTTCGGAGCAAGGACTCCTCGTAGTTACTCTGGATTTCACCCAAGGTGTTCTTTACGCGTTCATAAAGGGATGCTGTCCCCTGTCCCATTTGTCTTCAGCACTCTGATGATTGAAAAGCCTGTTTATAAGAATCCTACTCCCAAGTGTTTAACTTTGAAACACTCCTTAGTAAGCAGAGTTTATTGCTACTAAAAATAACATGAAACAAAACTCAAAGCCCATTTGGTGAGCAGCACTACAAACAATATAAACCCACCTCTTCAAACTGGTCCGCTGATACAAGAGGTTGGATCAAATGCATTTGATTATATAGGTTTGGTTGCTGAAAGTTTAGTTAGCTGAAAGATGAAGTAGGTTAGCTGAAAGATGAGTTAGGACATGATCCAGTGAAAAGGATGCACTTGCAAGGCCACCCCCTGATTTCAATAGGAGAGGTTAAAGCCCAATCCTATGCATGTGTACTCAGAGGAGGCTTATTTTCAGGTAAGCATGGATGGCTTTACAGCCTCAGGTGTGTGGTGTTAGTGAGATCAAGATGTGTTGATATAAACGTGTTTAACATTTTGTAGTATTCTGTGTTTAAAGGTGCAATCCCAGGCATGTCTACTCAGATGTAAGTCCCATTCTATTCTTTGGGATTTACTCTCAGGAAAGTGTGTTTAGGATTGCAGTGAGATCTATTGGACTATTATTTTGGCTATATGTTTGGTAGAAAATACCCTTAAGAATTGGGCTGCCACAAAATAGTTGTAGAGACACATTTTTACCTGGGAATGTGCTTTCTTTCCACTTCTCCAGACCCAGTGGCACATTGGTTTTCCAGTAGCAACACTAGACTAATCCTCATTAATGTAATAAATGCATTTAGATTCACTTCTGCTAAGTAGCATCTGCTTTGTGAATCATCAAACAGGATGCTGTGGAATTTGGCCTTGGAGTACTATTATCCTCTTACTAAATGTGCGTCTGGAGAGAATGACAACAGATGTACAAAAAGGCCCTAATTCTGCCAAGTCTAAAGCTCATGTTTTGCTTTTCTGGCACTGGTAGAAGAACATGCATGAACCTATTTGGAACCTAAAGAATGCACAAGGAATCAGTGGTGTGGCTCGAGGGGGTGCAAAGCATTAAGTTTTGCAGGGAACCACACAGCAGTGTGCAAGCGGTGCCTCCCCGTCAGAGCCGTTCCAGGGCAGGGGAGAAAAATGGAGGCATTGGCTATCTCTGAAAAATCCTTCTGTTTATTAACTACAAATAGAAGCTCAATATTTTATACTTTGAATCCTACGAAGCTGCCAGGGTTTGAGACCGGGGTCCCCACAAGTTGAGGATTTCCTGCTACAGGCAGGGGGTTGGACTAGATGATCCACTGGGTCTCTTCCAACTCTATGATTCTATGAAGCTACCCAGCAGTGAGAAAAGATAGCTTCATTAATTTATCTTCCTAAAAAGGTGGGTTTCTACAGTTCAAAACATGACTAGGTATATTCTAGAGTTAAGAGTAGAACATAACAAGCCACTTTGAAGGTTTCTTTGGCTGCTCTCCAAAAATCTCATCCCTTCCCCTCCAAAAAATCAGGAAATTAAAAATGAAGGCGCAGTGTCCACAATTTTCCACGCCGACAGAAAAGAAAAACTTTCATCCGTTATAAATTAATATTATTATAATATGTGACACTGATTGTAATTGTCACTGTAATCATCACACTTGCTTACCTGAAACAGACACTTTCATGATGGCCTCCAGGGGTCTGTTGTTGTCCAGAACTCGGCTGAGCTTGAGTTCTCCAGTAGCCGAGTCCAAAAGCAGCAGGTTCAACTCATTGCCCTGGACAAAGGTGTAGTAAAGCTGATCAGAGATATCAGGATCATGGGCTGGAATCTTGCCAATCACTCCCGAAGGGAAGCTGTTCGATTTATTGGTGACATAATTGTTGAAAAGGATCTGAAAGTCCTGCAGCACTGGAGGGTTGTCGTTCTGATCGAGGAGTCGGATGTGCACCGTGGCTCGGCTCACAAGAGGGGCTGAGGTGGCTTGCACCACAATCACATACTCTGTCTGACTCTCGTAATCCAGATCCATCAGGGCTGTGAGATCTCCATTAAGAAGGTCAAGTTGGAAGACCTCAGGGATGTTCCCCTCAACAATTTGATACATGATCTGTGCATTTGTTCCCTCGTCTGGGTCTACAGCGCTGATCCGGGCCACCACAGATCCAACAGGGCTGTTCTCCTCCACAAAAATGTCAAATTCATCTTGCTCAAAAACAGGAGGATTATCATTAATGTCCAGCACTGTTACCTGGATATCCACAGAGGCTTTGAGGGGTGGGCTTCCCCTGTCCACAGCAAAAGCTCTCAGGCTGTAGACAGCCACGTTCTCACGATCCAGTTTGCGCAAAGTCCGTATCACCCCTGAGGTTGCCTCAATGTAAAAATCTCCATCACCATCATCACCACCCTGGAAGGTGTAAAGGATGCGGTTACTAGGGGGCGAGTCGCGGTCAGTGGCGGACACTTGCAAGACACTGGTGGAGAGAGGAACATCTTCAAAGACCGAACCCTGGTAACGGTCACGAAGGAAACGGGGTGCATTATCATTTGCATCCAAGATAATTATCTCCACGTAAGTGGTGTCAGATTTCTGAGGGATGCCATTGTCCTGGGCTGTGATGGCCAAGGTGTAAGAAGCTTGATCCTCATAGTCAAGCTCCATCAAAGTGGTGATGGTGCCTGTGTCGGGGTCAATGCGGAACTGAGGGATGTTGTCCTCCAAGATGTAGGTGATCCTCGCGTTCTCTCCCGTGTCCTCATCAGTGGCACTGATGGTTTCGATAGGTGTGCCAATGGGCTTGTCCTCACTGACATACACGGTATAGTGGGAACTCTTAAAAACGGGGCGGTGTGTGTTAGCATCTGTGACGTTGATGAAGACTTGGACGGTATCAAAAAGAGTTCCATCTGAAGCAGTGACCGTCAGGACATACTGTCTCTCCTGTTTGTAATCCAAAGGCAAGGCCAAGGTGATCAGGCCACCTGCACTCTGACTAGTGATAGCAAAGCGGTTCCTCGTGTTGCCACTAGCAATCTGGTATGTCACCGCACTGTTGACATCCTTGTCCACCGCTGTCAGAGCCAGGACACTACTCCCTACAGCTGCGTCCTCATTCAGCCTGAGCTGATAAACCTTTTCAGTGAAAGTAGGGCTGTTATCATTGACATCAAGGACAGTGATGGACACGCTGGCCGAAGAGCTCATAACAGGCACCCCCTGGTCCCTGGCCTCCACTTCAAAGTGGTAGCTCTCCATAGTCTCCCGGTCAAGCTCAGTCGACACTGTAATCCATCCGGTACTATTGTTGATTTGGAAGGGAAAACCAATGTCTCCACTTGGGTTTGTGAGGGCGGCAGGGTAAGATGGCTCAATAAGTTTGTATTCCAAACGGGCATTTTCTCCTGAGTCAGCATCCACAGCCTGAATATGTAACACTGAATAGCCAAGGGGGACATTCTCTAGTACTGTAGCTTGAAACGGGGGTACTTACAAAAATGGGGGCATTATCATTTACGTCTAGCACTTGAATGGACACCATCCCACTGGAATTGATCTGCGGAGGCCTGCCTGCATCCTGGGCTTTGATTCTTAAGGTATATTCCCTAATAGTCTCAAAATCTAAGGGGTTGATCAAGCTAATGGCCCCGGTGGTGGAATGGATGAAAAATTGGCCTTTGAGATTCCCATTCACGATACTGAAGTGCACCAAGGCGTTGCTGCCCCGGTCTCGGTCAGTGGCTTGCACTTGTAGCACCTGGCTGTTGACTGGGGTGTCCTCTGGGATCTGCACCAAGTACCGCTTCTCACTGAATTGTGGGGAGTTATCATTCTCATCCTCCACAGTGATATACACGGTGACCGTTGCGCTTCGAGGGCCAGGGTCTTTACCCTGGTCATTGGCTTCTACCACAAGATGGTACTCCGAGACCTCTTCTCGGTCTACAGGGGCACAAGTCCTCACCACCCCAGAGTGTGGATCAATTTCAAAGACACCCTCTCCGGCACCAGGTTCCAGGATACGATAGAGCAAGTTTGCGTTGTCTGGAGCATCCTCATCTGTGGCACGGATGGTCAGCACCTCGTAACCCACCTCCAGATTTTCTCGGATGGTCTCTCGGTACTCGGGCTGTTCAAATACTGGGCCGTGGTCGTTGGTGTCACTCACGGTCACAGTCAGGAAGGTGATAGCTGACCGAGGCCGTGGGGTGCCATGGTCTGTGGCAGTTACTTGGAGTACATGGGTATCCTTAGTCTCCCGGTCAAGACTCCTTGTGGTGACCACGACGCCCGTCTGGGAGTCAATGGAGAAGTAGTCGTTGGAGCGTTTATCAAAGAAAGCCTCCATGGAGTAGGCCAGGCGACCAGCCTCCCCCTCATCGCGGTCGTGGGCCTCGAGGGTGATGACAGTGGTGTCCGCTGGCTGGTTTTCAGCCACGGACACCTGGTAGTTGGGCAGTTTGAACTGTGGGGGGTTGTTGATGCTCCTCACCCTGCGGAGTCCACGGGGCCCAGAACTCCGGCCGCCCTCTTCTCCCACCCAAGGCTGTTGGGAGGCTGCCAATACTTCTACCCCCACTCTCACCCACCCTTCTTCTCTAGATGCCTCTGGCCGGGTCCCCCCCATCCCGAGAGGACCCAAGTCTCTGTGGAGGTTCCCCGGGTGTCCCCTCAGTAACTCCCACTTGGGCTTAGTTTCCCCCACGTTAGCAGGACCCAGGTCTCTGTGGAGGTCCACTGGGCTCTCCCTCAGGTGCACCCCTTTGGGGCTGGTCTCCCCCACCCTGAGAGAACCCAGGTGTCTGAGAAGGTCCCCCCTTAGGTGCTCTCCTGCTGTGAGAGGACCCAGGTCTCCATGTAGGTCCGCTTTCAGGTGCTCCCCTTCCAGCCTGGTCTCCCCAACCATAAGAGGACCCAGGTGTCCCTGTAGGTGCTCCCCCTCAGGCCTGGGGTCCCCCACCCTGAGGGGGTGTCCAAGGAGGTCGTCCCTCAGGTGCCCCCCCTCCAGCCTGAGAGGACCCAGGTCTACCAGGAGGTCCCCAGGGCCCCCCCTCAGAGGACACAGGAGCTGCAGGTGCCCCCCTGAGGGAGGCTGGGGGCAGACTTGGGCCTCTCCCCCCTCCTGGAGGCAGCCACACTGGGGGAAGCGGGTGAGGGTCTGGAGGAGGGCGAGGAGGGGCGCCCCTTCCCCTCGCAGGAGGGCCAGGTGAGGCCGGGGGGCTGCTGGGGGGCAACCGGGCCCCCTCAGGCGGACGGGGAGGCGCAGCGACAGGAGGGCTAGGGGGGCTTCCAGGCGCAGGTGGAGGGCCAGGGGGTCGCGCCCCCACCCGGAGCAGCTCAAGGGGGCGGCCGTCCTGCGCACCTGCCCCCCGGGGCTCACCCACAGGACTCCCCGGAGGCGACGGGGGGCGTCGAGGGAGCAGCTCCAGGCCGGCCCCAGCTCCAAGTCCAGCAGCAGCAGGTCCCCTTCTCCGTTCCCGGCCACGTCCAGGGGCATCTCCCAGCCCCCCGCCGCCTCCAACAGCACCAGAAGCGGCCACAGCCAGGCGGGCGGCATCTCCGGGGTAAGTCCATCCAACCCCCGGGGCCGCCCCGGGAGAGGAAGGCGCTCAGCCCGGCCGCGGGAGTCCCGGCATCGCCTCTCCAAAGGGGGATCTCCGTGCGCTTCTCCAAAGGGTTCCTCGGAGCCTCTCCAAAGGTCCCCCCGATGATCTCCAAAGGGTCCCCCGCAGCCTCTCCAAAAGTACCCCGGAGCTTCTCCAAAGGTCCCCCACGAAGGTCTCCAAGGGTCCCTCGCAGCCTCTCAAAAAGTCCCCCTGGAACCTCTCCAAAGATCCCCCCGATGATCTCCAAAGGGTACCCGGAGCCTCCCCAAAAGTCCCCCCGAGGCTCTCCAAAGGTCCCCCGGAACCTTTCCAAAGGGTCTCCTCCGTGCGCCTCTCCAAAAATCTCTCCAAGGACCGCGCCTTCGAGGGTCGATGCTCTCTCCGAACAGGGACCCTCCTCCGGGGCAGGAGACCCACAATCGCCCTTGTGGGGGGGGTCACCCCTTCCCGGGAATAGGGTCCTTCTCCTTCCCGCAGCCTCCGAGTTGACTGCGCACAGCTTTGCGCACCGATGCGCGCCGGCTCTTTTCCTGGCTCTTTGTGGTCTAAAACTCCTTACTCGCGAGTAGTCCCATCGGGATCAACGGAGCTCCGTCCCTAGAAAAAGGGGGCTTGAATCTCGGTCCCCAAAAGGGCTGGGCTGCTCCAACTTGCGGGGAAGTTTCGCCTCCCTCCTGTTGCTTCCTGAGACACGTGCGCCCAGCCGGGGAAGGGAAGGTTGGTGCGCCCGCAGCCCGGCTTCCTCCTCCCCTTCCTTGCCTGGTGCAGGGGGGGTGATGGAAAGGGGCTGCCCCGATGGGATCTCCCGGGATCGGTGGCTCTGGCTGCCCCCGGAGCCCCTAAGGAGGCTGGATGTGCCCAGACAGACTCTCCGCCCAGCAGTGGCAACCTGCCTGCGATGGGGGGAGAGAAGCATCAAAGGGGTGGAGGGGCTGGGGGGAGGTTGGAGTTCCAGTTCTGCCTCTGCAGGTCTGCAGCGTCCCCTATGGACACCAGTGAGGATGATGAGGATGGTTGCAACAGTGACAATGATGATGATTGCAACAATGATGATGGTTACTGTATCCTTTCCAGCAGGGTTCTCCAACTTTGTAGCTTCAGGACCCACTTCAGCCTCTTGGGACCCACTTGGAATGAATGTCACCAACCTGGAGAGTGATGTCCATGTCATGGAAGGGAAATCTTCAAGGAGGAACATTTTAAAAAATAGGATAATTAAATCAAGTGAGCAATAAGTTTGCAGTAAGTTTAGTAATCAAGAACCATCCAGGGTGATCATGAGTCATAGCTGCAGAAGAGGAGAGGACATGGCCCCCAAAATGTAGGACACTCAAGGAAAATGGAGGACTCGACAAAATAACAGCTAAAAATGCTACGTAATATATGTTGCTTTCATGTGGTTAGTATAAACACTATTATTATTTTTTAATTTAAAACTATTACCTTTAATTTATTACCTTTTACTTAATTAATTGATTAAAAATCAATTTGATTGATTGATTATGTACTGTCTATACATAGGAAAAGGCAAGACACTGAAGTTTTTTTTCCAGGACACAATGCTAAAAGAGAGGACATGTCCTGGAAAAAAGAGGACATATGGTTATCCATACTTTATCTTAAGATTAAGGCTGCAATCCTATAAACACTTTCCTGGGGGTAGGCTCCATTGAACTCATGACTTACTGTCCGTTTTCCTTAAAATGCACAATCTTAGTTATTATTTATAATTAACATATATATTTATATTTATAATAATATATAGAAACTTATTGAACTGTATATAAACACACATATATATGTATGTATATATGTGTGTGTGTGTGTGTGTGTGTGTGTGTGTGTGTGTGTGTATATAAATTAACTTAATATATTATATAACAAAATAATATTGTTATACAGTATTGTTATATATCATATTTGTTGCACCTGTTGTCTGTTGCTACAGTGGCCTCCAGTGTTGAAAAGGAGAATTGCTGGTTTGTAGACTGAAGCCTCACGTAACAAATTTTATTCATTCCAGAGGCATGTTTGTTATGTGAAACATTCTTTACGTGAAGCGGATTTTCCCATAGCAAATAATGGAAACTCAGACAATTGGTTCCAGAACCCCAAAAATATTCATATAAAAATATTAACTGGATGGAAAAATGATGACAAAACACTGGAATTGAATTCAAAACATGCATTCAATATGCATGATCCTATGAAGTCTACTTAGGGTGCAATCCTAAAGACACTTTCCTGGGAGTAAGACCTATTAGACACAATGGGGCTTACATCTGAGTAGTCATGGTTAAGATTGTGCTCTTTCACTATCACTAATGGAGTCACTGCTATCCATTTGCGCAAAGGAATCTTTGTCTTTTTGTGCAACTTTAACATTCCCAAACTGCTGATGGAGAGCAGCATTAGAACATTGATCAGGCACACCTTCCACGTTGCCACACACAGATCCCACATGCAAACCTGGCTCAAGCTGCTTCCCCCCCCCCCCCCGCCCCGGACCCCTTATGAGTTCCCTGGCAATGGAAGCCTATTCAAAACTTTGCCCAGGGCCCCACCTTGTCTCCCCCTCGTCCCTTCGTCCCCCCTGTGGGTGCCATGGAAGCCTGTTCCATCCTCAGAAGTGTTCTTTACCCAAGACAGTGTTCTTTACGCAAGTCAAAATTTCTGAGAAAATTTTGTTCTTTACCCAAAACGTCCTTTACCCAAGTGGTTCTTTACCCAAGGTACCACTGTACTTCTAAATCACAGCCATGCACTGCACAGGGTGATCATATGTCATGACTTAAAAATAGTGCCCCCCCAAATGTAAGAAGCCCACATTTTGGGTAGTGGACAGTGGGGTAGTGGACAGTTTGGGTAGGACAGTGAGCCCCCCCCAAAATGTAGGACACCCAAGGACAGTGTAGGACATGACAAAATAAAAACTAAAAATAATTCATTTATATTGGTTTCAGATGGTTAATTTAAACACTGTATTAAAGGTAAAAGTGTCCTCTGCAGGTTATACTTCTAGTTGTGACCGATTGTAGAGTGTGGTGCTCAGCCCCATTTCTAAAGCCAGCATTGTCCAACATGTGGCCCACATGCACCCGGAACACTGTTACCTTCGCACAAGGTGGTACCTATATATCTACTTGCATTTGCATGCTTTTGAACTGCTAGGTTGGCAGGAGCTGGGCTAAGGATGGGAGCTCACCCCACCTTATAGGTCCCAGGTTACAACCCCCTACCCTGCGGGTTAACAGGCACAGTGTCTGAACCACTTGAGCTACCACAGCCCCAAAACACTATTGGCACAATCCAGAGTAACTATGGGAGCACGTAAGAGACATTACGTGCACCCCTAGTTACTGCACCACCTAGTGAAAACCTATGGGAAATTCATACTGCAATCCAGAGTAACTTGTTTTTACTCCGGAGCAAGGACTCCCCATAGTTACTCTGGATTTATCACTTATTATTAAATTTGAAATTATTATGTAGAATTTATTAATTACAAGAATTTTACATGCTGTTTGCTCACAAGGAAAAGGCGGATCATTCTGATTTTTTTCGAGGACACAAAGATGAAAAAGTGGACATGTCCTGGAAAAAGATGGCATGTGTTCTCCCTGTACTCTGCATTGTATCACAATGTAATCAGCAAAACTGAATTAACAGAAACAATTTCATTGCAGGATACTTGGCAGCCATGAGAATCAAATAAGCTATTTCAACATTTCTTGCACTACTTAGAATACAAGATAAGCATTTTTCAGAATGTAATTTTGTTTCGCTCAATAGATTTAAGTGCATTTACATCTTGTTGAGATACTGAAGAAGAAGGCTGCAATCATATGTACATTTATTTAGGAGTAAGTACCACTGAACTCAGAAAGACTTGCTTCTGAGAAAACCTGCCTATCAACAATAAAATATACTGATGATTTAAGCAGTGTATATACATATGATGAAATTTCTCAGGATTAAATTCATAACACTCAGGATCAGGGTGTAGAAAAACTTTGCGCTTTAGAACAGTGTTTCTCAAAGTGGGGGTCGGGACCCCTTTGGGGGTCGCCTAGAACTTTCATGGGGGTCGCCTAAAGACCTCTGGTGCAGGCTTGCCAGATCTCCGGCTGTAGTTGCACATGCACTGGGGCTGACTGACAGTCTCAGGGCCCAATCCCATGCATGCCTACTTTGAAATAAATCCCATTATAGTCGGGGGCCTTTACTCCCATGTAAATGTGGATAGGATTGCAGCCTCAGGGCCCAATCCTATGCATGCCTACTCTGAAATAAATCCCATTGTGTTCAATGTGTGCACAGAACACACATTTCATTTGTAATAATGAAAATACGTCCTGCATATCGGATATTTACATTACGATTCATAGCGGTAGCAAAATTACAGTTATAAAGTAGCAACAAAAATGATTTTATGGTTGGGGGTCCCCACAACATGAGGAACTTATAAAGGGGTCACGGCGTTAGGAAGATTGAGAACCACTGCTTTAGAAAGATGCTGTTTACTTGATAAAATTGGATCTGTAAATCAAGAAATCAGCACAAGAAACTGCTGTTTTTGGAGGTGTTGGGTATGGGGGTTATCATCTAATTTATCAACATTTGCCATGGAAAATTGTTCTTTTTAATTTTCTCTATTTATCTATAAAGATTGGTTATATGTTTATTTTATACAACTTCACTTTCTATGCAGTCAGGACTTGAAGGATATTAACGAACTCCTGAATCCGCTGCTGAGCATTCATTTCTAGGTTTTCTAGCCGTATGCAAACTCAGAGTGACCATATGACTGGAAAAACCCGGATTTGTCCGGATTTTTAGCCTCCTGTCTGGGTGTCCTACATTTTGGCTTTATTGTCCTACATTTTGGCTTCATTGTTGAACTTCACACTGGTGCAAAGTACCCCAGATGTCATATGTCGTTGGTGTCGTATTGAAGAGCAGAATCCAATGCAAAAATCGGTTTTGAGATATCTCCTTCCTATCAAATGTTATGGCCAAAAAAACGAAAATCAAATAATATAGAAACAATAAAAATACATTTTTTGGCAATTTTTTAAAGCGGATAGGAATTTTGGCTTGGGGGGTAGGAATATTTGCCTGGGGGTAAGAATTTTGGCCTTGGGGTTCAGGTATTTTGGGTTTGGCATCTGGTCATCCTGTGCAAAGTTGATTTTGACAGCCTAAACATTTTTGCCATTCATGTCCATTGCATCTTCAGAGGCAAAAGAAAGAGATATAACAACATCAATAGCACACATAGGAACCCCAAAAACTAAAATGCAGACATCCATAAGTGGCCAGAAAAATCTCAGAAAAATCTATACATCAGATTTTGGAATGGTATAAGGAAGCAGAACAGAGTGAAAGCAAATGGAGGCTGCAATCCTTACCACACTTTCCTGGAGAAAATACTATTGAACACAATGGGACATACTTCTGAGTAGACATGCTTAGGATTGCACTATGTGTTAGCAATCTGCAGCATCTTATAGATCTAACGTAGGATGCAATCATAAGAGCACTTCCTTGGGATTAACCGCACTAACAGTGCAATCCTTTCCATGCATAACTCAAAAATAAGCCCCACTGACTTCAAGGGGTCTTACTCCCAGGAAAGTGTGTTTAGGATTGCAACATAAGCCCCATTTAACTCAATGGAACTTACTTCTGGGTAGACAAAAACAGGATTGCACTGTAAGCTGATAGTGCAAATAACAATTGGCAGAATTGCAGCCAGTTAACGTGAAATCCTGTACTTGGCATTATTCTAGGCCAGGGAAATTCCTTAAGCTTGATCTGAATGACAAGATGATAACAAGAACAATCCTAATCATCCCTACAATCCAGAGTAACTACGGGAGCATGTAAGAGACATTATGTGCACCCATAGTTACTGCACCATGTAGTGAAAACCTATGGAAAATTAATATTGCAATCCAGAGTAAATTGTTCTTACACTGGGGAAAGGACTCCCTGTAGTTACTCTGCATTGCACCCCATGTCTACTTAAAAGTAATCCCATTGTGTTCAATAGGTCTTACTCCTAGGAAAGAGTCTTTAGGATTGCAGCCAACAAGGTTCAGTTGTATATATACAACTATATTTTGAGACAGCTCAACTCTGAAAAAAGTAGGCCTCCCTCAGTCTTGGAAGACTATGGTATCGTGCTCTGCGCTGCATTCGCTGCATGCAAAGCACGAAAGCCTGGGTTAGATTGTTATGGAGGATATGCTGTTATCCAAGCAGCAAATCCCCCCTCTCCACGCCACTGAATTAGTCCAATGGAAAGGCAGAGCCAATACGATTGGATCCTGAAACAACTCTGAAACACAGACAAATATCACAAATTCTAAATTGCATCAAGTATATATAGGGTGCAATCCTATACATGACCACTCAGAAAAGTGTGTTTAGGATTACAGCCTTCAATGGTTTTTCTGTATAGCTACAACTTCAGTACTTTAAGGCTACTTCTACTATAAAGAGAGGTCTATGAAATGTTTTTCTTTTTTCCCCAGATATCTACATGTGTCTGCCTATAGCAGTTGTTCTCAATCTTCCTAACACCGTGACCCCTTTATAAGTTCCTCATGTTGTGGGGACCCCAACCATAAAATTATTTCCGTTGCTACTTTATAACTAACTTTGCTACTGTTATCAATCGTAATGTAAATATCCAATATGCAAGATGTATTTTTGTTGTTACAAATGAAATGTGTGTTCTATGCACACATTGAACATAGTGGGATTTATTTCAGAGTAGGCATGCATAGGATTGGGCCCTGAGGCTGCAATCCTATCCACATTTCCATGGGAGTAAAGGCCATCCTGACTATAATGGGATTTATTTCAGAGTAGGCATGCATAGGATTGGGCCCTGAGGCTGCAATCCTATCCACATTTCCATGGGAGTAAAGGCCATCCTGACTATAATGGGATTTATTTCAGAGTAGGCATGCATAGGATTGGGCCCTGAGGCTGCAATCCTATCCACATTTCCATGGGAGTAAAGGCCATCCTGACTATAATGGGATTTATTTCAGAGTAGGCATGCATAGGATTGGGCCCTGAGGCTGCAATCCTATCCACATTTCCATGGGAGTAAAGGCCATCCTGACTATAATGGGATTTATTTCAGAGTAGGCATGCATAGGATTGGGCCCTGAGGCTGCAATCCTATCCACATTTCCATGGGAGTAAAGGCCATCCTGACTATAATGGGATTTATTTTAGAGTAGGCATGCATAGGATTGGGCCCTGAGGCTGCAATTCTATCCACATTTCCATGGGAGTAAAGGCCATCCTGACTATAATGGGATTTATTTCAGAGTAGGCATGCATAGGATTGGGCCCTGAGGCTGTCAGTCAGCCCCAGTGCGCGTGCAGCTACAGCTGGAGGTCTGGCAAGCCTGACCTGGCCCCCTGCACCAGGGGTCTTAAGGTGACCCCTAGGAAATCTCTAGGTGACCCCCAAAGGGGTCCCGACCCCCACTTTGAGAAATGCTGGCCTATAAGAACCAGATGGACACCCTGGTGTGTGTTCATTGCTTTAGGACTGGAAGTAAGGGACCCTGGCAAAGAATCATGCTTTTCTCTTCTGCTTATTTGGAATAAATGAGCTTAACCTTAAAATATACCGTATTTACTTAAACCTAATGCGCCTTCGAATATAATATGCACCCTATACTTATAATCAAAATACTGCATTTATTCAATTATAATTAACATCAAATCTAATGTACACCCAGATTTTGGAGATGGAATTTGGCTGGAAAAGGTGAGCGTTATATTTGAATAAATACAGGAAGCAGACTCTAATCTTTTTCTGGTGTGGAAACAGAAAGCAACCCCCCCCTCCAGGCGCGCATTGTTTGAATCCCAAGAGGAATTTTCTCAACGGCTCACAGCCCTTGCACCAAAGCTTGCCGTATGAGAGGTCTTGGCAGCCACTCCAACCTGTGATTTGCCTAAAAGGGAACAAGTCGTGACTCTTCAGCCGTGCATTTGATTTACCCAGTCATAGCGTGGCTGTTTTTAAAAACCAAACAGGTAAGCGCAACCATTGGCTGTTCTCCGCTTGGTTTTTTGTCTTTAAACCTGATGACGTCCTCCTAGAATTTCCCCTCCGGAGCTCTTCTCCACCCTAAATTAGCATTACCTGTGAATTTTCCATCCTCTATACATGCAGGTCATTCCCTCCCCACCACTCTTGATGTTAGCACAAGAAATAACACAAGTTAAAACGTGTTGAAACAAAGGATTCAATAAATGCCGACAACCTGCAACTCTGAAGTAGATCCATCTTTCCTGTACTGGGAAGCAAAAGCTTCCCATTCATAGATAGATTGATTTGGATTATAAGTAGAAGACGGTGATCATATGACCAGAATTTTCCAGATTTGTCCTCTTTTTTTGCCTCCTGTCCAGGTGTCCTCCAAAAAGTCTTCATTGTCCTCCACTTTGGCTTCATTTTGGAACTTTGCAATGGTGTGCAGAACCCCATCATGTCATAAGTTGTTGGATTTGTATTGAAGAGCAGAATCCAATGCAAAACTCAGTTTTGAAATATCTCCTTCCTATCAAATGTTATGGCCAAGACACTAAACATCAAAAATATGCATTGAGCTCTATAGGAAAGTGAAAGTGCCCAATATCACGGCTTTACTCATGAGAAGGCAATCGTGCCATTCTCTGCCCGAAAGGCCAGGCCAAGAGGAATCCGAGACCTTGTCCTCTTTTTGAGGTTTGGGCATCTGGTCACCCTGGTAGAGAATGGGCAAACATCTTGGCAGGGGGGCCACCTCAACTCTCTGACTCTGTTGGGGGCAGAGAAAAAAGAATTTGAATTTCAAATTTGAATAAATTTACATAAATGAATATGCTAGAGCTGTGGTCTTCAAACTGGGGGTGGCATGAAGCCCATTGAGGGGGTCATGAAGTCCTACAGTCCGTCCTATTCCTGATTCCACACAGGTATGGGGGGAGTCCAGGACACGCCAAGTTCCCTTCCCCAGTCTACCAGCATGAGGAAGGGTGAGGGACACTGGGGGCTGGGAGAAGGTCTGGGGGTTTCAGGGCATGGGGGTGAGGTTGGAGAAGGCTTGGAAGGAGTGGGGGGTGGGAGAGGGACTGGAGACTTCAGGGCACTGGAGGGTAAGAGAGGGCTTGGAAGGAGCGGAGGGAGGGAATCTGGGGTCTAAAGGCAGTGAATAAGAGGCAGGGTGACCATATGTCATAAACACAAAAGAGGACAAGGCCTCTCAAAGTGTAGGACACCCATGAAAAATGTAGGACATGACAAAATGAAAACTACTCATAAAACCACTCATGTATTGCTTTCATGCAGTTAATTTAAACACTATATTGCTTATTATTAAATTTTAAATTATTATATGTAATTTACTAATTACAAGAAAGCTAGGGAGGGTTCAAATGGGGGGTTGTTGTGTTGTGCATGGTGGGACGTTGTGCATGGGTTTTGATGCCCAGGGGGATTGATGCACATGGGGGGATTGATGCACATGGGGGTTGATGTACATGGAGATGTTGTGCATGGGAGTTGATGTGCATGATGTGCATGGGAGATGATGTGCATGGGATGTTGTGCATGGGAGATGATGTGCATGGGATGTTGATACGCATGAGGGGATGTTGCGCATCAATGGGGGTTGATGAGCACGGGGGTTGATGCGCACAGGGGTTGATGTGCATGGGTGGATGTTGCACATGGAGGGATGTTACACATTCAGGGTTGATGTGCATGGGGGATGATGCACATGGGGGATGTTGCTCATGGGGAATGTTGCACATGGGGGATGATGTACACAGGGGGATGTTGATGTGCATGGGGTGTTGATGCACAGCAGGGATGGGGTGCATTGGGGGACGTAGTGCATGGGGAGCTGATGTGCATGGGCGGGATGGGGGGATGATGCACAATGGGGGGATGGCACACGTGTTGTGATTACTCCCACAACACTAGTTTCGCTAGTTTATAATATACATGAGAGCTCTAATACAGGTATGTAGAGCCACAAGTGAACTATGAACTGTTTACCACACACCTCTTGCACAGTGAAAACATACAGACCAAGCTAGTCCAAGCTAGAAACACATAGGGACAAAAGTTGTTCAGAAGCAATGGGGATCCCTAATGACGTGCAAGCCCAGTTTCCTCAGGCGTGGAGCCTGAAGGCTCCATGTGGGCCAAATCAGGGTGTTCCACAATGGCCACAAATGGGCCATGGACCAGTGTTTGCCATCCTTAATCTAGAAACATGTGAATGACATTGGAGTTTAGAAGAGATAATCATGGAAAGTCCCAGATAAGCTGTAACCGATTTGCTAGCATGTATTTATATTTACCCTACAATCCAGAGTAACTACAGGAAGACGTAAGAGGCACTTACTCTGGACTGCTCTATGCATTTCCCATAGGTTTCCCATAGGTGGCACCATAACTATGTAGGTGTAAAAGGTCCCATAGTTACTCTGGATTGTAACCTTATACTGCTAGTGTCAATGCAGTGCACACTATACTGGCGCGCACACCAGCTCTCAGGAGTGCTTCCATTTGGGATTGGGTTTTCAGGAGTGCTTCCATCCCTGCTCAAGGAAACCTGTTTTATTTTTTCTGATGGACAGGCCAAATCTATTCATAATTCCCATTACAGGATAGTGGTGTCAATCCACATAAGACATGTAAAGTTCTTTTCACACTCAGAAAGTGCAATAAGTATAATATAGAGATTAATCTTCTCAGATAAATTAATCTTGCCCAGATAAATTTCTATGGCGGAGTTACTTTTCAAACCATGGACCCCAAAAAGAGTCATAAACCAAAATCCAAACTGCAAGATGAGACTGGGGAATCTATGTCAATGGGCATCCCACTTGTCCTGCTGACCCTATAACATAGTAGCACAATGACAGGTTTATTTGAATGAGTACACGACACATTATGATCTTAGATCATATACATTGACAGTGTAGTGTAGTGTACTATTGTAGCACGGCTGCCTGATCTTGCATACCACCGGGATGTCATTTAGGGCAGAGGACGATGCAAATGCTATAAATAAATTATTAAATTAGTCGGGCCTGACTTATATATTTATTTATTTCAATAATTCATACTCAATCCATCTGCTGAGAGGCACTCTTAAGAGGGATATAAAAACCCGTAAACATTTAAAACCATAAAAGGAGCAGGGGACCACTGTAAAGCCTGTGCTCCCATTATGGGGGACCCCCTTAATGTATGTTATGGGTAAATGTATGTTATGGGTAAATGTATGTTAACAGTAAATGTATGTTAACAGTAAATGCAGTAATGTATGTTAACAGTAAATGCAGTAATGTATGTTAATGTATGGTAATGTATGTTATGGGTAAATGCACGTTAACAGTCAATGCATGTTATCAGTAAATGCATGTTATGGTGGGTGCTTCTACTCAACCTTTGTGGATACCCAGCTCCATAGAAAGAACAGGGTCTCTCTCTCTCTCTCTCTCTCTCTCTCAGCCCAAGTCTGTACTTGCTATCCAAGCTACCAAATCACTCAAGCATCTGTCGATCTTTTCATTACAAGGGATCGCTCAGTATCGGTTTCATCAGAAGAGAAGCAAATAGTCCTCCCACTATTAATAACTTTGACTGGTGGTATGCGCATGGCTTGTTGGAAATGTGCTAGGAGGTATGTGCTTGTTAGCATAGCAATTATGCCATCAAAAGTAATTAAAAACTTATTTTTTTCTGGTCTACTGTTTCCATTCAAAGCAAAACTCTGGTCAGCTTTAGACAGAGGATGGATGTCCTGACTTTAGTAGTGCCAGAAAAAGGATATGCAATGCAAAGAAGGAATGGGGACAAGCTTTGTTTTTGCAACATTTTAAGTGTATTTTCCAAAAAGACAGACCCCTTAGGGTGCAATCCAGAGTAACTACGGGGAGTCCTTGCTCTGGTGTAAGAACAATTTACTCTAGATTGTAATATGAATTTCCCATAGGTTTTCATTAGTTGGTGCCGTAACTACGTTAATGTAAACGTCTCTTATGTGCTCCCATAGATATTCTGGATTGTAGGGATATTTTTATTGATTGTCCTACCAGGCAGAAGCATCACTAGGGTTTGTGGCCAGCATGCCACCCCTATGATGCACTTCCTCCCACGCACTGAACCAGTGATTTCCAACGAGTGTGCCACGGCACACTGGTGTGCCGCAGATAGTCTTCAGGTGTGCTGTGGGAATTTGGAGATTGACATTCATTAATAGGAAAATTGGGGGATTTGAACAGTCTGGTGTGCCTCCTCAATGGTAAAAACAACTGATGGTGTGACTTGACAATTTCAGTGCCTTGTAACCCTACAATCCAAAGTAACTACGGGAGCACGTAAGATACTTTACGTGCACCCGTAGTTACTGCACCACCTAGTGAAAACCTATGGGAAATTCATATTGCAATCCAGAGCAAATTGTTCTTACACCGGAGCAAGGACTCCCCGTAGTTACTCAGGATTGCGCCCTTAGTGGGTGTGGGCTTGTGGGCTGTGGGTGGCACAAGCGGTTAAGACGCTGTGCCTGTTAACCAGCAGGCCAGAGTTCGAGACCCGGGTCGACCCCACAAGACAGGGTGAGCTCCTGTCCTTAGCCCAGCTCTGCGACACAGCTGGATCCAATCGTATTGGCTCTGCCTCTCCGTTGGACTAATCCAGTGGCGTGGAGAGGGTGGATTTGCTGCTTGGGTAACAGCCTATCCTCCATAACAATCCAACCCAGGCTTTTGTGCTTTGCATGCAGCGCCGAGCACGATACCATAGTCTCTCAAGACTGACAGAGGCCTGCTTTTAGTGTACCATGAGATGAAACAGGTGAAAAAACACTGCACTGAACAGAGCAACAACCTGGGCAGTTGATGTATCATTAACCTGCTAGTTAATGCTTTTCAGAGAGGTTTTCTGGCTATGACTTTTGATAGAATACATGTAGATATTTCAATATTGCATTCTGCATGAATGCATTGTGCGTGAAATTGCACATTGATTGATGTATAACCTGATGGTATTATTTGAAAATACTGAAATTTAAAAAATGTTGGCAGGTAGTTTTGTCACCCCTCTATGAAAATTATCTAGTGTGGCTGCACCTACCCCTTGTCCTAGTGACACCAGTGCCCTGGTCTGAGTTCAACTGGTAAAGAGTGGATGCCATGCATGCTTCCCCAACCTGCTACCACCCACAAGAGGGAATCCTCAGATTTTTAGTAGCCCACAAAGCAGTTTATTCTCAAAGAGAATTTTCAGATCTTCTCACAAGTGTAAGAGGGTATTTACGTGATCCCTTTAAAGCAGTGGTTCTCAACCTTCCTAATGCCGTGACCCTTTAATACAGTTCCTCATGTTGTGGGGACCCCCAGCCATAAAATTACGAGTATATTTGTTGCTACCAGAGCACGACCATAGTGTTTCGAGACTGAAGGATGCCAATGATGATGATGATGATGACTTCATAACTGTAATTTTGCTACTGTTATGACTCGTAATGTGAATATCTGATATGCAGGATGCATTTTCATTGTTACAAACTGAACATAATTAAAGTATAGTGATTAATCACAAAATAATATTTAATTATATATTGTGAAATATTTATTTCTCATTACTAATAAAAAAAAGATGCAAAATACCTTGCAAGGCCACCTACACCAGGGGTCTTTAGGCGACCCCCATGAAAAGGTCAGGCGACCCCCAAAGGGGTCCCAACCCCCAGTTTGAGAAACACTGCTTTAAAGAATATACATTTTTCTTAGGGTTTTATGTTCTAGCCAGAGTATCTATTCATACTATGCTCCCAAACTGGCAGAGAACAGGGTGCCTTGAATGCCAATATCCGTAATGAAGAAGCAACACCTCTTTCACACAATTCACATTTCTGCCACTAGATAGAAGCAAATCCTATTAGAGAATCAGTTCACGGACTCAAAACATCTCCCACTGACAAAATATCTATGGACATCTCTGTTACTTGATGCAGATATTTCCTGGGTGGGTAAAGATGGAATTATCAGAATAGATTCTTAATCTCACGGTGTAATTAATATGTTATATTAATATGTTATTTTAATAACATATTAATTATATTACCCTCTCCCAGACCCAGAGTAACTACGGGAGCACGTAAGAGACTTTACATGCACCTGTAGTTACTTTATCACCTAGTGAAAACCTATGGGAAATTCATATTGGAATCCAGAGTAAGTTGTTCTTAGACCGGAGCAAGGACTCCCCTGGATTTTACCCTACATGTTATATTACTATTCTATCATATATTATATTAATTCAATGTTGGGCTGCGGGTGGCACAAGTGGTTAAGACACTGTGCCTGTTAACCAGCAGGCCAGGGTTCGAGACCCGGGTCGACTCCACAAGACAGGGTGAGCTCCTGTCCTTAGCCCAGCTCTGCGACGCCAGCTGGATCCAATCGTATTGGCTCTGCCTTTCCACTGGACTAATTCAGTGGCGTGGAGAGGGGGGATTTGCTGCTTGGGTAACAGCCTATCCTCCATAACAATCCAACCCAGGCTTTTGTGCTTCGCATGCAGCGTATGCAGCGCCGAGCACGATACCATAGTCTCTCAAGACTGACGGAGGCCTGCTGCAATTCTACGTTACATTAATTACAGAGTGAGCATTGGTAACATCTATAAATAGAGAGAGAGATGTATAGAAAGATTAGATAGTTTGCATAGTATGTAATCACATTATGTAATTGTCATTATGTAATTAATATATAATTAATGTTAATGAGAGCATTGGCAACATCTATAGAAAAGAGAGAGAGAGATGTAGGTATAGATATAGATAGATATAGGGTGCAATCCAGAGTAACTACAGGGAGTCCTTGCTCCGATGTAAGAACAATTTACTCTGGATTGCAATATGAATTTCCCATAGGTTTTCAATAGGTGGTGCCATAACTACGTCGACCTAAATGTCTCTTACATGCTCCTGTACTTACTCTGGATTGTAGCAATAGTGTGCATATTATGTACAATGGAATATTTCGGTTCCAGTGCCAAACAAAATACACATTTAAATGTGAATTAAGCCATAAAACATCAGATTGGAAGCCATGGTGTGATAGTGGTCTATTATAACCATTATTATAACATAATAATAACTATTATGCATGTTTGCAACCATCTCAGGAGGGAAAAAATGGCCTGTAGGAGCACTTTAATTAGCTGCTAAGTGGATGAAATGCTTTCTAGAGTGGATAGATTTGTAATGCAGATTCAATCAGTTGCTGGTCTTGAATGGCATCAAGAGCCACCCCAAAGATATTATGAATCTGGTGACTGCCACTTCTTTGTCTTCTTGGCTGGCATTCTGCCTGGCAACACATTCAAAATGGGTACGTCACCCCCCCCCCCCCCCATCACACCATACTTGATCTGAAAAGGAGAGGTTCATTTCTCGGTGAACCTTCCCTGTTTCCCAGGCGTGCCGACTGAAAAGCCCTGGAAATTCACTAAGGAAAGGAGAGGGAGGGAAAAAACACATTGCAAGGAGTTGTGCCAAAATTAATATTGACTCAGGGTTCACGTTGGGAAGGATCCCCAGAGAAGAAGAAGGGGGACAATGGATACCGGAGCTCTTTCCAGCTTCTTGGGCATTTGCATGTCCAGTTTCCATTTGGATTTTGGCCACAGTCTGAAATCAATTAATTATGGAAACCATCCACGAAAGCAGCCACTCTCCCAGGCCAATCTCCCCCTGATCCTCCTTTACCCAGTGTGTAGTTGGTCTGTGGAACTCCCTGCCACAGGATGTGGATGGCATCTAGCCTTTACAAAGGGACTGGACAAATTCCAAAAGGACTATCACAGTGTGTAGGTGTGTATAGATAGATGTAGATGTGGACAACCGCAAAATGCCAGATGCAGGGGACGGCACCTGGCATCTGGTGGGCTGCTGTGTCATATAGGTGGGGTTGCTGTAATTTTCTTCCAGAAAATTGAGACAGGACCTTCTGTCCCATTTGCCAGTACTGTACGTGAACACAATCCCAAAAAATTCCTAAGAAATTGGGATTGTCCCAATTGTTTTTTGGGACATAGGCCAACCCTAGATACATGAAGCAGGACCAGATAGGCCGTTGGTCTGGTCCATTGGAGGCACTTCTTATGTTCTTATGTTCTCCTGATTCCAGAAATGGTTCTGGAGGGCTATAATGCAATATCCACTTTCGTGGGAGTAAGACTCAATCCTAAAGACACTTTCCTGGGAGGAAAACCCACTGAATACAATGGGGCTTACTTTTGAGTAGACATGGTTAGGATTGTGCTCTAAGGGCAAAATCCATAGCAGTTATGGGTCCACAGAGTTACAGCATGCTCTGGTGTTATCTTATGGAAAGTCATCTCAACTGCCGCAGAGCAAGGGGCTTAGATTCTCTCTAGGATATAAGCCTAAGCCTCTTTGAACATAATGGGACTTCCTTCAGAGTAGACATACCTGGGATTGCACTGAAATTCTTGTTTTATAGCTACATTGAGTCACTAAGTATAAAGAATATGCTAAGAATAAACTTGAATAGCATAATATAAAGCCTGAATTCTGTAATTCAACAAGATGTGATGTGTTAGCTGGTTGTTCAGTTGGCTTTTAATCCAAATCATGACTTTGGGAAGAAGGTGGGATATAACTAAAGTTACAATAATAAAATAAAGTTATAATAATAAGAAGGTGAGATATAAATAAAGTTATAATTAAAAAATAAAGTTAAACTAATAATTAACGATTAGAGGTAGGAGAAAATAGGCTCCTGACCCATGTACCAAAGTTTGAGAATTGCTGCACTATGGGCACAATCCAGAGTAACTATGGGAGCACGTAAGAGACATTACACGCACCCGTAGTTACTGCACCACCTAGTGAAAACCTATGGGAAATTCATATTGCAATCCAGAGTAATGTGTTTTTACTCCGGAGCAAAAGCTCCCCATAGTGACTCTGGATTTCACCCTATATTGATGATATTGCATTCAGGCCACATGCTTCAAATCCACAATTACATGCAGTTTTGGAAAGCTATAACATAAAGGCTAGAAATTTTGTATCTGCATAAAATAAATAATATGGAATACCACTAAGCAGGAACACTTGCTGACAGTTCCTTTTTCCAAAGCAGGGAGAAGATGGACGACGCTTGGAAAACAGCAGG